>OY744606.1:78503140-78513140 GCA_963556255.1 Allolobophora icterica | reverse complement strand
CCAGAAAGAACTTCATTTACACGATAGATCTCCTTATGGGACTCCATTTAATCAGTTCAGAGAGGCTTGTGCTACAAAACTAGTCCTTGGCGACTCTATAATTATGAACATCACACTAAGTAGAAATACTCAACTTTCCACTTAAATAATCATATTTATCAGTTTCTTCTTTCTTCGAGAACGAAAGCAACGCCAGGATACTTTTAAATGTACTAAATGCGAGTACTTATACCAGTACTTATACCTATACCTGTCATTTGTACCTAACCTCATGCTTATGACTGATTCCACTAACAATCCTTTAATGATTTTCTTAGGGTACTTTGACGTTCGACAAGACTTCCTCTTATCAGATTTTCTGAGTCATCGTCCGCTTTCGAGCACCACACAGAAAACTATGACGTAGTCGACTGGTCACGTGACACGCACAAACAAGATGGCGCCTATGACGTCATCCGAATACGTGATCTTCGTACCATTGGTAGTCGTTGTAACTCCGTCTCAGCCTGGCGAGTACGGAACACGCGAATGAGAAGTGTGAGATCTAAGACAGAACAAAAAGCCTTTATTATTTAGTGTAGACACAGTGCTAGCTAAATTAATTAACATAATTTAGCATAAATCAATGCGCTTTACTAATAGATTTTATGCGCCGCTTTATGTAACGAATTTAGCATTTTTATTACAATTTTTAGTCATATGAGCATTTTAGTATTAATATAATAATAGGACTAATATTATTACTGTTGTTAATAATAATAATGATAATTATATTCTTTATTATCTCAAACCGACAGACGCAGAAAGATTACATTGAAACATGAAAGTACAATCAATATCTTAATTAAACACACGGTTTGGCAGCCATGCAAGGCGCCGCTCTAGAGGGGGTTACGGGAGTCGATCCGCGTACCTTATGCTCTCCTGGCCATGAGTGTTACCACTACTCTATCTATGTTGTTGTTGTTTTGTCTGAGGTACAAATGATCCCTCCGGGATTAAAATTGCTCCGAAGAATTGTTGCTGTCTAGGTTGGCTAAGACTCGTCAAGTTCTGGCAGGAAGAAAGTGCTTCGAAAGGCAACTGCATGAAATCGTTGGGTTATAACTGAGAGGCGCTGGAAAGATGGCATGCTTCTTGAGAGTCTAAAGAGACATGGGTGAGAAGGCGCCTAAGCTCCTGATAACATCGAGCCCAACATTGTTAATAATGCTTCGAAGAGTTTCGAAGGCCAGCGGAACAAGGTCCCTACACGATAAACATCTCAAGGATGGGGTTCGAACCCGTATTAGTTGCGTTACAAGGCGAGCGCTCTAGCCAAAACCAAAACGGCATTATCCACTGGTGAAGGAAGGATCCAGAGTTTAACAACATCTTGTGGCAACAAAGGCCGTTGATGTCGACAGAAGCTATTTTGAACAGTCCCACTATTTTGCCAATCATTTATCGAGTTGCAGGCCTAAACTTATATAGCAATCGTTTGATCGTTTTAAAGGTGTCTAAAGAATGCGCTCTAAACATTTAAACTACTAATAATCGTGGATGGACGGATCCATAGTTTAACGACATCTTGTGTCAACTAAGGTCGTTGTCGTTGGCAGAAATTATTTTGCACAGTTCCTACCGTTCCCGTGGCATAATCTACTCATGCTGCTTAACCAATACTTTACCAATCGAGTCGCATGCCTATATAGCATGGGTTTAGCTAATTTTAAAGGTGTCTAAAGAATGCGCTCCAAGATGGAACCTCAATCATTAAAACTACTAATAATTGTGGATGGATGGATCCATAGTTTAATGATATCTTTCATCAACAAAGGCCGTTTACGTCGGCAGAAATTTGACATATTAACATTCGCGACCAGGAACTGACGATGGCGTCTTTGGCGAAGTATATATGGTGACACATTCCTCGTAAACCAGTGTCGCCATTCTGAAGGCGATAATCTCGTGAATAGGAAGCCAGTGCAGAACTCGAAATGCAGCACCAAGTACGAAGATCGGATCGGATCAGATTTGATTAGATAAGATTTGATTAGAATAACCGCAATTCTACAACTTGGTCGTAAATGAAGAAACGGACAGAAAGAAGCAATAGTTCTGTCGTACAATGACACTCCCATTCACCTCGGTTACGCTCTCCCAAATTATATATTTGACTAAACTCATAATTATAGAAATATTGTCATATATATATATATATATATATATATATATATATATATATTATAGTTTTGTATCTTAATATATATTATATTATGCTATTATATATATTCTATATTATATTATATAATATAAATACAGTTTTACCAAAAAAGAGCCTAAAGCGTCATATGTATTATTAAAGTAGTTTAATATAACGCCCCTTCAAGATTGCCTACTCAGGAGCACTCCCAGCCCAACCACGGTGAAATAACGGAGTTTTGAGGACAGTAAGAAACAGGGTGAAATGACCAATCGGTATTTGACGGAGCTTGGTAGGGAGCCCATACCACGACATGGGGGCAGCCACAGAGAAGGCTATATATATATGTATATATTAAATACGTTGCATTTAGCCATCAATATATAGAGATTTATATCTCTATATATAATTTTAAATTAAATGCATTGTGTGTATATTAGGGTGGTCCTCAAAAATAAAAGTTGTTATTTCCTTTATGGTACCCTCTCAATTTGTTACCATGCCTTAGTAATGAATAAGTGTAACATTTTAGCTTGATTGATTGATATTTAGAGGTCGCTCAGTGCTCATGATTTTTTAACTATTCACGATAACATTGTTCTTCAATCTTCATAATGCCGAAAAATGAACAATCAACACATCAAAATATTAACAAAGACTTTTTTAAATCAAAGACAAAAACTGAACAATTTAGACTGTAAGAGACTGAGTGACAAACACATCTATTGATATAGGGGCCTAAAGTCGAGCATTTAGTCTTAAAGTAATAGAAAGTTACTGCAAAGGCTGCCATTTACTGAGTAATTTCTGAACAACCGTTTTAGAGAGTTTTAGATTGTTGGAGTCCAACAAGTAACAAAAACTTCTTTACCTCAGGGAACTGAGCTCTGTGCTCAGATACAATCTTCAATAGGTATTGTTTTTGATCTTCGTTTTAATGATGGATGAGTTTTACACCCCGCTCGGCAATGTCGCTCACAACCCTGAGACTCTGTGCACACTCTTTCGCTTTCTGAAAGTCCTCATTATCTTCCAATTGCTCAGTATCAGTTTCAGTTAGGAACTAGCTGGGCAGTTCAAGTATCTCAAAGAAGTTGTGAGTATTGACCGTCACAAAATCTTCCAGCTGCTTGCTGTCAATACTGCTCATCTGCACTTAAATGCGTTTCGGCGGTGTTTGGCCTTGGATTTTGAAGTGCCATGACCATCTTTCTCTTTATTCCATGGTCTAAAAAAGGCCAAGGCTACTATTTCCAACATACCACAAGTGCCTGGAAAGAGCTTTGGTGGCTGCTGCAGAAATTATGTCATTTATCTCCATGTACTTGAAGAGAGACTTCAGAAGCCGAAGGTCATTGGAAGGCGCTGTAATCGGGTGAGGGACAACAAATTCATGCTTCTGTGTATACCAGACTAGCAGAGGTTGCAAAAAAGATGACAGTGAGTTCGAGTAGTTCGTGGTAGTCATCTCAAGGCTCTCTGCTAAATTGTAAAGCGTTCATGGCAAATTTAATTGCATATATATAGAGTCTGAGTAACTGTGCGCTGCCAGAATTTCTGAACATTTCGAATCTTGAAGTGCTGTCTTGAAGTTATCTGTATCCATCTATGGCCAGTTCTCAGGAAACTGCTTAAAAAGTACCTATTTGGAGCACTTGATGTCTGGACCACTTGATGGTCCATATGAATGTTTTAAAACATCACCAAGGATGGCTTGGTGCACATAGTGCCGACAAGCAAGATGCAATAGGTCTTTTTCAAGTGTTAGTCTCGATTAGAGAACATGCGCCTGCTCGATATCATGTGTTTGATGCGGTATAGTGTTGAAGCACATCGCTTTGACCCTGTCTGTCATTTCCCCCCACCCCAATCCTTCAACACACTCACAAACAGCTTGACTGGCTTCTTCATCAGTGCCATGATTTAACTTTGGCACTCAGAGTAATTAATCCACTTCATATCCTGAGACCAGTACTGGCAATCTATCAACTAACTCTCTGTTGATAATGTCTGGAAGGACCTTCCCTACCCAATGTACAGTTACAGGTATATACTGGTACATCTTGCTGACTAAATTCGAGTTTAACTCTGTCAGCAATCTGACTGTGGTTTGCAATCCTGGATCTGCGAATTGAGGCTCGATTTATTGCAAACTCAGAAGATGTGACTAACTTTGGACAAAAGGTTTTATTTTAATAATTTGTCTAAAATAAAAAAAACTTTCATTTTGCAACAAAATAGGCCAAATAGCTCCAACAGGCAGTGATGTAAATCAACAAATTAAATAAGTACCCCGGTAAGTAAATTAAAATAGTATGTACTGAGTTATTCAGCTACACCTTACAGTTTTACAATCAAAGCATCAATTGCACTGGTGTGAATATGAAACCGCGCAATGCATTTAATTCAAAAGTGATTTCAAGAACTTTGACTTAGGTGAGCGACCTCTAAATTTTTTGCAATTTCCACAAAACTTGGTAGGAATCCTTGTTACATGAAGCATAACATAATAAAATGGTACCATAATACATTTTCAAAACTTTATTTTTTTACATGGCTTTGAGAACCACCCTAGTGTATATATATATTATATATTATAGAGTTTCCGAAAGGTATACCCTTAAGCATCATACATGTATACATACAAATATACGGTGTTGCACATATACGTATATATATAAATATGATGCTGCACGATGACATACATATCTATATATAGCATCTTTCAAGACTGTCCAAAAGCGCATTGTTATAGCGCAAGATTTACGGTCCTCTAAAGCGCCGTCTGGCGGGCATCGGTCGATGAGACCTGGTCCAGTAAACGAGAACTGGACAAGGGTTCTTCTTCTTCTTCTTCTTCTTCTTCTTCTTCTTCTTCTTCTTCTTCTTCTTCTTCTTCTTCTTCTTCTTCTTCTTCTTCTTCTTCTTCTTCTTCTTCTTCTTCTTCTTCTTCTTCTTCTTCTTCTTCTTCTTCTTCTTCTTCTTCTTCTTCTTCTTCTTCTTCTTCTTCTTCTTCTTCTTCTTCTTCTTCTTCTTCTTCTTCTTCTTCTTCTTCTTCTTCTTCTTCTTCTTCTTCTTCTTCTTCTTCTTCTTCTTCTTCTTCTTCTTCTTCTTCTTCTTCTTCTTCTTCTTCTTCTTCTTCTTCTTCTTCTTCTTCTTCTTCTTCTTCTTCTTCTTCTTCTTCTTCTTCTTCTTCTTCTTCTTCTTCTTCTTCTTCTTCTTCTTCTGCGTTGCGCTGTTTACGTTCGTTGCTGCTACGATGTATGACGACATCTCAACGTCATCTCAAAGGATTAGTCAAGTATGGCGGCGCACGCGAAAACATCATCACCGGTTGTTGTTGTCGTAGTCGTTGTAAAGTTGTTGTTGTTCCATGAACAACGACGACGAGGAAGACAAGGACGATGGTAATATGGACAACGACGACAATGATGATAATATCAACAGCGACAACAATGATGATTATATTGAAAGCAGCAACACTTCTGATGATATCGTCTTCAAAACGATAACTCTGATGATTATATGGATAACAACGACATCACTCATGACAACTTCAACAACGACAACTTTCTGTTAATAGCGGAAACAACAACAGAACTGAAGACACTACCAGGGAAAACGATAACAATGATTATGAAGACTAATCTTATAAATCGACAAAACATTTCGGTAATACAGATGCAGTGTATTGTAACTCAGTGTAATTGCACATTTTTTTAGCGCTATGAGTTGATACATGCAACATATGAGGATGACGACGACGACGATGATGATGATGATGATGACAACAACCATGTCGGTGAGAACAACGACAATTTCAACAGTGACGACAATGAATGACAGTAACTATGTCTTACAGCTACATGAAAAATAAACCGGATGTCATATTAGTTTATACGGCGTTATTATAATTAACTTTGAGAGCAGCTACCTATAAAATTAGTACCTAAAGCAAGCTTAATAATATCGTTCCCTTTAGACACCTTTAAAACAGTTTAATGTCATTAAAGTATAAGAACCGGAAGCCGATTGCTAATAGGCTGTATATTAAGCCAAAATAATTCCTGTCGACGTCGAGCGATATCTTTAGACACCTTTTAAACTGGAAATGATGAAGCTATATCAGTCAGCTTCGGAATGTTTGGCCGATTGTTTTTTGGGAAGAACTGCAGCTCTGTTTAGACACCCCTAAAATATTCGCAATCAATGCTATATAAGTTTGTGAAACAATTCGAGAGATTGGTTAGAAGCTGTTAGACTGATTCTAGTTTCTGCGATTTTGAGTATATCTGCATTTTCGAACGATGCGGAAAGTGATCCAAAAGATGAGCTTTGTAGCTCTTTTCGGTGCTTCGAAGCAGTGAGTTTATCTATCTTCAGTCGTGTATCGACAGAATGAGTTCTGCAACTGTCATTCTTACCAGTGTTGCTAAAAGTATTGATGTACTTAGTAGAAGTGAAAGTAAATAGGACTTTACGTGCTTAAGTAAAAGTACTCATCACAAATTTTACTTCTGTAAAAGTAAACAATTATTCTTCCAAATAATACTTTTAAACTAAAAGTAAAAGTTCTGAGTCTTGTTTCTATAATTCGACTAAATGCTCAAAATGCTCGTCGTTTACTCGACTGGGTTTTTGCTTCATTGCTAAAGTTACAGCATTTCCTTCTATGCTGTTTAATTTTACCAATGGCTGCAAATTTGTCAACGGATTCACTCGTTAAGAATTCGAAAGAGTTTATAGCTCTCCTGGCCATGTTACCATTATTCTATCCACCTCCCTTTATACCCCTATAGTGCTTGATTTTCTCTTCGGAGATTCCCCCACAGTTAGGGCAAATCATAGTCATATATACTTCGAATCCATGGACGCGAGTATTGTGTGGAGAAATGAGATAGAAAGATATTTCTTTAAAAAATCTATTGCTGATTGGTTTCAGCACGCTGTCTTTAGATACCTGTTAAACGTAACCACCGATGCTATATATATGCACTATGGACAACTGAGTTTAAACGCTCTTTTGCGACACCTTTAAACCGTTCCAAATTGTTCCTATATAGGTAGCCGATTCATTTACCCGCGCATATTCTAGCGACTTTTTAAGAGCGTTGATGTTATTAGTAAAAGGAGGACCATATGAAGTACAGTTATATTGTACTGTGTTGTATAAATTTCTAAGTGAGAAGGCAACCTTCCCTACTGGTCCATTTCACTTTAGCTCAACTGTCTGAGCTAAAGTGAAATGGAAAACATCAGTCCACGCGACAGAGTCGCAGCCTACTGAAGATAATCAATTTCTAAAAAGTATGTTTCTAAATACATTCAATGTTGTCTCTATAGTTTCCTAGGTGCTCTAATGGATCGTTCCATGCCTGATCTTCGGCCCCTGAGCCGGCTCTGAATGAATACAAAGATCCTGGACACAGCACCAGGGCACCGCAGGATTTGCCTTTCCTTCCTAGACCACCCAAATACCAAATGATACGGTTTGTTGACAGAGAGATGATGTGTGTGCAAACAACTTCTGTAAACTCGGTTTGAACGATGCCCGTCATCTTTGATACGAAGACGTCGTTAAACAAACTAATTTGGTTCTGAATACGATTTCTCGTGGAGCGACCATTGATCAATGCTTTGCATGTTGTGATAAAGGCGCTATAGAAGTCATTAGATTAGATTAGATTAGATTAGATTGGATTGGATTGGATTGGATTGGATTGGATTGGATTGGATTGGATTGGATTGGATTGGATTGGATTGGATTGGATTGGATTGGATTGGATTGGATTAGATTAGATTAGATTAGATTAGATTAGATTAGATTAGATTGGATTAGATTAGATTGGATTAGATTGGATTGGATTAGATTAGATTAGATTAGATTAGATTAGATTAGATTGGATTAGAATAGATTAGATTGGATTAGATTGGATTAGATTGGATTAGATTGGATTAGATTAGATTAGATTGGATTAGATTGGATTAGATTAGATTAGATTAGATTGGATTAGATTAGATTGGATTAGATTAGATTAGATTGGATTAGATTGGATTAGAATAGATTAGATTGGATTAGATTAGATTAGATTGGATTAGATTAGATTAGATTAGATTAGATTGGATTAGAATAGATTAGATTAGATTAGATTAGATTGGATTGGATTGGATTGGATTAGATTAGATTAGATTGGATTAGATTAGATTAGATTAGATTAGATTGGATTAGAATAGATTAGATTGGATTGGATTGGATTGGATTGGATTGGATTGGATTGGATTGGATTGGATTGGATTGGATTGGATTGGATTGGATTGGATTGGATTGGATTGGATTGGATTGGATTGGATTGGATTGGATTGGATTGGATTGGATTGGATTAGATTAGATTAGATTAGATTAGATTAGATTAGATTGGATTGGATTAGATTAGATTGGATTAGATTGGATTGGATTAGATTAGATTAGATTAGATTAGATTAGATTAGATTGGATTAGAATAGATTAGATTGGATTAGATTGGATTAGATTGGATTAGATTGGATTAGATTAGATTAGATTGGATTAGATTAGATTGGATTAGATTAGATTGGATTAGATTAGATTAGATTGGATTAGATTGGATTAGAATAGATTAGATTGGATTAGATTAGATTAGATTGGATTAGATTAGATTAGATTAGATTAGATTGGATTAGAATAGATTAGATTAGATTGGATTAGATTGGATTAGATTGGATTAGATTGGATTAGAATAGATTAGATTGGATTAGATTGGATTAGATTGGATTAGATTGGATTAGATTAGATTAGATTGGATTAGATTGGATTAGATTAGATTAGATTAGATTGGATTAGATTAGATTGGATTAGATTAGATTAGATTGGATTAGATTAGATTAGATTAGATTAGATTGGATTAGAATAGATTAGATTAGATTGGATTGGATTGGATTGGATTGGATTGGATTGGATTGGATTGGATTGGATTGGATTGGATTGGATTGGATTGGATTGGATTGGATTGGATTGGATTGGATTGGATTGGATTAGATTAGATTAGATTAGATTAGATTAGATTAGATTAGATTGGATTAGATTAGATTGGATTAGATTGGATTGGATTAGATTAGATTAGATTAGATTAGATTAGATTAGATTGGATTAGAATAGATTAGATTGGATTAGATTGGATTAGATTGGATTAGATTGGATTAGATTAGATTAGATTGGATTAGATTGGATTAGATTAGATTAGATTAGATTGGATTAGATTAGATTGGATTAGATTAGATTAGATTAGATTGGATTAGATTAGATTGGATTAGATTAGATTAGATTAGATTAGACTGGATTAGATTAGATTAGATTAGATTGGATTGGATTGGATTGGATTGGATTGGATTGGATTGGATTGGATTGGATTGGATTGGATTGGATTGGATTGGATTGGATTGGATTGGATTGGATTGGATTAGATTAGATTAGATTAGATTAGATTAGATTGGATTAGATTAGATTGGATTAGATTGGATTGGATTAGATTAGATTAGATTAGATTAGATTAGATTAGATTGGATTAGAATAGATTAGATTGGATTAGATTGGATTAGATTGGATTAGATTGGATTAGATTAGATTAGATTGGATTAGATTGGATTAGATTAGATTAGATTAGATTGGATTAGATTAGATTGGATTAGATTAGATTAGATTAGATTGGATTAGATTAGATTGGATTAGATTAGATTAGATTAGATTAGATTGGATTAGAATAGATTAGATTGGATTAGATTAGATTGGATTAGATTAGA
>OY744606.1:78298140-78498140 GCA_963556255.1 Allolobophora icterica | reverse complement strand
ACGTGTCAGATATGATACGGTGCCCATCTATACGACCCAAAAACCTTCCACAAGGGCAGTCGTGCGATGGATAAGAAGATGGCCATAAAACAGCGCACTCTGTCACGAAATAGCCTCCTGCTCAGACAATCCCCTAAGGCTTAGGGTCGAACTGTGGCAGAAAGTAATTTCAACGCACAAATTTCTCTCGAACGCAGAAGCCCTCGAACGAAAGAATCCGAATTGAAATGCAGAAATCAATGCTGTACATTTTCCTAGAACTGCATTCTGTGTTAGTGTAGATGCAGTCAATCGGTTGACCAATTATTCGGTCAGTCGGTTGGTCACTCGTCCGGTCGAACATTTGGTCAATTGTTGGATCAGTCGGTTGGTCAGTTTGGTGAATAGGTTGATATTTAGATTGGTCAGTTATATGGTTAGTCGGTTGGTCAGTTGGTTGGTCTATCGGTCACTTGATTGACCAGTCGGTTGGTCAGTTATATGGTCAATTGGCTGGTCATTGACCGGTCATTTCGTTAGTAAGTCGGCTGAAATTGATACGCTTAATCGGGCAATGACCTCTTCGGCTTTGATGATCTCTGAGTCGTTTGTTGGTCATCATTTCCCTTTGACCTTTGACCTATGTTTCACACAATGGCGACAATTTTATATATATATATATTTATTTATTCCATACCATTCCTATACTATTATATACATTATATATAATAGTATAGGAATGGCATGAAATACATACCATACCAATCCTATATTATATATAATATATATAATTATTCGATACTATTCCTATACTAGCATACACGCATACATACATCGATTCGTTCATTCATTCGTTCGTTTATTCATTCGTTCATTTCGTTCGTTTATTTAGTTCTTCATTCGTTCGTTCTTTCGTTCCTTCGTTCATCGATTCATCGTGAGCATTTTCATATTATAGACTGCTGTCAGTATAATACCGACCCAGTGGCGTTTCCTGAGCTTCATTTTAAAAATCCAGCGGTGCCAGTGTTGCATTATTCTGCGTCTGAGGTTTTTCACAGCAGCAGAGTATCCAGCTAGATGTTGGAAAGAGAGGAAACAGAGGAAGGGCAGTGTGGTCCTGATCTACCGAGGCAAACGGGAAGGGATTTGTCCTATTCGTCTGGATAGCAGATGGGTGGATAAGATCGCTGGCCATAAAACCTTCAGACTGCCTCTGTGCATTTGTCCAGATTACCTCAATAAGGTCTGTAGACGGGGCAGCAACATATCCTGCCTGTCTACCTGTATACCCGTCTGTCTGTCTGTATGTCTGCCTGCCTTTGTGTCTCTATGTCTGCCTGTCTATTTGTCGATCGCTCGCTCGCTCACACTCATTCACTCCTCACTTTCTTTTAATCTCCGTTTCTTTATCTCCCTGTCTCTGTCTCCCTTTCTCTCTCTTTCTCTGTCGATCTCTCTCTCCATATTTACATATCCTTCTCTGTGTCTCTTTCTTCTGTCTGTCTGTCTGTCTGTCTGTCTGTCTGCCTGCCTGTCTGTCTCTCTGTCTCTCTCTGTCTGTCTCTGTCTCTGTCTCTGTCTCTGTCTCTGTCTCTGTCTCTGTCTCTGTCTCTGTCTCTGTCTCTGTCTCTGTCTCTGTGTCTGTCTCTGTGTCTGTCTCTGTGTCTGTCTCTGTGTCTGTGTCTGTCTCTCTCTCTCTCTCTCTCTCTCTCTCTCTCTCTCTCTCTCTCTCTCTCTCTCTCTCTCTCTCTCTCTCTCTCTCTCTCTCTCTCTCTCTCTCTCTCTCTCTCTCTCTCTCTCTCTCTCTCTCTCTCTCCTCTGTGCTGCCATTCGTAATCCAAACAATTCCTTCGCAGCTAAAGGCGCCTCGACCGGATGATGACGACGACGACGATGACGACAATGATGACGGTGATTACGACGACGACTGCGATGATGATATATCTTTCCAGCAACTCGTAATCGCTCGCCTCAGCGTCCATACAAAGCGGCGTATTGAAGAATTTACTGCGACCTGGGTGTTGTTGAATCCGTTCACCGGATATCCCGGAGCAGGATCACTGCAATCAAAGAACCGACCGAGCGCTCTTAATGGTTCCCACTTCGCAACGAATTGCAATAGAAAGAATTCGTACCCACGCAGAGCAAGGGAAACAACGAACCATCCACCATTTAAACGTAGATCTTCGAGAACCTTCTTTGATCTTCCATTTGGCCAGACAATTCGCCTTTGTCTAGACAGAATCTAATCCTACGTGAGACATGGCAGCCGATTAGAAAGAGCACTCTCTTTCGACACCTTTAAAATGCTGTAAAGCAATGCTATATAAGCATGAGGTGCAATATTCAAATGTAAAAACTCCGCCACCGCTAATATTCTGGCTGTGCCAGTCCCAAGGCTGGATAAAGGAGAGGCGACGCTAATGATCTCTGTTATCACGCAATGTCGTTAAACTGAAACTACTACTGGTAATACTACTGCTCCAAATGCCACTGCTCCTACTCTGGCAGTGCCAGTCGTGGACAAGAGAGGAGGGCGACGCTATCATCTTTGTTATGACACAGCGTCGTTAAACAGCAACTAACCAACAAAAAATAATTTCTGTCGACCTCACCAGGTTTTGTTGCCATAAGATGTCGTTAAACTCTGGATCCGTCCATCTATCCGACTGGTTAACCCTCAGGCTACCAAGGTTTTTTTGCGACATCGGCTACCAAGGGGGGTGGTTACCACCCAGTGAGTAATCTAGACGTCTTTGGGGGGGAAAGTTCCCCCCCAGTATTGATGTTTCCCCCCAGAGGCGAGGAATATTACAATGTACAGACCATCAGGGGAGGAAAAATCCCCCCAGGATCGATGTGGATACATGGTTTTCCCCCCAGAGAGATGGATTCCTAAAAAAAAGGTCATCAACTTTTTTTGACAGAGGAAAAAAGTAAAAAATTGGGTGAAGGACTAAAAAAAAAAGGTCATCAACTTTTTTCGAAGATGAAAAATGGAAAAATTTGAGAAAAGTGTGAAACTTTTTAAAGATGGAAGACAAAATTTTGTGTCAATTGTTTGCTCCCCCAGAAACCTGGTTTCCCCTCCCAGACGAGGGGGACTAGATTAAACACTGGTTACCACCACCCCCCCGGAATTTCGTGTTTGGTTTCAAATATCATATCATGTAATATAGCATTTGATTCAGCATTCATTTCTGAAAAGAATGGTATATTTAGTTGTAAAATATATGAATGCATCTCGAAATTATATAGTTTTTAACAAAGGCACCGGTCCATTTAACGATATCTGATATTATCCCACACAATTTGTACTGTTTAGATAAAAAATATAAATGATGTGGGTTTTGAAAATGAACTATGTATCCAAGAATATTCTAAATATAATGAGGCTTAATTTTCAACAATACAAACTATTCCAAAATTTGTTTTAGTTACAGGCAAAACCTAAAGGCGTGCAGCTAAATCAACATGAAACAAGAAATTATGTAATTTTTCCCGGCAGTCAAAAACGTCAGTGGTCCTTGCAGTTATTGCAAGTTACTTTCATTGTTTTGTGCGAATGCTTCCTGCAAACCGTCTTCTTCAAACACTTCACAGCACTGCTTTACTCTGTTAGCATTCTGTTTCAACTGTTTATAGCCCTTCCCCATACCCAACCATATCGGTTTACGTTGTGTTGTTGCATCAGTGATTTTCACACTGAAAAAGCGTATTATTATTTATTATGATCACTTCCGGTTTTCAAAAGACAAATAACTAAGCAAGCAAATATAGCCCTACATTCCCTCTAAAGAATGACATAGTTGTTTCTCTTCCAGAAAGAATAATGAATACCTTTATAGTCGACAACAGCTAACAGCTGACGAGAGAAATTCCTGATTCCAAAAGGGGTACCTAGGCTATATCGGGTATAACTTTGTTATGGTGTGGGATATCATCACGACTTTTACCTAAAAATGTGTGCAAATGGACCCCCTACAGCTACCTAAAATGTCAAAATTATATTCCATGTGCTAAAAAAATATTTTGCAGAAAAACGTAGGGGGGGTGGTAACCACCCCCCTTGGTAGCCCGAGGGTTAATTCTTTGGTCACAGCTATCATGCGATTATTAAGCGCCATTATCTAACGACCAAGCATCAATCGATGGCGCTGAGCAATTGTGAGTAAAGGACTTGTTCAACATTCCTGCATAGTAACATCCTCACAGGATGAGGATCGAACCCGTATTCTCCGCGTTATAAGACTTGTATCTACACCTCTACACGTAGACAATAATAGTAATAATGGACAATAATAATAATAATAGTAATAATGATAATAATAATAATAACATAAAAAATATAAAAAAATATTAATAATAATAATAATAATAATAATAATAATAATAATAATAATAATAATAATAATAATAATAATAATAATAATAATAATAATAATAATAATAATAATAATAGTAATAATAGTAATAATAATAATAATAATAATAATAATAATAATAATAATAATAATAATAATAATAATAATAATAATAATAATAATAATAAAATATAATAATTAGTGCCACTAAAATATCATAATTATAATAATAATAATAATAATGATAATAATAATAATAATAATAATAATAATAATAATAATAATAATAATAATAATAATAATAATAATAATAATAATAATAATAATAATAATAATAATAATAATAATAATAATAATAATAATAATAATAATAATATAAATAATATCGACAGTACCAACAGTAAAAGCAATATTAGAATATTATTATCCTCGGATTGAAAATTCTGTAAACACCTTCAGAACAATTCCTACTGATGCCATATATATTCGTTAACTGAGGTCGGTTGCGAATTACAATGTGACCTAATCATCGTTAGCTGTGGCTTAAGTAAGGCGGACGTCAACGACCCTGACAGGAATAAGATGTCGTTAAACAGTGAAACTATTCAACTTTACCACTGCGGCACTGCCCGTCTGCTGGTAGCGCCAGTCCCAAAACTGGATAGAGGAGGAGGGTAACGCTAATCATCGCTGTTATGACGCAGCGTCGTCAAACAGCAACTAAGATGTCGTAGACTGCGCTCATTGGAATTGTAACTCAGTTCAAATGCAACAGGTTTTCGCTACAGAAGACTTAAACTTGTTTGGTAAAAGAAAATAAATTAGTTCTGGCTTGAAGTAGCGCATGTCTTATTACTTCATTGCTTCATTCATTGTATTTCTATGGCAGGAATTTGACTCCGCGAATTCCTAATGGACACAACAGCCACTCGTAATCGTAACGTAAACTGCAGATTCCTAATACGTTGCTTAAACTACTGAAAAGAGCGCTAGCTTATATCGCTGCGTCATTGCAGAGGAATTGTCTAGAGATACGAAGTGAGGAACTAAGTCAGATTGCCAGAAGACCAGGAAGAGGAAGAAGCATAGGATCCTCTAGAGTCACTAAACTACGATGCGCCCCAAACGCACTTAAATCGACTTTCGATCAGATCTGATATTTCAGATAAGATCAGATTAAATTAGATTAGATGGCCTCATGACTTCAGATCAATAGCAGCGTCATAATCTCGCACTGTTGCCTTCTGGGAAACTGGTCCGTTAATGAAATCATCCGAGCAAGAATGGCTCGAAACAAGAGACCAATGTTCATAATAAGCATTGGGTACGGACATAGGACATTCCTTGGCTCTTGTAAATGTGATTTACGATTGGTCCCGAAGCGAAAATGGTTCCGACACCACCCACTGCTGCTACCAAGGTGCAACAGATCAATATATTTTGAAAATTATATTTATCTATGTCTTGCTCGCAGTTGTAAATTAAATCTAATATTCAATTTTTAATTTTTAACTTTTACTGCCCCCTGGAATGAGTCGCCCCATCAATAATCGTTGGTGGAACGATTTCGCTGCAAACTTCGTTCGGAAAGAATATGTACTTCTATTGGATTTAAAGCCTCTTGCTTGCAAATGTCTCGTCTATTCGTGGGTATATTATGTCCGAGTCTGTTCTTGTGATGCTTGTCAAGTCAGCCGCCTGGAATTTTCTCCTTTAAGATGATTTTAATATCACCTACAATCATCACCACGTGACAACTAACAACGGACAGTCCGGAATGTCCATGTGCTTCTGCTGTAAGCCTTCAGAACTGGACTATAAAGATTCCAGCAACACAGTATCTGTTGTCGAGAATATCGCGGATGCAGTCTTATCGGGGACTGTACTTCGAATATGTACACTTTTCATCATCGGGTAACTTGCCATTCTCCGAGCAATGTACCATCTTTAAGCAATGGTCAGAAGCGCTCATAGTAGCTGCTAACAGCTGTCGGGGCGTTTTTGGCTTTTCCTGATCCAACGCCAGTAACATTTTATGTCAACTGCCCATTTTTTTAAATGTGAGCGTTTGACTTGAATTATTAAAATGTTACTTACTTACTTAATGTTACTTGCTTAGGTTATAGCCGTTGGTCACAGCTCCGTTTGTTCCAATACTAAATCTCTGATTGCGACAACATCCACCCACATTAATGAGAAGTGCAATTTTATATAACATCGGTTGAAAGCGTTATAAAGGTGTTTTTCATCAACCATTTCTCGTGGACTCGTTTTTTCCTATAGTAAATCCGCCACTATACGAAAAGTTGCTTAGTTGTTGTTTAACTACGCTGCGTCGAAGCAGAGATGATTAGCGTCGCCCTCCTCCTTTCCACAGCCTTTGGACTGGCACTATCAGAATGCAGGCAGTGGCGGAGATGTGTAAGAAAAGTGCTTTAAACGTCCGTACTTAAGCAGCCGCAAGCATGATTTTGAAGTTATGTGATGTCATCGGTCACGTGAACCAATGACAATAATTATTTCGGAACTACTTTCGCAGTGGTCCTGATTTGTCTCCACACCGAATCATGAATGATTGATGTAATTTGTGTTGGTGTCGACAACAGATTCGTCAAGTTCTAATTGGATTAGGCGACTATTGTCTTGAAGGCGAAAGAGCTGAGAATTCATTGTAGACAAATGTAACTTCTCGCAATGATTATCACCGCGGCTCAGCTACATCCTGAGGCGGTTATTCGTTCATTCAAAAACTCTTCGTCAAGTCTATGGGGAATTCGTGGGAGATTTCCACGAATTTATCATGGTCCTCATTTGGGAGAGACTCGCGTTAGGATTAGGGACAAATCGCGACCTCTCTACTTTAAACGGAAACCGATTATTTGATCCATGGTTTGTTCTCCGATCATTAAGATACTCATTGACCATTTCTAGGTTTTCTCAAGAAGTTCCTTCTTGTATCTTTCAATCTCTTGCATCTTAACTCCGCCGCTTCTCGTACTCTGGTAGTACCCAAGCTTTGCAAAAAGGAGTGCGACGTCAAAGGCCCTAGCAGTGATTACTAATTAGCACTGGAAACTACTAACTACTTATATTTTTCAGATGGCCATGTGGAGAGGTTCAACGCTTTATAACAATAATAATCTTCGTTTAATATCTTCAAACTGACAATTACGCAGTATGATTACAAATCAGTATGAACGGATGATCACAAGTTATTACAGGAGTCGAATTTAACTGTACACGGCAGCCATGCAAGGCGCCCATCACGTCCTACATCTCATTTTATCAAACGCGCCCTCTCGCGAATGAAAGGCTGAGTGGACCTAAATTTGAGGAGGTAGCGGGAAGCGATCCCGCTACCTCTTGCTCTTCACGCCAGTGATGTTACCACTACTCTATGGACCCCCCAAGGCTTTGATAGGTTTATACATTTCCAGCAACATACACATCTACGTACATACATAAATACATTGAAATATATGCAAATATACATCCATAAGTACAACCATATATGCATGCGTACATACACAAATAAAATGTCGCTAATAACTCGATTATGCAAGTCTGTCCTTATACACCGTTTAAACGGTGGAGACATACTCTATGTAAACACCAAATGCGTTCGAAGGCTGGTGCATGGGTACTGTAGTGGTGTGTCGCATGGTCGTGTGCGCTTCTGAACTTGGAAGGAAGGCAATATCAAAACATAGTTGTATTGTATAAACTCTAAACTAAGCAAATAAGTCAGTAGCCTTACTCTGCATATGACAAGCACACATGCATTACATGTATACAATGATTACATACATTTTGATAATGAACTATATCGGGGGGGGGGGGCCCGATAGCGCTTTGGATAACATCTGGCGTAGAGTGCGAGAGGTACAGAGATCGAGTCCCATAGGCGGACATGCTTTGTAGGCTGCAATTTCCGCCGTGTATTGCAGGCTGTCTGTTCTGTTAGTAGTTAAGATTTATCGCATAACATGTACTGATTTGGAATCATACTGCGTTGTTGTCAGTTTGAAGATATTAAACGAAGATTATTGTTATTATTATAATAACACGAGCAGCTCATAAAGTCACACATGTATAACTAGATATAATTAAAGATACATCGATTAAGAAACCTGCTTTTTAAACAATTAAAACAATTTAAACAATTTAAATTTAACAAGAGGCAGCATGTAAAGATGAGAAGTGCAATTTTATATAACATCGGTTGAAAGCGTTATAAAGGTGTTTTTGAAAGGCTGAGTGGACCTAAATTTGAGGAGGTAGCGGGAAGCGATCCCGCTACCGCTTGCTCTTCACGCCAGTGATGTTACCACTACTCTATGGACCCCCAAGGCATTTTGCGAACTGATAAAATTCAAAAATGCAATACAAAGCTTAAGCTCCTTAGAGTGATGACATCACCAACTTTTTTAGTATCCAATTTACATGATCACAAATCTCACAAAAAACCAGAGCATTAATGTATTGCTAATCCACAAAGCGATTTGTGAAATAAAATGCTAAAATATATGCACAATATAATCACACTAGCACAACTGATGGGGTTTGAAACGACCCCTCTGGGGTGTGCAATGAAGACTTAACTGGAGGTCCTAAGAAAGACTAGGGGTTGAACCCCAGGCCCCGACAATTCTTACACTGATGACACATCGTCCCTAAAATTAATGGTAACGACTGCTAATCGCCAGATAGAACTGCATCCAGATTAATTCAAAGTGGAATTCAACGACCATGGCAGCCACAAGGTGTTTTTATAAACACTAGATACCAAGCATGTTTTGCCTTCCCTCCGCCCTGGCAAGAATTTGACTTGAGATTTTTTATCCGCGCGCGACCCCTAGCCAACTCGGCTATGATGAGTACACTGACCGTACACTGTCTGTGGGAAGATGATAGGGCGAGGCAGCGGACATGCCACCCGGCCTAATATGCCGAGTCTAAGAAATGAAGTCACTAACACTTCGTACACTTGGCTGTCTCACGGATAGCTTAAGCCTTAAGGGACGATGGATGGATCCAGAGTTTAACCACGTCTTATGGCAACAAAGGCCGTTGACGTCGACAGAAATTATTTCATACGCATTGCTCTCTCAGAACTGCGTTTCTGTTCTTTAAAAGGCGAATACATTATCTTAAAATAGGTGTCTAATTAACTGCTCTTCATTTCTTCTATGGCTCCAGAGGGCGTAGAAGCTAACTTCTCTTTACATATTATTTGTTTAAACGCACTTAAGGTGATTAACGTCCCCCTCCTCTTTTATCCAGGCTTGGAACTGGTACTACTAGAGTTCTGATAATGGCAGAGTTAGAGAAAATAAAGTAGTAGTTAGTAGTAGTTTCAAGCGTTTAACGACACCTTGTGGCTGCACACTGGACAGGCCATTGATGTCGACCTTACCTCATCCCACTCGATCAAAAAGAAGTTAGTAAGTAGTTTACAGTGTTTAATGACATCGTAAAGCTGCCATGGCAATCTCAGGAAAGTTGCATCGCCTGCCTCTTTTTCTATTTATATTTCCTTGGTTGAAATCGTTTAAAAGGTGTTTAAAGAAAACAACGATTTTTAGTTCAGTTTATATTTTTTTTACTAGAGAAGAGTCTATTCTGATTATCCAGGGAAGTCGAACGTTTGAAGCTAAACTGATCCAGTCGCAAGTCTGGATAAAAGAGGAGGGCAACGTTAATCATCTTTGTTGTGAGACGGCGTCGATAAACCTATACCTGCCTAACTAATGCGTTAAAATAAATAATATGCAAGCAAAGGTTGGCTTCAAGGCTTCTTGTGCCAAGGAAGAAAAGAAGAACAAACCCTTACACTCCAATTTTACGATTAGGTACAACCTATTCAAACTATCGAGCGAAGTCGATCAGATTACGGCGCAATATTTAAATATTTTTGAAGTGTTTAACTAACATTTTAGATAGGCCCTAATAGTTATAGTTTTAAATTTCTCGACTATTATGATGCTTTTGATGTAGTGTTATAGCCTAGTAATATTAAATTTTTGTTAAATTTACACTCCTTTAAATTTCAAATATTAATATCTTCTTATTACTTCAATGTTTATGTTTTTTTCTATACTTGTTCACCAATGTGCGGTTCGCTTTTGGTTCTTCAATAAATAATATTAATAATAATAATAATTTTTTTAAATCAGCGTTGTATTGTATAGCGGCAGAGGGGTGATCGTCGACTGGATAAAACTTCTCGGGTCGGGGAGGGGGTGACTTCGACCAGCGTTACTCGAGCCACCGACATCACTGCCCCTTCTACTTCCGACTTAGAATGGCCCTCTGTGCTAACTTTGCCCAATTTAGATCGTTTCTGCTAACGAATGGTCAAGATGGCCGCTTCCTTATGAGCGGCAACATTTTTAAGTTCTATATCCGAGTCAGACTCTACCTTTTCCGCGGGCGCTGGATGGCCAATATCCTGTGAAAGAGCTTTTCTTAACACAGGGTTCGTTCCTTAGATACATCAACTACCTAGAAAGTCGAGTTAACTATTTCTTTTATTTAACAGTTGACGACGAGTCATAGCAACGTTGGCAGTTTACGTCATATAATACATTAACAATTGAACAAACAGAATGCATGTTAAACAATATAAAATTAATTGTTGTTGTTCGCCTAAACTATACAGGTGAGCTAACAAAATTTAATTTAGTTTTAATTTATTTTCACCTACCAAGCACACACGATATTTATTGTGCTTTGTTGAAGAATTCTGACAGCATTTTCTGTTTCCGGTCTGTCGGACGTATAGATTAAACGCGTTTTATAAATATATAGCACTGTCGTATGTAACTTTAAAGGTGTCTAATGAGAAAAGCATATCAACGAAATTTTATAGATTCCGTAAGTCTATTGACTATTAATTATTGACGTCATGGCCACTGACGTCGACCCTAGACCAGATTACGTCAAAATCTTGTTTCAGGAGCGTGCTACCAGCGCCCTAGCGTGCACCAGCGCCGGTGAATAAGCTGGTCTCCCTGATGTCTTTTGTGTGGCGGTGAGAAATTTCGGAGATTTACATTTACCTGTTTTCTATTATCAACTTACATAATAACCGTTGTACGTCTGTCTGTCTGTCTGTCTGTCTATCTGTCTGTCCCGTAAACAAACACTATTGTGAAGTCACTATACTGGCGCCTTGGCGACGGTTGTCTTGACGGTTGTCTTGACGACGGCTATAGGCCTATAATATGACGTTATAATAATAATTGTTTTTATATACCGTGATTTTTCACGGGTTAGGACAGCTAGTTTTCTATTAACGACGCTGTGTTTTAACGAAGATGAACAGCGTCGCTCTCCTCCTTAATTCAGGATTCGGACTGGCACCACCCGAAATCGGCAGTGGAGAAGTTTACCTTAGTATTGAATGATTACATTTCCAACAGTTTTACGGAGTCATACGGAATAAAAGGTTTTTGATAGGAACATTTTTTTATAATTTTAATTGTTTTTCACTTTTTCTTATAAGATACACTGATAATTTAACGTTACCCTGGATGGATGGATTTCGATAGTCTAACATAATCTGCCATCGAAGGCCGTTGATGTTGATAAGGAAAAAATTCGTTAGCAATCATAGAGACAACCATAATAGTTAACAGATTTTAATTATATTCCATCAGATTAACGATGTCTTATGGCATCAAAGGCTGTTCACTTCGATGGAAAATTGCTTTTAGAAGTTTTAACCGTTCGCTCGCTAAAAATGTCATATACAGAAATTTTAGTTACCTATTTATGATTCCAAGGTTTTAACGTCGTCGTATGACATTAAAGGTCGTTGACGACAATTTTAAGCATACACAATGCAGTGAAAATGAATTTATAACGTCTGAAAGACCCCATTTAAAGTGTCAACACAGAACTTTACAATGTCATCGGTATTCATTGTTCAATAACATAAAATAATATAGCTAATAATATCTATGATACATGTATTGTGATATTATGATATCAATTAGACAATATTTTGCAGAAATTGTCATACAAAATAAATTTTAAATGTAAAAAGATTCTTGATGAACATTCTTAATGATTGCAGGCTATATGAGATTCTGTAAAAAAAACTTTTCTTACAAGTTTATTAGACATGTAATTGAAGACATGTAATTTTGACATGAGATTTTTATTCTACTTTTGAATTTTAAAGAAGTTATCAATCAATGTATACAAATCCTCGAATGAATGAATATAATCAAACCACATTATATATAAATATGTGAAAAAGACATTTCTTCAACATAGGACACAGACTTGATAATAAAAGAGAACCGCAACTTCACTCGAGATTTTCAATCAATTGCATTTAACTGTTAATTCAGCTTGATTGATCTTTGTCATACATGTAATTATAACACTAGGTTCTTATTTTATTGGTAAATTTTACATAAATAATTGATCAATGCTATCAAGCAATATTATTTTAATATATACAAACGGTATAAAGAAGGACTATAACATATTTACAGCATATTCATTATTTTAGCCCAACAACCAAGAGTCTAATATGTAAGAGCAAAACTACCCATCAAAGTCCAAGAACAACATCTCATAACTATGTTATGATAAGGTGACATTTGACGCCAACAAACAACACTTACCATCAGCTTTAACGCATAAATGTCCAATGAAAGCTTTTATTTATTACAGATTTCATAATTATTGACGACTGTGGTCTGAAATTAGACTCTTTATGTATTTTTTAAATTTCACTCTAGCTTTGCTTTTGAGGATAATTTATAATGCTTACAACCATAACATTGGATTCTTATTCTACTCTTTAATTTGACACTGTCAAGTCATCAAAAGATATATTATGGAAATAGCTACAAAACATTTAAAAAAACAAGGCTGACCAAGCCTATACCATATGTACAATTT
The DNA here is from genome assembly GCA_963556255.1 of Allolobophora icterica. Taxonomy (NCBI): domain Eukaryota; kingdom Metazoa; phylum Annelida; class Clitellata; order Crassiclitellata; family Lumbricidae; genus Allolobophora; species Allolobophora icterica. Next base: position 78,484,875 of record OY744606.1, on the reverse strand, counting down.
AATAACTGATTACATACACAAAGGAAAATCTTTTTACACGAGCTTATGAATTAATTTACTCAACCTTTCCTTTATTAATAAGACTTATAAGCCTATAAACTTTAAAAGTTAGTAATTGAAGACTTCAGCTGTAAATACGTTTAACCGGCCTATTTGACAAGTATATAACTGTTTGTGTTCGCGTTCTTGAGGTGTCTATAATTATATGCATGTATTTATGTATGTATGTATGTATGTATGTATGTATGTATGTATGTATGTATGTATGTATGTATGTATGTATGTATGTATGTATGTATGTATGTATGTATGTATGTATGTATGTGTATGTATGTATGTATGTATGTATGCATGTGTGTAGGTATGTATGTATGTATCCAGGCATGCATGTATGTATATTCATTTATTTCAAATACAACAGTCAGAACGCTGTAGTTTGCGTAGAACATGTTCAGTGTGATGACTAATTAGTGGTTATAGTTTAGTATATGTAACTGAACAAAAGTCGAGGAATAAAGTTCAACGAGTTCTTATCTCACATAAAAGAGTTGTGCATCCATTGTTCGAGTTTAGTATATGTTTTTGAACAGCATTCTAAGGTGAACGTTGACTCGTCAGAGTTTAGTAACATCATTTTGGCTGCTGTGGCTATTATATTCACGCCAATCTTTCCTGGCATTTTATATGCATCAGGTTGCAGTACTCAGAATTCTGGATTGTTTGAAGATATTTTATTTTAGATGAGTCGATGTAATGGAAAAGTGAGTTGCAAAGGTCAAGTTTGCTGTGCTACTCTGTATCATATACAGATAGTAAATGATAATAATAATAATAATAATAATAATAATAATAATAATAATAATAATAATAATAATAATAATAATAATAATAATTATTATTATTATTATTATTATTTTTTATTTTTTTATTTTTTTTTTTATTATTATTATATATTTATTTTTTTTAAATATTATTATTATTATTATTATTATTATTATTATTATTATTATTAAATAATAATAATAATAACAATAATAATAACATTAATAAACATAATAATAATCGAAATTAATAATAATAAAAATTATACCAATAAAAGAAGTTATAATTAAAACAATATTAATAGACTTTTTACCCGTGGTAGCTATGATCCCTCAGGTTTTTAGAACAATGTCGGGAGACAAGAGACATATTTACAACGTCCTATCCGATATGGGTGCTGTTTAACATCAAATGTTTTGTAAGATTGAATGAGGAAATGGAGTTCTCTCTGGAAGGCGCAGAGGAACTTATATGATTCGATGTTATGGTAAAAGGAGTTGAAATTGTCCTTGCACTATAGAGCGCTCTTTTAAACACCCTTAAAACGTTTTCACCGATGCTATATTAAATGGCCGAGACACGCTAGACGTATTAATAACTCACTCACTTAAAACACCTTTAAGACGTTTCAACAGAGGTTATATAAATTTCACTCCTGCACTATGTGCATATGAAAAAAGATCTCTCTCTCACTTTAACCGTCCTCGATACGAGGGTTGGTCGCATTGTAGACGATTCTTCTCAATCCTTTTCTGTCCTCGGCTACTCGCAGCAACCTCTCTGTTGATAATCCCAACCATTCACCAATGTTGTCCATCCACCTCTTCCTTGGTCTTCCTCTTGTTCTTGTTTCCGGTACCGTTCCCTGCATAATTTCTTTCTCTAGGCAATCTCTCTGTTTCCTCATTATGTGCCCAAAGTATGACATCTTTCTTCTTTTGATTGATTCCAATAGGTTCCTTTCCACCCCCGCCGTCTCCAATACCCATTCATTTGTTTTCTTCTCTGTCCATGATATTCCAAGGATTTTTCGTATGCATTTCATTTCAAAAGCCTTTATTCTATCCTCCTCCCTCTTTTTGATTGTCCAACTCTCACAGCCATACATCATCACTGGCCATATAAGTGTCCTCATTAACTTTAACTTTGTGGGAACTTTTATGTTATTTTTTTTCCACAATTTATTCAGATCTGCTCCTATTCCAAGTCCTCTTGCAGTTCTTATACTTATCTCCCTGTTATGAGTGAGCCTAAGTACACGAAAGTTCCCACTTGTTCTATCCTGCTGCCTTGTACTTTGATGTTGCGCTGCTTCCCTGTCAGCGCCATACACTTTTTTTGCTCATGTTGATCTCCAGGCCCTTCTTTCGTCCTTCTCTGTCCAATCGAGACACCAGTTCCTGCAGTTCCGTTTCCGTGCTTGCCATTATCACTATGTCGTCCGCATATCGTAGATTTGTTATCCTTCCTCCAATTTGAATGCCTCCTGTGTATCCTCTCAGAGCCTCCCTCATTACCATTTATGATAGTATGTTGAATAATGTTGGCGAAATTACACACCCCTATCTGACTCCCCTTCTTATTCTAAACTCACTTGACAGTACACCGCCGAATTTTACCTTTGCCGTCTGTTTTCTGTACAGTTCTGCTATCAGGTTGATAATGTGTGCTGGATATCCCATTTCAACCATCGATAGCCATAATTGCTCATGTGACACACAATCGAATGCTTTCTTAAAATCGACAAAGCACATGTATAGCGGTCTTTGGTACTCTCTCATCTTTTCCATTATAATTCTAAGATTCGTCACCTGATCTCTTGTCCCTTTACCACGCCTAAACCCTGCCTGTACATCTGTCAATTCTGATTCTGTACGACTTTTTATCCTTTCCAATATGATCTTCAGCAAGATTTTACTCGCATGTGATACCAATGCTATTGTCCTGTAGTTCCTGCATTGTTTCATATCTCCACTTTTTAGAATCGGTATGAATATTGACTTCGTCCAATCCTCTGGCCATTCCCCGTTTCCCACACCTCTACACATATCCTATGCATTCTGTCTGTTGCCGTGTCTCACGCGAACTTGAATAACTCTGCCGGTACTTCGTCTGGCCCCGCACTTTTCCTTCTTGCTGATTCCTTTATCGCGCGTTCTACCTCTGATCTCAAAGGTGCAGGTTCTTTTGCGTGCTCTCCCTCTATTTTACCTGAATCCTCACCGTCATATAGTTCCTCACAATACTCCTTCCATCTTTCCACTATTTCTTCTCTTTTTGTAATCTCTTCATCTGTTTTTGATTTTATACACGTCAGCTGCGGTCTAAACTTCCCTGTAAGAGTCCTTACTGTTTGGTAGACCCTTCTTGTATCCCCTTTTATTGGATTCCTCCAAATCCTCGCACATGTCCTCAATTTGTTGTTGTTTATCTTGTCTTATTCTCTTCTGTACCTCTCCTTTCAGTGCCCTGTATCTCTCCTTGTCTCTTGTCCTTGCTTCCCTTTTTTCCACGATAAGTTTATACGTTTCATTTGTTATCCAAGGTTTACATTTCTGTTTCTTCTTGCATCCAATAGTTGCCCCGCCGCCTCAATTAATATTGTTTTTTGTATCTTCCCATAATTCATCCGGTTTTCTTTCTTCTTCCCACATCCCCAATTCTTCAAATCTGTTTTTGACTTCCACAAAGATCACTGACGTGGTAAAACCAATTTTCTAACGTTGCCTCAAGAGACAGAGCCTGAACCAGTCGAGGGTAGTTCTACTTTTAAACGCACGCTGGCAATGTGAGGCACGGTAACCGGTTGGTTATAGCTATCGTTTAAAAAAAATGTAAACACGTTCAATCGCTGCCCTATATGCACGAGACACGGTAGCCGAATGGCTATTAAGCTCACGCTTTAAACACCTTTTAAACGTTTCTCACCGATACTATACAAATCCCCGTCAATGGAAAACGTACGTATAACAGTTGTTCAATGCGAACTTTTTCAAATCGATGTCGACGGTCTTAGATGGCATAAGAAAGATGCTGCCAAACTAATGATTACCAACCGCAGTGTGGAGGTGCCAGTCCCGAGCGTGAATAAAGGCGGAGGGCGACTCTAATCACCTTTGTTACAGCGTCGTGAAACACTAACTAACGAAAGTCCGTTCTCTTGTAGTGCCAGTCCAAAGCCTGGATAAAGACGGAGGGCTACGGTTATCATCTTAGTTACGACACAGCGTCGTTAAACAGTGACTAACCAGCCTTACAACTACAATGTACTTAGGCATAAGGCACGGTAGTCGATGGTTAGGGCGCTCGCTTCCAACGCCTACAGTTCAGGTTGTGGCATCCACTGAGGTGGTTGCTGTGTAGGACTTTGAGCAAGTCTTTCACACACAAGTGACACCACTGCTTCGAGCCATCGATGTTCTGTCCTATGGTCGTCTGAGTACTTCTGAACTTTGGAAGGAGGGCAATATCAAATACAGTTGTATTGTATGGTATTACTGCTGTGTCAAGTTATATAGTTTTGAGTTGACTGTGTGTGTAGGTGTGCGTGTGTGTGTGTGTGTAGGTGTGTGTGTGTGTGTGTGTGTGTGTGTGCGTGTGCGTGTGCGTGTGCGTGTGCGTGTGCGTGTGCGTGTGCGTGTGCGTGTGCGTGTGCGTGTGCGTGTGCGTGTGCGTGCGTGCGTGCGTGCTTGCGTGCGTGCGTGCGTGCGTGCGTGCGTGCGTGCGTGTGTGTGTGTGTGTGTGTGTGTGTGTGTGTAGGTGCGTAGGTGCGTGTGTGCGTGTGTGTGAAAGAGTTAAGCCTACCTTCTGCCGAAAGATGAAGAGAACGGCTCCAACGATCATCTCCGTTGACAGAATACAGACGACAAGAACGGTATACTAAAAAAGAACGGTATACTAAAACGTTCGATATGCAAAATGAGTTCCAAAAAGTAGGTCCAGAAACCGAAAAAGCTCGTTCACCAAGAACAGTCTTGTAATTTGTAATCAAGAACTTATAATTAAAGCGCCACTCAAAGTCAGAGGCGCTCCCGACACGGGTCAGTGTCTTCACTGACGAAAAGAGAGGTTTTAATTTACTTGCGGAACTGGGCGAGAAGGAGAGTGAGGAGGTCAATCCTAAGAGCCTGAGGCAAGCGGTTCCAGCTGGAAGGGCTCACCCTGATTGTTACGTATGACCAGACAAAGATAATCATTTGACCTCGTTGAAAAATGATAAGTCTGGGGAATAAGAACTGTTACTGGCTAGAGTTCAAAGTTTATAGTTGAGTTGGCTAGGAGTCACGGGTAAAGCAGAAATGTCGAAACAAATTTCTGCACTGACGGGGATTTGAACCCTTCATATCTCGGTAGAAAGTCCAGCACGCTAACCACTGGACCATGGCGCACCCTTAAAGAGGAAACCAACCGATTATGCGACCACACTAAACTTCTGGTTGTCCACCTACCAGGCATAGGAAACAGACACTTTCGGCGCACGTGCCATAGCATCCGAGGAAGCTGACGATAACAACGGAGAGACCAACGGCCATGAAGACAGCGGGAAGTCGCTCAAGGACGACGAGAGGACCGGTGCTGGGAAGCCGATCGATGAGATCGACGTAGATGGAAGACTCTTTGTGTAGGTACATCAGGAAACCAAGCACCACCAACACTCCGCCACAGATCTACAACACGACAGAACAATACACCTACATAACCTAGTGTACAAGTATTCACAACATGTCAACCCCAGTTTGATCCCTGGGACAGTTGACGTCGCCCTCCTCCTTTTATCAGGCTTACGACTGACACTACCAGAGTACGGGCAGTGGTGGAGTTCACTAACTAAACAGTAGTTAGTTTCCAGTGTTTAGTTAATTAGCTGCTGTTTGACGACGCTGTGTCATAAAAAAGATGATTAGCGTCGCCCTCATCCTTTATCCAGGCTTGGGACTGGCACTACCAGAGTACGGATAGTGACGGAGTTCTGCGCCCGTTGCATTTTCTATCCTAATGAACGGACTGCTAAATCGGTGTAGCGACTCTGGAACCCTTTTACCAAGCAGTCGAGTCTGATCCAGGCGCTGTAAGTAAATGACCAGTCCTGCAATGTACTGATTAGGGGCCTCGTTCTTTGAGTTTGTCTGGTGCAAGCGCTGAACAGTGTGAAATGAACTCTTCCCCTACGTTCCAGCATCGGAACTGGGAGCCAGTGGGAGGTCCTCTGAATCGTCGAGTGGTGCTTTCATAAATGTTCGATTACAGTTACAATTACTGTTATTAAGCAGAGTTGATCACGTGGCCTATCATTTCCTTCTTAGCTCCCACTGCTGTTCAAACATACATTGCAAATTGTCAATAAGTTTGAAGAAAAATCCACACGCAACAGAGGTTTGCCTTGTTGCGTCATCGACATTAGAACATCGCCTGATAGGAACTGAAGCATCTGCGACCGTCCTTCAAGCTGTACAGAAGGAAAGCGCTTCGGTTACTTAGCCGGCAAAGCTAAATACGTGTAGCCGGAAAAGCCGGTCGGTTTCCGCAAATTACTTTTCATCAGGCGTGACTTAGAGCCGTATTGCGGAGATTTTCGGCAAGAACGGTCGTCGGTAATCAGCTGCGGGAAATAATTGACGAAGCTCCATTTTGCGTTGGTGCGTCTCTCTGTTCCCGGACAGAAGAAGACGATCCGTTTGACCGAAGTCGTTCGTTGCAATTACGATCGTCTGTTTATGTTCAGCACGCGTGTCTCCACAAGACTTTCGGCGTAATTGAGCTACTAACCGCCGAGGAGACGGAGAAAGAGGAGTCTGCTGTCCTTTAAGGACGCCGTCGCTCTGTCGTAAGGTTGAGGGAGGACTTGCGACGCAGAGCGGCTGATGCTGAACGCTCTGTTCAGAAGTTTACCGAGACCATATGCGTGGTAGAGATGGGCATTGTGTTGCGGTCGGTCCTGAATACCACTGCTTGAGCCTTGAGACTAGTTCCTCGTATGTATGCATGTGTGTATGTTTGTATGTATGTTACAAACACACATACGTGGATATATACATACATACATACATACCTGCATACATATATGCATTCACGTATACATACATACATAAATACATACACACAAACATACATACACATACACACATACAATGCATACATATATACACACGTCATTCATACATGCATACGTACACATACATACACACTTACATTCCAGCACACATACATGTACATACACACACACATACTTGACATAGTTTGCTTGTATACACTGACCATTGGCCAAGTCAGCTAATCAGATTCAGCGTGGAACTTGGATTATCAAATGAGACTAATTGGGTCAACAATTGAAACAACACAGACGCCAGGCGGAGTTGAACTAAACCAGATACCATGATTGGCAACTAACGTTCGGTTCCTGTTAAAGACGTCAGCGGAATCGAATCACAGATGACGGCGTAATTTTAATCGTTAAATGAGAAATTCTAAGAAATGCCAACTTCAAAGCCAGAGTTATTCACGAGAATTAACGTAATCGTAATCGCAGTTATAAGCATAAAGTTATGGAAGAGCGGAGAGATCAGAGGACGGAAGATCAGAGCGTTTGCATGGTGGCTGGAAGTAGGATGGTTGTCCACAGATATCATGGAAGAACAAGAAACAGTTCACGTGAGATTTATGCGTACGTATGTATGTATGTATGTATGTATGTATGCATGTATGTTTGCATGTATGTATACATGTATGTATGTATGTATGTATGTATGTATGTATGTATGTATGTATGTATGAATGTATGTATGTATGTATGTATGTATGTATGTATGTTTGTATGTATGTATGTATGTATGTATGTATGTATGTATTAAGTACATGCATACTTAAGTACACACAAACTCATATCTCTCTGCAAAACAAATTCTTCTAAATAGATACAAAATTAAGCCCATAAACCAAATCCTTTCTAGCTACAGTGTGCCATTCGACAGAAAAATTTCCGTAGTTATTTTACCATGATGTGAGGATTCTCTTGTAGGCATATAGTAATGCGGTCCTCATAACTCTCGCCCTCAAAGGGTTTAAACTCCTAACTGTCCTACGCAAAGCTGCAGTAAAATCTGCTTTGTTACTGTCAACCCAATCCTTCCGTTGACAATCCTTCTGATTAAATCCTTGTTCTCTTCGTACTTAACGCCTATTTAACGTTCACCTTTTGAACACTAATTCTACGTATAAGTATAACCTGAACTAATCAGCAACACAGTTTAATATCTTTTCAGTTTAATAAGAAACAAACAGACAGAACTCAATTCGATTACAACTCAACTAGTCAGCCACACTACTACAGCGAACATACTCGAATTCAAACTTCTCTAGTCAGCATAATTCTTCGCGCCTCTTGACACACCTGTCTTCTGTGCGCCTAAACGAACTCTAATAATATACATATAGCGCGCCGCTGCCGATATCGGCCGGCCGCGCGTGTCACTAAGACTAAACGTTATACATCTATCATATATACATATACACGTGAAACTAAAGTAAGCGCACTAAATATATACGCCAATATCTCGCACTGCAAGACTGTACACAAAACTCAGTTCACATTACCTCCTTCCTTTTTCTGGAATTGAGCAAATTAAATTTCAAAATTTGCGAAATTACCAAAATACATGAAACATATATATATCTAACTAATTAATAAACAGTCTTACGATTACTTATAACCTTGACAAACAATCAGCAATAATATTCAATCTGCCCTTCTTGTACTTCACCTCAACATCAAAAGTTTGTAAGGCTAACGCCCAACGCACAAGTTTAGCAGACTTAGACATTGACTCAGTCAAGTATGTAAGAGGATTGTGATCAGTAAAAATGAAAATTTTTGATCCAATTATAATTTCTTTTAACTTGTTTAGAGCCCAAACAATAGCATAGGCTTCCTTTTCCACAGTAGCCCATCTCTTCTGGGTATCAGTTAATTTCTGACTGATAAATGACACAGGGCGTTCTATTCCCTTGTCGTCCATCTGTGTTAAAACAGCACCGACTGCAAAGTCACTACTATCGCAGTACAAATTGAATGGTTTTCCCACTTCAAAAACATATAACACTACTTTGGATCGCACAGCCTCTTTAAGTAAATCAAATGCTTGCTGATGTTCAACAGTCCAATCAATCTTATCAGAAACACGTTTACTAGTTAAATCAGATAAAGGTTTCGCAATCTGTGCAAAGTCCTTAATAAACTGTCTGTAATAATTAAAAAATCCAAGCAGTTGCTTAACTTGCTTCTTAGTTTCTGGGATCTTCAAATTAGTCAAACTTTCAATTCTGTCTGGATTCATCTTTATCTTACCAGACCCAACCACATGACCGATAAACCTTACCTCACTCTTACCAAATATGCATTTTTTCAAATTCAAAGTAACGTTATGCAATCTCATTTGCATCAAAAATGCATCTAGATGCTGTAAATGAATTTTCCAATTGTCAGAATGCACAGCAATGTCATCAACATACGGTTCTGCAAAGTCACTTATAGGCTGTAAAACTAAATTTATCGCCTTAACAAAAGTTCGGCCTGAATTTATCATTCCAAAAGGAACACGAGTAAATTCATACAGTCCATTATGTGTTACAAAAGCTGTCTTCCATTGATCAGATTGTTTTACAGGACAAGTCCAATAAGCACTTCGACAGTCCAAAATAGAAATCACATTAGACTTTCCAACTTTGTTCAAAACGTCTCTGACAATCGGCATCGGATATTTACAATCCACTGTGAATGAGTTAATGTATCTGTAGTCACAGGCAAGTCTTAAAGATCCGTCTTTCTTTTTAACAATAACCAAAGGGCTTGCCATTCTGCTCGATGATGGTTTGATGATGTTTGTTTTTAACATTTCTTTGATCTGACGTTCCACTTCTGCTCGATAAATCAAAGGAATTCGATATGCTGCAAATTCCTTTTCACGAAATCCTGGTTTTAGTTCAATTTCGTGTTCGACCAATGTACATAATCCGGGTTTTTCTGAAAATCTGTCACAGTATTTGTTCAAGACTTTCAACAACTGTTCTTGCTGAGTTACTGTCAAATGGCTAATTTGTTCAGGATCGAGGTTAAGTGAATTCTTGTCATCTTGAACCTCATTCCTCATTGGTAATTCAACCACTGAACCAAAATCTTCATCTTCTTCAACGATTAGACCACAACTTAATGCTCGAGTAACATATTTTCTGATCTTGTTGGCGTGAATTATTTTTCGACCATTTTCTCCCATATCGACTAAATAAGAGTACTTTGATCTTCGATGTATGATCGTACATGGACCATGCCATCGAGAAATAAGTTTGTTCGTTGACGTTGGATACAAAACTATGACTTTCTCACCAGCTTCAAATTCTTTGTGCTTTGCTCTCTTGTTATACTGATTCGTGTATTGTAATTGCTTTTCTCGAGAGTAGGATTCTGCAAACAATAATGCTTTCTCCATATTTTCTTTGAGTTCTTTCAAATACTTTTCTGGTTTAACTCCAACATGAGGTGGTAAGTTTATTTCTCTAGTCCAACTCTCTTTTAATATTGCCAATGGTCCTCTCGGAATTTTCCCATAGACAAGCATATATGGTGATACTCCAGTAGTTGCATTCGGCACTTCTCGTAATGCCCACACTGTGAAAGGAATTATCTTGTGCCATTTCCTCGGGTTGTCTATTATCACATGATGGATCATCTTTTTAAATGTCTGATTCCATCTTTCTACTAATCCAGCAGCCTCTGGGTGTCCTGGTGTGTCGAATCTTGGACTACAGCCCATTAAATTGAGAAATTCTCTTGTCAAACTGGCTGTGAAGTTCGTTCCTTGGTCACTTGTAATCACGGACGGCACACCAACGTTCATGAACAGTTCCGTCAACGCTTCACACACAGCCTTCGCTGTCAGCGATTTCAATAAGAAGATTGTAGGCCATCTGGTGCACGAGTCCACAATGCATAAACAATACTTGTGACCTGCCGCAGATACTGGATCGATCGGGCCAACGAGGTCCATCGTCATTCTCTTGAAGGCGACCTCTTCTCTTGAGACCGGAGTGATAGGCACTCTATCCATCACCAGACTCCTTGCCTTTAGTTGACACTTCTCGCAAGACTTACAAAATTTCACAATGTCTCTTCTCATCTTTGGCCATACAAAAGATAATTTTATTCGTTCTCTTGTTTTCTCTTCTCCTAGATGTCCTCCAAATACCGACTCATGCGCCAATTCCATCACTTTTATTCGTCTCTCTTTTGGTAACACTAGTTGATATATCGTCTGGTCTAATATCTGATATTTCTTATGCAATAAACCGTTGATCACACAGAATTCAGATTCTTTCTCTTGTGCTAACTTCCACCACGGCTTCAACGATTCATCCTTTCTCTGTTGCTCTTCGAACTTCTTCGAATCGGCAATCTGCACCTTTTGTTCTTCATCCATCTCTTCATCTCTATACAAGTCTCCTATCCCCACATCACATTCATTGTCTTCTTCAGTTTCATTTAATGTGCCATTCTCGCATGCAACCATCTCTTGCTCATTCATCTCTAATGTTACACCATCTCGCGATAAGCTTCGTTGCTCATTACTTTCGTTTTCCTCATCACTTGAACTTTCAGTTTCATTCTTCTCATCCACATCTACCATTTCCTGTTTCCGACTCTGCGCTCTCGTCATTACATTTGCTCGTACACTCACATCTCCTTGTATCGTTTTGACCTTCATCTGTGGTACGGCTTTTAATTCGGCAATTATCTCTGGATGCAACAAGAATCTTTCTGTACTGCCCATCTTTGCAATACTAGCACACATCAAGGTGACATAAGGTGTAAGTGAACACTGGATTTTACGCGGAAATCCCTCTTCTTCCACGTCACTATCACACAGTCTAACATCGACTTTCACTAACTTCGCAGGAATGGCATCTCCTGCCACACATTGCAAATTCACTTTTCCAATTTGTTCCACCTTCATGCCTTCCAGTAATTCTTCACTAATCACCGGAATTTCTGCTCCCGAGTCGCTCAGTGCTTTGACTTTCACTGGCTCTTTACCGTCTACTGCACGAATTTCGACCTCGACATATTGCAAGAACGATTTCTTCAATATTCGACTGTCATCTTTTCCTATGACTTCTCTCTGAATTTCAGCATCCAATAGAATTTCTTTTTGAATACCACATTTCATTACCGACTTTACTTCAGTCTCTTGGTTTTCTTGACTCGCGGTTTGATTATCTGTATCACTAACCACTTGAATCAAATTCACCCTTGTGTGTTCTTGATTTCTGCTAGAACTAGCTGCTGCCACTGGAACTGGACAAAATTTAACCAAATGTTTATCTGAACCACAGTTGTGACAACGCTTCACAACTGTATGGTATGGTTGTGAAATACCTCGTTGTTCATTTCCTTCATATCTCTTATACTGCGTAAACGATGTGTTGCCTTCCCTCTTGGCAAACGGCGCTGACGATTTGTTAAATTCCTGACGACCAAACGTCACTTCTCTGGTTTCATTGGGTACAGGGACATTAGCCTTGACTTCTTTACCTTTGAACTGATTCCCTGTTTCTGGATTACTTTTCCACTTTCCACTCTGGCTTTGGTTTACGGAACGTTGAGAAGGATAACTGTTTATATTTGGGATCGCAAACCCAATTCGATTGTTTACATGAATGTCTGCTAGGTCTGCCACTGCACTAGCTTGGAGACAGTCAGTTCCTTCCTTCGACAATACAAACTGTAGTGGACCTGGCGGTAAACATTCTTTTAGCTTATCCGCTACCAGCAAATCAAAGAGCGTATCATACATACTCTCTGTTCACGTTTCGACTTCTCACGTAATAGTTTAGCAAGTTCTTAAGTCTTGCCGTAAACATCGTATAAGTCTCTTCTGTTGTCTTCTTAGCATCCACAAATCTGGCTCTGTATTCTCTCGAAGTCAACTTAAATTCTTTTAATAAGTGCTGCTTGACTCTATCATAATTATCTAGATCATCGTATGACAATCTATTCAGAACGGTTCGAGCTTTCGGCGTCATCAATGGTAGTAATAATTTCACCCAAAACGGCTTTTCCACAGCAAAACTACGAAACGCGTTCTCGACTGTTTCAAAATATAATGGCACCTCCATCATATCAGTTGGCATTTGAGGCAATACATGCTTCATTGCATCACCTATTTTCTTAATTTTTGACACCAAAGTTTCACTTTCTTGCTGTTTCCTTCTTTCTGCTTCCCGTTCTTCTCTCATTTGCGTTTCTTTCAATGTCAATTTTGATTTCTCCAGTTTCAGACGTTCTTGTCTTTCTGCCTCTGCCTTTTCCAAACTTTCTTTCTGAAATTTGAGTTCTTCTTGTCTGATCTGTTCCGCACGTTCTAACTCTAACGTTCGCGCTTTTTCTTTTTCTTCTTCACGCATTCTCTTTGCTTCAATCTGTTGCTGACGAACCTCTTCATCACTTTTTCTAGCTTTTTCAAATTCAATCATCTGCTCCAATCTTCTTCTTTCAGCATCTTCCCTATCTCTTTTCAACTGTTCTAACTGAATCTCAAACTGATTCTTTTGCAATTCAAGTTCTGCCTTACGCACTTGTTCTGCTTTATCTTCTCTCTCTCTTTGCAGACGCAATTCCTCTTGCCTTGCAAGTTCCGCTTTCTCTTCTTTCTCTCGCTGCAAGCGCAATTCTTTCTCTTCTCTCTCTCTGCAAACGTTCTGCTTTCTCTTCTTTCTCTCTCTGCAGACGTTCTGCTTTCTCTTCTTTCTCTCTCTGCAAGCGCAATTCGTCTTGTCTTACACGTTCTGCTTCTTGTCTCCGTTTCTCCTCCCTATCTTCTTTCATCATCATCCACTGCATCAACATCTCCATAGACATAGGCACAGGAGGTTTTTCAATAGCCTTTTCTACGGCACCGCCAACGGCACCTTCTTCTTCGACTTCTTCTTTCACCCACACTTCAGCGAGTTCCTGTATCATGTCACCACGTGACATACCTTCTAATTGTTCTTCTTTAAAACCGGCTTTCAACAAACGCTGTTTTAGCCTTTCCGTAGACATCTTCTTAATATCTGCTTGTCTTTCAGCACTTAGTTTCTCCATCTTACTTGTTTACTTTGGTGATTTCTCTTTTCAAAGAAGTCACGGTTTTTCTTGGTGTGTGAATCGATAAACAAACGGGATTTCTTTTGTATTTGTTCGTGGAAAACAACGAAATTTTTATACCGTTTCTCGTGTTCCACCGTCGTTGATATCGTAAACTCGTCACACAGCATACAACGCGTAGATTCGTCTAACACCGTTGTAAATTCTTCAATCACCGTCGTAGATTCTTTTATCCGCCGAAAGAGGTGATAACGTGAATTTTAATCCACCGTGAGTTTATATCCACCGTGAGTATTTATTCACCGTGAGTTCTTATCCACACCGACGCTGTTCCACCGTGAGTATTTATCCACACCGACGCTGCCACCAATAATGTCAACCCAATCCTTCCGTTGACAATCCTTCTGATTAAATCCTTGTTCTCTTCGTACTTAACGCCTATTTAACGTTCACCTTTTGAACACTAATTCTACGTATAAGTATAACCTGAACTAATCAGCAACACAGTTTAATATCTTTTCAGTTTAATAAGAAACAAACAGACAGAACTCAATTCGATTACAACTCAACTAGTCAGCCACACTACTACAGCGAACATACTCGAATTCAAACTTCTCTAGTCAGCATAATTCTTCGCGCCTCTTGACACACCTGTCTTCTGTGCGCCTAAACGAACTCTAATAATATACATATAGCGCGCCGCTGCCGATATCGGCCGGCCGCGCGTGTCACTAAGACTAAACGTTATACATCTATCATATATACATATACACGTGAAACTAAAGTAAGCGCACTAAATATATACGCCAATATCTCGCACTGCAAGACTGTACACAAAACTCAGTTCACAGTTACTTTGCACCGAGCCCATACCATCTCCCTGTCAGTAAAAGCCGTTGTGCAATTAACTACACCTTAATGACGTTACTGTTTATGTGACACGAAACTGTTTATGCGAGACGTTACTGTTTATGCGAGACGTTACTGTTTATGCGAGACGTTACTGTTTACGTGAAACGTTACTGTTTATGCGAGACGTTACTGTTTATACGAGACGTTACTGTTTATGCGAGACGTTACTGTTTATACGAGACGTTACTGTTTATGCGAGACGTTACTGTTTACGTGAAACGTTACTGTTTATGCGAGACGTTACTGTTTATACGAGACGTTACTGTTTACGTGAAACGTTACTGTTTATTTGAGACGTTTCTGTTTATGTGAACCGTTATTGTTTACGTGAAACGTTACTGTTTATTTGAGACGTTTCTGTTTATGTGAAACGTTATTGTTTACGTGAAACGTTACTGTTTATTTGAGACATAACTGTTTATGTGAAACGTTACTGTTTATGTCAAATGCTACTGTTTATGTGAAACGTTATTGTTTATGTGAAACGTTACTGCTTATGTGAGACATGTCCCATTCGAAGAGTCACCCTTCCTCCTGACGTGTACCCACTCTCCTGCCCTTTCCCAATTCGCAACGCAGACCGCGTACAATAATTATAGCAGACAGACTTATTTAAACAGATGTGAAAAGCGAGGGTCCACCAAAGCTTAATAAATTTCCTAACTAATGCAGAAAAGAAAGCTTTCATTATAGCCCGAGGCACTATAATCATTCACATATATACAGCACGTGGATTGCAACGTCATGTATATATATAAATATACATATATATGAAAAAAATATATATATAAATATATATATATAAATATATATATATACAATTATACAATTATACATATATATATACACAATTATATATATATATATATATATATATATATATATATATATATATATATATATATATATATATATATATATATATATATATATATATATATATATATATATATATATATATAGTGACGTTCGAATGTTCTAAGATAGGCTAGTGGTCGCGTCCGAGAAGATAGCATAATCCCCGCGCTGGTCGCAACGGCACCGTACCGTCCATCACGGCGGGCGATGTGCGGGAAGCTTGACCACGCGGCGCAGTTCCGGGGATCAATGGAAGTGGCCTGGCCCGGCGGGGCGGTCACTCTTCGGCCGGACGTTAATTAGGTCATTAAAGTCCGCATCGATCGTCTTCTAACAAGCGCCGTTCCTCCCTCCGCTGGTGGACCACACACGACGCGCCCCCCCCCCCCCCGTCGGGCGACCACCCGTAATTAAAGGCAAACGCCGACCGACCGTCAGAATCGCTGTTTACAGGTGTAAAGTGAATAGGAATGCATTCGATTAGCTTATCTGTCTGTCTGTCCGTCTGTCTATCTGTCAGTCTGTCTGTCTGTCCGTCTCCCTCTGTCGCTCTTACTGCTGGTTCTTCCTTCTAGCGGAGTCGTTTGCCTACTTCCGGTTTGTCGGTGATTGTCGCTCGACGGCTAATGTCAACTACAATCATCATATTTCAGCGTAACGAGCGTCCAGTTTGCTATCGCTGTTGAATCGCTGATCTACTTAATCACTGTCTGTATGTTCGTTCGTCTGTCTGTCTGTCTGTCTGTCTGTCTGTCTGTCTGTCTGTCTGTCTGTCTGTCTGTCTGGCTGGCTGTCCGTTCCTTTTGCTATTTGCCTCTGCTTTCATCGTTCATTTGGTTGTTTGACGTTGTCTATGGCTGAACGCCTGTTAGAGTATTTCTATCTCTGGATCTCTCTTTGTGTGATCATACCTCTATCTCTTTCTCGGTCACTGTCTCTCACTGTCTAAGTCTGTCTCAATCTCTCCATCTCTTTCTGCCTATGTCTCAATCCCCTCTCTCTCGCTCACTCTTTTTCTCACTCTTGTCATTTCACTCTCACTTCGCTCACTCTTATCCTTTACTAACTCTACCCTTCACTCTCTTTCTCTCACTCTCTCTCTCTCACTCTCTTTCTTTCACTCTCTTTCTCTCATTCTCTTTCTCTCAATGTTTCCCCCAATTTCTCCTCACACTCTGTCTCTCTTTCTGCGTCTGGGCGTTTTTTGTTCTCTATCTCTGTGTCAAAAACTCTGTCTTTAAGCTCCTCGCAGACTTTTGTCTGTCTCTGGATCTCTCGGAGTCTCATTCTTTGTATCTCCCTGCCTCCGTTTTCACGTATGTCTCTGTCTCTGTCTACACCACCTCAAGTATATTACTCTACACTACAACACGCCACGCCACACCCTCACACCAAGCATCACCACACTACAATCCATCAAACTTTACCACACCGTGTCATACCACAACGCGTTACATTTAAACATCACCACAACACACTTCACCATACCAAATAACACCAAACTGCGTTTAACTACACCATGACACACCTTTCACCACACTGCACTTCACCACACGAAACATTACAACACCATATCAAGCCACACTACACCACATCACGCGACACTATACTACGCCAAAATAATCACACTACACCACATCAAACCACACTACACCACATTACACTACACCACATCACATCACACCACACTACACTACACGACATCACACTACACTACACCACACTACACCACACCACACTACACCGCATCACACCACACCACACCAACCACACTGCGATACATAGTAATACAATAATCATCGCCACGCCACACCGCGCTGCACCGCATAACACCAAGACTCGTGACTGCGCATCACCTCCCAACCAAAAACAACAATTTATTGCGCCTGACTGTACAGGATAATTACACCTATCTCCGCACAATAGACAACAACTGTTCGGCTTCATTAAAACATCGAGAAACCTTCCAAGTTTTAATTGAAAGCCGATGGGAAAAGACATGATTGCAGATAAATCATAAAAAATCGCATCTGCCAGTATCGAGCCGTTCGGTATAGGAGTAGGCAAAGTGGAGGAAGAAAAGCGGGAAGTGCCTCAGCAGGCACGTCGCTCTCAGACTCCCTATCAGTCTTCCGTCCAAATCAGATCCTGCTGCCTCAGTCCAATTTTCCGCCGACTTATCGGAGTAAACAGTTGGATTAATGTACGTGTCCCAGTAGGACGCTGTGTCTCTGGTTCTGCGCGGATGTATTATATAGTTTAGGAACGCTGGTTTTGTTGGCTGAGGATGTGAGCGAAGGGCGGGCCCCAGTTTCGTGATGGTTCCTTGGTGACGTGCGGGATAAAACACCAAGGCGTCGTCAGATAGATTGAGTTTCCGATTTGGGGGAAGTCTAAGTCGTTAGGTTTTTGGCGAAAAATCTCCGAGAAGACGGTTCAATTATGTGGGAGGAAGTAATGACAGCAGTGCGAAGTCTTTCACAAAGTCTTTTGGTTAGAGCGCTCGCCTTGTAACGCGCAGAGTTTACGGGTTCAAGACTCCTCCCGAGACGGTTATTGTGTATGAACCTCTGGGCAAGTCCTTCACTCACAATTGCTCAGCATCATTGATTGATTGATGCTTTTCCCCTATAGGTAGTGGCGCTTAGAAATGAGTTGTAGAAACAACGATAATAACAAGAAAAGGTGTTTGTTGTTTACTGCATGAGTTTTCGAACTTCATATTTTATGTGGAGATGGTGTTTAACGTGAATGCTGCTGTTCCAAGTACATGATGTTGTTTACAAGTACTTGCGCTGTTTAATGTGATCAGGTAAATCAAATATTCGTTTATTTCTTATACCAGTTGACATAACGCAATTGGTTTACAATCTTCGATAGATGTTAGATTGTTTAAATAATCCCTCTGCAGTCCCTGACCCTTCCCAGTTCTTCGGCCCTTTAGCAAGCAAAGCACCCGCTTTTCGATCCTTTAGCCAGCAAAGAACCAACCCATTCTTCGGTCCTTTAGCCAGGAAAGAACCCGTTCTTCGGTCCTTTAGCCAGCAAGAACCCGTTCTTCGGTCCTTTAGCCAGCAAAGAACCGTGCTCAGTGTAGGCCTACAACGTGCAATTCAAGAGCATGATATTGTTTTATGTAACCGATGCCATTTGAAGTGATGATGATTCCTTAAACCGTTGTAAAAGCGCGATAGAAGTTACTAGCTGCTCGGCATAGTCAGCAGATCAACTGCACTGACTATCACTGTACCACGAATAATGATCACTAGATTTTTATTGTATCATGAACAATGGTCACTAGATCATTACATGTCAATAGCAATCATTGTGTCATGAAAAATGGCCACCAAGCAATTCGACGATGCCATGCAGAATCAATAATGAACAAAATAATTATAAGCAATCGAATAGCGGAGTATTATTTCCCTTTCTGGCATACTTAGGCCTAATTTTGTTATTTTTCTAAGTTCTACAGCAACTGATAGTGTATCAAACGTGTTGACACACAAAGTTTCCATCTGGCTGTATTTTCCTCGTACACTAAACCGCAGGCACGGTTAATTGCTTCGAGTTCAATACGGTCTATATACCGCAAGATTATTGTTTTGCTCGAGTCTTGAATTTGCTGATTCCTAATGGCGTTTTATGTAGTTTTCATGTCTGGCCTTTAACATTAGCCAGAGGCAATTCAGTCCATACATTGTCAAACGCCTTCTCGAAATCCTTCATTAAACGCACGAGACCATTCAGTAAACCGACGACGCTTGAGTATAAAAGACTCTTTAGAACTTCCGTGTTCCCGTCAGTGCATGAATAGGCAAAGCATCGATCCAATGTATGGTCTCTGCAGGTCTCGTGCTATTTTAATGGGACATTCATTGGCAGTTAATTTAAATTTTATCATATGAGAGATTCAAGCACGAAAGAACATGAAAAATATAGACACACCCTTTAGTCTATGTTATTTGTGCATTTATCTGTAATGGATGTGATAAATACATCATGTCGTATGTTGGACATATCGCCTACTCTGTATATATATTATATATATATGTATTATATATATGAACGGTTAACGTAAACATAGACTATATATATATATATATATATATATATATATATATCTCACAGACTTGTCGTATTGAATAAAACGCATGTTTAATGAGAGATTTACATTTTTTTAGAATGGAATGCTAGCCAAATGTGCCAATCTCATTGTAAGTTCTTTGTCTAATGACATAATGAAAACTGGTTCTTAAGAATCTTTCTACATTCATTCGTTTGATTAATGATTTTATTCATTCATTGAATATTTCATTTATTTACTCATTCATTTTCTGTTTCATTCTTGACAGTATTTTCATTCATTCATTCATATCTGATGAATCATTTTATTCACTCATTCAATATTTTATTTATCCATTCATTATTTCATCCACGTATTCCTTCTCTTGATTCTTTCATTCCTCCATTCATAGTATTCATATTGCGCCCGTTGCACATCTCTCCCCAGGCGCTATTAGTACTTAGACTTCATCCGAAGACGTTACCCAGTCACGGAAGTTCTGCGAATCATATGCTTCCGAGAAATTGTCTTTACCGCGATATTAACTTAAGAACAGGCCGTCGATACTAACTCGCTTACCCTCTCTACCAATTCTCATTAATTTTCACATCGAAACGCTTGGCTTCCACGCGGTTCCAGATCGCTGTCTCGGTCTTCCGTCCGTACAGTGCCACCATTATATCTCAATCAACTTCAAACGCCGTTGCATTCTAAGGATTTCATCCTGAAATGTTCGGTTTCCGCGTCGAGATCGGAAGCAACTAAATTGCACGAATCTCTGCCAATCGATTGATCGAGCGACCGATAGCCAACGCAGCGCTGTATCAATTTCGTGGTAAATAGTCTTAGCGATAAGTAGTCTTTGGAAAATGTCCGCCGGGAATGACAAGCCGTAGATCTTTCGGCGTCGCATTAAATGTTGGCGGTGGAAGTCTTGCAGTGTTCTGCTGTGAAACAGTAAAATTTCCCGGTGCTTTCTTGGACCCTCGGGCTGTGAACGCGATAAACAGAAAAACATGTTCAGCGATCAAACGTCGAATGTCCGCCATATTAAAGATGGCGTCGTGAGTCAGAGTGCACATGCACTGGTCGCGTGTTCGACTATTAAAAAAGGACTGGACTTGGACAAAGAACACTACACTGTCGTTAAACTAAATGTACCGTAAGTGATATGCTATGTGATGTGGTTTAATATGAAATGACATAGGCCTATGACATGTGATACGAAGTGATATCGTATGTGATATGTAATATGATATGGGACATGGTTTCATGTGATAGGCCCTATATGATATATGCGATAGTATAATGTTACATAATATGTTATATAGAAATGATGTAATCTGATTTATGCTGTTGTTTGACATTGCATGGCGTCATATGATTAGATATATGATATAACTAGCAGGTTTACCCGGCGTTGCCCGGGGTTATAAGTTTCAATCCCTGTAGCGAATAAGCAACAAATTTAGGTATATGTTTAAATCCGTGTAGCGAATAAGGAAGAAATTTAGGCGACCTGTGGGGGAGACTGCTTTGCAGTCTAGGCGTGAACTGACTGCTTCGCAGTCGCCCTCTGGCGACGACTGCTTCGCAGTCTCCCGTGGACTGACTGCTTCGCAGTCGAGTGGCGACGACTGCTTCGCAGTCGGGGAGACTGCTTTGCAGTCTCCCGTGGACTGACTGCTTCGCAGTCGAAGAGGGTGAAGCCGGCGTTGGCGGATTCAAGAAAACGCCAGAAATCTAGCCCTCACTGCCCTTAGTAAAGCAGAGTCTTTGAACATACAATTTTGCTGTAAAACGATGAATATAGTTCGATTCGATCGTAATTAAATTTTGTGCGAAAGTAAACAACGTCTTTATTTGCATTATTAATGACGTTGGGGAATATCCGCGCCATAAATAGAACCGCTTGTTGTTAAATGCGCATTATTAATGACGTTGGGAATACCGGCGCCATAAATAGAAGCGCTTCGCCCTGGGTCGTCAGGGACGGTCGGTTGGGTAGAGTTTTGGGGCATTTTCACCATGTTAGCGGTGAAAGGGGGGTAAGCGAACCCCTCCACTGGGTGTCCGATGCCGAGGCCGACACAGCAGTGAAGGTTTGGAGTGAAAAGGTGCAAAATTGTAGAAGTTAAGCCCGGTCAAACAGACAGACAGAGGGACACACACACACACACACACACAGAATTCTCGCTTTATTATATAGATATATCATAGGCAGGGCTGTAGTCGAGGGTATACGCGGGTATACAGCGTATACTCACCTCTAGAGACCGTATACTCACCTCACAAAATATTTGTACTCACCTCTAATGTGTTTCGGAAAACAAACCATTAGCGTATACTCACCTCTAATTTGTTTCGGA
Organism: Allolobophora icterica; assembly: GCA_963556255.1. Lineage (NCBI taxonomy): Eukaryota > Metazoa > Annelida > Clitellata > Crassiclitellata > Lumbricidae > Allolobophora > Allolobophora icterica. The sequence continues at coordinate 78,462,716 of OY744606.1, read as the reverse complement.
AAACTAACCGATAGCGTATACTCACCTCTGATTTTACCACTACATGATCAGGGCGATCATAGGATGTGATATGTAATAACATATTATATGCAGTGATAGCTGACTTAATATTTGATATGATAATTATGATGTTTAATGATATCATGTGATATTTGATTGTTAGGACGTAGAGACATTTTAAAACATTAGTTCTTAAAATGATGTCCTTCATATTAACGAATGCCTTATCGTGTAAGATATATGGGTCATTATCCGAAATGTTACAAATTTCGTCTCCGAAAAACAAAAATTTTTTTCCCCCAAAATTGGTTGTAAGTGTTTTTTTAGTCACGTACATAGTTAAACTTAACTAATTTGAAAGAAATCCACTATATTTGTAATCATAAGTTAATTTCTTTGCAGAATTTAAAAAGTCAAAATGCCTCTTTTTTCATTACATTCCGACCTTTTTGTGTAATCATATTTAATCACAAAGACCTGAAATATTCCTCTGGTGCTTATAAAATGGCAATTTCCTAAAAGTAGATGATGCCAGCATTAAGTAGGAATACAACAGGCCTTTCCTTCACATAAAATATTAGTCTGGTGTCAATAATTTAAGACATTTTTCGAAATTATTCAAAAAAAGAAATATTATTTTTAGCTTCAGAAAAAAATCTGTGCAGCATTAGCTATAACTGTATGTTATATGCATTAGATACAAGTTGAACAACATTTTGAGAGTTGCTAGTAAATTCTAATTACATGCAATTTATTTTTATATCAAATAATTCAAATAAAATACACGCAATTCACTCTTACCATCCGTGGCAAGATGCGACTGTCATGAGAAAATAGCAGAAATCTGATGTATTCGGATGGTAATGATGAAAAACAGCCGCTGGATGGTAATGACAAAATGATGAAATTTATGACAGCCGTCAAATATTTTCACTTGAATTACTCTATCAGATAAGTAATTTGAATCAGTTCAACAAAAGCGGTAAATAAAATAAGTTATCAATGTTATAATCTACCTAAACCATGAAATACAACACGAGATGGTAATGAAACAGAATTTTACTTTTTTGGAATTTGGAACAACAAACTTAAATTAAAAATAAACATTATGAATTTCAACTCAAATCTGTGTGATTCCATTAATAGTTGACAATATCTTGTTCCTGGTGTTTTTCTTTTAGTAAGTAAGCACGTTCTCTAAAAGTTATAGGCTTCCCAAAAATTGAGATGGCTATGATGCTTACTTCTATGGACAAGTATAAATAGGCCCAAAAAGAAATAAATGTTACGAAAATGAGTCTAAATGTTTAATTATTGCATATGCTAGCTACTAATTAATCAAAATAATATACCTTTGTTACAGGTTGTAATGGAATAAATTTGCGTAAAAGCTGAATTTAAAGCAGTGTACACCGTCTCGGACATTGGATGGTAATGATATTTTGTATACATTTAGTAATTTATTTCTAAATTTCCAAAATCTAGCAGCTAAAACAATGATGGGAAATGTTAATCTGCTCATTCTTTGAAGGATAGGCAAACAAATTTGAAGAAATTATCGAAAAAACTCAAAAAACCAGCATGGGACATCAATTCTGCACTTTTCGGATAATGACCCATATCCGTAATTATCCAAATAATTAAGGCAATTGTAATTGCAACTGTAATTTATAGCTTCCGTATCGCGCCGGTGTCTAATGCACAAAGCACCTACTGATGGCGATCCAAAACCAAGCCGTTATCAGGTCAAGATCCAGAATATACTGACCTTAATATTCATCATATCACAGAAGGCCTTATCGTTGTAAGATATCACATATCTAATCCAATCACTGTAGAACTTGGTATTTATTACATGATATCACAGAAGACCATCACATATATCACCACTGGCGGCGATCTTGTTTGACAGGTGGGGGACAAGGGACCCTTTTGAACTGATCTGGTCAAAAAAGAGGTGAATTTTTTTACCTTTTTTGGTGTTTCATCAATTTTTTGGGGAGCAACTGTACAGTGTGTTCCCTCACTGTTAGAGGTGGAGATCTTGCCCCCCTCGACCCCCGGGATCGCCGCCCATGAATCACAAAATATCACCCTTGGCTGATCACGTGCAGCATGCATGCTTCTACCAGCTTTGTTACATTCGATCAATACGGCGAAATCTTTTGTTTAGCGCTTCACTGGCCTTGCTGCATTCCTTTGATGTGCCTCGACTATTGGAATTCCGTCTTTGCTGGCTTGCCGCAATTTAGACACGTCAGCGACATTCCGTCCTGAACTGTGCCGCTCGGCTGGGGGCAAAAATCTACCAAACTTCTGTCATAGCGCTTTGAGGGGCTGTTAAAAAAATGTGCTTTATAAAAAAAGTCCATATACATACGCACATACATTAAAGGTCTTATCATTGTAAGATATCATATCATTTCTGGCACTATCACCGAAGGTCTTGGTATTTATTATATAATATCGCAGACGGTCTTATCTTTGTAAGATATCATTTTCTTAATCAATCACATAAAATCTTATTTGGGAAAGGAAAATGCCATACTATTAACTGATTAGAAGCATTAGATCAGTGTTTTTATGATGTACTTAAAATGGACTGTATTAGAGTGCCTCAATTGCCCACTGGAGGACATTGATAGACAGAAGGCAAACAGACAGACAGACAGGCAAACAGACAGACAGTCATAAAGACAGACAGATAGACAGACAGTCGTTAAGACAGACAGACAGATAGACAGACATTCAGACATTCGATAGGACAGACAAATAGACAAATAGATAGACAAATAGATGGGCAAATAGATAGACAAATAGATAGACAAATAGACAGACAGACAGGCAGACACTCGTTCAGACAGACAGTTGTCAAGACAGAAAAACAGACATACATACATAAATAAATCACTCATAAAGACAGACAGAGACAGATTGAAAATTCATACAGATAGACAGACAGACAGGCAGACAAACATGAACATTCGCACAGACAGACAAACAGACGTTCAGACATCCAGATCTGGAACAAGAGCGACAATTTGCTACCAGTTGTCTAAAGTGTAAAACGCCGTCTCTCACAGACAGACTGAATATCTCGATAGCTCAATCACACTTACTTACTTAGCGCTATTCTAGTTTTATTGCGCTGGTTAAATTGATGGATGGGACAGCGAAGTCGAGTGAAGGAAACGATCCATGCGTATCCCCGCATCACTGCCCCTTAAACTGACCTGTTTAATAAACCGTGACACCATCCTCCAGTGTATAGGACTCCGACTGTGAGTGACACGTTCTTGAGCGCGCCCTGACGGGACCCCATATGTATAGACGTCATTCATTTTACTGGGCAGCCCCTTTACGGGGAGGCACCCATGTCACGACATAAAGTATCCCTAAAACAGAGTCTCCTCAGGACTGAAGTAATATCTCCCCATTTCTTTTCAGTTCCACTCAAAATTCATGTTATTTTTGTAACACATGGTTTAAAAATACTAAATAGTTTTACAATAAAGTTATAAAATTCACTTGCCTAAAATTATCAACTTTAAAACAAGTATGACTGTATGTATCTCTCAAAGAATAAAATTTCTCCAGGAAGAGATTATTTCAACGAAGGATGAAATATTTTCTCCCCTCCCCAGAGACTCTGTTTCAGAATATAGTCTCCTGGAGGGAGGCGAGATTTCTTCTAAAACACAGATCTGTGCGGGGAAGGGAAGAATCTGTTCCAAATGGATTCTCCGGAGGGAGAGTTTAAACGGCGAGACTGTTTTGGAATACCGGCTTTGCCAGATACTGCTGGTGCGTTGGCTAGTGTTGCTGGGTGCCACTGCATATTCTTTCCGCTGCCATCATGGCGTGGCTTTAATTGACAATAAAACTTACAAAGTGATGGTTGGGAGACGGTTGCTATAGCAACGAACGTTATAAGATTGTAGAATTTCATAGGAGATCTATGGAGGAAAGTTTCTTTCTCTCGGAATCACGTAAGCATGCACGCACACACACATGCACTTGCTGTTGTTCTATATTTTCTATCGTGTCTGTCTGTCTGTCTATCGTGTCTGTCTGTCTATCGTGTCTGTCTGTCTGTCTGTCTGTCTGTCTGTCTGTCTGTCTGTCTGTGTGCTTGTGTGCTGAACTCTGTCTTTGTGAGTGAATTTCCTCAGTCTGTCTGTCTGTCTGTCTGTTTGGCTGTCTGTGTGTCTATCCTCGCCCTGCTCTTCGTTGTATGCGCGTATCCCCAACGCTGCATAAACGCACTTTAAACGCACGAGTGAATTCTGGCGTGTCTCCATGCAAATCTTTCCCCGCGGCACCAGATTTCCAGATTTCAGGCTTATTTGGGAATTGTCCAGACCTCCAACGAAACTCTACGGCCATCTTATCCCCTTATTCGAAGGGTGCACTAGATGCCCTGCCCTCGTTATGGGCGATAGTGTGTACACCTATGCCATTATGCATATGCAAATGCATCTTAATCTACGCTGCACCATATCTTTGAAACCAACTCCTAAAAGACCTCCTCCACTTCGCTTATTCTCCTCTCTGGTCTGCCAATCTCACCCCTCCTCCTCTTTCCCTCTCTTCTGCAGCTTTCTACTCACGATTAACACCCGAATTCTTCAATCTATCATATATCCTATCCTGATAATACTACTGTGCCACTCCACGACCACGGACCACCATCATCAACGATTTCTACCGTATAGCACCATGCATGTCTCCTCGGCTTTACCTCCCCAGGATTCTGACCTGGCACCGGAACGGACTAAACAATCTGGCTATAGCGGACTTGATTTGATATAGCGCCGGTGAAAACCTCTCTCTCCCTGACATTGTTTCTCAGTTACGATGGGAAATTTCGGAGATTTACATTACAGTTTTCCGGAACAATCCTTCCTTCACCGTTTCATACCGAGTTGCAAACTGCAAGCCTAGACATTCATCCGCATTCGACTGGAAGGCATTAAGAGTATCGACAGCTGTGTACAAGACTGAATGTCCATTTATCGAAGCCCGAAGACCAGGCTGAAGATTCCCATGGATTATCCAGTTTCCGGTTGCTTTATCAATATTCTAATTCAATTCTTCATCAACTATGAATGCCTGCGATACAATCTACATTCTTAGTCGTAGTTCCACATAAGCTCTGCGTTCCCAAACTATAGTACAATAAGGTTTCTTTCACAATAATCCAGAATCAAATATCGTAGTCAGAATTCTTGTATCATGTTACGGTTTTCTAGAAAATAGTCTCGATTACTATATCACAATCACAATTTTCTGTCAGTAGTACTCTGTACAGATGTGCGTTTACGTATTTATGGCGGATTCCGAAACCAGAATCAAGATTCCTCACAAGACGTATTCTTGCGTTATAGTTTACATTCCTCAATGCATTACAAAACGAATTGCTACTCCGCTTAAGCATGAATCCTCTGTTTTAATACAGACTCCATGCAATACCATCACCTGGATTCCTCTATCAAAAGGCTTATTCCTACACTATAATCTGAATTCTTCATAAGACGGATTCCTACATCGTTATCTGATTGCCTACATATCCCAATCCAGATTCCAGACCCATTACTTGGATTCACGACACACGCGCAATAACCTCAAGCAATAAGACAATGCTGAGTCGCTACTCGCAAGCAATATGCCGTATAGTTTACAATGACCTTAAGCATTAACCCAATGGCCGCTGGAGGCGCCACTATGCGTTCCACTTTCTACTTTATTCGTTCAATCACATATTCCTACATCCAGCGGCAATCATCGTAACATCTTTCACGACTCGCGTCAACAAACCCGGTTTCCATAACGTAGTATCGCTACATATATATATATTATATATCTATATATCTATATATAAATATGTATGTATATATACAATACGTATAGTCGTATACTATATATATATATAGTATACGACTATACGTATTGTATATATACATATATATATATATATATATTGAACGTTGTTTGAGCTGGCATGAAATTGTGGTTCGTCGCTTATAATGGCCATCTATCTCCGGAGTGGACGGGTTGCTGCTGCTGCTGGGGGTGATGATGCTGTGGGGGATGATTCTGCTGCTGGGGATGATGATGATGATGAGGATGCTGCTGTTGGTGCAAGTCGAATCAAAAACGCTTATCCTATCAGCCGAGAAAGCCTATTACGCTCACATTCACACCGACCCCATATATCTAGATTCACATGTACAGGTCTATATGTATATATATGTGTGTATATATATATATATATATATATATATATATTGTTACATATGAACTAGTTGTAACCCATGAAAAATCACGGTATGTAAATTTTGATTAGAAACTTTAACGTGCTTGAGAGTAAACGTAAGTTAAATTGTTAATTAACGGTTAGTTTGAAAGACAACAACAGTATCATTTAACATTCATTTAACATTTTATCATTTAACAGTCGGTCATACAATTGACCAAGTGCATGATTTCTCACTATCTATATGTTTGTCTGTTCATCTATCTGTCTATAGAGCCTTCTTTGTACTGGTGCGGCTACTTCTCTCTGCTAGCCTTTTTGACCCTCTTTGCTACGCCCGCAGCGGGGAGCTGGGGGCGTATTGGGGAGGGTGGGGTGGTTTAGCATATAGCCCAAATTTACGCGAGGGAATTATGGAACATGGATATTATGTTGGTAGATCATTGCGTCTTTGCCTCATTTCCACATGCGCTTGAAGACCATTCTGTTCGATCGTGGTTTCATTGTGTTAGGTCGGGAACGCCTCTGATGAGTCTCACTTGAAGTGGCGCTATATAAATTTACCATTACCATCATATACACATGTATCTCCTACATATTCTGCATAACAACACGAACTATGTTCATCATGTATCATTTTCTAACTCTGGGAGCGCTGTGTAGTGATCTCAGCATGGGTAAATATACCGAGAATTACAATACAAAATGTGCTATGCTTGAGAATACACGTAACTATAATCATACACTATATTTGTACACTATGAATATTGCGTTCATATATACAGGGCGTCTATCCCCCCCCATTGAGTCATTGGAGCAACTTCCCCTTCCCCTCTTTTCCCTCCTCAACCTTCCTTCCCCCCTAAAATGGTGGAACACACACTGACAGATCTCTCCCCCCCCCGTAATTCTTGGATGGAGCATTTGCTCCACGGTTATATATATATATATATATATATATATATATATATATATATATATATATATATATATATATATATATATAATATTCATAGTGTATAAATATATTGTATGATTACAGTTTTACATGTATTTCCATTCATAGTACATCTGTATATACATGTATGTACTACTGGAATATATTTATAGTCGTGTGGGTCGTATTCATGTAGGTGCGTAAGAGCGGCCGATGCTGTTGGCGGAGGAGAAGGTCGTGCAGTAAAGGGAGGAAGGGTGGAGGCTGGAGGGGATATGAGGTGAGGGAGGGAGGGTGGAGGTTGGTCGGCTGGAGGGGGATATGGGGCGAAGGAGGGAGTGTGGCGGTTTAGGGCGGTTTTGTTGTTGGTCGTTGCTGCGCTGGAGATTTGTTGGCGACTCGGACAAATTATGGTTAATCTCTGGGTCGCCGTTTGAAGAGGATGACGACGATGATGAGTAGGAGGACAAAGAGACGGACTAAGATGGACAGGGAGGAAGAAGGAAGAGGAGGATGAGGAGGACATAGTGAGTGAAAGGAGTAGGAGGAGGAATGGGAAATGGAAGACGCGGAGAAAGAGAAGAGGACGAGGGAAATGATTGCTTGGAGGAGATTGGAGGGTTGGACGGACTGGGACGATAGGGAAGAAAAAAGGGGAGGAACGAGTTGGAAAAGGGAAAAAGGGAAGAGGATGAACGAGATGGAAAAAGAAAAAAGGAAAGAGGATGAACGAGATGGAAAAGGAAAAAAGGAAAGAGGATGAACGAGATGGAAAAAGAAAAGAGGGAAGAGGATGAACGAGATGGAATAAGAAAAAAGGAAAGAGGATGAACGAGATGGAAAAAGAAAAAAGGAAAGAGGATGAACGAGATGGAAATGGAAAAAGGAGCAAGAATTAAGAAAGAGATGATTACGAAGAGAGGAAAGAGGATGCAGAGGAAATTGAGGAAAGGAGAAAGACAAGTAGGAAAGGGAAGGAAGACAAGAAAATGAGGAGGACAAACGGGAGCATAGGGAAAAGGATAAGATGAAGAACTATAATATTTCTGCCTACGATTCTTGCTCCCTTTTACTATGCTTTTATGAGTCTTAGTGGTTGTCTGCCTCTGGGTCTACGACCTCTCTGCCAAATGTCTTCAAATACATCCCTGCTTCCACGAACCACTTCTAACATGTATGTGTGTTTATATGTGTATGTGTGCGTTTGCGTATGTGTCAGTCTATATATGCGTGTGTTCGTGTGTGTATGGATGTGTGGCATTTTAGTAATATAGGTGGCGCCACCGTCGAACGTGGATGTTTAATTTGCACGCATCTCTTGTTTTCCTTCATTTACAAGACAAATACTGTCTTCAAGTCAACGACGCGTAGACGCCACAAAGGAAATGCAGCTCACTTAACACAGGCGTCGGCAGTAACCGGTCTCGACAATGTCAAAGCACCGAAATTACATTTGCCATCAACGACTTAACAGGGTCCTTGGAGTGGCACCGATCCTCACTACAAAGAAGTCTTCAACTTTCAACAAACACTGACGTTTGCCCCGAACGGTACAGATATCGTAATCGTCATCGTAAACTCTGAAGTTATAAAGCGCTACTCGAAAGTTCAACGCAGAGCACCAGCTTATTCACGAGCGCTGCGTCGACTAAGAGGAGTTGTTCAGAGATGTCTAGACAGATCCGAGACCGTTTGCCAGACAGACCAGAGATAGGAGACAGAGGGGCGGCTAAACTTCCACAAGCATGTTGACTAAACTCGATAGCAAGGCGACATTGGAGGCGGGATCGTTAACACATTCTAAAGACGAGAGTGTACTAAAAATCCCCCTGGGAAACCAATGCAGCTAAAGTGTTAACTGGAAACCCTGGGTACTAGTTGTCAGACAGACTACACCGCAGAAAAATTTACATTTTCTTTCGAGTAGTATGTAAGTAAGTAAGTAAGTAGCCTTTATTTGCATCTGACAAGACCTCCATACAGGCAAACCGTAGTTTGGCCAAAGATTCGTAGTCTGATTAGCTCGTGAGCCGCTCAATCAAACGCCTTCATGTCCTGGAAATACATCTAAGATGGTCGAGACGAAGCTAAACAAGGCCCAGGAGAAAACCGTTCCCAAAAGTCAACTGATTGGCTCACGTTACCGGTGTGAATCCAAATCAGGTCCGTGCGAAGTCAGTTCCTAAAAAATGACGTGATTGGTTAGGTTAGGGCTAGGGTAAATCAGTCAGGTCCGTGTGAGAACAGTTCTCGAAAATCCTGTTGTTGGTTCGTGGATCGGGTGTTAAGCCAAATAAGGCCCGGGTGTTAAACCAAATTAGGCCCTAGTGTTAAGCCAAATTAGGCCCGGGTGTAAACAGTTCCGAAAATACTGCACCGCTGCACGTGACTAGGACCCGGATGGTGCTTCTAAAAACAGAATGTTCTCTCGAGACCGTTTGCTGGCGTTTCTTCCGTGAAAATCATATTTTATCCCAGTTGGGACTACAGATGTATGCAGACTGCTGGAGTCTTAACATGTTCACTGACTGAAAGACTTTCCCAGCAGTTGTTGCTATCAAAGGCATCATCATCATCACATTATCACCATCATCATCGTTTCCACTACTCTTCGCCAATCGTCTGGGTCCTTAGTTCATCTCCAAGCTGTGTGTGGCCCTGAGTTTGCTGGGTATGGACTCCATAGATCCTCCTCCACCGTCCGGGTAAAAGGATATTTTAAAATTTGCGTCAGTACGCTGTGCCAAAATTTGACCCAATCGGAACCCTCTACACTCCTGGACCTATCCGGCACCACACCGACACTTGACGGGTAAACCTGCTGCGAGCACGTGACTTCGTTGTCAACAGGATTTGGGTCAGGACAGTTTGCAGGGCAAAGTTGAGCGTCAGATTAGAAGCGATACGGGCGGCTGCGTGAGGTTCGTGCTACGGATTGACGCTCCTGGACTCGAACTTAAGTGGGCTTAGGAGTGTCAGTCCGCGAAGATGGATGGGCGAACTACACCAGCCGAACATTCGTCTTGTCAGACAAGACTGGAACGATGTCGGAACCTCCTCATTGCCTATCTGATTAAATCGATCGGGGTCCCATCAGAATGCAGTGACGTCGTGGAGTGGTTCGCAACCTTTTCCAGACCGAAGCACCCTTACTAAAAGTCGCTCAGTCAACGGCATCTGGAATCAATTTCACTTATTTCTCTTCCAATTAGTTCCTTTTTAAACTGACCGAGCATCGTTTCTTTTATTCCACACCGCATTGTTGCGTCTATTTCTGTACTATTTTAAGTTTTAAAAATAGTTATTAATGGCCCATGTCAGCAGTGATAATCAGTATTTTATGTTTCACTGTTTTTACAGAATAGATTGCACAAGTATTATCCAGCTGCGGCACTTCTAAAGCAGGTTCACAACACCCCTATAATGTATTTTGTCTTCTATTATATTGTGTATTATCTTGTGCTGTAGTCAATTGAATTGTATTGTATATACCTTTTGCTTTGGACACTTTATTGCAGTTTGCACTGTATATTGCACTGTATGTTGTATTGTATTTTGTGTGATGTTGTATATTCTATTATACCATATGTTGTATTGTTTATTGTATTGTAAAATATTATTTTTTTCATCTTGTATCATATTTTATCGCATATTGTATTGTATATTATATTGTATATTAAAATGTCTATTGTTTTGAAATGTATTGTACTGCCTGTTTTTTGTAGTATTGTTCTGGTCGCAGGTCCCTTTGCTCTGCAACACAAAGTGATATGGTTGTTCCTGTGACCCGTTCTGCCACTGTGTAACATGGAAGCGTTATCTTAGCCTTCACGGTATATTTTACTAGATTACGTACTTTAACTCACCTTTTACCTTCACCTACCCTTATTGTATTACCTAAATACCGTCGTTGATTTATCTTACCTGTATTACTCTGCATTGTCTGGCATTGAATGAAATCATTTCTCCATTGTCTTGTGAAACATTATGATACTTTACCTTATCCTGTACGCTTACCTAATCTTACCCTTTCCTGACCTTACCGTCGTATCTCCTATGGTCGTATTATCGTATCTCCAGTTGCTTTATCGTACCTGCTCTGTCTTTCCTTACATGACCTCAAGTAACCTTAACCTTGTGGTAAATTATAATATTTTACCTTAGCCTATGCCATTTTCCTTTCCTGGCCTAACCTTAAATCATGATACTTTTCCCTATTCCTTTACCTTCCCTGACCTTACCTTATCTTATGATACGTTGCCTTTCCCTATTCCTTTACCTTCTCTGACCTTACCTTATTTTATGATACGTTGCCTTTCCCTATTCCTTTACCTTCCCTGACCTTACCTTATTTTATGATACTTTGCCTTTCCCTATTCCTTTACCTTCCCTGACCTTACCTTATATTAAGATACTTTACCTTCCCTTATTCCTTTACCTTCCCTGACCTTACCTTATGATACTTTACCTTCCCTTATTCCTTTACCTTCCTTGACTTTACCGTCGTTAATAGCGTAGCTCATACCAGGAAGACGAAATTGACGACAATGAGAGCGGCGACTGCGAATCTGTCTCTGAAGGTCGTCCAGGGAACACACTCCGGTTGACAGCGCACCTGGCACCGACACCTTCCGACGCATTCCAGGTGCTTGATGCAGTTGAGGAGTGCCATCTTCCGGTGGCTGCTTCCGCCTCCAGCGCCTCCTCCGCAGCTGCAACCACAACCGCTTCGGACACGTGACAGAGATGCTTGAGCCGACATGGAAGCTTTGGCACTCCTCTCCTGGTCAGATATTCCTCTGAAAAGGGTCCTCAGCTCTTCATCAGGTCATGTAAGGCAATAGCTCAGCCGTTACCGTAACTCTACTCTGTGAGATGATATTTCAGCCGTTACTGTTACTCGGCAAGGTTATATTTCAGCCATTACCATAACTCTACTTAGCAAGGTGATATTTCAGCCGTTACCGTATCTGGACTTAGTAAGGTGATATTTCAGCCGACACCGTTACTTTTTCTGTAAGATATTTCAGCCGGTACCGTAACTCTTCTGAGTAAAGTGGCACTTCAGTAGCTACTGTAACTCTATTCTGTTCGGTGATATTGATAACGTAACTATTCTGACTAAGGTGCTACTCCAGTCGTTACTGTGACTATGCGAGGTGAGATTTCAGCCGTTACCGTAACTCTACTCTGAAATTGTCATACTTCAACCGCCAAAGTAACCGAACTCGTAATTAGTTACTCCGAGCTAATATTTCAACCGTTGCAAAATTTCAACTCTTCATCGCGCGATGTAGCATAAAATTCGTAGTACACTACGACCCCTAATGTGATAGGAATGTAACGTTAGTCCAGTAGAACATTCACACAGTGAGCCCTTCTACACATTCACCAAATCCGGTCCGGGATTAAAGTGTTTTATTTCGCAAGAGTATCCTTGCACAGGAGATGACTCCACGAAATGTCCTCATACATCAGTCAACTCACAGACCATTACAGCCAACTCCCGGATGCAAACAACTCCGGACAACAACGCTTGTTGCATACCATATCGTTTCTCCGTCAATGTTGTCGATTTCGTTGGTGTTGTTGCTTTCCTTAGCGTTGTTGCTTCCGTTGTTGGTTTAGTAATTCTTGTCGACGCTGTTATTGTTGCTGTCAAAAACAATGTCTGTTTGGTAACACAATCGCCTTAGTTGCTTGAATAACTGCCATCCAACAGTTGAGTAGAGTCCTTGCTTTCATCTCGAATGCTATCATAAAAAGACACAATTGGATTTATTCAAACACTTCACTCCACAACTGCCCATACTCTGACAGTGCCAGTCCTGTGCCTGGACAAAGGAGGAGGGTAACGCTAATCGTCTTTGTTATGACAATGCCGTTAAACAGAACCTACAACTACCAAAAATATGCTGCTTTCATGTGGTAGGAGGACGAGGACGCTAATCATCTTTATTATGACACAGTATTGCTAAACAGCAACTAATACTACAACTACTAATCAAACAGTGAAAACTGGAGCCTTTGTACTCGTCAAAATCTGCTTGATATACGTAAAATGCTTCGCACCACGCAGAAACTATTGTTCACGATCTCTTAGCATAGTAATAATAATATTAGCAACAACAACAAGAAGAGCAATGATGATGATGATGATGATGATGATGATGATGATGATGATGATGATGATGATGATGATGATGATGATGATGATGATGATGATGATGATGATGATGATGATGATGATGATGATGATGATGATGATGATGATGATGATGATGATGATGATGATGATGATGATGATGATGATGATGATAATACAAATACTAATACTAATACTAATAATAATAATACTAAAAATAATAATAGTAATAGTAATAATAGTAATAATAATAATCTATTGCACAGAGAGTAACTTTTCAACATTGGAGCCTCTAAAAAGTGCTAAAGAGGCCTTCATGGCACTTCCTTATAACAACACTAGCACTTCATCCCCACTGAGCAGTTACAGTTAACAAGCTCTATCTAGGTTACAGCATCAGCTTACCATAACATAGCACTTCGCTGCTACTAAACAGCTTCAATAAGTGCTACAGGCATCAGAAACCTACAACCGTTAGCACTAGCAATTCGACGCTACTCCAGCAGCAATATGAAGTGCTATAGACGATCGACAATAGCATAGCAATCCAAATCTACCGAACAGTTTGCATCCGATTACCCGACGCAAGCGGAAGTGTATTTCTGGCGGGCACTGCGCATGTCCGGAAGAGATCTCGTCCTATCCCAGTGATCCTTGCGCGAGCTTCAGACGCCGAGACGCGCGTTCCGACCGACAGACAGATCGGAATCAGCGACTGAGCGAATGGAGTCTGGACGGCGGCTGCTGAAGATGCGGCTGGATGGATCGGTGCCAAATGGATGGATGCGGCTAAGATGAGAGCGACGGATAAGAAGGGGACTCGTCATCAGTCCCTCACACTGCCTGCGTCTCTTTGTTTGTTTCCTTGTGTCTCTATGTCTCACTGTCTGTCTGTTTGTTTGTTTGCATATGTCTCTGTGTCTCACTCCGTCGATACCTCTGTTTGTCTGCAACTGTGTTTGTCTGTTCGTTTGCATAGGTCGCTGTTTCTCTCTCTGACTGTCTCTGTTTGTTTTCCTGCATCTCTGTCTCTCCGCTTATCTCTGTTTTAACTATCTCTCTATTTCCTCTGTTTCCGTCTCTTCCTTTCTCTGCGTTTGTCTGTCTCTCTCTATCTGTTGCTCTGTCTCTCTGTTCCTATCTCTGTCTTTGTCTCTGTAACTCTCTCTTTTTCTCTCTCTGTGCCTTTGTCTCTCTATCTCCCTGTCTCTCTATCACCCTGTCTCTCTCTGTCTCTCTGTATCTTTGTCTCTTTGACTCTCTGGGTCTGTCGTTGTCCAGCAGCTAGGGCAGTCCTTCGATGCTGAGCAAACGCCTAAACTGCCTCAGTTGAGAGCGCTTACGTGACGCTGAGGAGTAAGAGAAGGAAAAGAAATGAGGAAGAGAATCAGGAGGATGGGAAGGAGAAGAATTAGAAGGAGGAAGAGAGGGTTAAGAAGAAGGCGGAGGAGGAGGAGAAAGAGGAGGAGGAGAAGGAGGAGAAGGAAAAGAGGAAGGTGATGAAGATAAGGGTAAGAAAGAAGGGAATTAGGAGAAGGAGAAGTAGATGGGAGGTTAAGAAGACAGAGAAGGAGGAGAAGAAGAAGGGGAACAGGAATATGCCAAAGATGATTATAAGAAAGAAGGGAATTAGGAGACGGAGGAGGAGGAGGAAGAAGAGTATAAGAAGAAAGAGAAGGAGATGGAAAAGGGGGAAAATGAGGAGTTGGAAGAGCAGGAAAGAAACGAAAGAGAAGGAGGAGAAGGCGGAAGAACAGGAAGAGGAGGAGGTAAAGGAAGATAAGGAAAGGAGGAAGATAAAAAGAACGAGGAAGAGGATAAGAAGTCATATAAAGAGGAGAAGGGAGAGGATGTTAAGAAGGAAGAGGAAGCGGTGGAAGAGGAGGAAGAGGAGGAGGATGCTGATGGTGAAGAGGATGAGACGGTTGCTGAGGCGAGTGGCCAACGACGTCGTCATCCTCGTTGTCGACAGCTGAGTAGCTCTGCCATCTGGTCATTTCGCATCCACAGAAGACAAACTACGTCGCAATAAGCAACGCTTATATAAAAACAACCACACTACAACTGCATATATACATACATATATATATATACATTAAGCTTATATATATAAGACATTTTTAATCGTGTATATATATACGTATGCGCGGACATGAATGATTATGTTTACAGATTGGCCATCGTGCTGTCGTCTTCTCTGTCACTCGCTTTCTCTTCTTCTCTCTCTGTCTCTGTCTCTGTATATGTCACTCTGTGTCTCTTCTTTCTGTATGTCTGTCTGTCTGTCTATTAATTTATCTACCTACTATCTATCCATCTGTCTTTCTATCCATCTTTCTGTCTGTCTCAGACTGTCTGGCAGGCAGTCTGTCTCTGTCAGTAGATCGGTCAATCTGTATGTCTGTCTGTCTGTCTGTCCGTCTGTCTGTCTGTCTGTCAATCTAGTTAGATAGGTAGCTAGCGATCTATCTGTCTGTCTACAACAATGACAACAAATTCAACAATGACAAACGGCAGCAAATTAAGCAACAGCAACAACAAGAAGAATTATAGCAACAACAAAAAGAGCAACAGTAATAGAAGAAATACACCAACAGCAAGAAATACAACCAGGGGCGCCGGCAGCGTTACCCACTGGACGCACGTGCGTCCACCCACGAAATCAAATCCACACAAGGATTAGGCATCGCGTCGATATTTTTTGGCAATTTCACTGTGTAATTTTGGTTTACCATACAGTATGTATAAATAATATGACAGTGGCGTCACTAGGGCTGGTGTCACCCGGTGCGGTAAAGTCATGGTGTCACCCCCCCCAAAAAAGTGATGACCTTTTTTAGGAGTTCGTCTCCCAAAAAAAGTGATGACCTTTTTTAGGAATTTGTCTCTCCAAAAAAGTGATGACTTTTTTAAGAAATTCGTCTCCCCAAAAAAGTGATGACCTTTTTTTTAGGAATTCCTCATCTTCCAAAAATTTCATCAGTTTCTCATCTTGGGTGTCACCCCCCTCTGAGGGTGTCACCCGGTGCGGTCCGCACCCCCCGCACCCCCCTCGTGACGCCACTGTAATATGATAAGATATCATATGCTTGTGTTATACTGTACCTTTATGAGTCACTCGGAGTCAATTTCAGTGTATGACCACGAGTGGCAGACAGAGGACGGGTACACGATGGGAGGGTACGGGAGGGGTGTGCGTCCAATTTTTTAAGGCTGGCGGCGCCCATGAATACAGCAACAACAACAACAACAACAACAACGACAACAACAACAACAATAAGATACAGAACAACATGTCCAGTCATTCCTGCATCCATCCGTTGCATGTCATTCTTTCCCTGTTCCTATGGACAGCAGGCGTTCGCCTTGAGCCATGGAAATTAATTGGAAACGACAAAACAGAATGCAGGAGATGTATAAGCTAATTACGCCAGAGATCTCGAGGACTATGCCAGAGATTAGACATTGAGTCGGGTCTAAGTAGGAAGTGGGAGCCTTCGTAAATCAGTCGGAGTTTGCTCGGAGATGCTCGCTGAATATCAAGACGCTGATGACGTATAGTACCTGTGGAGAGCGGACGAAATGATTTGGCGGTCACAACGGAGGGTTATGAAGATGAAGGTGGAGATGATGAAGATGATGATGTACGAAGGATGAGAGATGTGCTCTTGTGATGAATAGCATTATGACCAATATTATCCATCGACATTCGGAGGTACTCAAAATGATGATAAATAAAGATAAATAATGATAGATGTGTTGTTGTTGTTGATGATGTTGATGATGGTGATGATGATGATGATGATGGTGATGATGATGATGATGATGATGATGATGATGATGATGATGATGATGATGATGATAATAATAATAATAATAATAATAATAATAATAATAGTTATAAAAATTAATATTAATAATGACAGTAGTAGGCTAGTAGTAATAATAATAATAATAGATAGCAATAACAATATACTAATTATTATAACTAGTAGTAATAATGATATTATTTTCAATAATAATAATAATAATAATAATAATAATAATAATAATAACAGCAACAACAACATCAACAACAATAATAATAATAATAATAATAATAATAATAATAATAATAATAATAATAATAATAATAATAATAATAATAATAATAATAATAATAATAATAATAATAATAATAATAATAATAATAATAATAATAATAATAATAATAATAATAATAATAATAAATATTTAAAAAAATAATAATAATAATAATAATAATAATAATAGTAATAATCTATTAATATAGTTTCCTTATATGCAAATTTGTCTGTCGGAGGACGCTACGTCACAAACGGCTTCTGTTCTATTGTAAAACATAAACCGGTTGTCTTGACGACGGCGGTCTTGACGATGGCGATAACCAACGATACATATAATAGGCCTATAATATGACGTCATAATATGACGGGCAAATACTCTAACACTATATACTGCCGTCATAATTATGACGGGAAAATACACTAGTAATAATAATAATAGTTCAGCGGTGCATGGAGCGAGGAAGTAATAATATCAATAGTAACAAAGATAACAGAAAGAGTATTAATGGCGGCTCTTTCAATTCCAGTTTTTCCAATCTTTGCCCAGCGCCACAATAACATTGCATTCACAGACAAATTTCCGGATGCCAGTAGAAACTGGGAGAAAGCCTCATTTTCATAGAACGGGAAAAATAATAATAGCATTAGGCCTATTAGTCGCTTTTTGTAGCACCTTTTCCACAAATAAAGGCACAAAAGAGAACGAACTCTCCTAGTAGAACAACGCTTCCTAGTAAGTGTATCCCTAAAGATCATACCCGCACGTCTACCTATAGAGCCAAAAATAGAAATGCGAAAATGTTGTTTATATCAGTTCAAGAACACATCTAGCACATCTATCTTCCCATTACTTCAAATTATTGCCTCTAAAACCGATATTCACATTATTTCAAATAAATTGTCGAATATAACTGATCTACACATATGCTGAATTATTCTTCAAAACATTATATATGGTTTCGAGTGTTTTCATGTCAGTTCAAACTATTGTCCAAAACATTTATATTTATATCGGTTTAAATTATTTACCAAAACATCTGATATTCCTACAAGTAAAAACACCATTGTCCAAACAGGCTGAAACAGCCATTATTCACATCTAGCATGGAGATATATATCTCCAACCATACAAAGAGCGTATTTGACAGTTTGTATAGCATTTGGAATGCCGTTGCTGCTGCTCGACCAGTAGACAATAGTTTTGTATGCGTATTGTTCTCAATACGATGCCTGTTCGATGAAAGAGACGTTGTCTGGCTTGCACACGGAACCAGCGTATTCTGCAGTCGAAACAACCACAGTCCTAAATGCCCACGAACGTATACACTGGGCATGTGATACGCTTGCATGCAGTATTGCACACATCCCTATTCTGTTTTGCACACTGTCCCATTCTGCTTTGCACACAACACTACAGCGTTTTGCACACGACACGTCTGCAGCACACATGGCACAAGACACAGCTGCAGTTGGTTTTGCACACGACACAATGCAGTCGGTATTTCACACGACACCAAAGTGTTTTAAAAACGACAGCGCGTCTCAACTGTACTGCACACGAAACTCGCGTGCTTTGCACACGGCACATCTGCATTCTGCATGCACACGAGGCAAACATAATTTGCACACGAGGCTATAGCTATGCACTGAGGCGGCTGTAGTAATGTGTTGCGCACGACCTCGTTACCTAGTGCACAGGACTGCATATCTATTTTTAAAATTGTTCGTTAAGTTTTATGTAGTTTTAATGTAACGCATAAAGATAACCCATGCGTCGCGCAAGTACACGAAGAGCCTAGTTATGAAAACCTAACTCGTAATTTGCCGATCATAGGACATCCTCGCGTGGCAAGATAAATGACCCAACCCGGGGGAGGGTGTGGACCCCAATTACTGCATCGGACCCAGAATTAGACCCATGGAGAAATCCAACCACCAAACGACCTCCGGGAGATGC
Source organism: Allolobophora icterica (assembly GCA_963556255.1). Taxonomy (NCBI): domain Eukaryota; kingdom Metazoa; phylum Annelida; class Clitellata; order Crassiclitellata; family Lumbricidae; genus Allolobophora; species Allolobophora icterica. The sequence continues at coordinate 78,443,336 of OY744606.1, read as the reverse complement.
GCGAATATCGGGGAAGCGAGGGGGAGTTTGGGGCGGTATAATAGCAAGGGGTGTATCCGTCTCACAATAGGTCGAGTAATGGATATGACCTTTTTATCGACCAATTCTGACCTGCACACATTACGAATCGATAAAACTGCTGGTCAGTCAGCGTCCTAGACAGTGAGACAGACAGGCAAACAGACAGACCATACATAGAAACCACAAAAACATACTTGCATGCATACATCCATATATCCATGCAGAAATACACACATAGAGACAGACATATGCATAGATTTGTACATGCATAAATACATGCACATATACATAGACATCCATACATGCGTACATACGTGTAGACAGACAGATAGAAAGACAGACAGACAGACAGAGGACAGACAGAGAGAGGACAGCCAGACAGACAGACATAGACATACATATATACATGCACATATACATACAGACAGGTAGACAGACATACAGAAGGTGTCCGAAGGCATTTATGTTCGGAATCGACATCCGCCTGTAAACCTGGCGGCTCATAAATCGCACTTCCGGCCTGCCGACAGTCCCACAATTCCCTGCGCCGTGATTTCGCCGCCAGAAGACGCTGCTGTGATTAGCAAGAGCGGAGTCGTACCCCGCTGCCCCCTCTCTTCTCGCCTCTTGCTCCTAATATACTTGGCGCAGTTTCGCCTGCGCTCGCTCAGCAGGACTTATCTCAATAATGGAACCCGACGACAGCAGCGCCCTCTGTCTCCCTGACGATTCACGACCTCTGGCGAACGAATAAAGGTGGCCGCCTAGCGACGAGTATGTATGCCGAGTCTAAGCTGGGGCGACATCTATGTGGCGGCCGAGACCCACCGAAGATAAATCTGGCGATTGTGAATCGGGCTCTGGGCGTCAATTGGAAACGCCACCCGGAGCGAGACAAAGAGGAGGAAGATGGATGGAGGGTATTGTTCAGCTGTTGGGTATTGTCCTTCTCTTTTGCTTCCGGTCCTTGCCTTAACTCTCGCCACTCCTTCTCACCTGTTGGATTCGTTCTTCACGTTTTTTCGTCTGTGGTTTGTTCTGAAAATGTCGACGTCTCTTCTCAAGTCATTCTCGTTTTCACACATCGTTTCTCCTATGTTCCCTTTACCACACCTCTAGACATCTTCATTTTCAAAATCTGTACTATAATTGTGTTCATGTGTTCCGCCTTTCTCTTTTCGCACCACCTTCAATTTTCCACGTCTGCATTTCTGTCTTTATCGTCAATCTTAATATCTTTGCCTATATCTTCAGATTTCTCCATGTCTTTACTATCCTGATAATTCTTCAGATCGCTTCGACTGTCGCTTGCTACGTCGCTTCTCTCTTCATCTTAATTTCCCTCCCTAATTTCTTCACATCTGGATTTCCCTCCCTAATTTCTTCATCTTCATTTTCCCTCCAAGATGTCTTCATTTACATTTCCTGTCCCAAATATCTTCATCTTCATTTCCCTCCCAGATGTCTTCATTTATATTTCCCGTGAATCCCGTCCCAAATGTTTTCATCTTCATTTCCCTCCCTAATTTCTTCATCTTCATTTTCTCTCCCAAATGTCTTCATCTTCATTTTCCTCCCTAAATTTCTTGTATATTTGTTACCTTCGTCATCTGTTCAATCATCCTGCTCTTTTTGTTTTTGGATAGTAATAATTTTTTCTGTTCTCGTAGAGTCGTATGCCTGTGACAACTATTTTTCCGCCGTTGAGTAAGTAAATTTCTATCGCGCGATCGTAATCGTAATCTCCAAACTTCTAAACGGCCACTCGAACGCCAAGCTCAGTACACCAGCCTATTCACAAGGGCTAATTCAAATCACAGGGGGGTTTCCAGAAAGAAGTCCGAAGGAGGTTCGAGTCCGGTTTCCATGAAGGAGGCCAGTTCAAGAGAGGAGCAGAGCAGATGTTAAGGCGGGTGTAATTCCACAGCCATGAGTTCAGAGTAAATGCATATATATATATATATATATATATATATATATATATATATATATATATATATATATACATATACATATATATATATAAAGCGAGAATTCTGTGTGTCTGTCTGTCTGTTTCTCTGTCTGTTTAACCGGGATTAACTTCTACAATTTTGCACCTTTTCACTCGAAACCTTCACTACTGTGTCGGCCTCGGCATCGGACACCCAGTGGAGGGGTTCGCGTACCCCCTTTTCACCGCTAACATGGTGAAAATCCCCCAAAACTCTACCCAACCTAACGTACCTCACGCCCCAGCTCGCCTCTTCCACTGCAAAGCGGTTCTATTTATGGCGCCGGTATTCCCCAACGTCATTAATAATGCGCATAACGACGTTGTTTACTTTCGCACAAAATTTAATTACGATCGATTCGAACTATATTCATCGTTTTACAGCAAAATTGTATGTTCAAAGACTCTGCTTTACTAAGGGCAGTGACGGCTAGATTTCTGGCGTTTTCTTTAACCCGCCAACGCCGGGTTCACCCTCTTCGACTGCGAAGCAGTCGGTCCACGGGAGACTGCGAAGCAGTCGTCGCCACAGAGCGACTGCGAAGCAGTCAGTCCACGGCAGAGGTCGCAAGACGCGACAAGGCGTATACAAGACTGCGAAGCAGTCTCCGCTGTACGCAAGAAGGCGTCTACAACACTACAAGACTGCGAAGCAGTCTCCGCTGTACGCCAGAAGGCGTACACAAGACTGTGAAGCAGTCTCCCCACAGGTCCCCTAAATTTCTTCCTTATTCGCTACACGGATTTAAACTTATACCTACATTTGTTGCTTATTCGCTACAGGGATTGAAACTTATAACCTCGGGCAACGCCGGGTAAACCAGCTACTATACATATATATAATTATATGTGTATAAACATATTCATATATAATTATATATATACATACATTTGCATATGCGTATATACATATTACAACATCCATATATACAAACATGTATACGTAGATACATACATACATACATACATGTATATGCATACATAGCCTACATACATGCATATCTGTACAGTACGTTGCATATGCTGCATCTTCTAAGTATGCCAACAAGTGCAGACAAATGAAACGGTAGATGGCGACAGTCGATCAGTATGGGATGCGTCAAAGTCCGGGATCGACCTAATCCAGTCCGGACAATCAATTCGCCCCACTCTCCCCCACTCCATTCATCCCAACCCTCTCATTCCACCCACGTTCGCCCTAAGCTGAGAATTAGCGCACAGCTCTCTATTCCTACGATTCCATTAATCGCCGATGTCCAAGCAGCTTCCAATCAATCTCTCATTCCTCTTCTTCCCTCCATTTCTTCCCTTCCCTTCTCCTCCCAACCGAGAGTTGGACTGATCCCGCCTTCGGATGTCCTAAGCCTTTCTTTTCCAAGGAATGCTTACTAAAAGACTCATGTCTGATCGGTCCTAGACACTTTGGTTTCAGGCCCAAGCGCAACGTGGAGGTGGCACGGAAAGTCCGGTTCCTTATTCTGACCGGCGCTTTATAATGTCTAAATCAAAGTGCAAGTCTTTTATATCGCACCGTGCGGTCCGTATAGTCCTCGGCGCCGCCGCCGCCGCCGTTAAGCCCTCAGTCGAAACCAGTCGCTACACAATCGACTGCTAGCGACTTTGTTCACTTAATATTTTGCTTGTTGTTTTAATCGCGGTTTCCAAGTAAACAATGACAGAACAGTGCTTATACTAGTTAACAGCTGATAACATATAATCAATTGTACGTCCATGTTGTTGTCATCAATGCAAATAATATCTGTGTAGAAACTGAAATTGAAATTTTCCAGTAACTGAAACGAAAACGGAAATTGTTTCAGTACTGAAACTGCAATAAAAACTGAAATTATTTCAGAACTGAAACTTGAACTGAAATAGAAATTACGAATCCAAAACGGAATTAAAACTGAAACTACAATTATTTTTCAAAACTGAAATATCACTGGCTTGGACTTAGCGGTAAGCTCTATTCCTTTTATAAACACTCAAATGTGTCACATATTCACAGTAATATTAATTTCACAGTCATCGGCTGCGTCCCACATGGAGCGGAGCCCAAGCAGGACCCATATTCCCATACTGGGCCCGTATAGAGTTCATATGGGTCCCATCTAATGCCCACGGAAATGATGGTACGCTCAGTACAGTATGGGGTAAAATGCTTTACATTGTTATAGGTAATCAGGTATGTTCAATAGATATACACGATTACCCGAGAAAGTCGATAGCAAGTCGCTAAGTCAGTCGATAAGTCTAAGCGACTTAGTCAGTCGATAAGCATGCGACTTAGTCGACTGAGTCCCTAAGTCAATCGCTAACTCATCAAGTCAGTCGGTAACTCCTTACCGACTGACTCCGGGTACTAGGTCTGTAACAAATCATATCCTGATTGCTCCTCTTCGTAATCAACTCATGAAAAATATCATAATCAGTTATACAAAGTTTATAATCATGGTTGTATATATAAATATAATATCGTACGGTCGTATCCGCACTTTTTTCAATTTGTTTTTTTTCTCATTAAGACTAAAGATAGTTTAGAGGCCCGTGACTGCTCTGCCTAGGGCCACGGAATTTCTGTTGGCGGGCCTGGGAACGGATTCTAACCCTACGTAGCGCATCGAATTTGTTTTTGACTGAGCGCTTGTGAATTACGTGGGTCAAGGGCTTAGTCCTCTGGCGCTTGAAAAATCTCGATATTACCACATTATAAATATACTGTGATATTACAATTACGCTTATTAAACAGTGTGGTGTGCAGAAGTTTGGAATCATTTGCCAATTTTGCAAATTCTTAGAATCATTTTCTATGTTAAGTAAATAGTGTACCGGTAAACATGTACATGTAAAATAAATGTGTTTTTATTGTGTGGTTACCATTTTGTAACTTTCTTTCCTTTATGCCATACCGATACTATTGAGACTGTTCAAAATAATTACACACCTCTTTAACGTGTTATATTCACCATATTAAGTAAAAGCAGAGCGCTGTCAATAAATCAGTGATAGATAAGTGATAGATTGAGTCTGGAGTGATGATGTATCGGTTCTCTTATTATCAAGTCTGTATAACATGTTAAAGAAATGTCATTTAGTTACGCAATTTACTTCTTTTTTACTGTTTAATTGTATTGATTGATAGCTCTTGAAAATACAGAAGTAGAATAAGGATCTCATGAATAACAAAATTACTTTACAATGTCTTTTAAACTTGCAATGAAATTTTTTTACTGACTCATGTCAATAGATTAAGAATACCATGTGCATTGAGAATGTTCATCAAGAATCTTTTGTACATCTAAAATTCATGTTTCATAATAATTGATGCGAAATACTGTTTAGAATGTCTTATCACAGTTCGTGTATATTAGACATTATTAACTGTATTATCTTATGTTGTTACACAATGAACACTAAGAACATTGTAAAGTTCAGTTTTGACACCTTTAAATGGTGTCTTACACATGTTATAACTTCATTTTACTGCACTCTATATGATCTATGATCTAAATTGTCGTCAACGACTTTTGATGTCGTAAGACGACGTTAAACTGTGGAATAATAATAATCTCAATAAATAGTTGACCTCACCCATTGTTAAATAAACGCTATTATCACCATTGGTTATTAATAATATAAACAAACAAAAATGTCACCAGAATGTTATGTTACGCTCCTGTCATTGGCTGCTTCCAACTCATTAATATGACGTCACTGTTTGCAAATTGGCCCCATTCAAACGGGACGATCGGTTGACACTTCGTTCAACGTAAATTTCAGTATATCGTAAGCAGCTGCTGTTTTAAACTAACGGTTTCAGAGGCGTTTAAAATAATTTACCTATATAGGTTAAACGCTGAAACGAAAGAGCTTAACGGGTTTAAACGGATCAGAAATATAACGAAGTGACGAATTGAAAACCGACCCAAAACGGCTATTCGCGACTTGATTTGATATAGCGTCTATAAATAAACGGGATTAAACTAATTTACTTAGTCGCTAAACGCTTAAATGAAAGGCTTAACGGATTTAAACGGGCCAATTTAGGGCCAATTTACTAATGCCGCGCGGCTTCAAACTGTTTTAAACTTATTTACTTAGTTCGTGAACAGGCTTTAAAGGGCCAATTAACTTAGACGCTAAAACATTTTCACTAAGTTCCGCTACTATAGGCCATCTAGCGATTGATTAAATTATTCAGCAGCAACTTCACAACAGAGTATATTTCGCACACCAGAAAAACATTTTAAGATTGACTAAATTAGGCCTATTCAGCAGCAACTTCACAACAGAGCTTATTTCGCACACTGGAAAATACATTTTAAAATTGTTTTTAAACCGTCTTAGCGACTCGATGTGATATAGCGCCGATAATAATACCGCCTGAACAATTGGAAAATACATTTTCAAATATTTCTTTACCGTCTTAGGACGGGCAAACATCTAGTGTATTATAAGAACTTTTCAAAATAATGTATGTCGACGTCAACGGTCTTTAACTCCGCCATTGCTCCTACTCCGACAGTGCCAGTCCCAAGTCTGGATAGAGCAGGAGGGCGACGCTAATGATCATTGTTATCACACAGTATTATTAAACTGAAAACTACTACTCAATGATCTTTGTTACCATAAGTTGTCGTTAAACTCTGTGGGATACGGTGGCCAAATGGTTAGAGCCTTTGGGTTGTAACACAGAGAGTACGGTTTCGAACCTACATGCAGGCGGTTAATTATTGTTTATGGACCTTAAGAAAGTTATTCACTCACAGTTGCTCTGTGTCATCGATGTTCTGTCGTATAAAGGTCGTGTGCATTTCTGAACATAGAAGGAAGGCAATATCAAAATACAGCTGCATAGCATTGTATTGTATATACTTTGGTTTAAATGCTACTGCTGCTTTAGACACCTTTGAAACGTTATTCACTGACACTATATATAGAGAGATCACAGCCCCGTTAAAGCGATGATTAAAAACTACAGCAAACCTGTAGAAAAGCTGTATTATGTCACAGGAGGAACGGTGAGAACTAGTCAAAATATCGACTGTATAGAGGACAAACGTAATATGTCCATGGTCTTAAGCATTGGACATATTACATTTGTCCTCTATACAGTCGATATTTGCCCGTCATATATGACGGGTTGTCTCGGTTTCGTGAACGCGGCAATGCCACATAAAGCTGGCCATGTCGGTTAGCAGGGCCCGTGTGCCTGTATTGCCCGATGCAGGCCTTAGACTGGATGAATTAAATTTCGCAGTGCAGCCCGTATTCCAGGCGCATGCATCGGGCGAGCCTGATGCACATTCCAGACATTGCAGAGCGTTTATCTTACCATGGACACACAGATGTGGGAAACTTTATAGTAGATAATTTCTGTCGACATCAACGGCCTTTCTTGCCATAAGCTGTCGTTCAACTCTGGATCCATCCATCCGCCACAACTGTCTGAATATCAGTTCAGAAAAACCTGCAACACTAGACAGTGATGAGATTCATCTGGATCCCTCTGGCTGAATTAGTTTTAATCAGTAACTTCTATCGCAGCGGTATCTAATGTACAAGGCATCAACGATGGCGCACCAAAACCAAGCTGGATAAGCAGTAGAAAGAGACAAGTCTTAATGTCTCAATTCTCGGACTCTGACTTTCATTGGACTTCGATCTCTGGATAATCCATCTGAAAGGACGCAGCGATCGTGAATAAGCTGGTGCTCTGCGCGTAGCTTTAAAGTAGCGCTTTAGAAATCTGGATTTTACGACTACGATTATGATTACGAGTTTGACAACGAAATCAGATTATGAGATCTTCCATCTGAATAATGAGATCCGTCACCTAAAAGAACGGGAACCGGTTCCCGAAACTGAAGATCCGTCTGTAATTTGAAGCCGACCTCTTTGTAATCGGAATCGCAATTGTAAACTTTTTGCACACGGCACGAGCTTCCTGTTTACGAGCGCTGCGTCATGTCAGGTGGGTTGTCTAGAGATACCAAGTGAAGAACCAAGAAGACCAAAGAGAGAAGGAACAATTCTCACTATTCTGAACTCTCAAAGGTTAAAGAATTTGACCGATATAAAACAATGCTTTTCTAATTATTTGAATAGCGAGGGTAGGTTACAGTTTGGAAATCACCAGCCCTGGTAATTTTAACCGCTGTCACTAGACAATTTACGTCTTTCCTACCCACATTAGTGCTTTCTACTACCAGACATCACTCGCAACGGCGCCGTTCAGCCGAGCCTTCGCACTTAATTAAAAACTCAGCGCATTAATAACAAAAGGGACAGACAATCTCCATTGCTGGTAGAAGCCTCCAACGGGAGGGGACTGAGGCATCGAGCCCCAGGAGGTTGACTCCGCGAACGACTCCGCGAATGACTACGCTACTTTACGCTAAATAAACCGACCATTCTGCTTCCGAAAGATAACCTTCGTTTTCCATTTGCCGGACTACTTCTTTCGGCGTAGATGTCCCGTGCGTGAACTTCGTGAAGCGGCGTGTAGCTCTGAGCTTGGCGACCACGTAATAGGTTAGACCGTTTGAGGGACGCATTACAGGAGACAGTGTGGCCGTATAATTATTATGCATTGTAAGCATTACTATCTAATAACCCAAACGATGGCGCTGAGCAATTGCAAGTTGAGGATTTGCTCTCCGTCCCTACACAGTAACCGTACCAGGGTAGACTCGAACCCAGAGTCTCCGCATTACAAGGCGAGCGCTCTAACCATTCGCATGCTGCATAAGTAAGTAAGTATATTTTTGCTAAACCAGCTGCCACACAGCACTTTGGTGAACAAAGTCTGTTAAATAGTATCTCACAATGGGCTACGGTTGTCAATAGTTGAAGAACATCTTACGGCAATCAGTGCTGTTGACGTTGACCTTACTCTACCTGTTAATATTTAGCGCGTTGTCAATATATCTAGAAAGCAGTGCTTACTACCCTATGTACGATGGATGGATGGATGGATCCAGAGTTAACGACACCTTGTGGTAACAAAGATCGTTGACGTCGACAGAAATTAGTAATTTTGGATAAGACGGCCTTGTGGTTGGCGTTCATATGGCATAATATTAGCTCATTGTGGGGGCGTGGTGGCTCAGTGGTAAGTTCGGCGCCTTGTGACCGGAGGGTTGCAGGTTCGAATCCCACTCTAGCCGCTGCGTACGGACCTTGGGCAAGTCCTTCACTCGCAATTGCTCGTGGCGCTTCGGCGTGAAAATTCCGGCACAGTATCAAATCCTGTAGTCGGGAGCGCCTCTGAGTAGTAGTTGACTTCGAGAGGCGCTATAGAAATATCCGGAATAATAATAATAATAATAATAATAATAATAATAATAATAATAATAATAATAATAATAATAATAATAATAATAATAATAATAATAATAATAATAATAATAATAATAATAATAATAATAATAATTAAACGGAGATGGCATTTTACATTGAGTCTCTTGAATTAATTCCTCTTCTACTGTTACTCATAGGGCGAGTGCAAGCCTTAAAAGAGGCGTCCACTTGTTTAATTTTCGTAATTTACCTAAAAGCTAAGCACTGGCACAAGCTTATTTCTGCGCTTAATAAATGGTTAATTACAATTCTATAGTCACAATAACAAATTTGATTGTCCTTCAAAAAAACCTCTTTTAAGATTTGCACTGTCTCTGTAAGTAGAATAAGTCGCGTCGGAAACTCGTTTGAGTCCTGGTCAGTACTAAGTGCTGTTGTACCTATGTTCCATCAGTTAAGAACGTTATAAAGGTGTCTAAAGAAACAATTCAGCTAAAGTGTCTTAGAAAGAATTCACCAATCTCTTACCGGCTGCCGCCAATGCACTGTATAATTTTACGATAGTGTTTATAATGGACACCTCTATAATCTATAAGACCAGCTCATATTAAGGTTATCGTTCCCGGAATGTCAAGTTACAATGTGTGACTATCAGCGTGTTTGGATTGATAGCAACCGCGATGCAATTTAAGAAGCACCAAACGTGAAGAGAGAACAAGCAGAGTTCCGTTTCAGTGTTAACTGCATGACGGGGGTTCCGTGATACGAAGAACGACGTAAAATTGAATGTTACTAAGTATCATCATCATCATCATCATCGTCGTCGTCGTCGTCGTCGTCGTCGTCATCATCATTACATCGTCATCATCATCATCATCATCATCATCATCATCATCATCATCATCATCATCATCATTAGACAGTAGACAGTACAATTTCCGTCCTCGACCACATGACTTTACCCTCCCCCTAAGGACGATTCCAATTTTGTCCAAAGAGTTCTTTATGCCACATTAAAATAATTCTTTCTTTACTTTAATTTATCAAAAATTTTAACATTTTCAATACTTGTTTTTCCAGCCTCTCCTAAATCCTCCAACATAACATTACTATTACTTAGCATCATCATCAATGTATTTGTAACATACTGCTGTTTGTCAATGTGAGTCGATAATAAACGAATAATAATAATCATCATCATCATCGTCGTCGTCGTCGTAGTCGTCGTCGTCATCATCATCATATCATCATCATCATATCATCATTATCACCATCATCAGCATCGTCATCGTCATTATCATCACCATCATCATCATCGTCATCATAATCGAGCTGTTCTTAATTCTTAGTCAATTAGTAAGTAAGTAAGTAAGTAAGTAAGTAAGTAAGTAAGTAAGTAAGTAAGTAAGTAAGTAAGTAAGTAAGTAAGTAATTAGTAACTTCTATTGCGTCGGTGTCTAATGCACAAGGCATCAACCGATGGCACACCAAAACCAAGCCGTAATGAGGTCAAAATCCAGAAGGTCAGTCCGTAAGACAGAGAGGCAGCCTATGGTGGATAAGCAATTTGAAAGAGGTAAGTTTTAAGTTGAGAACGAAATGACAAAAGCGACTGAGCAGAGCGGACAGACACAGGAAGAGAGTTCCAAAAAGTAGGTCCAGCAACCGAAAAAGCTCGTTCGCCACTTGAGAACAGTTCTGGATTTAGGTATGACCAGATGAAGATAATCAGATGACCTCGTTGAATAATGATAAGTATGGGGAGTAAGAACTGATTTTAAGTATTGTGGCTGGCCAGAATTCAAAGTTTTATAAACGATGAGCCCAATTTGAAAATAATTATCTGCTGAACAGTCAATCGCTACTTTTCATTGTTTGCCAAATTGTTTCCCAAACGCTCATTTGATCACATTTCAACGTCCGAAAATTCAAGTAAGTCCGGTAGCGCGCTGTGTCTCTAATCCAACGGTTGTGGATTCGATCTTACTGAGGAGACTCAATGTAGAAACCTTGGCAAATTGTTCGTGGACACGTGACTGGGTCACGAATCCACAGAATTTTTGTTCGGCGCAATACGGAAGTTAACGGAATCCAGGCTTGTGACTTGTCCACTTATGACGACTTCAGCGTCCATTGAGGATGGTCTCAACAAAGATCTTGGTATCCTAAGATGTAGCTAAGCACTGTGAGTTACTTCCGATCATAGCTATAGCCTACAGATATAGATATACTGTATATTAATCAGACATTATGAAACTATTTATAATATTAGATCTGCTTTTTGTTCTACTGATATTTGTGCTATTGCGCTACTTTTCCTCACTGTGTGTATTGTTGTTGTAAAGTATGAGCGTTTATGTTATGCCAATAAAGATTACTTACTGACTCACCTACATACTCACTTACTTACTGAAGAAGAAGGACACCTCTTTTAAGGCTTCCACTCGCCCTATTAGTATCGGTTGAAGAGAAAGTAATTAAATTAGCCTGTATTCTAGAAGTGTCAGTCCCAAACCTAGGGAAATGAGGAGGGCGACGCTAATCATCTTTGTTATGACACAGTATCGTTAAACGACAACTAGCAGGCCTTCAACAACACCTCTTTTAAGGGTTGCACTGAATGCACTCGCTTGTAAGTAACAGTAGGAGAGGAGCAGTCCCTCATAGACACCTCTTTTAAGACTTGTAGTACCTTATAATAACCAACAGTAGACGTTGAACTAATCAATGTTAGCAGCTGTGGCTGTGGAACGACGAAGGGCGACTCTAATCGTCTGTTTTTATGAAACAGTGACGTTAAACAGTAACTAACTAACTAACCTGTATTCGGCAAAAATGATTTCTGCCGACGTCAGCGGCCTTAGTTGCCATGAGATGTCGTTAAACTCTGGATCCTTCCATCCAGCAGTCCCGAATCGACACCTCTTTTATGACTTGCTCTCGCCCTATTAGTAACAGTAGAAGAGGCGCCCTGAAATTCAAGCACTGCCCGAAATTCAGGAGCGCAACTCCCAAGTCTGGAGAAAACAGGAGGGTGACGCTAATCATCTTTTTTACAAAACGGTGTCGCTAAACAGCAATGTCCTAAGCTAACGCCGAGGCGCAGCAATGGGTATGAAGTGTTAGCGTCTTCATTTTCTTAGCCTCGGGGTACGAGGGCGAGCCGCGAGTGGCCAGTCTTTTCCCTCGCCGTCTCACCGATTAGTGTACTCAGCGTAGCTGAGCTGTCTAGAGGGCTCAACCGGAGCAGAAAACCAAAACAAATTTCTGCACTGGCGGGATTTTAACTGCCAACCTCTCAGGAAACAGTCCAAAGCACTAACCATTACACTCTCGCGAAAAATATTGTTTCTCGCCATTAGTAGCATTGCAATCGGCAGAGGTCGCGACTGTTTTTTTTCTCGAAATTAATGTTTATTCGCCTGGTGGCGCTGTTCTTGATGGTTCGGCAAGTCTTTGAATTTTCGCAGTTCAAACGATGTTAGAGGCATTGTATTTAGATAGGATTTTGTATAATGCGTTCCTTTTGGCGTAATTTTAGTTTTATTCCAATCTAAACAATAGCACAACAGGTATGAACAATGTTTATTTGATGAATTGAAGGGCTTAATTCCAAAAACGGTTAAGTCCATTTTTGATTTCTTTGGGAAAAATGATATTTGTATTTTTTAAGGTAATTGATAATTTAATTGGTTCAAATTTTTGTATGGACATAGCCCATTAGGAAACACTATATTTACTGTACATTAATGAAATCATGCTTGTTATTAAGAAGTGATATACTAAGTTTTGTTCGGACTTAACTGGTTTTGAATTTCAAATATGGCAATAAACTTATGAACTAGTAACATGGAGTGTTCATTTCGCTTTAATATGCTTAAAACTATCTGTAACCACTGTAATGAAAACATGACATTGCAGTGCACATAACCAAACATCAATAACTTTCAGAAAAACTCCACTTCAAAACTATCAAACTCTTCCATGATGTCGGCATCATCATCATTTTCAATGTCAGGACTGGCATCGACAGAAACTGCATTTGATACCGAAGCGTAAAAAGCCTGAATATCTTGTCTTGAAGACATTTGCACACCAGCTGAAACCAGCAGCTTAGCAACATCAGAAGCTTTTGCTGGCTTCACCGAACTCTCTAAAGCAAGGGGTGTGTTTTGAAGAGATGTAATCTTTTTGCCTCTCTTTCCAATGATGTGCCAACTGAACTCCCCATTATACACATTTTTGACACCAACCTTGCCACTCTCGAATCTAATAACCTTTACCTGAGCAATCCCCAAGCCTAAGTTTGCCTTCAGTAACTTATGAGCCTGCGCCTTATAGTCACAGAGATTCCAGTTTCTTCCTAATAACCGAACAACACCGAAATCCTCGTATATTTTATGATAGTCGGCTGGTATTAGGAACACCTCAACTTTACGGAACACTTTTTCCATCCTGCCGAATACTCTATCAGGGGGAAGAAAAGAATGGCCTCTGACTGGAAAGTAATGCTCAATGACGAAATTTGGCTTCACTACTGTGCAGAAATAATGGCAAATACATATAATAGTACTGTTTCTGTTCTGTGATGCACATGCATCACTGAACAGCCGAATTTTATTAACACCGGCTGGTATGTCGAGATTGCTCAGAAAATGCAACAGTGCACTAGCCACATGATTAGAGTCTCGACCAGATTGTGTTTCGTCCCACGTATAAACGAAAACCTGATCTTTATTCTGGGTTCTACCCTTGTGGATTACAAATGTCAAGTTGTACACCCAAAGTTGTCTAGCATAAAAAGCTTCAGATACCGAAACTTTTGGAAGAGGTTGGTTCTGTTGCATATCAAAAGCTACTGTAAGACAAGGCTCAAGAACATCATCACGATTGATTAGTGTATAAAAGTACTTTGCTCGTCGTTTATGCACCATGAACTCAGTAATCATATTATTCCTCTCTGTTGCATTGCTACATAATTTAATTTTACTTTTAAGTTTTTCACACAAACCACAAACATCCGTTCTGGGGCTACCAAAGCCTAGGTTAAACTCCTTAGTAAACACAGAATAGTATAGACTGTATTTACATTCAGGATTGTCAGTCTTAAATATCATCCACATTTTGCGGATGGAAAGTTCAACAGGAAGATACTTTCGGTAAGTACTGTCCTGACGGCTGTAGTGACTCTCCCTGCATCGGAAGGTCTTTATGTGGGCATGGATCATTGTCTTCAGCTCTTCACGCGTGCGATTGAGTCGGAACCCTCCACGTCGCTCTTTAGGAACGGCCTTGTTTGTCATCCAGTATTTCACTATATTTTGGAGGCGTGACGGCTTGGTGTTTGTAAGCGAGCGGAATGCTGTTGCACAGACAGGAACTGACTGTGCTCGATTATCAGTAACCTGCCAAAAAAATATCACGGACATGAATGAGGGTGCTCTGTTTCAGTGACAGGTGACATTCATATTCGAGGTGAGTAGGTCGCTCAACCTGGGACTCCAACCCGTGACCCGATGGAAGCTACAAAAGTTATACCCGAAATAGCGGAAGTACCAGAGGGAGGGTAGATACCATCCTCCCCTAGTTTTTTGTCTGCAGTCTATTCATTACTCCCTCTGGAAGAGAAACATCACACGCTATTCTTTAGAGGGAATGTAGGGCTAGAAATCACCTGTTTACTGATTTCTGATTTGAGAATCTGAAGTGATCATAAAAAATAGAAAAACGCATCTCAGTGTGAAAATGGCTGAAGCAGCGAAACAACGTAGAACAGACTAGTATGCCCTTGGTAGCCAATGTCACAGAAGAAACTTGGTTTAACTGAGGGTTAAGGTTAGGATAACTATAGATATAAAATGTTATCAATAATATTTGAAGCCAGGCGTTAAAATAATATTACTGTTTTTGACATGACGCTGGTGTGAAAATAACGAATGCCATAAGTTTAAGTACTAGTGAAAAAGCAATATAGATAACCTTGTAAGCGACTGTCACTGCACGACTTTTCGTAGAACCCTCTATCCTCCCTCGCCGGCGTCTTGGCGTCTTCACGTCCATGCACTTCAATAGGAAAGCATCCTGTATGGAGTGTATGGTCTTGTCCGAAGACGAATAAAGTCCTTGAAAGAAGGAATCCATATCGCTTTGTGTAAGGGTTGAAGCATAGCAGTTCCGATATACCCGATCCACGTGAACACACGCAACAGATGGTTGTTTTCCATCGGGACCGTATAGGATTGCCTTCCTCACGTTCTTTTTCCACAACTGAGGACACCGAGCTCTTTTTCTAGGTTTGGAAGACGGTGAAACCATTTCCGTAAAATCGTCAACCTGTTCATCCGCCATTTTTCCTTCCTTGCTTCGAACGAGGAAAATCAACATCACGTGACGATACGGAGCAATATGATTGGCTATGGACTTCCTTGCTTTTGAACACGTAATGCCTGTGGACTTACCGGCTTATGGAATAGAAGCTATTTTTTACCTTGGTTTTTCCAAAGGACTTAAATGTATTTGAGCTTAAATATATCATACATAGCTAGGCATTATATTTAACGACCTAGATGGACAATAATATCAATTTTCGAAAAAGTGGACTTAACCGTTTTTGGAATTAAGCCCTTCAATTGTAGTCTTACGATTACGATTATTAGGAGAAGTACTTAAAACTGCTTACGATCAAACTGCGCATTAAATACTTCTCGTTTGTCGTCAGTCACATAAAATATATAAACAGTAAACTGAATTACAATATTAATAAATATCCTTTTAAAACGTTCAGAAGACGTATATTCTGTGCTAGAACCGCATAAGATATTCTTAAACCCAGGATAAAGAGATACTGACTTTAAACACCTTTTAATCGGTTATTAATTTAATATAAAAATTTCAGTTACGTAAATAATTATGAATTTAGATGCATGGGCATTTCGGCTATAAATAAAGTACCGCCCGTAAGGAATAAAGCCATAAAATGGAAGAAGTTAAAAGATTATATAGCCTACAATATAAACACTAGCTAGCTAGCTGGGCAACATACTGCATGCTCTGAATTGACTGATCAGACAAAATTGGGAGTAGTGTGGGATATGGCTAGATGTTGCATGCAATCTTACAATTCCATCCACACTTAAAAACTCTAATGGGTCAATTGTCGATAATAATTTATCAATATCTGATCTATTAGCACAACTGTATACAAAAACTAGTAGGAACACAAACTATTATCCACAATTGTAAACTACTCAAAATGTGCCGAAACTGAAAGCAACCCTACTCCTTCATATAGCTTACCAGATCTAGACAATGAGGCTCTCAATAAAAATGTCTTAATCAAAGAATGGAAAGATGTCTACTAATATTTGTAATTCTAAAGCGATGACAACATCCCATATGACTGTCTTAAACTGTTGCACGGACATGTCCTTAAGATACTGTTAGCGTTCTACGATAAGATATCGGCAGGAAGTGAATTACCAGATGATTGGCATCATGCAATCATCTTGCCCCTTCTCAAATCGAAAAAAGTTCTCCTAGCCGTGATTCATATTGACCCACATAATTGACATCAACCATATGTGAAATCATGGAGAGACTCGTCACAAATTGATTAGGTCAGTAGTTTGTGGTGGAAAATAATCTGCTTTAAAAAATGAGCCAGGCTTCAGAAAAAAGTACCACTGACCAAATTCTTAAATTGCAACATAATAGTTTGAAATTTTTTTAAAAAATAAGGAACACGTATTGGTTATCTTTATTGATTTTGAACGTGCATATGATATGCTCCATGTTCCTACACTACTGAAAAACTCTTTAATATGGGGATAATTTGTAAAACTTATCATTGGATAGTAAACTTTTTATCTAACAGAACATTTAAAGTTAAAATTGAAGCTTCTTTTCGAACAAATACACTTTAGGAAATGGTACACCTCAAAGATACATTATATCACCGTTATTGTTTCCCATTATGATTAATGAAATACGAATGGGTTGGATGTCATAGATATGACTGTTTGCTAATGAAAGCTCATCTACGCAGGCTACAGCAACCATAAGAAGTTACTGCTATTGCCCCCACCACCACCACTACTACTGCTGCTGCTGATGCTGATGCTACTATTACTACTACTACTACTACTACTCCCACTATCACTACTATTTCTACTAATATTAGGCCTATTTTTCTTAGTCTTGTGTTAACGCGATCTGCTTCAAATTCCGGGTCATGCTAAGTAGAATCTTTAAAACGGCTGTCACCATTAAACTAACATTAAGACATAACATTCTTTAGTATCGCACTGCTAATGAAAGAGACGGTGGGTGCCAACGAGTGCACTTTTCTTAAACTGAATAAGAGTCATATGGAAAAGAGAGCACAATAACCGTCACGTTCTCTTGCACGATTCGGGAATAAAACTCCTTTGTGAAGACCTGCTTCTTTATCTACCAACAGCGCTGGTCATTCAAGATAACAGTTCATTCCAAAGTGTAAGTCAGAGACATCAACGTCGACTTGAAAGTGGAAGCGCTATAAAACTCGTCTATAAATTTAAGGATAGAGTCAAGCGTTTACCCAGTGCATTCACTGCATGCCAGTTAGCGGTACTGGTCGACCGGCGGTTGAGGATTGAGGCATTTATTGACATTTGTCAATTGTGCTCTCTTTTCCATATGACTTCATACGATTTAAGTGAGATGTCGCTGTATAATGCTTAATGCTTTTGGAGAAGAAGACACAGTAGAAGACGTTCTGATGGGTCATAGCAGATAGTGACATACTAATGTTAATCTGTGTCACATACATTGAAAAGAAACCAACTGCTTGTGAATAGCTGTCAAGATATTACTGTACTACTACTACTACTACTACTACTACTACTACTACTACTACTACTACTACTACTACTACTACTACTACTACTACTACTATTATTATTATTATTATTATTATTATTATTATTATTATTATTATTATTATAATAATAATAATAATAATAATAATAATAATAATAATAATAATAATAATAATAATAGGGCCATTCCGGACTTTTTATAAGTTACATTAATTAATATTGAAGTCCCTGAGGGATCCTGTATACCTCGGGGCAAAAAAATAATAATAATAATAATTCAATAATATTGTTGATGGTGGAGGTGGTGCTGCTGCTCTTATTGTTATCAATGTCGTCATTATTATTATAATTAAATCGATTGCTAACATCATATAGGCAAGCGCAGAGAGGGAGTGAGGGAGAGAGAGTGAGAGAGAGAGAGAGAGAGAGAGACAGACAGACAGACAGAGACAGAGACAGAAAAAGAGAGAGAGAGATTCTGATTTGTTTTGTTCTTTGGACGGCGCACTGTAAATGCTCGATTACAATTGCGATTAAAAATCACATAAAGCCTCGATTTCTGTCCGATTATACAGTGTCTTAATGGTGCAATTACAGCCATTCCAGTTCCGACACCCGGAACATGACATTGTTTGAGAAACGGATCGGTACATAATTTCGAATCTAATCCAATCCTGCGACGTATCATCAGATTAGATTATGAATTAGATTAGATTATACACCGGATATACATACAGCAACGTTCATCATCAATGTTCGCTTCAGTTGGAACTTCAGTCAAAGCACTCACAATCCATTGGAAAGTCTAGGGAAACGCGACAGGAAACCAGAAGTGATGTTTAGCAAACAGATGAGTGAAACAGATGAGTTTTAAGTTAGACCGGAATCGCATTGAAAAACGCACAGAAATGAGCATTTTATTTTTTATTATTGCAGCCTTGGACCAGCAAAGAGAGCTCAACACTCTTCTAGCACGGTTTTCGTGTGCCATAGCAGATTACAATTATTGTGGCTAATAATACACGATGACTAGGCCTAATTATAAAGTAGTATTTTTCGATGCACATCAATTGATATAGAAAATGCGGCCGAGTCAAGAAAGACTTGAAAAAGAGTTTGAGCATGTCAAATATACAACCGGTAATTACGCAGAAATTAACAAAATCTTGCTGTGAGAATAAAGCTAAATTTATAGCGTTTGAAAACGGCAGTCTTGTTGTCAAGACCTTCAACCTCAAGACCAAGACCAAGACAAAGACTTTGAACCTCGAGACCAAGACCAAGACCTTGAACCTCAAGACTAAGACCAAGACCCAAAAAATCGCAATCAGGTCAAGACTTCTAAAATTGTCAAGTCGGAATATTCGCTATTTTAATGAAAACATGAGTCTTTTATTTTATTCAAGCAAATTAACTTTAAATGCAAACTGCAGAGAAATCCGAATTTGTATTCAAAAGTCCTTCATGCAAACTATTATTCCAAATGCATTTGTATTTTATAAAAACCAATTCGCTCAGAATTTTCTGACCAAGACGTGCCTGGTGGGCCTCATAAAAATTCCGCCATGTGAAAAAATACGTTCTACAGGTGCTGAAGTCGCTGACGCACACACAGTAGCTTTTCAAGCACTGGATGTAAATGTACAGATAGTGAGTCCTTTTGAAATCTTCCCATGGTTTATCATACCGTCTGATGCAGAATAGCTGTTGCTGCTGCCAATGTGTTTTCCTGACCAACAGGACTTGTATCCATCCATAGATATTGGTCGTATGATGCAAGCAGGCTTGATACAGAATTCTTGAGTTCTGTTAAATGATTGTTCATATTGACAGTCGGTCTTGGTCTTGGTCTTGCGAGACCAAGACCAAGACTTTGAACCTCGAGACCAAGACCAAGACCAAGACCTTGAACCTCAAGACCAAGACCAAGACCAAGACTTTTAAAAACGAACTCGAGTTCACTCGAGACCAAGACCTTGGTCTCGAGGATAACAAGACTGGAAAACGGACACCTGTTACAAATTTCCAGGAAGGATAAGAAATTTCGTGTTTTCGCTTAAATAAAACCCTCCTAAGGATTCCTTAATCGTCCTATATCTATCTCCCGTGTCTTAGTTTGGCTAACACGCAACAGATATCGTAACATTCATTCTAGCTAATGTCAGGCATATCGTTCCACATCACATACTTAGCCCAGTTTCTGTATCTGTGATTCGGCTTAGATATCGTTGTCACATGCAATTACAGGTGATTATACTGGAACGTGTCTTAGTACCGAGCCTTGACTTTTATCGTCCACGTATTACCCAATTCCATTAACCGAAGCCGTCAAGACTCATTAGCTTGTAGGTCGAAATAAGGCGTGCCGTTGGTTCCCTGAACGATTTATGACAAGAGTCCGTTACACCATAATATCGATTCACCATGTGTAGGAGTGAAAAGTTATATTAAACAAGGATTTTTACAATCCTATCGTTTACACAAGCGCTGTACGAATACACTGTTAGTGTAAACACGGACTTTTTAGAAATTGCTTTCCATCTATTTCAGCCGCGTTTGTGGGAAGAGGCGATGTCGCAGGTGGTCGTTTGGAGGCTGGAGAGATTAGGACGGCCAAAAGACAAATATCGTCATTTGTCCCCGCCCATCGTCGTCGTCGTCATGGCAACAGAGAATCTCGTCGTAACTAAGAAGTCGCAGAAGTTAGTATGGCAACAACAGATCAGGATGGGGAGTGCCGTGTTATAGGAGCATCCAACAGAAAAGGAATGCGTCCAATGGTTCAAGGCCGGCAGTGGATGATGAGATAAGAATCGTCGGAATTAATTGCATTTTCCGTCTTTCCGGGACAGAAGGAATGAGAGGAATGCGGGGATTAAGTCCTGGAAACGCAGATGACGTTTAGCCAGACGTTTCGAAGTCGGTGGATTGATGGGGGTAGAAGAGAATCCCACTGGTGCAACGTCAGACTATCTTAATGGATTAAGACAGTCGTCAAGTTTTAGGACGGATAGACAAACGATAGGAGACAGATAGATACGAAAACACTGAGAGAGTTTCGTGACGAACGATATATACATGTAGATGAAAAACACGTACAGCAAAAGCCGAGTTGATTTGGAAACAAACTGTGCAACAAATTGGCGAAGAGATCCGGTAATATACATGCCCTAAACACGGATGAATAATGAGGAATAGAGAAGCAGAAGGAGAAAAATAAGCATAGAGTTTCTGAGTGATACAGACACATAGGGAGCAATACACGGAGGTACAGAAACAAAAGCAACAAAACTGAGAGAAGCAGAAGGGGACCCAGCAAGGCATGAAGATAAGGAAATAGACGATGCAAAACGATGAGATACAGAAACAGGAGGAGAAAGAAAGGAAAGATAAAGCGCTACACGAGAAGCTACAGAAATAACATAAGTAAAATGAAGACATACAGAAAGAGACGCAGCAACACACAAAGACACATAAACTGAAGCATCAAAAGCACAGAAATGCAGAAACAAGATCTTCGTAACAGTTGAATTCACCAAACAAAAACAAGCATTTCAAGTTCTTCACATGGGCGGACATCAAGCAGAAATAATTAATCATTAACTTCTACAGCGCATCCATAACGGTTCCAAGCAGAAATACTTAGTTAGTAACTTCTATAGCGACGATGTCTAATGCAGAAGGTAGCAGCCGATGGCGCACCAAAACCAACCCATGATCTGGTCATGATCTGGTCAGCATAAAGAAATCAATCTTCTGAGAAACTATACAAATAGTAAAGAACACATCAGACACCATTTTTGCCGATGCACACATACACGCACGCACGCAACCATGCATGTAAACGGACAAATACCCTAACAGGCAGATTAATTCATAGAAACACAGTAAGAATTGAAGAAACATAAAGAGACAAAAACCAACCAGACAAAGACATGGAATTGTTCAGACAATATGCGAGAATAGTTTCCTCGTGGTAATAATAACAAGCCGATGCTTTTGTATCGGTCGCCCTTGAGACCAATGACTTATGTGGAGGACGCTGGATTTTGTCAAGGAGTTGGGAGAAAGGCTGACCATCCAATGATCCACTGGAGACCAACTTTATCTCTCTTAGACTCTCGGAGTCTGTCCAACATGGGATTAACATCTGGTTTTCTGAACCCCAATTTTCCAATAATGCAAATTACCGTGCATAATGTAGCCACATATCATTAATAATAATAGTAACGGTAATATTAATAGCAATACTACAGGGTGGGCCAGCATAAATGAACCGTCTTCGCATGCATTTAACTACGCCAATTTTTGTAAGTTATTTATACTTAATGCGTCACTCTGTTATTAAGATTCAAACATATTTGTTATTGTAGCTTTAGCCTATATGATTAGGGACAGTAGAAAATCACGAAAACACGGCAATCACGGAAGCCGTGTTTTTCGGCATTTGCCGTGTTTTCCGTGATTTTTGACATTTGCCGTGTTTTCGTAAAAAATGCCGTGTTTGTTGCAATTTTTTTGATGCAGAACGGAGCGTTAGTCAATACACACTGATGAATGCACCTCAGCGTCAAAATTTGACAGATGACAATTTAGCGCTTCATGTTATGTTGGTATTCAATACTCGCAACTAAACTGTTACAGCAAGGAACCAGTGACTGACAAATGGTTGACAATTGTCAATTTGTCAATTTGTCAATGAACATTGAATATGAAAGATAAACATATAATGTGTTACAAGAAAACTGTGAAATTTTGATGCCGTGTTTTTGCCGTGTTTTTCGCGATTTTTTTTTAAAGTATGCCGTGTTTTTGGCATTTTTTTACCGTGATTTTCTACTGTCCCTATATATGATGTAGATCGTGACATAGCAAAACTCATCGTTTTTGCAGTAACTAGCTAATAAGAAAATTTAAAAAAATTAAAAAAATACTTCATATAGCGCAGTACACTGCGCTGCACATGAGATAAGAGACGTGATTTTTGTCATGTTTGATCTCTCGAAGATGAAGATGAAACAGTATCTCTCCTTTGATTAAGATAGCACCTGGCAAAGATGCTCTGAATAAATAATATATACATTTCCACAATTACACCAACACTTCAGCTCTTACTCTGTATCACTGAGTTGTTTTGTTTAATTCTACTAATACCTTCCGATCAAGACCAACTGAGCGTCTTGACGGATGCACGCAATATCCGATTCCTTTTCCAAGTAAAACAGACGTCCTGCCGAGATATCTCTAATCCCGCTCGTTTTCCAGGGAGGGGGCTCAAACTGTCGCCTGATATAGCCACTGTCACGGCTTGAGGTCCTTTCAAGGCTTCCCATGGTCGGACTTGATGCGGTTTCAAGCTGGCATCGCGTTAGTCTTGTCTTGAAGCGGATTTCAGGTCATATTATTAATCATTATTAACGGCTTGAGTTAGATTTATCTGCGCTCCAATAAGCGAACGAGAACATTCTTCTGACGGAACCAAGGAACCGAGTGTTTTTGATGCGCCTGACTTGACTTAAGCCGGTAAGTCTGCGCGGCGGGCGAGCGTCACTCAAAGGCCGACATCAAAGGACGGTTCCGATAGGATTTATACGGACGCGGCGGGATCAAAGCCTTTGATGCTCCGCGTGATGTCAAGTGGTGGGGGAAGGGACGTCTTCGTCCTAATAGGAGAACAGTAGACGGTCTGGTTTTACCATGCAAATGAGGTCTGGTTGTCTGATAAAATGAAACCAGTGGGATCTTCACCAAATTGAAACATCCTTAGTTTGACAAGATTTATGTCGTTTGCTGTTTCCCTGGCGCTATAGAAGTTAATTTACAGATGACGATTACGATTATGATGATGATGATGATGATGATGATGATGATGATGATGATGATGATGATGATGATGATGATGATGATGATGATGATGATGATGATGATGATGATGATGATGATGATGATGATGATGATGATGATGATGATGATGATGATGATGATGATGATGATGACGATAATAATAATAATAATAATAATAATAATAATAATAATAATAATAATAATAATAATAATAATAATAATAATAATAATAATAATAACTCGGTGTCCGTAGGCCCAAAAAATAATAATAATAATAATAATAATAATAATTATAATAACACTAATATTAATAATAAATAACAGTTCTAATAATCTAACTCGGTTTCCGTAGGCCCAATAGAATCTATTCTGACGCTAAAATAATAGTATAACTAGCAGCCGCAGCAGCAGCAGTAGAAGTAGAGAAGTAGTAGTAGTTAGTAATAATAATAATAATACGATTTATATGGCGATGTAGATATATATATGTATATATATACTTTTATATAGATACATCGCTACAGCTATATATATATATATATATATATATATATATATATATATATATATATATATATATTTACATCGCCATATTAAAGGTATTATTATTATTATTATTATTATTATTATTATTATTACTATTATTTTTATTATTTTTATTTTTATATTGCAGATATATGCATAATACATACATATATTTGTGTTTTGGTGAGTATGCGTGCGTCTGCATGTTTGTATATAATATAATCGTATTTGTGTTGGTTTATGTATGTGCATGAATATGCTTGTTTGAATGTGGTAAGTATAACTATGGTTATGGTTATGGTTATGGTTAAGTATGTGCCTATGTATATGTATCCCAACTTAGACACGTATGTCTGTACGTCTGGGTGCATGTGTCTGTGTGTGCGTGTGGCGTGTTGGTGTCTGCTGAGACTGAGCGAAATTACTTGGATGTGATCGATGGACTGAATATTTCAATGCCGAGGAAAGGGAATCACCTGGAGTTCGGTAGGAACGGAGATTACGTCACGAAGGAGGAGGAAAGGCAGAGGAGGATGAGAAAATAGAGGAGGAAAAGAAAAAGAGGGAAAATGGGGAGGGAAGATTTAGGACGAGGATAAACGAACTGAGGAAGCAGAGATAGCGAAAGACGAAGAGAAGGGGGAAAAATAACGGGAAGGCTGGAGAAGAAAGAGGGTGAGGAAATGAATGAGGAAGAAAATAATGGGTAGAAGGAGGAAAAGAAAACAACGGAGGAGAAAGAGAGAGCAGCAACAAATAAGAGAAGGAAGAGTAGGACAAGCAAGAAAGACACAAGAGAAGGAAAGAATACAGAGGAGGAGATGTTACAGAAGGAGGAGGGCTTGACGCTGAACTACAACAGAAATGGAGATGTTTATTGATTCTCGGTCATCGACTTAGACGAAAGCAAGATGCAAAATGCTCTGAAGATAGAAAGTGAGACAGAGAGATAGACAGAGAGACACAAAGACACAAAGGCAGATTGAGGGAGTCGCACATCTAGACAGATTAGAATGCAGACAATGAGACAGACAGACATAGACATTTAGGGGAATAGATCTAGCACAATTCAATAACTGATTCACACAGACAGAAGGGCATAAATACCGACAGACATACGGAGCGAGTGTGAGTGTGAATGAGTAAGAGAGCGATTGAGTGAATGACTGAGCAAGTGAGTAAATGATTGAGTAAGTGAATGATTTAGTAAGTGAATGATTAAGTGAATTAGTTAGCTATTGGGTGAATGATTGAGTTACTATTTGACTGACTGAATGAGTGAATGAACGAACGAATGAACTATTGATTGAACAAAAGTTGGAATGAATGAATGATAGTAAAACTTGTCTTTACAGCAATGAGATTATTTCCAAAAGCCAGTGTCTTTCAGCACCATACCAGGATGATATTATTCCTGATAATATCTGTGATGATATTATTCCTGACATCATGTGGAATGATATTATTCCTGTATCATTTTGGATGTATTATGGGATATCTTCCTCCTGGATCGCATCAACCAGAACTCAGTTCCTTACAATCAATCAACCACGTGGACTCATACAGGCCTGCATTGAAGGGGGGTGCTAAGGGTGCTGCAGCACCCGAGCTTGCAGTTTTGAGGTGCCCGCATTGTCGGAAGTTCATTTAAAAAAATTATTTTACCTGTAATTGGGCCCCGCGCTGGTGGCTATATTGGTAATCACAGGACACAAGCCTTAATGTGGCCCTGCTCAATTTGGATCTTTTCGTGTTTGGAATTCCATTTTAGATAAAAAAAATAACGGCTGCTGAATTTTCAAACCTGCAAAATGTCAGTTACTCACAATATGGCCAATAAGCCGAGAATAACAGCGTTACATGACAACGGTAAAAACGATAAAAGATCGTAAAAACAGGGGCATCCGTTGAGAAGGGAGGAAACGGATCCCGGAAAGATTTTGACAGACGGAGGCCCATGTACAATGAAAATCGGATTGCAACCTTATAAAGCACCGTGGCATATTAACACACGAATCCGATTTAAGAATTTTGCTTCAATTTTATAGCCCCCCCCCCCCAAATAAACCCACACACAGTGAGTGGTCGGTGGGCCGTTGACAGAGACTCGTAAAGACGTCGCCAGAGTGCGCACTATGTCTCTCGGTCGAGCGGAGACTGAATGACAATTGATGGGCCACGATTAGCCTAATATTTCCTCTCATTTGGCGCCACATAAACTCTCTCGAATGCCATCTCAACAAACGCTCCATGTAATCTGATCGCAATTGCGCTATATCATTTCCATAAATGGTGATTTGCGTCCATCTTGGAAAATGGCGTCGGTGTTTTGTCAGGGTAATTAAATGGGGCTCAGTAAGAAAGCGACGAGAGCAGAATATTCGTATCAGGGAAGGCAGGTCTCGGCTGGGCGCAGCGGTTAATCAAAACGGGGGGCGTTTTCGTCTGTCCGACCGAAACAGTTAATCAGAATAAAGAAGACGGGTCTTTGGCTGGGCTTCTCTTCATCGCATCTGAGACTCTTTTTTTCTTCGATGTGTTCTGTAAACAGACTTTTCATCGCCTGTGCGTTGAGACGTCGTGTTGAATGTCGTCTGCGCCTTCTTTCAATTTCGTTTACAAAGAAACGCTAATCCCCGATCGTGTTCCAATATGGCCGTCGTATTATCCGCTCGCAATATCCGCCTGTCTGGGCCAGATATGGCAAAATACTCGCCATCGACACCAGAGCAGACGTAACCCAATCCATCATAATCAGATGGATTGCACTGGGGAGACTGACCCGGATTGGATCAGTTTTGCATAAGCCTCGCGAGAGAGGGATGCCTAGAATGGGTCGTCCGGAAGTCCTACATAGTCTCGAGGCAATGGAGAATGCAGACGAGATATTTGGAGATCTGGGAGAACGCTGAGAGATTGGACGATAGATGGCAGGTGGCTTGTGCTCACTTGGTTCAGTCCATCACTATTCGAGGCCCTGATTTTAGCTTAACTTATTTTGAACAGTTATCACCGTTATTACTGTATACTACAGATGAGCACGACAAAACTTAGCGCAGCCAATTAGTGGAGGAGGATCCACAGTTTAACGACATGACTTTTAAACCAAGACTCGGTAATAATTTTATTACCAGTAAATTTATTGGAAATCACTTACAAGTTACAAGCAATATAAATTACGTCAAGTTGTCGGCATTTGGCAGACATCTTGGATAACAAGTTACTAACATCACGTTAATGCATAAAAATAAACTAGCTATAAATGTAGCCACATACAATTAAATTTTAGTGTCAACTGACATTCCTCATTAATAAAATAATATAAAGTACCTTTAAACAACTTATAGACAAATATAACGTAACTGTAAAGCATCGTTCTTCTCTACAACTGGATATTCTCTTCTGTGAGTGGTGGCGCTTTCCGCACACGTGATTAAGTTTGAAATAGCTTTCAAAAACCCGACAAACATTAAGATGCAAACGGTTCTCTGTTCCATGGTGATATAGCATTGGTTGACAGAACTTTCAGGTGTCCAAAAGTGTGTTCAGACCAATCGTCTACCGTTTCTCGTGCTTATTTAGCACTGCTGATTAAACTTTTAAGTGGTGTCTCAATAGAGTAGCCTACTGTAACCAATCGACTGCCTTGCCATTTGCTAAATAGCATCGATTCTCACCATTTTAAAGGTTCCTAAATAGAGCGATCTGACCAATCCGCTACCTTGTCCTACACCGTGTTGCATATGGTCTACATCAGAGTTTTTCAAACTGTGGTCCGCGGACCCCTAGGGGTCCGCGAAGGATGTGGCGGGGATCCGCGAGAGCGTTCTGAAAATAATGTGATGCTTAACACTGTATGGTTTTATCACTAACAGCCTGTGTTTTCAAATTCATAAGCTACTTATAGTGTGCCTGTAACTGTATGATCCACAAGGATCCAATTGGGTATTCGATCACACCAGTTTTGTGATGCTGCTGATAGTTATTCTTTGCGTACTAGGGCCTACAGTGACGTAAATAAGATGTAGGCTTATGGTCACGTTACATTTCTAGCCTAATAACACGGGTGTTTTTAAAAAATTTAATATAGGGCCTATAATTTCTGCTAATCGACTGCCAATCATTTATGCACCCAATGTAAGCGCGATGCATTTGAAGCCTTCATCAGAAGTAGGCCTACAACTATAGATTCCATTTAAAAAAGTTTAAGATATTCACAAAACAAACTTTGAAAGTCTACAAGTGTTTCATTTAGAAAATCAACACTGAATATGAGCCTGGTTGTTTTTTCCATGGAAGAAACACCGAAGCTCTAGCTAGGACTCTAGGCTAGTTGTTTTTACATAAACGCTATATTTCCTTCTAATTGTAACTCTGGACTGACTTGGGTTTTCTGAAAACACACACTTGCTCTATAGTCTGTATTACAAGACATAGTTAGCTAAAAAAAAATGTCGAAAATGGGCTCTAGTGGTTCCTCCAGTGAAGGCTTCATTTGCAATATGCTGGTCTATTTCCGGATTGTGTACTCTGGACTTGTAGAATTAGAAATTTGTGGAATTCGCCTGGTTTTAACCTTTAGATGAACGATAATACAGAGATTTGCAAAGCATATCCCTATTTCGTTCACATTCGCTGTAAGAAAACGTAAGAAAACAGTGCTTAGGCGGCTTCAGTTAGGCCTATCCAAACTAGCACCAATAACGGACAGTTTTTGCAAGGCAAAGCAAGCACATCCCTCTCGCTGACATTACTGGCTTTTGGCGAAACCGATGTTATTCATTTCTTTTAAAAATGACTGTGTTCCATAGTTATTGCAGGGAGTTAATACAATTTATGTAGTGTTACTTTTTATATTATAATAGTCCTCAGTGTCATAAATAAGCAAGCGTGTATTGTGGAAATAGTCTATCTGCCTGTTATTTTTATTAAATTTTAAGAATAGAGGCCTAAATTTTGCTTTGTAAATACTGGGGTCCGCGAGCTATGCCTAGAAAAAATAGGGGTCCCTGGTCCAAAAAGTTTGAAAACCTCTGGTCTACATAAATATTTCCTATACCACGTCTAACAAAAAGTAGGTCATACCATAGTATAAATAATTACACAGTACGTCGACTCTCATTGCTGGCTGTTGACAAGTTTTTCTGGTCACGTGATTACGACATCTGGTCACGTGATTACGACGCCATTTTGAACCTGAGCTCCTGAATTATAGATTTAAGCTGAAATTAACGTTAAAAATAATATTGTTAATTCTAATGAAGTCCTCAATGTTGTTGTAACGTTTAAAAAATAATTTATTTGATGGATTCCGGTGTATCGGCGTGTAGTCCTCAATGTTGTTTTAACGTTTAAAAAAATATTTGATGTGATTGTTTCCGGTGTATCGGCATGGCAAACGACAGTGGGCAGGGCTTAGGTACTTATAATGTCGTCACAGTGGGCGGGGTTTAGTTATTTATAATGTCACACATTCTGACTGCAGCAGCGGCGAGGAGTCGACGTATTGTGTAATTATTTATACTGTGGTCATACGAATTTAGTATGAGAATCTTGTCACAGGAATTAATCCGTATGCAATAATATTGGTTTTTAAATCAGTGCAAATTTTAATATTGGTATTAGGTTAGTAATTTTGTAGTAGCCTACATATTTACGATACAGTTATATGAAATATTAATGTCTTTAGACACCATTAACCGGTTTAAGTCAATGCTATATCAAGATCAAACGCGTCGGGAAATGGACTAGATTTTTTTACCATTGGCTTCTGATAGGACTTAATAGAGCTGTGATATGCCAAATTAGTTTTTGCTGACGTCAATTAAGTTTACCATAAGATGTCGTTAAATTCCGGATCCATTATCTTGTTTATCACATTTAATTTGCTGTAACTCTCTGCGGTTTGTCAGACTGTTCCAATAAACGAATATATATATATATATATATATATATATATATATATATATATATAAAATGATGATAATAATAATAATAATAATTTAGTATCTGACTCCTTATTATACGTTAATTATGTACCTCGGGGTAAAGAAAATAATAATAATAATAATAATAATAATAATAATAATAATAATAATAATAATAATAATAATAATAATAATA
Organism: Allolobophora icterica; assembly: GCA_963556255.1. NCBI lineage: Eukaryota > Metazoa > Annelida > Clitellata > Crassiclitellata > Lumbricidae > Allolobophora > Allolobophora icterica. Next base: position 78,412,670 of record OY744606.1, on the reverse strand, counting down.
ATAATAATAATAATAATAATAATAATAATAATAATAATAATAATAATGATAATAATAATAATAATAATAATAATAATGTCGTTGTCGTTGTTGTTGCTGCTCTTATTGTTATCAATGTCGTTGTCGTTATTATTATTATAATTAAATCGATTGTTAACTTCATACACGCTAGCGCAGAATATATATATATATATATAATGATAATAATAATAATAATAATAATTTAGTATCTGACTCCTTATTATACGTTAATTATGTACCTCGGGGAAAAGAAAATAATAATAATAATAATAATAATAATAATAATAATAATAATAATAATAATAATAATAATAATAATAATAATAATGTCGTTGTCGTTGTTGTTGCTGCTCTTATTGTTATCAATGTCGTTGTCGTTATTATTATTATAATTAAATCGATTGTTAACTTCATACACGCTAGCGCAGAATATATATATATATATATATATATATATATATATATATATATATATATATATATATATACATATATATATATATTCGTTTATTGGAACAGTCTGACAAACCGCAGAGAGTTACAGCAAATTAAATCTGATAAACAATATATATGTGTGTGTGTGTGTGTGTGTGTGTGTGTGTGTGTGTGTGTGTGTGTGTGTGTGTGTGTGTGTGTGTGTGTGTGTGTGTGTGTGTGTGTGTGTGTGTGTGTGTGTGTGTGTGTGTGTGTGTGTGTGTGTGTGTGTGTGTGTGTGTGTGTGTGTGTGTGTGTGTGTGTGTGTGTGTGTGTGTGTGTGTGTGTGTGTGTGTGTGTGTGTGTGTGTGTGTGTGTGTGTGTGTGTGTGTGTGTGTGTGTGTGTGTGTGTGTGTGTGTGTGTGTGTGTGTGTGTGTGTGTGTGTGTGTGTGTGTGTGTGTGTGTGTGTGTGTGTGTGTGTGTGTGTGTGTGTGTGTGTGTGTGTGTGTGTGTGTGTGTGTGTGTGTGTGTGTGTGTGTGTGTGTGTGTGTGTGTGTGTGTGTGTGTGTGTGTGGATTGAAAGAATGTATTACTGACTGCGATTGGGTGACAGACAGACCGGGGCACAGACAAAGGCACAGACAGAGGCACAGACAGAGGCAGACTACTAAATATGTACATATATTTATATATTTATATATATATATATATATATATATATATATTTATATATATATATCCATCTTCGATAAATGTGAAGTTAATATGTAGTCGTATAATCTAGATTACGATATTTATTTTCAAAACATTTGCCACGCTTAGATATCTTCATAATATGACCAAAGCACGTCAATTTTCTTCCCTTAATATTCCTTATTCTGTTCAGCCCTGGGCCCGAACTACACTTTTATAAATTTAGTGCCAGCATACCAGGCAGTGCCAGTCCCAATCCTGGATGAAGGAGGTGGGCGACGCTAATGATCTTTGTTATCTGTAAGTGTCGTTAAACAGAAACTATTACAATCACGCAAACCCAGGCTACATTGTCGTTGTGATCTCTAGTAAAGGAAACGAAGGGTGCGAACTGTTCAAAATGAATTCAGATGTCGTATTCCATGCAAGTGAAATCAGAGCCCTATGTCGTGGTGGACTGTATAAATGGAGCACAGGCCATCTGTCTGTCTGTCTGTCTGTCTGTCTGTCTGTCTGTCTGTCTGTCTGTCTGTCTGTCTGTCTGTCTGTCTGTCTGTCTGTCTGTCTGTCTGTCTGTCTGTCTGTCTGTCTCTGACTGGGATAATCAGGCGATAACCATTCACTCAACGTTCTCTAGTATTAAATTGCTAAATCGTTGCGCGGCGAGGGTTAGATGTGTACCCACAGATAACGCACCCACCATCACAAGGAAACAGATCTAGTGCGAGAGAGACAGAGACAGGCAGATGGACAGACGAATGGAGAAAGAGGGACAGAACAGAGACAGAGAAGAGGATGTGGATTGAAAGAATGTATTACTGAGTGCGATTGGGTGACAGACAGATACAGGCACAGACAAAGGCACAGACAGAGGCAGACAGTGGGTGATAGCGACGCACACAAACAGAAACAGAGACTCAGACAGAGATAGAAAAGCATAGGCTGGGAGACATAGAATTATATTCAAGACAAACGGACAGGAAAACTAATGGCAGACAGACAGACAGTTTGTTCCTTTTTATAATAGTCTGTCAGTCTGTCTTTCTTTCTGTTTGTCTGTCTTTCTCTTTGTCTTTCTTTCTGTTTGTTTATCTCTCTGTTATCTGTCTGTCTATTTGTCTGTCTGCGCATGGTTAACTCAGCCAGCACACAAGGCACATGATCAGATTGATCTCTTCAGCTAAGGGATATTTCATTTGGAATCAGAGTGACGTTGTTTTGTAGCTGGTCAGTCATACGGGAATTGATGCAACGTATGGCAGCGGTAACTTCTGAGATTTCATTAGCTTTGATTATGCCGACGGCCATGGTCCGTTTACATCGAAGGTCATTTGCGGCACCAATTCGCGTAGAGTTCAAGCTCTGTACGGCTGAAGAGTTCAAGACTCTAAGCACGTAGAAATTAAGAGTTTAAGGCTCCTAACTCGTATACTATAGGACATTAAGAGTGCAAGACTTCAGAACCATGGGACAAAAGAGTTTAGGACTCTAGACTCTTAGAAATTAGGAGTTTGAGGCTATTAACTTGTAGGACATTAGGAGTGTGAGACTTCAGGCTAACTGGACTGAAGAGTGTAGGACCCTAGACTCTTGCGAATAGAGAGTACGAGGCTACAGTCTCGTAGGGTATTATAAGTGTTAAAGTTCAGACTCGTAGGATTTACGAGTCTTAGACTGCAGACGCTTGACATTGCAGAGGCGATTAACAGGTGAATGATAACAAATGAATGATCGAATGAACAAACGATCGAATAAATGAATAAGTAAGTAAATAAAACGAGGACTGAATAGGTTGATGAATAACTAAAGTCGGCACACTGAAGAATAATCGGATGTGATAGAAATAATCAGGAATTCGTCGCACGATTCGGAGCGCCATCTGTCCGTAGATCTCCGCAGAGGATCCATCATGGACCCCATCCGTCGCTTTCCTCATTAAGCAAGGCGAGAACACGAAGACTGGTTACTGCTGCAGGAGACGACGAATAGGAGGAGCAGGAGGGGAACCAGGAGAAAGAGAAGGAGGAGGAGGAGGATTGGAAGAAGTGGGACGAGAAGAAGGAAAAGGAGGTTGAGGAAGAGTATGAGGAAGAACAAGAGGAAGAAAAAGAGATGGAGGAATAGGAGAAAGAGCAGTATGGGAAATAGGAGAAGGAGAAGGAGTAAGAGGAAGATGATGAGGAGAAGGAAAAGGAGTAAGATGAAAGGAGGAAGAGAAGGAGAGGAGAAGAGGAGGAATAAGAAGAGAAGGAAGAGGAGGTTTCAGAAGATTCCCCGAAGCTGAGAGATAGGGACCCATTCGTGCAGGAGATGCGATGAGCTGTGGGGTTGATAGGCGTCGGACAGGGATATAAGAGTGGATGGAATACGGTTGGAAGGATATAATCCAGTGGAAAATTGATCCAGCTGGTGATAGTAGGAACAGTAGGAATACTAAAATTTTCATTATTGTTTTAATAATAATATGTTACAAATTCATTTGCACTCAGAGGTAAAATATCGGATATTTGCTCCTAATCTAACATTTTCATTCTTGATGGATTATTTCTAGTGCGAGAAAGACTAGCAATAAAAATTAAGAAAAATAATGATGATGATAATAATGGTAATAATAATAAAAACAACAAAACGCAACAGCAGCAGCAACAGTAACAAAAACAATAATAATAATAATGGTAATTATAATAAAAAAAATTAAAAATGCGAGGAAAAAGAAGAGGAAAAAATGAAGATTATGATGAAGAAGAAGGTGACGGAGAAGAAGAAATAACAATTACAATATTCAATGACAGTAAATAATAAAAAATATGATAGTAACTGTGATAGACGTATCGTAATATCACACCTGTGGTTTTTTGTTTTCAAGCTACACAATAAGACAATTTTTTTAGCCGAAGTCGGATAAAATGGCTCAGTACATGAGAAGAAAAATTATGTGGTAATTTAGAAACTGGTCTTGAGCAGTGATTCGAATTTCTCCCGATTTGACGCATTCTTCAAATAGTTGGGAAGACTGTTCCTTCTCTGGATCCAGCGACAGAGGAGGAACAGTCGCCAAACCTTGTTGAAAACCGGGTACAGTTGATTTTTTTCTAGTTTCACTAGTGTCTCATACTAGCAGACACTACTTCCAACAACACCGCCTAAGTGAGGAGGTGATACGTCTTTCGGCGTTGCGCCTGTCTCGTGCAGCGTCAGGGCGAGAGCGTCGGAGCGATAAATCACAGATAGCGGTTTGACTTCCGTCTATTGCGCCGAATTCTTTGATGATGGGCAATGTTGCCGACGACAAGAGAAGAAGAAAGGGCGAACGAGAAAGCCCCGCCGATAAATAAGAAAAAGAGGGTAAGCACCGTCGGAGACTCACCAACGCAATCCTCTGTCGCTGGACCAGACCACTGAGAGATGCTTGTCAGTTCAGTCACGCAGGGTGAGGATAGGAGGATGGGACGAATGACGAGAAAGGATTAACAGACAGAGACAGAGACAGGGACAGAGGCAGAGACAGAAACAGATGGATAGATAGATAGATAGATAGATAGATAGAGAGACAGACAGACAGACAGGCAGACAGACAGACAGACAGACAGACGGACGGACGGACGGACGGACAGACAGACAGACAGACAGATAGATAGATAGATAGATAGATAGATAGATAGATAGATAGATAGATAGATAGACAGACAGACGGACAGATAGGAAGAAAGACGCAGAGAAAAAGACACATCTGAATTAGATCAAAGAAACTATCGCAAGAGATCGCATTAAAACATTCTACAAAGCTTCTCATAAAATACAAAAAAAATCATCTAGTGTGCAAGAAAAAATTATGCCAGCAAGCTAACCCCAAGGGTAGCCGTGGGTATACGAAATGCTACAGACTTAATTGTTTTTAGCCCCGGCAAACGGACCTATGTAACAATTTACTGCTCCAAATGTTATCAACTTTCATGCTTAGCCGTCATCTGTAATAATAGTAAATCTGTCAAAGGCTTTTAGCAGCTTTAGTGATAGAAGCTACTGAAGAGTAATTTTATATTAAATAAGATAAGAGCATTAAAAAGGTGTTTAGCATCAATCATGACTCATGTTTGTTGCTTAATCATTATTGACTCTGGTTCACTTAAGGGAAATGTGTTCGCCAACTTACTGCCAATGGAAGATGTTAGAAGATGGATGGATCCAGGGTTTAACGACATCTTATAGCAACAAAGGCTGTTGACGTCGACAAAAATTGGTTTGGCATAATATTACAGCTCTTGTTAGAAGAGAATGAAGTGTAGTTTTATATAGCATAAGATGAGTACGTTAAAAAGGTGTTTAACATCAACCATTACTCATGGCCTCGTGTGTCCCAAGACAAGTGAATACCCGGTACGCTACTGTCGCAGCCTTATCTTCCTACAGATTCTATACAGTCAGTGAACTTATTTCAATCCTCAGTTGCCAGGTGACAGAAATGAAGCAGAAACCTCGCAACCCCATCCTTCTGCTTTGGCGGGGATTTGAATCCAGGCGTTCAGGGTGACAGTACAATACAGCTGTTGACATTGCCCTCTTTCCAAAGTTCAGAAGTACACATGCGACGTGCGACAGAACATGATGATGATGATGGTGGTGGTGGTGGTGGTGGTGGTGGTGGTGGTGGTGGTGGTGGTGGTGGTGGTGGTGGTGGTGGTGGTGGTGGTGGTGGTGGTGGTGGTGGTGGTGGTGGTGGTGGTGGTGGTGGTGGTGGTGGTGGTGGTGGTGGTGGTGGTGGTGGTGGTGGTGGTGATGATGATGATGATGATGATGATGATGATGATGATGATGATGATGATGATGATGATGATGATGATGATGATGATGATGATGATGATGATGATGATGATGATGAAACAAAGTTAGGCATGGAACAAAGTTAGACAGAGTTTTGAGAAGTAGATTATGTTGAGTATAGTGTTCGGGAAATATAGCTTCTATTATCTTTAACTGGAAGACAGTTCTGATGATTCTGGGGACGTAATGAATATAAAGTTTTATGGATCGCACGGAGCAATAATGTGAGTGAAGAATTTGCTCAAGATCCCAACAATACAATACAATACAATACGATGCAATACAACCTCAATTAAAATATAATACAATATAACTGTATTTGATATTTCCCTCCTTCCTTAGTTCAGAGATGCACACGTGACCATGCGATAGAACAGTGATGGCGCTGAGCAATTGTGATTTTAAGGACTTTCTCAAGGTCCGTATACAAAGTATTTAACTGTCCGTGGTGGAGGCCCGAACCCGTACTGTCCGCGTAACAGACCAATCACTCTAACCAATGGGCATCCAAACCCTAGAAATCAAACAATCAATCAATATATTTGATTGAAACCATAAATCAAGGCAATACAACTAGAACTCATGATAATAAAGCTGGCAACAAAGGAAGGCCCAAAATGGATAAACTCCCGCAATTAGGAACACCTATAATTTGCTAGTTTCACTTTACATATTATTAGTTGCAGCTCGGTCAACGCCTTGAAAACATAGAACTTAGTTCGCTATATGAACCAATTGTTAAATTAAGTACAGAATAGACGAGGATGGACACTAGCACTTGACATCACTAGACATCTTCCCTGTTGGGGTCTGATCTGTAAGGAAACTCTTCACCTAGGCTGATTTTTCACGCAGAATTCAACTACGCGTGAGCGAAGTAATCGTAAAAACACCTTTAGCCCTTAAAGCCCGAACACAGAATGGAGTAACTGATATAGTTTGTCAAAAGACGAATTCTAAAACGCTCTAAAACCAAAATGAGGATAATGAAGAGAGCAGAAGTACATGTAAGTGTTGTATATAATCTTTAATTAACGTCGTGGCGTCGTTTTAAAATCTTCTCAGTCTCGGCAGTTGAGACCATGTGGCCAATTCGATCAAAATAACTGACGGATATACATGTAATTGTTTAATAGCTTGCCTACCTGAATGCTTTTTTGACTGGCTGGATGATTGATTGACTGGCTGACTGTTCAACTGGCTGCTTGACTGACTAGCTGAAAGGCTGACTGGCTGGCTGACTGACTGAATGGCGGACTGACTGGCTGGCTAGATTGCTGGCTGAGTGAGCGAGAGAGTGATTGAGTGAGAGAGTAAGTGGCTCAATCATTTACTCAATCGCTGATTTACTGACTGACTGACTGACTGACTGACTGACTGACTGACTGACTGACTGACTGACTGACTGACTGACTGACTGACTGACTGACTGACTCAATCATTCAGTCACTCACTCACTCAGTTATTGGATGACGACTGACTGACTAATGATTTAAAATATATGACTCACTGACTGCTTGACTGCTTGAGCGTGACACATTAACTTGCTTCTTGCTTACTGAGTAGATGCCTTTCTCACAGACAAACAGATAACCAAGCAGACAAACAGACAGAAAGAAAAAGACAGATGGACAGACAAACACAAAGACAAAAACAACCTAACAGATAGACAGACAGACAGACAGACAGACCAAACGCCAGACAGACAGATAGATTTGCGTTCTTCTGGAAGGATAGAAGTGGTAAAACCATCGTCATCCTGGAAGAAAAGCGGCGACATGAAGCCTGCGTCGACATCTCGTTACGTAAATGGCTCACGACCTCCATTACGACAATGGCTTCAAATTTGCCCGATAACAACATAAATAAACCTTTCCGACAGCTAATTTCACGGCCACGCGCCTCCGATGATCTCCGCTGCGACCGACAGCACTGCCGGACTCACGGCAACCGCATCTCCCCACAGCCATTCGCTCCGAAAGCCAGGCCCCCATTGCCCGCCGCGGAAGAAAATGCATTCACGGACCCGTGAAGCTCTAATTCATGTATGGACTGACGACCGATGAGTAGTAAAAGGTACTGGTTTTTATTCAGGTGGATTCTTTTGTTTCTGCTGTCGTTAGATGTCGCTTCCATCTACAGACGATTTAAGACCTCGCTCCAGTTTTGCTCAATTACGATTGATTCGACATTGAGAAATATAATAAAATTAACAATCGATTAATAAGGGTATTAATGGATTAATAAGGAGTAATTGATTGATTTTAGTAGCATCAGAACTGATAAAGTGTGGTGATTGCCATACAATAAAAAAACAATAAAAAAATAGATAATAATGGTACAATTATGATGTATTAGAAACACCATGGCTGACGTTATTTCGTTGGTATGAAGTTGCAAACCACTACTTCTAAATGATTTTATAAGGCCACCTAAACATAGGCTAATAAGGGCACCTTAAACTTAGGCTAAATAAGGGCACGCTAAACTTAGACTATTTGCCTAAAGAGCCTAGAAGCATCTCTGCGCTCGGACGCGGGCAATTAAACACTGGCCAGTGATTGCAGGAGGGGAGATGACACGAAATCGAGACTTACTAATATTGGACTGAATTAATAAAGTAGGTGTTTAATTGTTAGAAATAAACTAATGCGACTGAAAAAATTAAGTAGAAATACATCATATGACACTACAATCCTGTATTATTTAAAGATGCTTAGCATGAACCATTACTCATGACCTCGTTTGTTCCTATAATATCAAATTTGACGGTATTGATCTCGGAACCAAATCGCTCCTAAATTGTAGTTTTAAATAGCTTCAAAGGAAAGCGTTAAAAAGGTGTCTAGCATCAACCATTACTCATAGACTCGTTTCTTCCTATAGTAGACATAGTATACCTGACAATATTTTTTTATGTATTTATTCAATCAAAAAGCTATTAAAGCGTTGTTTTAAATAGCCTACGATCAACGCGTTAAAAGGGTGTTTGTATTATTATTATTATTATTATTATTATTATTATTATTATTATTATTATTATTATTATTATTATTATTATTATTATTATTATTACAAACATTTTTAACGCGCGCAATGTCACACACAAAAGCGAATCAACCAATACTCAGGGCTCGTGTGTTCCTATATTAAATTTCGTGAAGCTCTCTGTACCACAAAACGTTGCGAAAAAGTACTTTTAAATAGCCCTTAAAGAAAGCGTTAAAAAGGTGTTTAGTATCAATCATTACTCATGGACTCATTTGTTCTTATAATGAATCTGACAATATTCCTCTCTCAATCAAAACGCTACTAAACTGTAGTTTTAAATAGCTTCAGAAGACAGCGTTAAAAGCTTCTTTAGTATCAACCATTACTCAATGACTCGTTTGTTCTGAAGTAAATCTTACGATATATCTTTTGTAATTGTAATTAGTAATCGTAATCTCCAAACTTTCAAAGCGTCACTTGAAGGCCATACGCAGGGTACCAGCCTAATCACGAGGGCTACTTCAAATCAGAGTGACTTCTATAACGCCGGTGGACAATGCACAAGGCATCAACTTATGGCACAACACAAGCAAGCGGTAATACCTAGGACTAAGATTAGTAATCTTAGTCCGATTAGTAATCTTAGTCCTAGGTAATACCAATATCCGTGAAATATCCAGATCAGTCTGTAATAATAATAATAATGATAATGATAATAATAATAATAATAATAATAATAATAATAATAATAATAATAATAATAATAATAATAATAATAATAATAATAATAATAATAATGATAATAATAATAATAATAATAATAATAATAATAATAATAATAATAATAATAATAATAATAATAATAATAATAATAATAATAATAATAATAAGACCAGCCATCTGCTGCAGCGTCTATCAATTGCCCTGCAAACTGGAAACTCTCTATCTGTTCTAGGCACGTCGGACTCGAACAACAAGGAGACCGTGCAGCCAGGACTGAATGTCGGTCTATAGCCTAGAATCCCTAGATAGGCTACATTTAACAATTCGTCTGCATATGAGTTTGTTGGTTATAATAATAATAATAATAATAATAATAATAATAATAATAATAATAATAATAATAATAATAATAATAATAATAATAATAATAATAATGATAATGATGATAATAATGATGATAATAATAATAATAATAATAATAATAATAATAATAATAATAATAATAATAATAATAATAATAATAATAATAATAATAATAATAATAATAATAATAATAATAATAATAATAATAATAATAAAGGCATATGTTAAGCGCTCTAAAGACACCCATAAAACTAAATCCACTGACGCTATAATATAGAGCAACTTGGTCTTAATAATTATGAGATAATTATGATAATTATGAGATAGGAAGTTAAGATTGGTGGCGTGGCAAGATGGCGGCTCATCGTTGTTTAGGCGTCGTGAATTTGTAAATATAGCCAAGGACAAAATAATTGACGACTTTTGTTCAATTGCGAGTTTTAATAAATAACATAAATAACATGCTGCACTGGATTAAAAGAAAAATTCATTGTTTTCGCATGGATTGACAAGAGTTTACGTTGGTTCCGTCATTGGTAAACGTTTTCTCTTCTTTATCCGATAGTCTATCGGGAACGCCGCCATTTCACTTTCCTTCTGACGCTTGCTATTCAAATTCAACTCATTTGTTGGAATTCGTTGGGATTCGTTGGAATTCGCCTATAACTGACTGAAATAACTGCTGGTTTAATTGGATCGGTGTTGTTATCACCGGTTCGTTTCTTTGATATTATTTGATCTTATTTGAATCAAATCGTATTTCAAATGGGGAAAAAACGTCGAAAACGTCCCTTCTCATCGAACACGCCATCCTCGGGCGATGCAAATAAAAACCTCTCTAAAAATGAGAAATCAAAGGAGTCGGAAAAAAGTAAAAACCTGTCAACAACATTTCACACCACTGTTCAAGTCGCATTGTCTGTAGATAATAAAAACACAGAAAAGATTCGGGAAAATCCTGAAGAGACACAAGAAGACAACGTAGCAGTGAACCCAAACAAACAAATCGCCTGCGATAAATATAAACAAATGAATGGGGAGAATGGAAACAAAAGAAAAAGAGAATTAAACTCTTCCAGTAGCTCATCAGATGTCTCTCTAAACTGTTCATCTGGAACGATGCTCTCTTCACCCTCAATGGCAGATGTTGCAGAATACTCAGAATTGTCTTCCTCTAACGACAGTAAGGAGTTCGGTCCGGATGACAGCCTTATTTCTGAGTCATTAGAGGTGATGAAAATTGTTTATTCAGAAATGTCAAATCAAATCTCATCTACACCTGCCTTCTCACACCTTCCTCCTGCATCTTCTCTACAACCAATCACACCCTTAGGTGTGGAGAAAAGAACGAGTTTTGTCATTCCGTCGAAGCCGAAGTCATCTGCTAGACGAGTTAGTAAAAGATACCATCTTTCACAGCCCAAAAAGAAGCGGAAGGTTCAGTTTGCAAATAAATGCGATGGAATCCATAGGAATCAGGATCCTGAAGATAGTCCTGCTGCTATCTCAAATAAAGGTACTAATGATTTCCTGATTCACGAATCAAAGGTTGATCAAAGTAAAAATGTTATTTCAATTGCTGTCACAAATGATGATACTAGTGATTTATTAGGTATTGACCAGAGGCAAAATGTTGTTTCAATTGCTGTCACAAATGATGACACTAGTGATTTATTAGGTATTGACCAGAGGCAAAATGTTGTTTCAGTTGCTGTTGCAAATGATGGTACTAGTGATTTATCAAGTATTGACCAGAGGCAAAATGTTGTTTCAATTGCTGTCACAAATGATGATACTAGTGATTTATTAGGTATTGACCAGAGGCTAAATGTTGTTTCAGTTGCTGTTGCAAATGATGGTACTAGTGATTTATCAAGTATTGACCAGAGGCAAAATGTTGTTTCAGTTGCTGTCACAAATGATGATACTAGTGATTTATCAGGTATTGAACAGAGGCAAAATGTTGTTTCAGTTGATGTTGCAAATGCTGATACTAATGACTTATTTAATGTTGACCAGAGGCAAAATGGTATTTCATTTGATGTTGACCAGATCCAACATAATTTTGCAAATAATGATGCTAATAATATGTCTATGATTGATCGGAACCAAACTGTATTTTCAAATGATTTATGTATTGGTACGTCTGCTGTTGATCAGATTGAAATGTCTGGTGCTCAGAGAGATAGAACAGCTGAGACACTGAAAAAAGTATCAATCAGGGCTACACTTAATCAGCCACAAGCAACAAATACTGCAAAACACAGAACTCTAGTTGTAGAAAATTCATTTCTTCAAAATAAAGGACCAAGAACCTCCAATTTTAACGGAAGCATGCGCTTCTCCCCTGAAAAACAGAAACAAATAAATGATATTTTGTCCCGAACAGTTTATATAAATAGTAGTAAAAGGGAATTATGTAACTACTTCAAAACTAAACCTCATCAGCTTAAAAATGAACTGAGACAGGCAGCTGAAAATGAGGTGGAAAGGATTCAGATTGTAGGAGAGGGTCTTCGTATTCTGGCTTATAGCATTAACCAGAGGAATAAATTGTTAAGTTTGACTAACTTAGGAGGAAAACCCATTAAGACTAGCTTGCCTTTTGCTTTATCCAGAAATACTCATGTGAAACCCCCTAATTCTGACAGAAAAGAAATATCAAGTGTTAAACCTATTCATGAACCAAAAGCTGTTATTTACGGCTTACAAGAGAGTCAGGAGAACCTAAAAGAAATTGCAAGTGTTCTAGATCTAAAAGTATTAAAGAAATTAGGGAATCCATTGAATAGTAAGACTACGCTGGTCATCTTTAAACAGGGAGTTCAAATCCCCACACATCTGAACATTGGAGGGCATTTCTTTAAAACCTGGGCCTTCACTCCCCGACCTCATCGCTGTGATAGATGCCAAGAATTTGGACATCCAACATTTTCCTGCCAAAATCCAATAAAATGCAGCAAGTGCAGTGGACCTCATACTTATTTAAACTGTTTAAATAAAAACACTCCAAAATGTGCAAATTGCCATGAAGCACACAGTGCGGCTTATACTAAATGTCGGAAATATTTAGAAATCCAGCAGGCTATTAAGGCAAAAACCAACACGAAAATCCTCTACTCAGATATGGTGAAAAAAGGAACTGGGACCTATGTACCAGATAATGTAGAATCCCCAAAAAACATTCAACTCAATACTTATGAGTTTTTAGTTGATGAATCTCAAACAGTACCGCTTATGTCAGTTTCACCTCAAATTAATGAAAATGTTAAACTGTTTCTGGATTTTGATAAAAATAAATATAATCTAGTCCTCACAGAAGAAAATCGGATGCCACTTGATAATCGTAACGAACCTGAAAGGAAGATCATTCAATTTGTACAAGGTTGTATAGCCTTATTAGATAATGAAAAGACTGATGATGAAAGGAAAACTATCTTAATTCATTCAGCCAATCATATTATGTTTAATGGAAGAATTGTTTTTATTCCTTAACATAATTAATGCATAGTGGTAATTTTATGCATATTAGTATACGATATTATCACATTTTGTAATGTATTAAAAATCATATCAAATTTGGTACTGTATTATGGATCTAGTCATTATGCAGTGGAATGCCAGAGGATTAATGGCAAATAAAAATCAATTAAAAAATTATCTAAGCAACAGGAATAGCATATATTCACCAGATCTAGTTTGCATACAGGAAACTTTTCTAAAAGAACATAAAAAAAGAAAAAATAAAAGAAAAAATAAAAGAAAAATTACTTTTGATGGCTATAATGTGGTTAGCCAAGATAACCCGGATATAAATAGGAGAGGGGGTATGACCTTCTTAATTAAAACTGGACTTAATTATACTATTATTAAAAGTAAAGAAATCCCAAATATTGAAAATCAATGCCTGGAAATTAATACTAATATGGGTCCCATCCATATCTTAAATATATATATTCCTCCATCAGCTAAGGTAGATTGTGAAACTTTGAGTGAAATTTTTAAAAGCAAAAGAACCATTGCAGTTGGAGATTTTAATGCTCATAATAAAATGTGGGGGAGTAGTCTAAATAATACAAAAGGAAGAATTTTGGAAAAAATAATAAAAGAAAACAATCTCACGGTACTAAATACTGGTAAAGCAACTCGTATAAATTCTAATCAATCTAATATAAATTCAGTTATTGATTTAGCAATTGCGTCTCATGATCTGGCTCTAAACTGTTCCCATTTTGTTGAAAATACCTCGCTAGGATCAGATCATTTACCTACATTTACAAAAGTTAATGAGATTATAACTCTTGAAGATAACATGGGAATGCATGTTTGGAATTTAAAGAAAGCAAATTGGAAAAATTTTAAAACTGAAAGTAAATTTCATATAACAGAAAACCTTTTGGATGAAGACATAGATAAAACCTTCTTAAATTTAACAACGGCTATATCAACATTAGCTAATTCTGTTATTCCAGCTAGAAAATATATTAAAAGTAAAAATAAAAGACACAAACCGTTACCCTTTTGGAATGAAAATTGTAGTAAAGCAATATACGAGAGAAATCGAATCCGTAATAAGATGATTAAGTCAAAAAACCTAGATGATTATGTAGAGTTTAAGAGACAAAATGCGGTATCAAAAAGAGTGATAACAGATGAGGCAAGAACTAGCTGGGAAACCTATTGTAGTGAATTAAATAATCAGTCAAAATTGGCACCAATTTGGAATATGGCACGCAGAATGGAAGGGGTGGCATCTACAACATCTATTCCTACCCTTCAGTACGAGAGAACTAAGCCTGAAACTAATCTACAGAAGGCAAATTTATTGGGAAAAACTTACTCCCAAACTAGTAGTAGCTCAAATTATAAGGATAAATTCTTAAATCATCTACGAAATAAGGACAATGAAAATGAAACATTATCAAATCAATATAATAACGATGCAGCAGCTCTTAATGTGGCCTTCAGTATTCGAGAGCTCCAAGATGCTATAGAATCATCAAAAACTAATAAGTCTCCAGGGGAAGATAGAATCCCTTATGATTTACTTAAACATCTCCATAAAAATGTTAGAAATGTTTTATTATCCTTTTACAATAAAGTGTGGACAACAGGTATACTTCCAAAGGAATGGAATCATGCTATAATTATGCCTATCCTTAAAACTAATAAAGATCCTATGGCTCCTGAATCTTATAGACCAATTTCTCTTACACCAACCCTGTGTAAAATAATGGAAAAGATGATAACAAATAGATTACAGTGGTTTTTGGAAACCAATAAACTTCTATCTCCATATCAAACAGGATTTAGAAAACATAAAAGCACTATAGACCAAATTCTTAGGCTTCAAGATTATATTCATAAAAAAAATAAGCAATAAACAACATGTCTTGGCAATCTTTATTGATTTTGAAAGAGCATATGATATGCTTCATGTCCCAACTCTTTTAGAAAAATTACAAAATATTGGAATAGTAGGAAATGTTTTCAACTGGATTTCTAAATTCTTAACTAATCGAACCTTTCAAGTTAAAGTAGGAGTAGAATTATCTGAAAAATTCTCACAAGAGAACGGAACTCCACAGGGCTCCATTATTTCCCCATTATTATTCTTAATAATGATAAATAATCTGGATCCTGGTTTGGAGAATGTCGAACTGTCATTATTTGCTGATGATAGTGCCATTTTCTGTGCTGGTCGGAACATAAAATCACTACAAGGTAAAATCCAAAAAGCTATTAATAAAATTAATGACTGGTGTGATGAAAATGGTTTTAAAATCTCTTTAAATAAAACCACTGGAGTATTATTTACAAAAACAAGAAAAATACACAAATTACAGATTTTCCTTAATAAAAAAGAAATTAAAATAGAAAAAACTGCCAAATTTCTGGGAGTTATTTTTGACTCTAAATTAAATTGGAAGCACCATATAGAATACATTGTTACCAAATGTAAAAAACGAATGAATATAATGAGAGCTGTATCTGGGTATAGATGGGGGGCATCCAAACGAGCCCTCCTATGCATTTATAAAGCTATAATTAGATCAGTTCTTGATTATGGGGATGTAGCATATACCACAGCTAGTTCCAGCCAGTTAAAAAAGTTGCAAAATATCCAATCTGAGGCTTTGGGATTAGCTTGTGGCTCAGCTAAAGGCACCCCAATCATGGCTCTTCAAAATGAATGTGGTGAAATTCCACTCCACCTACGTCGTTTGAACAATTCGCTTAAAATAGGATCTAAAATTCTCAGTTCAAAAGATCATCCTGCGGCGGAAGCTATGCGAGACCACTGGACAAATTATTATCATGCATCTTCTGTTAAACAAAATTCCATATTTAAAAGAACTGAACATTTTTTCTCATTGATCTCTCAGCCATTTAAATCACCATCTTACCAGTCAACAGCCCTCTGGCTTAATAAAACCATTAAGGTTGATCTGTCCTTGAAAAAATATATCAACAAAAAGACAGACTCCCCTAATTTTATGTCATCCTTGTCATTAGAATTAATTAATAGGTATCTTGATTACACACCCATTTATACGGATGGATCTAAACTTGAAAGTATAGTTTCAGCAGCCTTCTATGTACCTTCTATACAGTTTCATAATATTTATAGAATTGTAAATGATTCATCGATTTATTCAGCTGAATTAACAGCCATAATTGAAGCAATTAAATGGATTATTATAAATGAAAATGAAAATACAAATAAATATATCATATTTACTGACTCATTAAGTGTAGCCACTTCTATAAAAGAGAATGGGTCTAGTTCAAGGCCTAATCTTTTTCTTGAATTTTTAGATAATTTTAATAAGATAAAACATAGCAATATCATCGTAGCATGGATACCAAGCCATATTGGTTTATCTGGAAATGAAATGGCAGATATGCTGGCAAAGAAGGGACTGGAAATATCCGAAATTAATTCAACAAATTATTTAGAGTTTAAGGAAATCTATTCTTTAATAAGGAATTATGTAATTAATAAATGGCAAATTGAGTACAACCTTGAAACAAATGGAAGATTCTATAAAAATATTCAACCCCAGGTATCTACAGATATAAAATTTACAGACTATCTTAGAAAACGAGAAGTTCAAATTACCAGACTTAGAATGGGACATATTCTAACTAATACCTGGCTGAAATCTATAGGTAAAAGCCCAACGGACTTATGTTTTGAATGCCAGGTACCTGAAACAATTCATCATATACTAACTGCTTGTAAAAAAAATGAAATATCACAAATGCTAGTTCAGAAATGTGCAAAGAAAAAAGTGGAATACACTGTTAAAAATATCTTGACAGTTCGAGATATTTATCTTGAAGTATATAGTTTACTTATGACTATAACTAGTGGAAAGATTATGTAAATATCATAAATAAATAGTGTAAATTATATCTGAAAATACTGTCAACATGTATATTGGAGTTCTGCCATTTGAGCTGGATGTTCTCCGATAAAATAATGTAAATAGTTATAAATTTTGTTACCATAATGTTTATATAAAAAGAATTTTAATTGACAGATTCTTATGTGCTTATCACTAATCATCTGTTAATTTCTAGGTAATTCACTAATTTGAAGTAATCCAAGAAATTATTTTCTTCGTTGTGTTATCTAACCATATAACATTTTTTTTTCTGGACACTGATAATTGCTTGTTACATATAAATTGGTGATTTGTAATGTTTTAAAATGTATGGAATTCATAACCTAATATGTTCTTTTTTTTTCTTTTTTTTTCTTTTTTTTTTAAATTGGATATAATCGATGACTAATGATATTTATAATATTATTGGTCCTTGGACAATACTGCTAAACTGGTGTGCGTGCGTGCGT
Organism: Allolobophora icterica; assembly: GCA_963556255.1. NCBI lineage: Eukaryota > Metazoa > Annelida > Clitellata > Crassiclitellata > Lumbricidae > Allolobophora > Allolobophora icterica. The sequence goes on along the minus strand of OY744606.1, from coordinate 78,394,782 downwards.
GTGTGTGTAAATCAATGTATAGGATCAGTCATTGAAAAAAGAAAAGAGCCGATATGGTCGAAAAAGAGCCTTTGGGCCAAATAGAAAATGAATATAAGCCAAGTGGCTAAATGAATAATGATGCATATGTACATACGTGTGTATATATAAACATGTAAATTAAAATATTAATCTATATATTAAAAAAGATGGACTGCTACCAGCTGTCAATCAACGGCATCTCAATAACTTGCCAAACAAGGAAACAAACGATGAGACAATCAAAAGAAAGAAAGAAAAAGAAAGAAAGAAAGAAAACAGAAAGAAAGAAACTGATGAATGAAAGTTATACGAACATGAACTGAAATATATAAAAAAACTGTAAAGACGTCAACGGCCTATGTAGCCATAAGATGTCGTTAAACTTTTGGAATAATAATTAATAATTATGTGATTCCGCATGGTTTACTAGCGTGTAACACAATTTCTGTAAAAGAGACCTATAAGTAATAACAATAGTAATAGTAATAGTAATGATCGACGACTCTTGGAGCAGAGTATTGCAGTGCAGTTCATGTCAGAATTGGGACGCCGGATAACGTTCGCAACCGGTGATTTACTGGAGACCACATACTTATTTCAACGGATTTCGGTGGCTCTTTAACAGGGAACGCCATCTGCCTCTCCAGGCTCTCCAGGACATGCCACCGCTGTCTGAATTCTGCTGAGATGGCGCTTCAGACAATAATAACAATTACAGCGTTTCCAATAATCACAATAATAAAAATAAATAATTACAATAATAATAATTGCTTATTTATTACTACTACTACTACTACTACTACTACTACTACTACTACTACTACTACTACTACTACTACTACTTCTACTACTACTACTACTACTACTACTACTACTACTGCTGCTGCTGCTGCTACTGCTACTACTACTACTACTACTACTACTACTACTACTACTACTACCACTACTACTACTACGGCGCCATTTTCTCCCTACAACAGTTTCGATCACGTTACTACGTTGCTTGAGATTTTTTTTTAATTTAAGATAAAACCTGAATTCAGTTGATGATTATATATAGCGTCGAATAGAAGCGCTTTAGAGGTGTTTAAAACGAACGTCGTAATCTTAAACGTAAGCATCGATATAACTATAAATATAAATATATATATATATATATAGACAGACAGACAGACAGACAGAGAGAAGAGCAGTCATCGTAAGCTATCTCTGAGGAAGCCATGGATATGAAGTGTTATACCTATGGCTTCATATTTCTTAACCTTGGTTCTTCAGGGCGGGTAGCCAGCCCTACCCCTGCCGTCTCGTCTTCCCACCGACAGTAAACGGTCAGTTTACTCATTGCATCTGAGTTGGCTAGGGAGCGCAGCTGGAGCAGAAATCTCCAACAATTTTCTGCCCTGGTGGGATTTTGAACCTCCGACCTCTCGACTGACAGTCCAGCATGCTTACCACTACACCATGGCTAATACCGTGGGTGTATGTGGCTATTTGGAAAAAAGATAAAAATTTCTCAAAATCTAAAATTTTCCTCCAAAGCTTGCGACGCGAAACGACGCCACTTTATCTCTGCAACAACTTCGATCATGTAGTTTCTCATGGCGTATGAATTATAAGATGAAAGTAAATTCAGTCAATGTTTATATATAGCTTTGAATACACCCATTGTAGAGGTGTTTAAAATCAAACATCGTTATCTTAAACGTAAGCTCCAATATACCATTATATGTAAATATAGTAAACCACCACTTCAAGCTAAGTTCAGGGCACCATCTTATTCACAAATCCTGCGTCAGGTCAGAGAGATTGTCCAAACCCGGTTGCTAGAAGAGAGAGACAGAGACAGAGACAGAAACAGAGAGGCAGAGACACAGAGACATAGAGAGACAGAGACAGACAGACAGACAGACAGACAAACAGATCCCGACCTAGTACTAACAAAATTCATGTTTTAACATTCTTACATTTGATTTGGGAGCAATAAGAGCTTTTTACGTTATGATATAATTGTATTACAGTTCATTTTATAAGAGTTTCTTCCATCGATTTTCGTTTCTTCTTTAATCGTGTTTGCATTCATTTCCTTTATCAGTAGTTTCAGTTCAACGACACTGTGCGATAACAAAGATCGTCGCCCTCCTCCTTCATCCAAGCTTTGGACTGGCGCTGCTAGAGTACAAGCAGTGGTGGAGTTGGGCGGAGTTCAAATATCGCAGTGATAATCCTATGTTAATGGATATTTGTAGAAGACAGGGTCTTTGACAATGCCCTCCTCATTTATGCAGACTAAGGCCTCGCACCACCTGAAGACCTTCGAGTTACCCGGCGGCTGATAATAATAATAATAATAATAATAATAATAATAATAATAATAATAATAATAATAATAATAATAATAATAATAATAATAATAATTAAAATAATAGCGCCTCTGAGTAGGTCTCTCGAAGAGGCGCTACAAAAAATTCTCAGAATGAATGAATGAATGAATGAATGAATGAATGATACCAGAAGCATCTCTATGCTAGGGCGTCGGCGATTGATCACTGGACAGCGCATGGAAACCGAGACGTAATAATATTGGACTGAATTTTTTTTAAATAGATGTTTTTTTTAAAATAAACTAGACCAACTGAAAAATATGAATAGGAGTACATTACTATGAGACCAGACTCCAGTTTTGTTGAAATATATTTATCGTCAACCATTGTTCATGGCCTCGTTTGTTACTATTGTAAATTTGATGACCGTCACCTGATGGAAATTAAAATGCTACACGAAAGTAGTTTTAAATAGCCTCAGAAGAAAGCGTTAAAGCCCTAGGTTTTAGGTTTGGCGGTTTCCCTCGTAGAATGAAGTGACCAACGACTGTAGGCGGTTCAAGTAAGCATCTGTCGGCCAATGGGCGTTGATTTCATTTTGGTTTACACATCTTACAAGCATAGGCTGCTGAATTTAATTATATGCATAGCCTAGGCAACATCGTCCGCTTTGTGGAATGGAGGCGAGGCGCAGGGACGGTCGGTCGATCGGTGGTAGCCCCCACCCTAGGCCCTTCACCCTCCCTCTGGCCTACCCCGATCAATTGACCACTTGTATATATAACCGAGCTTTGGGTCGTAAACCTGTATATAAATGCCAGCTGTTGATGCTGTCACCGTTGCCTTATTATACCCGGAACACTAAAGACAATAAGCTGTATTTCATATTCTAAGAATTTGCACCAGTATCAGATGCTAATATACAGCCTAAGGAAGAGAGACTAGGTCACATGCCAAATTATGCTAATGAACTTAGGAAATGAACTTAGGAAATGTCCTTTCACAATTGAGTCTTGGTTTGCAGTACTCATTCTAGTTTGAATTTCGCTGCAGCAGAGTTGAGCTTCGTAATTTCTTCACTTCATAGCCATTTTAAATCGCATAGTCGATACAGCTTATATCTCGTGTCTGTATATTATATTATTATCTTATTTCAGTAGTGGACCTTATAGTAGTATAACATTGTATTTCGTTAGTGGACATATATTAGTATCATTATATCGAACTATTTCCAAAGATGGATGGAGACTACGCTGTACCAACGACACCGACTTCAGGTGTTGCAGTTGGCAACATGCGAACATTTAAAAAACGGTTGTCTGATGGATCTACCAAGAGTTATAGCTACCCTTACGTTTCTGTAAGGAAACATTTTGAATTAACTTTTACAACCGACAGTGATAAACTTAAATTTGAGCAAAAATGTGAGGACATTCGCTTGGCGTTGGGAGTAAAAAGTTTGAGAGAAGTTCTGGTGAAAGTCATAATGGATGTTGACACCAATAAGCTCTCTTCTGCAACTCAACATCCGCAGCAGACACTCACGATGTCTTCAGTCACGGAAGAAGTAAGTGAATCAACTTCACTGACTGATCCAGCATCTGTCACAGCAGCAATATCAGCAGCTCCAGCAACAGCTTTGGAGACTGCACATGAGAATTTTGTTGGGCAGTGCTCCAGCATTGCCCAGTTGATCGACACAATCTCACAACATTCATCCACATGTGTGACGCCGTATTCAGTGAAGTCATGGACACACAGTGGTCATGTGCTGTCGGTGGATATGGAGTGTGCGAAAAAACACTCCTTTCAGTGGAGTTCCTCATCCACAATAGACAGCGAGCGGAAGGAATTTGAAGTCAACCACCGAGTGATGTTGAGCTACCTGGCCTCTGGTATGACACCCATACAGTACGAGCGCTTTAGCGACTTCAGTCGGTTTGGACTATTGTCAGACCTTTTCCGCAGGAGGAATATGGTTACATTTAGTGCCATTTCTGAGAACCTGCGAAAGCAATCTATATTTGGCGCTAGAGCGCAGGAGTCTTCACTGTCGCCTGATGGAGCTATCTCTATAATGACTGACGCACGACATCATTGTAGACGAAATAGTTATCACACCGACCATGTTGCTATCGGGTTGAAAACTCACAAAGTCGTTGATATTCAACACATTAACGGGAATGATGATAACTGTTCACAGCGTCACGAGGCAGTGGGATTCGACAGGATGTACGAGAGCCTGGATCTCAGCAACATTAAAGTTGCCCATCATGTGCATGATCGAAACATGACAATCAACAAGCGCCTACGTGAGAGGAAGCAAGCCAGGAATTCCAATGACCGCTGGCACTGCACCCGTCCTATAACAGCCGGGGTGAAAAAAATTGGGCAAGGAGCACAAAAAAACATTGGAAAAACATGGCATCCCGAGCTTTCTGACAAGGGTGCTGCCATTCGAAACCACGTCTATTGGTGTATGGACAATTGCAATGGAGATGCCCAAACCCTGCGTAAGCTCATAGAATCATGCATCCCTCATTTTCAGAACAACCACAGCAAGTGCCATGAAACTTCCCACTGCAAAGAGCCGGGGCATATGATTGAAGTTCGAATTGTTTCAAATGAGGCTGCAATTACAATGCTCCAGGACTTTCTTCGGTCGTTGGTAGTGTACAAGCACGCTGAAGATTATGTCAAAGGCCACGACACATTTTATGTGGAAAGTTTTAATAACGTTTGTCTGATCTATCTGGATAAACGGATACACTACGGGAATTTAATGTACGAGCTGCGGAGCAATCTGGCTGTCTTGGACTGGAACGAACACGTCGACAGACCATACACGTCTATATGCACGACTGTTCGTTCGAAAAACCCACGTCGCCAAATCGGGAAAAAAGTGTATCGGCGCAAGACCTACGTATTTGTTGAGAACATTTGGAATTTGTACATTGCCGTGTGGTCAGCATCTAAAGCAATATCGGAGTCTGTGACAGAAACTTCTGCAGATAAGGAGACCTGCCAGAGTGAAATCTCTTCGGACGAATCCGATGACGACCAATTAGGAGACAGTGAGAGCTTTTCAAATGAAAGCAATGCACCCTACACAGTAGAATAACCGTAAGAGCTGTGACAATATTGTATGATACACTAAAATCAAACATATCAGTGCTACATAACCATCAACCGTCATTACACATAACCACCTTAGCATTCTGCTGTCTACTCTGCTTGACCTCCCCGGATTTTGGCCTGGCATAGGACAGAGAGATGTGTGGCAGAGCTGATGTGTGGCAGAGCTGACTGCTATCACACGCGTCCACAGGTGGCGGATAGTGGAACGACCTCTAGAAATAGAGGTCAGCTGCGAAATAAGCAGGGTTATATCTGACGAATAAGCAGTCGCGGACCAACAGCGGCAAGGCTAGTAGGGCACACTGTAGAAAAAGAGTGGCATTTTGCTTGACAACTAAAAGCTGCAAATATCCAATAACAGCCTTGTGACATGGGAGCACATGACTCAATTTAAATAAGCCTGATGACCCTCTGCCTAGCGGGCATGTGTTCATCACCAAGACTAGGTCCACAGCGGAAAACTGTGGTTGATGCCACGAAGGGCATCCGATCTGTAACAAGATGCTCCAATCTGTATAAAAATGAATCTGTGGCTTACCCCCCCTCAACGAGGTCCTAATCCAAGCAAGAAAAAAAGAAGATTGAACGGACAAGGGACTGTGGCCATTGCAAAATTGATTTGACATAGCACTTATGAAAAACCTAGTCTCCGTAACGTGGTTTTCGTGTGGCGCCGAGCAATTGAGGGCAATTCAGGTTTAAATCCACCTCTGAGTAGGAATCTTGAAGAGGCGCTATATAAATTTAAAATGGGGGAATGTTATGTTACATTGAATCATAGCTATGACAGGTGTACATAAGCAGCTCACAATCGATAAAATTCTGCTTTATGTCAGAAAGTAAGTGTACAATAAAAATCTCTCTGTCTAAACAAAGTCCGGCGAATTATCCAAAGTATCAATGTTACTCCCACTTGTGGCCCATGTAAGGCGTGCCTGTTGGATTCGGATACAACGATCTCACTTTTCGCACTACGCAATCTGGCATTATTTCCCGCATGTGAAGTACACCGTTCGATTCCGTTAGTTTCTTGGCCAGATATAATGGGCTCGTCCACCCACCCAAGTTGCAAATGATCTTCCAATATTTTCCATAAATTACTCTTCGTATTGGACTGTTAGCTGCATGCGCTGCTTGTCCTCCGCCAAGCCAACCTGGAGATGCAGAACCCACGCACGGAGAGAGAAAACAAAGAGGACAGGCGCCTTCCGATTGATGATTTTCACCCTGCAGCTGCAAATGATCAGCTGACACTTGAATGTCATGACTGTTTTGAGCCTCAATTTCTGACTCTGTACTATTTCCATTGGACGCGACCAAGACCTCCTTCGAAGCGGCATCCATACAAGATTTTCTTCTCTTTGGTGGTTCCAACTCTGCAATTGGAACAAAGGCAGTTTCGATTGGTTGGAGATATATTTATAATGTCATCAACATACAATTAGCTCTTTCGACTTGACTTGAACGACAGCTTAGCTGGGTTATGCATATGTTTATTGTCTTATTACATATCGTAATAATAATAATCATGGTAATTTTAATAATTACATTTTTAATTGGCCATTTATTATCATTACTGCTGTTACTGCTGTTCACATCAGTTGTCATTATACTAACATTGCTGATGTTATTATTACTATGTATTTCTATAGCATGGTTTGAGCTAAATATTTGCAAGGATAATAAATGCAATTTAATTTAATATTTATAAATCTTAGTTCAATCTTATTTGCGCACGTATAGCGCTACCTGAAGAACAATAGGGCCTACTTGTACAGGGTTCACCACACAAAACAATTTATACAATTTCAGTATATATATATATATATATATATATATATATATATATATATATATATATATACGCATCGTCTTCATAATTACCAATTTTTTCAAAATTCCAGTTGTTGTGAGCAAAAAATGCCCGTATGGCTTCCTCTTGATCGCCATCTACCACAATAGTAAGTTCGTATTTGTTCATGGCAATCTAATCGCATATAGAAACTACAGACTTGTTTCTCAACCCTGTAAGTATCTTCATAGCAATGAACTCCATAGTAATATGAGTGTATGGGGGGGTAAATTTGGATAATTGGAACAACTTGTATACATTCTAGAAGTACAGGTATGACCTCTAGCCAGCTTACCTGGCTTTCGTATACACAAATTAGTCGACCCACAGCTCGGTTATATATATACAAGTGGTCAATTGATCGAGGTAGGGCCTGTACGGGGTATGCCCTGTCGGGTCTAGTCTGCCCTAGCGATGCATCTCCATCCATCCGTCCGACCGCTAGAGGGCCAGAGGGAGGGTGAAGGGCCTAGGGTGGGGGCTACCACCGATCGACCGACCGTCCCTGCGCCTCGCCTCCATTCCACAAAGCGGACGATGTTGCCTAGGCTATGCATATAATTAAATTCAGCAGCCTATGCTTGTAAGATGTGTAAACCAAAATGAAATCAACGCCCATTGGCCGACAGATGCTTACTTGAACCGCCTACAGTCGTTGGTCACTTCATTCTACGAGGGAAACCGCCAAACCTAAAACCTAGGGCTTTAAAAGGCGTTTAGTATCAACCATTACTCGTGGCTTCGTTTTTGGTCCTATGGTGATTCTGGCAATCTTCGCTTCGCAACGCAGAAGCTACTAAACTGTAGCCTTAAATAGCTTCAGAAGAAAGCGTTAAAAAGGTGTTTAGTATCAACCATTACTCATGGCCTCGTTTGTTCCTATGATAAATCTGACCAATTTTCATTTCGCAACGTAAAAGCTACTAAACTGTAACTTTAAATAGCTTCACGAGAAAGCGTTAAAAAGGTGTTTAGCATCAACCATTACGCATGGACCCGTTTGTTCCTACAGTAAATCTGACGATAGGGCCTATATCTTTTGTAATTTAAGTGTAATTAGTAACTTTTATTGCGTCAGTGCTTAATAAACAGGGCATCAACCGAAAAACAAACACCAAAACAAAGCAGATCCCGATCCGTAAACTATCCAGATCAGTCCGTACTATCCTATCTATAAACAAGCTCAAGGTTATCTTATGGCTGCAAAATAGCTATTTACGTCTTATAATAATAATAATAATAATAATAATAATAATAATAATAATAATAATAATAATAATAATAATAATAATAATAATAATAATAATAATAATAATAATAATAATAATAATAATAATAATAATATTTATTCTTTAATGAAGCGCCTGCAAACGCACTGCGCTGTACATGTTATGCGATAAACCTTAACTACTAACAGAACAGACAGCCTGCAATACAATAGCTGCTGTAATATAGCTATTAACGTCGATAGCAAATGTTTCACAGTTCTTACTGTTTGTACCTTGCCTTTATCATCACCATCATTATTATTATTATTATTATTATTATTATTATTATTATTATTATTATTATTATTATTATTATTATTATTATTATTATTTCCAAATTTTAACAACATCCTATGACTACTATGGCCGTTAACGTCTTTGAATATAATAATTGTACTTCAGTTCAATTTACAAGAGTTTCTTCCATCGAATTTCGTTTATTTTATTTGGCTTGTGTAGTCAGTGTTGATAATGACTTTAACACGTACAGCAGTTGATAAAAATAGAACACTCGTGAATTTTTTTAAAGTGTCTAAGGGGACGCTTCCGTTCTCCTACGCTAGCGGAGTTTTTTAACCGTCGCAAGAAAAACAAAACGACGAAACAATGATCGAAGATAAACATTTCCTTCAAAGGTTGCGAGGCGAAACGCCGCCATTTTATCCATACGACAGTTTCGATCACGTAATAGTGACGACATAGAATCCATAGATCATCAAAATAAGGTAAATTTTAACGCGGTTGATGAGTATATATAGCTTCGAATAGCAGCGCTTTAGAGGTGTTTAAAACGAACATCGTAATCCTAAACAACGTTAAGTTCCGATATAATATTATAATATGTAAATATAGTGAACAGCTACTTCAAGCTAAGTCATGGGCACCATCTTGTTCACATACACTGCGTCAGGCCAGAGAGGTTGTCCAAACACGGTTGCTAGAATAAGATAGAGAGAGAGGGACGGACGGACGGACAGACAGACAGACATACGGATAAACAGACAGAAAGGCAGACAGAGTGATGAGCAGTCATCGGTCATACCCATGACTTCAAATTTCTTAACCTTGGAATGTGAGAGCGGGTGGCCAGTCTCTCTCTCTCTCTCTCCTCTCTCTCTCTCCTCTCTCTCTCTCTCTCCTCTCTCTCTCTCTCTCTCTCTCTCTCTCTCTCTCTCTCTCTCTCTCTCTCTCTCTCTCTCTCTCTCTCTCTCTCTCTCTCTCTCCTCTCTCTCTCTCTCTCTCTCTCTCTCTCTCTCTCTCTCTCTCTCTCTCTCTCTCTCTCTCTCTCTCTCTCTCTCTCTCTCTATCTGATCTTCCCACCACTGACAGCATACGGCCAGTGTACTCATTATAGCTGAGTTGGCTAGGAGGCACAGATGGAGCAGAAATCTTGAAAAAATGTCTGCCCTGACTGGAATGTGAACCTCGGCTGACAGTCCAGCACGCTAACCACTACACCATGGCTAATATCGTGGGTGTATACGTGGCTATTTTATCGCTTGGCTAAGACTGGTTCCTTAGAAATCGAACGATTCGTTCCGACACAGAGACTTTGGACATCCAAGTGGACGCAATTCTCAACGGACTTCGAAATCCCGGCGATGGTTCAACGTTTACCGACCGGAAGACAGTTTGAAACGCACCCGATAAATTTGAACGGACTTCCTATCATATTCAGGGTCGCTTATAACGAGACGTTTATGTTGCGCAAGGTGACGCAGGCTCCACAAAAATTCGCCGTAACAATAAACTAGAACGCCTGCCAGGGCTTGTCTGTTTTTCCATCGGAGAAATTCTGAATAATTTATATAGCGCATTCAGAGAACGCCTCTATATTCACGCGTTCTGACAGTCCCTTATGGCGGGATCGTTATGGCAAACCCATCAAATTGAGTATGATCAATGCTCTTGTAAATTAGTAAGTAAACTAATCAGCATATCTGAATGGAAGATGTGTGGTGCGATGACCGATTCGATAGTGCGCTGCGTTTGTAATCCGACGATCACAAGTTCGATTCTGCTTAGGGATCTCCGTGTAGCGATCGTTAGAGCAATAAACTTACAAATATATAAACATACATTATATTTGTTCATTTGCTATTTCATCTGTGCATTGATATACATAAAGAGTCACAGAGACAAACAGCTTATAGCCAGCCAGCCAGACAGACAGACAGACAGAGGGAAAGACTGTGCTCTACCGGTGTACTATGATATATATATATTATATATATGTATATAATATATTTATATATATACCCACATGGGGATATATATAGGTATATTTCGTATCGCAGTTGGAGATTTGTATACAGCCGCTCACAGCTGAGGCCACTCAGCAGCGCTCCCAGTGCGAAAGCTCCGAGAGAAGAAAAAGGTGAAAGGTTAAACAGTTAATGCAAATATATATCTACATACGGGTATATATTTGCATTAACTAACACGCACAATGTATATATATATATATATATATATATATATGACATAAGTTCTCGGATGATAGCGTCTATAAATAAAGGCCATGCATTGCGTGTGGTTGTGTGTTGTCTCTTGGCCAAATACGTCGTTCATCAAAAGACGTGCAAAAGAACTGGACGTATTATGACGCTTGCCAGAGAGATAACGACTCAGGCGCTAAAGAGGTTACGTACGCACGAACGAACGAACGCACGAACCGTAGGGTGGTTTACGGGTGTAGAGGGGATCTGTTTCAGAGAGGGGCGTATACGGTGGGTGGGTGGGGGAGATGGCCGTGCCTAATTCGCAAGATGGACTGCTCGGGTGGAATGAGCTTAAGTCTCCGGAGACGGACGCAATTAACGACCGGCTCGTATCTCGTTACTCGAAGACGGATTAATCCGTGACAAGTCATTACTAGACGACGATCGTTTGTGACGTCATTAAAAGCGCGGCGAATTACGAGCGTTGACGTCATAAACGTATGTATGTGCATACACAACTACACACACAAACACACACACTTGGGAAAGGGACGTATAGACAGACAGACAGACAGACAGACAGACAGACAGACAGACAGACAGCTAGAGACAGAGAAAGACACAATGAGGCCAAATCGATAATAGTAGCAGACTAGCAGTTCGAATATAAAAGAATTATCGTACAAATCCCTTTTAGACGAACTGACAAGTTTACGATTTTGCTTAGAATTATTTTACATTTTTCCCAACCTGGGTGCCGCGGCACCTAGGATGCCGTGAGCCTGCTCTGGAGTGCCGCAGCAGGATGGCATAATAGGTAAAAATGTGAATGACTACTGACTATCATTACTGAGATAGGCCTATAACTATTTAAAAAACTTAAATTAAGTTTCTTAGCGTAGAAATAGTCGCAACACTGCGACTGAATACAAGGAACGTGGCTCGTCATTAAGTTAAGAACTATAGATAGCTGGAACGAAAATTAAATTACATGTAAAGTCAAGTGCCGTTGACTGAATGAATTTTAGTCCGGGTGCTTTGCCGGAAAAAAAATTTCGGAACCACTGTTCTAAGTGATCATTGTGGCATTAGTTTTACATTGCTGTTACTGTAGAGCAGTGCTTCCCAACCTGGGTGCTGTGGAACCCGTTGAGCCGTAAACCTGCTAAACTTTTGAGCAGCCCAAGAGCTGCCACAGTTGGATAGCAGAATGGCAAAAATATAAAACTTGTGCTGGTTTGTCTCTCAAAATATGTAAACAATTAATTAATATTACAGCTTACACAGGCCTGTAATTATATTTTTCAACTTAAAGTACCTTAGAAATTGCTGCAATACTGCGGTTGTATATAAAGGAAATGTTGCTCGTCATTTTAAAAAGAGCTAACTTAAAGAAAAGTAGATGAAGGCTAGAGGTGCCGATGACCATTTTGTAAGGGTTCCGTGCTCTTGAAAGGGTTGTGAACCACTGTTGTAGAGCTAAGAAAACATGCGGCCGGTTTTTGCCTCATTCCCGTCGTTTTATCGTTTTGTAAGAGGATATCCAGACTTCCAAGAACAAATTTTGGACACGTTCATCATCAAAACGCTGAGCTTTTCGTCCCTCAGAATATTAGATGAAATCCGATACGCTTTGCAAAACATCATTCGCCTTCTGAGGAATGTTCGTATTAATGGCCAGGCAGAACTAATGCAACAATGATTGCTGGGAAGATGGAAGGTAATAGTAATCGTAATCGTAATCGTAATCGTAAACTAGGAAATTGCTAAGGCGCTACTTAAAAATAGTTGCTTGTCTGCCCCACATGCCAGATATATGCTCATAATATCAGCTCTGAGCTTCATCTAGCATATTCATTTTGAAGAAGAATAGAACAAAAAATAAGTCCATTTCATTGATTGTTTATATCTAAAATTGAAAATGTATTAGTCAGTTATTACATGTACAAAAATGTATTTCGATTATTTGTTATAATGAGAAGCTTCGCATATGGAACAAATGGTAGGCTACTCGGTTGGTACCGGATCCGGCAAATAGTACATCCAAATACTCGGATTTGGTACTCGGTAGAAAATGTCTACCCGGTTATGCCCTACTTAAATGCTGCCAGTTTATTCACGAGCGCTGCGTCAAGTACGGGGCTGTCCAAAGATATCAAGTGAAGAATAAGATAAAGAGGGAAAAGAAGATAGAGGGGAGGAGGAAGGAGGAGGAAGCGAAAAAGAAGAACAAGAGGAAAAGGAACAGAGTAAGGGAGAAAAGGAAAACGAAAAGAAAAGGGAAAGGAAAACAAAGAGAAAGGGAAGCAGTAAGTAGAAAAAGAGAACGAGGTACACGAAAAGAAGCATAAAGAACAAGACGAGGAAGAAGAACATTCATCCTTTCTTTCTTTCTTTCTTTCTTTCTATCATTGAGTCTGTTGGAAAACCACAACAGCTTCTGGCTTACCATCCCGAGAGATTGCTACTTTTCCTTGCGCACTCGATGACCCCTTAGTCAGCCGGAAGCGATTTGAGTCGCCATGAAGCAGTTGCGTGTAACGTAAGATCAAAAGAAGCAACGCATAAAAATGACGACAAGCCTATTGTTACGCATTTTATTGTTATGCATTTTATTGTTATGCATTTTATTGTTATGCATTTTATTGTTACGCATTTATTTACTATCATTTATGCGTCAATGTATATATATGCAGGCTATGTTTATGCATGTATATATGTATAGGGGTCTAAGTATATATTTGTATGTATAGATATGTATGTTTGCATATATGTGTATGTGTGTATATATATGCATATATTTATAAGTATGTACATACATGTATGTATGTATATACAAAACAAGTCTGTATATATATATAGGTTTGCATTTATTTGTGTACATGTACGTATATATAAATGTATGTATATACAATTATACATGTATGTATTTATGCTTATATATATATATATATATATATATATATATATATATCTTTGCATGTAAGATTGCAGTTTATGTTAAAGCTGAGTTAATGCTATGGTCTATTAAGTTCAGTTGTTAGGCAGCCGATGCTAGATTCCTCAGAGCTCGTGAGATTATATTGGAATTCCGAGTATCATCAGTAACAGCACCTGCTCCACCAACCGAATCTCGACATGTAACATGGTTGAGGATCCCACGCACGAAGATCTAAATAACGTAGAATTCCATGGGCTCGATCGTGCAGTGGTTAGCATGCAGGACTGTCGATCGAGATGTCGGGGGGTTCAACTCCACGCCCATGCAGAAATTTGATTCGAGATTTCTGCTCCATGCACCTGCGCCCCCTAGCCAACTCAACTACAATGAGTACACTGGCTATATCCATGCCTGCCTCAGGCCTAGCCTCTTCTTCTTCTATGTCATTTTAAATGCACCCTTTGAAGTAATTCCCACTGGCGATGGTCAACTGTACAAAACAAATACCTCTTTTACTGGCCACATTGATGTTCGTCGTGCGCATTAACACGGTAAATCTTACTAATTGAGCTCAAAACTCACAGTACTCATTCGTTTTGTATTTCACTCCTGAGAGTCACCATCATAGGCGTAATTTGTGGGGGGTACGTGGGGTACCCGTACCCCCCACTTTTTGGACTGGGGGGTACCTTACCCCCCACTTTTTGAACAATGCCAATGAATATTTTATTATTGTGCCTTCCCAGAGATCGCAGCCTCAGCCTTGTTTCGTGTATGCAAGAAATTGGTACCCCCCACTTTTTAGACCAAAGTTACGCCCCTGGTCGCCATGTCCACGACTCTTTGCAACCGTCTCAGGTTTAAGCTCGTTTTTATTTTTCTAACTCTTCTCTTTCTTCTCTATTACTTTTCCTCTGCCTATTCTTTCTTTTACTTTCTTTCTTCCTATTCTTTTTCCTATAGTCCTATATTTCTTCCGCTTTCTCTCCCTTTTCGTCTTTCAGTTCCTCTGCCTCTTCCTTGTCCTCGCCTTCTAGTATTTTTCCTCCTCCTCCTCATCTTCCTCCTTTTCTTCTTCCTCCTGCTCTCCTCTTCTTTTTCTTCCTCTTCATTCTCATCGTCGTCTATTTCTTCATATTCATCATCTTAATCTTTTTCTTCTTCGTCTAATTCTTTCTTTTCTCTTCCTGTTCTTCCTCCTGTTCTTCTTCTCTTCTTGTTTTCCCTCTTTTTCCTCTTGTTCTGTCTCATTCGCTTCCTCTTTCTCTCCCTCCTCTTCCTGTTCCTTTGGATTGCTCTCTCCCCTTCCCGTTGTATCTTTGCAGACCAGTCTCGTTAAGACGCTTCTGGTCAGTTGGTCATTCAATGGACAGGATGAAAGCAACATCCAACGTAATTGATCGAATGATTGACCAAGTGGACACGAACACGACCTCCTACTGACCACCCCACTGGACAGCCTCACCCTCTCCCCTACCGCTAATGCCCTTTTTCTGCTTGTCGTTCTCTTTGTCTGCTTCTATTGCCCGCTGTCTGGTTCGATGTCTGTCTGGCTTCTCTTCTCGCCCGTTTCCATGTCTGTATGTTTTTCTCCTAGTTTGTTCCTCTGTTTTTCTCTATATGTGTCTCTGGCTTTGTACGTGTTTCTGTCTCCCACCTTCTCTGCTTTGTGGCAGTACTTGTCAGTTACTCGCTCACACACACCCTGTCAGTAACTCGCTCACTCACACCCTGTCAGTTACTCGCTCACTCACACCCTGTCAGTTACTCGCTCACACACCCTGTCAGTTACTCGCTCACTCACAACCTGTCAGTTACTCGCTCACTCACACCCTGTCAGTTACTCGCTCACACACACCCTGTCAGTTACTCGCTCACTCACACCCTGTCAGTTACTCGCTCACTCACAACCTGTCAGTTACTCGCTCACACACACCCTGTCAGTTACTCGCTCACACACACCCTGTCAGTTACTCGCTCACTCACACCCTGTCAGTTACTCACACCCTGTCAGTTACTCGCTCACACACCCTGTCAGTTACTCGCTCACTCACAACCTGTCAGTTACTCGCTCACTCATACCCTGTCAGTTACTCGCTCACAC
The DNA here is from genome assembly GCA_963556255.1 of Allolobophora icterica. Taxonomy (NCBI): domain Eukaryota; kingdom Metazoa; phylum Annelida; class Clitellata; order Crassiclitellata; family Lumbricidae; genus Allolobophora; species Allolobophora icterica. Next base: position 78,378,696 of record OY744606.1, on the reverse strand, counting down.
ACCCTGTCAGTTACTCGCTCACTCACACCCTGTCAGTTACTCGCTCACACACACCCTGTCAGTTACTCGCTCACTCACAACCTGTCAGTTACTCGCTCACTCACACCCTGTCAGTTACTCGCTCACACACCCTGTCAGTTACTCGCTCACTCACAACCTGTCAGTTACTCGCTCACACACACCCTGTCAGTTACTCGCTCACACACACCCTGTCAGTTACTCGCTCACTCACACCCTGTCAGTTACTCGCTCACACACACCCTGTCAGTTACTCGCTCACTCACAACCTGTCAGTTACTCGCTCACACACACCCTGTCAGTTACTCGCTCACACACACCCTGTCAGTTACTCGCTCACTCACACCCTGTCAGTTACTCGCTCACACACACCCTGTCAGTTACTCGCTCACACACACCCTGTCAGTTACTCGCTCACTCACACACCCATTCATCCCACCACTTCTTCACTAAGTATCTCACTCACACACCCATTCACCCAGCTACTCACGCCTTCTCGCGCTCACTAACTCACTCAGCCACTCAATGCCTTTCTGCATATTTCGCATCTGCAATAAAAAAAACTATGAGCTTAATCTCTAAGTCACATCCTTTGCCTCTGTCTGTATCTCGTCTCTCACTATTTGTCTGTCCCTGTCAATGCCTCTGTCTTTCCAACTGTCTCTGATTTTGTCTCTGTCCACCTCTGTGTCTCTCCTTCTCCCCTTGCCAGTCCTGTTCCCTGCTGTTCCATCCATGTAACCAAACCCGCGTCCATCTCTTCCCATTTGCCGAAGCATCGAGTCAATTGCTGTATACGGCGCGTGTCAGCCACAAAGATGCGACCACCAACCACCACTTCTCCCTCTCTCTTCCAGTTGCAGCAGCTGCGTCCTGGCACACGCACGCACACGCACCGAGACAGGCATCGAGGATTGTAACCTCTTCGTTCGGCTTCAGCAACAGACGAGCAGTTGCATCAACAGAGCAGTGCTCGGATTCGCGGATGTAATTACCGAAGACACAGGAGACAGTGGCGCAGCTGAACGGAGGGTCTCTTGGTGACAACAATGTTGCTGTTGCAATAACATGTTCCTTGTTGTATAGACACGCTCCTTGTTCATTGTTGTACTGATATTGTTCGTGTTGACACAATTTGTGTTGTAATAACAGACTCCGTGTTGCATTGACGCATTCCATGTTGCATTGACACACTCCGTGTTGCACTGACAAACTCCGTGTTTCGCTAACATTCTCCGTGTTGCATTAGCACACTTCATGTTGCACCAGTATACTCCGTGTTGCAATAACACACTTCGCGTTGCACATACATACCTCGTGTTGCAGTAACACACGTCGGGTTACGAGAAACTGAAGATTTTTATTCAAAACGACAAAATATGACATCACCGGATGTGAGTGACTAACTTACGTCATGTCAGCTTCATCATCATCGTCGTCGTCAACTTCGTCGTTGTCATCATTGTCATCGCAGCTGGAGTTGTCTGGAGATGGTTTTAGCGATCGACGGTCGAGCTGCGATGCGAGTCTGGGACAAGTGAACAGCGTCGTTGCTAAGTCGAACAACATCTTCGGAGATCTGATTCTGTCTCCAAGGAAGTAAGCGATTTTTAAAGTTTCATGATCTTCGTAATATTTTTCTCAAATGATATCACATCAGTTATGATATGTGTAACACTGCGATGACAGTCAATTAGTCAGTCAATCAATCAGTCAATCAATCAGCCAATCAGTCAGTCAGTCAATCAATCAGTCAATCAGTCACTCAATCAGTAATGAGTCAATCAATCAGTCAATCAGTAGATCAGTCAAATTAACCAGTCAGTCAGTTAATCAATGTAATTCAGTCAATCAATCAGTCAATATAATGAGTTAAACAATCAGTCAATCATTCAGTCAACCTAATCAGCCAGATTGACTAATCATTCGATTAGTCAATCTGGCTTCGATTTTGAGGGCTTAGCGGCGGTGGCTCGGTGTACTCTCTCTAGTGATGGCGCATTCTTCAGAAGGCCGGAAAAACTGTTTCAAGCAGTGCGTCCAGCGACAGAGAAGCCAGGTCAAAACTCAATAGATCAGGAAACAAGAAGTCAGCTATACGATGGGTAAAAGTTATAGTTGAAATTGACGAGTCTCTAGTTTCAGACCTGAGTGACATTATGGAACTATAGCAGATCGCACAGACCTCGGTAGTTAATTCCAAATGTCTTGGACCAGTAAACGAAAAGCAGATATGGTAGGTAGGCTATGATGGCAAATTATTGCACGTACCTTCTATAAAAAGCACACAACATACTGCGACACTCAACCAGTATGGCATGAAATACTATCTGACCAAAAACATGATCAAAATTTCAAAACATTGAGCCAAACTTGCACATAATTATTCCGTGCGCAATGTTGAACAACATTTTCCAACACGCAAATGTCGTATTTTATCGATAACGAAAAATTGTAAATATTTTTATGAAGTATAAATGATGACAGACAGAACTAAACTTAACGCCCTGTTTATGTAGACCAAACGCTTGTCAAATGCAACCATGATATCTAGACCCTGTTCAGTTTTCAACAAATTTCTCCGTTGACATCCTTAACCGCGGCTGTCGTTTGAATGGGTGCCACACCGTTTAGCGTCTCCATTTGTATGGAAAGTGCTAGCCCAAGGTACAGCCCTCTAAATTATCTATAGGAATGATAATTCGTTCACAAATTGGCTATCTCTTGCGCCAAAGCGCAGTGACGAGCACTCCTATATATACAGAATCAGCTAACGATGCCAGAAATTGATCTATACGTCAAGGGCATTTAGCAAAGTACTTTATCATCATTCTCCGTTAAATGGTCCCAAAAATGTCGACAAAAACAAAATACGTTTGACATGAAATATTAGCAGAGTGTTGGGGAAGAGAACGTTTGTCGCGCTTTAAATTGGTCCACGATTCACCAAACAATCCTGAAGACGAAGAAGAGTTTATGTTGCTAATTAAACATGTAGTAAATTATCTTAACTATAGAACGATTCCTTGTATTTCATATTTATTGCTCATGTTTATATAATAACTTTATTTATTTCAGATTATCATGTTTGGTATTTACTTTCAGCGGCTAATACATGCAACGTATGGGTAGAAAATGAGCTCTATTATTTACGCATTCGCCTTTTGTTGAGCTGAATGCTATAACATCAAAAAATACAATACAGAAGATACAATACACTAGTGCTATAGCCTTAAAAGCCACTATTTCTCATTGCCTTTCAAACATATGGATATCTAACAGCTCCTCGCCTGGCGTCTGACTAACCGCGCCTCAGATTCGCATTTCTGTATGACTTTGCGCGCTTTAAAAATATTTGGAATAATAATAATTATATCGAGGTCTACGAACAGTTATTTGGGGCTAAGAGATTTGAGGATTGTTGTGCTGGGATGAACTGGAGAATCGATCTCAGTAAGGAAAGGGTGTCTAGTTTTTGGCCCGATTGTTAACGTCAGGTTGGCGCTTAAGCCAAAAGACCGTTCAACTCCATAACTCTGAGGTCGATAGCAGCACATTCTGAAAAGAAGAAGGAGAAGGAGAGACCTTAAGCTAAACCCGAAGGGGAACCATAGGTACAAAATGTTAGCGACTTCAAGTTTCCTAGCCTCGGCATATGACGATGAGTGGCCAGTTTTCTCCGTCACCGTTTGATCTTCCTACTATTGTACAGTCAGTATACTCATTTTAACTGGGTAGGTTAGGGGAGTATAGAGGAGTCGCGTGCTCAAAACAAATTTCTGCCTTGACGGGGATTATAACTCCTGACCTCTCCACAGACAGTCCAAAACACAATCATTAATGGCCAATTATTACCTGAATATACAGTCCATACTTTACCACAACTAACCTTACCTTATATTACATTTGATTACCCTATAGTATACCTTAATTACCTTAATCATATATTCACCCTACAGGTGATCAATTGTCTAGAGCTACCCAACGGCGCAGTAAAATATATTCCCCTAAAAACAATGCAGTACGATAGAATACAATAAGTACAATGCAATAGAATACAATATAATGCAAAACAAACACAATACAATGCCACAGGATGCAATAAATAACCTTCCAATTCGTGTAATTTGTCGCCTATTTAATTCCGACGCTTTTAAATCAACTGATCAAAAGCACAAATCCAATTGCACCGGATGAACGCTTCCTATACTGCCACATATAAAACACGCATGCACACTATCCGTAATATATATATACACTATAATATATATATATATATATACTATAATATATATATATTAGAGTGTGTATATATAATATATATATATACATGCATAGGCAGTATATATTCCAGTCCATTACCATCAAATTCAATTCAACAGTCTGCAGTCCTTTGTATAAATATGTATATATATATAGATATATATTATATATATATATATATATTATATATGAATGACCAATAGTGACTGTACCTAGCCTTACCTTATTTCAAGTTAGTTACCGTATACCCTTGCTAATCTTACGTAAGTTAAGTAATATGTATAAATTATAAAATGTATATCGAATTGTGCGCTTAAGACTTTATCATAATGTATAGTCTATATATAATATATATGTGTGGGTGTTTATATATATATATATATATATATATATATATATATATATATATATATATATATATATATATGTAAATATATATATGTGAAAAAATGGTAAGCGCCCAATTGTGGAGAGGTGCCATGTTTACTCCAAAGACAGAGAATTATACTTGCAAACTAGAGTAATAACTAATGATATCAACATGAAATCGTACCGATTCTTAACTTAGGTCTTGAAAACGGAGTGGCATTGGGGCGCCTACAATATAACGTCTATGCTGGGGCGTGGTGGCTCAGTGGTAAGTTCGGCGTTTTGTGACCGGAGGGTTGCAGGTTCGAATCCCACTCTAGCCGCTGCGTACGGACCTTGGGCAAGTCCTTCACTCGCAATTGCTCGTGGCGCTTCGCCGTGAAAATTCCGACACAGTATCAAATGCTGTAGTCGGGAGCGTCTCTGAGTAGTAGTTGACTTCGAGAGGCGCTATAGAAATATCCGGAATAAATAAATAAAGTTAAGCAGAAAGGTTTTATGTTGATTTAGGCTCAAGAGCTGCATTCCCTGCCATTCAACAAAAAAGTATTTGTTTGGGATTTCTGCGATTGTGGAACATGGTAGCCGATTGGTCAGAGCGCTGATCCTGTAACTTATACCTTTATGTTTCAACCAAGATCGGATCTGGTCAGTTCATGGCCTACGGATTTGAATTTCTGGCTTTCTAGGCGAGTCAGTGTATTTAATGTGTGTGGAGACAAGGAGTTGTATACTCCCTTAGAAATCCCATATGCATTCAGTGTTATATTCTTTTTGCATTTGTTAATAATATAATTTTAAGTAAAAACTATATTTCATTCAATTCCAAATAATTACTAGAATTTATATAAGATATGGCTAGGGCGAATATGCTCTAGAAATAGCTTATAATGTCAGACAGCCTATATATGGCTCCGAATCCAAGCTATTATAATGTCACAATGCTTTAATTTATTATTATCATCTAAGAAAAGGTTGGGCCTGGAGTCAAATCTGTGTTCTTTTTGAAAGTAGTTACACTTTAATAATCTGTAAATATTACGAATCTATTAATTTTGTGAATAGATTTCATTTTCTAACACCCATTTAAGAGGTTCAACTAAAGCTGTTAATTCAGTAGAATAAAACTAGGAGTCGTCAGCAATTCTTAACGTTTGATGGATCTATAAGGATGGTATTCGAAATGTCGATGAACGTCGATGAAACTATTTTCAAAATTCTGAACCATCTGTAGGCCTACTATTAGATATAATTATTCATGATCATTATATTTTTTAATAATTCCAGTGACAAGGATTTCATAAAATAGTCGAATCTCTCAGTTTACTTATTTGCTTTTTTAATGAAAGGTCTACTATAATAGTTTTATTTAACCAGAGGGCTGTTTGAGGTTGAACTGTTTACTGGAATGACTTTGGTGTTGAAGAAGAGAATTCTTCAGTTCGCTTAAATAACCAATTTTGCTTCGTAATAGAGGTAGAATAATAACGTGGTCCTGCATAGTTTTCACAAATTATTCAACGCAACAAGTTCGCCGTCAAAACCTAATCTTACATAGCATCGATTAATAACGTTTAAATGGTGTCTAAAGGGAGCGCCCTTTAGACACCTTTTAAACGTTGCCAATCGAGTTTAGTTAAACTCCGTGAAATTTCGCTCAAGCAACTAAGTTATGAATGACAGATAAATTAGCACCAAGGGTTTTTACGTCCGAAATGTGAGCGAAGTGTTCAGGGGACGAAGATGAAGAGACTTTTCACCACACTCATTTTGTAATGGCGAAATGTAAGTTGCTTTAGCTTTGCCGAAAACCAGTCTTAAAGCAGCTGGTTGTATTTTTTTTATCTTTTAATAAATGCACCAAAACTTTTACAAGCAATTTACAACATTCACTACCATTCTCAGCACAGTATTTAGGCGCTGAGGCATTGCTTCAATACACTGACACTATGTAGAAGGCAATGACTGAAGCAGTGTAATACTGACTTCAATGTCTATGATCCGATTTTCAATGTCAATTTTTTATTGCGTTATTTTAATGTGCTTTTTGTTTAAAAGAACCGTTATATTTACCGTATCACATTTATATATAGCATACTAGGTCACAGTTTTCAAGGTCTAAAGAGAGCGGTCTAACCAATCGGGTACCGAATCCCACATGCTAACTGTCTTGCGTTGTTTTCTATGTAACCTCAAGACTTACCTGCTTGGACTGACCTTCTAAATATCGACTTTATCACGGCTTATAAAGCGCTCTGTGTGTGAAACACCTGCGCTTTAAAAGTTACTAACATACTGCACTCGGTGCGATACACCCAATCTTTTTGACTGGACTTTGAATGGCGTTCGGCAGCGAGGTAGGACTTCCTCCGGAAGTTGGATCGATCCGAAGACGCCATCTGTCAACGGATAATTGTACTGCATTTGACAACCTTGACCTTTCACCCTGTGACCTCGGAAGCGCATTGTCGCAATCTAGATCCATCAGCTGGGAAGGAAACCACGTGACAACGAGAGCAGGATGCGAAAACCATCAATCCGGACTTAATGGCGGACGCCGAAGACGACCGTTATCACGTGACCGGAAGTAATCGCATATCCTCAAAGCGCATGCCCGTCAACAACCTGCGGTAAAGAAGAACCATCTCTTTACCATGTCGTAACGCCGAGTTTTATTTGTAATAGTAAAAGAAAATAAAAAGGTCAAATAGTAGTAGTGGTTGTTGTTGTTGTTGTTGTAGTACTGTAGTAGTAGTAGTAGTAGTAGTAGTAGTAGTAGTAGTAGTAGTAGTAGTAGTAGTAGTATCATCATATTCGTTTTTATTATTGATCATGTACTGGTTGACACACCGCAACCGTGGACAAGTTACACTGATTGAAAGTTAGCATAAAGGAAAGAATAATAACAGATTCGAGAAATAACCTAGTAGTAGTATAGTAGTAGTAGTAGTAGTAGTAGTAGTAGTAGTAGTAGTAGTAGTAGTAGTAGTAGTAGTAGTAGTAGTAGTAGTAGTAGTAGTAGTAGTAGTAGTAGTAGTAGTAGTAGTAGTAGTAGTAGTAGTAGTAGTAGGAGTAGTAGTAGTTGTTGTTGTTTTTGTTGTTGTAGTTGTAGTTATAGTTGTAGCAGCAGCAGCGGCGGCGGCGGCGGTGGCGGTGGCAGTAGATGCTGCAGTAGTACTAGTTGTAGCAGTAGTAGTAGCAGTAGTAATAGGTTGACTGTTTGTCTTTTGCCATACTTCGAGTGATTGATTGACGTGACAGCTTGACTCTATCGTGCAGGGCGATGGTTCTGAAAGGCATCCCTCCCAAATCTCTACTGTCTGTTGTGTCTCTGGTCCCTTTCGGTATCAATGTGCTTTATCTTCCTTAGGAATGGCCGAGAAATTCCCTGCTTACACCCACACTTCCACCGCCCGCAACTTGGGTGTCACACTCAGGGCTGTAGTCGAGGGTGTACGTGGGTATACAGCGTGTACTCGCCTCTAGAGACCATATACTTACCCCACAATATATTTGTATTCACCTCTAATTTTTCATTCATTCATTTGAGCACTTATATAGCGCGTCTTCAAGGGGACTACTCAGAGGCGCTCCCGACTTCAGCTTTGTTTCAGAAAACTCACCGGTAGCGTGTAGGCCTACTCACCTCTAATTTTACCACTACAGCCCTGGTCACACTTGGCTCCTCTCTCTCGTTCACAGAGCTTATCTGACTCGCTCCTGCGTGTTTCCACTAAGGCGTCTCAGAGCCACTCTCCCCCTTCAATCTGCTAAATGCTTCTGCTAGCTCGACTGCCCCGCTTTGCCCATATCCCTATACACATGCTTGATGTCCTGCACTGGCTCCCTATTGCCGCGCGCATCCGTTATAATATCCTCCTCCTTTCTCCAAATTTCAGCACGGTACTGCCCCGAAGTACCTGACCCCTCGCTGCTCAGGACCAAACTAATGACTGGCTTTTCCTCATCGGTCTCGCATTCCGTAAAGGCATTTCTGTTTTCCCGGGACTTCGGTGCTGAGAGCGCCTCTGAATTCTACGAGAGGCGCTTTATAAATTTCTAGATACAGCAAAATACAATACTTATGATGTCTTGCTGTCTAGATGGACCGACCCTTGAAAAGAAACGGGTTTACGATTCTGTCTTGGAATGCCATCGTTCGATGCCTAGTGCATTATTATTGCGGCGCTATAGAAGTTCTAAGATTGGATTGGATTATATAAATGAAGAGGGCATAGGTCAACTGACGATTACTTGATGAGCCAACTAAGTGGGATATTATTATTTTATTATTATTATCATTTTGAACAAATCTTGTTCCAATTAATCACAGTCATAAGAGGATTGAATTGACATCCTAAAATGAATCGCGATGGACATATTAGGGGCATATATATATAGGCTTTGGAAGATGTTTTAAAGGTGTCTTCTGGGAGCCTTCAAGTTGAAAAAATTATTACTGCTTTGGCGAATTCCCTGATATTTACGATTTTGCTAATCAATAATATTTATTATTATTATAATTATTATTCACTTATTAAACGTCATTATCTAGTGACCAAGCATCAATCGCTGGCGCTTGGCACCTGTGGGTGAAGGACTTGTAAGGTCCCTACGTAGCAACAACCTTAGAGGACTAGGCTCGAACCTCTACTTCTCTTTATAAGACAAGCTTCTAACCAGTAGCATACACCGTATATCCCACGTGTCAAGCAGGAACACGCGAGATTTGCCTCATTCCTGTAATAATTATTGTAATCGTATCGTAATTAATAACTTCTATTGCGCAAGGCATCAACCGATGCGCCCGAAAACCAAACAGTAATCAGGTCATTATCTTCCAGAAGATCAGTCCACTATCACAGAAAAAAAGCCTTTGGTGGATAAGAAATTTTAAACAGGTGTCTTACGTTTAGAACGAAATGACATAAGATACTAAGCAGAACGACCAGGAATATGGCGAGAGTTCCAAAATCTCGTCGAATTATGTTCGAAGTTAAATAGTTCAATCCTGTCAGAATTTCTGTGCTTTGGCATGACATATCTGGCAAAAAGATTAACCTTCTAGAGAGTTGCATGACTATATAACACCGTTTAAAACGTTTTAAAGGTGTCCATACTCTTTTTGGCCGATTGGTTAGAGCGAACTCTTTAAACACCTTTTAAGCATTATTAACTCAATTAATATAAGAATAGGTCGCTGTGGGTTTATGATCTGACTCCCTCAATGATTAGCACGAATGGGTTATACGTAGGCTAAATTTCTGCCGACGTCAACGGCCTCTCTTGTCATAAATTGAAAGATGTCGTTGAAATGTGGACCCTTATCCTTATCCATTGAACTCCGCAATTACCCGCACTCTAATGGTGCCAGTCCCAGTCCTGGAGAAAGGTGGAGGGCGACGCTAATCATCACTGTTATGACACAGCGTTGTTAAACAGCAACTAACCAAACAACGAGCCAATTGGTTTATCGATCTATATTATACTAATCGAATGGCGAAAAGAAAAGTTCAAAGCAATTTTTCCTATAGAATGTAGCATAAGACTGGTTTCCAACTTATTTCAGAGCAAGGCACCGTTACCAAAAGTCAGTGGCATTTATTTGTTGTGCACTTAGTATCTAGATTTTAAAGACGAGCAACGTACATTGTATTCGACCGTATAGTTGTGACTATGTAAACGCTAAGTTTAAAAAATATAATATATATATATATATATAATTCTAGGCCAGTATTGATAAGTTCTCGCACTTTATGATCCATTGTATTGTCCAGCCGTGGCACTCCTAGCGCAGGCTCACCGCATCTTTGAGTACCACGGCACTCAGGTTACATAGTCACAACAATACGGTCGAATACAATGTACGTTGCTCAGGTTGGGAAACACTGCCATAAGATTTCGTGAAACTGAACCATCGATCCAACTGATTCGAGCGCTTCCTTTGGACACCTTTAAAACGTTTTACACCGATGCTATATAGTCATGCAACTGCGTAAGCAATTAATGCTCTTCCGACATAGTTGCGTTACGGCAAAGGAATGGTGAGAATTTTTCAAATAATTCCACACCTGTGTTGTGATGATAATCGCCCTATAAAAGAAAGCAGGCAAAACGAAGTCGGTTTTAGTTTCTACTGACTTTCGTCGAGAGCGCCTCTAAATCGTTTCGTGGCGCTTTATAAATTTTGTTCGATTATTATTATGAACACGATTATTAAGCCAAAGGAACGGTGAGAACTGTTCAGACAATTTCTGTTGACGTCAACGGCCTTTCTTGTCATACAGACGTCATTAAACCCTCGGTCCATCCATCCAACCGATTGGTTCGATGGATTTCTTTTAAACACCTTTATTTGAATAGGTTAATAAGAAACACATCTGTTGTGCGTGTAAAATCGCAAACGACTTATTCCGCGGTGGGTCGCTATACTCGAACGACCTCCTCTTAGACGACAGTGGAAGACCTTAGAACAGACCTCACGGACCGTCCTTCGAGTGCTCTCCGCCCGTAAAGATAATTGCGCTGATCGTCGGAACCTGCCATCGTCGTGATTAGGGTGCATCGCCATCAAACAATTCTTTCTTTTGTCTAATGATGCATTGTTCTTACTGCCACGACCTTACTCTGGAGCACACGCTGGAGGAGAGGTGGGTGTTTGGACGATTTTGTACAATACAATACAATACAATGCAATACAATACAATGCAATATAATACAATGCAATACAATACAAATACAGCTGTATTTGATATTGTCCTCCTTCCAATGTTTAGAACTGCACACAATCAGACGACGGAACATCGGTGGCGCTGAACAATTATTATTATTTATTAATATTGCTCATTTATTGATCACCACTATCTGATGACCAAGCGTCGATCGATGGCGCTGAGCAACTGTGAGTGAAGGACTTGCTCAAAGTCCTTACTCAAGCGGTTGCCTGAGTGTAGCCTCGAACCCGTACGCTCAGCGTTAAAGGCCAAGCACTCTAACCAATGGGCTACCGAGTCCCACAGTATATATAGTGGTTAGTTTGATGAACTATCAAACCGGAGGTCGGGGTGTTCAAATAACCCTGCAGGGGAGAAAGATGTTTCGAGATGAGGAGACTGACAGTACACTGTCGATGGCAAGGTTGAATTGTGAGGGAGAGGACTGGCCACCTGCCCTCATATGCCGAGGTTAAGAAAGTGGAGTTGCTACAGCAGTTTAACCAGTTGCTGAAGGATACATAAATGCGATGATTGAGTGAGTGAGTGAGTGAATGAATGAATGAATGAATGAATGAATGAATGAATGAATGAATGAATGAATGAATGAATGAATGAATGGACGAACAAACGAATGACCAAATTAAATTACCTATTGACCGAGCAACCGAAAGACCGAATGAACAAATGACCGAATGAACGAACGAACGAACGAACGAACGAACGAATGAATGAGTCATTGGCCCTTATTCGAACCCTTACTTTGGTTACGGAGCGTTCGCGAAGGGTCAAAAGAAATCTAAACAGATAAATGATTCCGTGCTACAATCAGCCGAGGGACGATTTCGTACCCGAGCGAGAGATTAGGGGAAAACGGTTATCAATGAATTCTGAGAAATTTAGCGTCTAATCGAAATCCATATTGTCGAATGGAGAGAGAACGCTATCAGAAAGAGAAGATTAAAATAGATGGAAGATGTGGTTCGTATGTACAGAGATGCATCGAGGAGGAGCCAAGTGTTGGGCTCTCGGGATTTTCGCGATAGATAGTCTAAATCTGTGCAATTCGTTTCTCGGTTCATTTCGTGCGATCAGTTCTTTGATGTCTACACTTAAGATTCATCTCTTTCAACTTGCAAATCCATCGCAGTCTGGCTTCAGGTCTCTGATCTATCAGACTTCGCCCGGGATTCTCCAGTGGTTTGTGACTTTCTCCCGTCTTAAGACTGGCACTAACAGATTATTGGCAGGGGCGGAGTTCTAAGAAAACGATGCTGATAAAAGAATTTTAATCGGGAACTTTACCAAATGATCGATGGTGAAAAGTTGTTCAAGAGAGCTTCATTATTGGAAATGAGGACGCATAGAACCCTGCCAATCTTTATTAATACGGAATGCATAGCGTTCATTTAAAACTGTTCATTCTTTAACGACATCTACCTTGCTAGAACATAGAACAGTGTTGTTAGCTTCTGTTTAAAGACCCTCTGTCATGTCGGAGATGATTAGCGTCGCCCTCTACCTATATCGAGGCTTCGGACTGGCACCACCTGAGGATGACGAGGTAGATTTAAATTCTGGTGATGGATGGATTCCAACAGTTTAATGACAGCTTATGGCATGAAAGACCATTGATATTTCATGATACAGCTCTAGACCTAACAGACTAAAGTTATTACCTGCGTACGAAAATGATTATATAGCTTCAGTTGAACGATTTTTGATTGCGTCTATCAGAGCAAAATATTGTTAGTTTCTATTATTTAAAAATCTTATGTCTGTAAGGGCCGTTGACGTCAACCATGCCTCCAATAGGTTCAACCAGGAATTAAATGGGTTTTTATTCAAAGAGAAATTTACAGCATCTGAAGAACAGCATTTAAAGGTGTCGAAGAAGAACTTTACAATGTCTCTAATATTCTCTGATTAACGATGCCTAACTAAACGAACAGTTAACAATGTCTATGATGGTATTTGATACAAACTAAACATCATAATAAATATGGTATTTGATACAAATTAAACAATATTTCGCAGCAGTTGTCATACGCACGAAATTTTAAATGTAAAATTGACTATTGGTGTACAATCTTAATGTATATTTCTCTTAATATCAAACATTTTCAAGATCAAATATACAATTGGAATGGAATCAATGCAGTATAACATTTCACATAAAAATTTGTACAATATACTTTTAAAAACAATTATATAGAAGCTCAACTATTACAATTCGCCTACATATCACTAACAGTCTAGGTTATGTCTCAAATATTGAAGTATAATTATGGTACCCTTGTTTATGCTTTCCCAATATAATACCAAAAAATTATTTAGAAGCAGAGTTGCAATATAGTGCAATATAATGGTCAACTTCTATAAATAAATAAATAAGTTTATAAGTGATATTTAAACTTTTAAAGGACCAACAGTTGAAGAGAAGCTATAACATTTGTACCTCATTAATCAATTAATAAGACAAAAAAAACTGTGGAAATGACATAAGATTCTGATTATAATAAATGTGACATTTGGATGGATCCCGAGTTTGACGACATCTTATAGCAACTAAGGCTGTTGACGTCGACAGAAATTAGTTTGGCATATTACAGCTCCAAAAAGTGACATTTAATGCAGTTAAACAATATTTTGCATTATTTGTAACATATAAATAATGGTGTATAGGCTACACGAGTGAGGCTTCAGCTGTTACAGGTTCGTAATAAAAAAAAGGTCTGTAATTTTACCTGACAGTCTTAATCTATTAGAGCCTGCTTTTAATTTTTCATACAGTTTGATGATTATTTGTTACACATATGATTATGATATGAGAGTCTTATTCTATTTGTAAATTTTTACGTGAATAATCAATCAATACAACCTAGGATTCAAACAATATCATAGTAATGCTACAACTGGTTTTAAAAGGCCTACAGCATATTTACATCATGCACATATTACAGCCCAACAACTAAACGTCTACATAAGGGCAAATCCACTCACTAACAACATAAACAGCATTACTTACAAAATCTTTCCTTTAAGGTTAACCAACCGAAAGACTCTACTTTGCATGCAACCGTTGCAAGTAAACAGTACTGGATTATTCAGCTCAGAATTCGTACTTCAATCAATGATATCTTCCATTTAAAAGGTGTCTAAAAGCACCAGTTGTACCTGTTAATGTTCTTATAGTAACTTCAGAATGGCAGTTTGCGTCAATAAAATATTTTGAAGTCTTCTTTCAGAGGACACAGTTTTGCGGCGTGTAAGAGATTTAGCTTTTGTGGCGCCTCGCACCAAGATAAAATCTGTTACCTTAGCAGTTTTCGATCGGTTGCAAGTAAAGACTGTGCTGAAGACGATTCTCAGACTCGTTGCCATGAGTAGTCCCATCGGAGCCACAAACTGGCAACCTGCGCCGGTTAACGAGTGCTCATCATTGACGTCAACACCATCTTCACATTTAATTTCGTTTTGTAAATATTTCAGAGAAGATGGCGCTATTAATAACATAACATAACATAACATAATTCTTTATTGGAACCAAATATACAATGCATCAATGAGACAATTTATTAGAAGAGAACAAGATGGCTACAAAGGTAGGCCCAGAAGGGAAAATCCCGCTAGTAGGGACACCTACTTACATCTTTAACTATAGCGGCGAAAACCAACTTGTAAATAATAGACTTCATAAAGTTTGACAATACTGAGCATACAATATTAAAGCAGAACTGAGGACCACCATCATTTGAAGTGGTAACAAAAGGAAAATGGAACTAAGAACCCAAAATAATACTTAACTAAAGATTAGCCAATGAGTGGCTAACAGCAAGTCAATCATGTTTTAGATTCGTACTCTACAAGGTGCTGGCGCAACAATCTTTTGAACCCGGGGAGGGATCCAACCTGCTGGAGCGGGGGAGGGAGATCGTTCCATATCTGTGGCCCGGTGATATTAATTGAAAATCTTCGTGAGTTAGTGTGAGCAAAAGATGATCGATATTTGCATGAGTTCCTAGTGTAGTGGGAATGAATGTCAGAGCCCATACGAAAAAGGGTTTTAAATTTAGTGGGTAAGAGGTCCCGTGAGAATTTGTACATGAAGACGCCAATCTGGTAATTTCTTATCTGACCAATTTTTAGTAGCCTATAACTGGAAAAGATGGGACCGGTGTGGGAGCCCCAGGGGAGGCCACCAATGAATCGAACTGCTCTTTTCTGTAGAATGACCAAATTATGGAATCTTAAATCATGTGAACTCGATCCGCTACCCTCTTTTGTTATTAGTGACATTTTAGATGACCTTGCTCCCTTTCTTGTTTATCTATTTAATAGATCGCTTTCAGAAGGGTGTATTCCTCCATCGCAGAAGCGTGCTCTGGTCTTTCCCTCGCTAAAAAAGCCTAATCTTTATACTAATCTCTGCAATAAATGCCGTCCAATCTCCAATTTATCTTTCCTATCCAAGACTCTTGAACGTCTTGTCTCTCTTCAGCTCCTCCCTTATCTTGAGCAATCTGGACTCCTTCCTGCTAATCAGTCAGGCTTTAGGGCTCATCAATCTACTGAGATTGTTCTCCTCTCTCCTCTCTGATATCTACTCTGCTGTTGACAGGGCTGAACTTACCTTCGTGGCTCTTTTCGATGTTTCTGCAGCCTTTGATATGGTAGATCATAGTATTCTCCTTCAGCGTCTTGAGACTTCATATGGGTTGCAGGGCCAACCTCTTGCTGGTTTGAATCATATCTCTCTGAACGAACCCACATGATTATATCGGGTGACTCTAGAACAAAATGGATTCACATTAAGCTGGGCGTTCCTCAAGGCTCTGTACTTGGTCCTCTACTCTTTATTCTCTACACGGCTGACATTCCTTCTCTTTTCCCACTCTCGGTAGCTACTGGTCATCTCTTTGCAGATGATGTGCAAGCATTTGTCCATGGGTCTCCTTCATTCCAATTGCACTTAATTGAGCGTATTGAGTCTCTATCTAAGTCTATCCATTCCTGGATGTCCTCAAATCGTCTCTCTCTTAATGCCTCCAAAACCCAGTTCATTTGGTTTGGCTCCCGTCGTATTGTAGTGATTGGATTATTCATCTCAAAATTCTAAATTTCAATCAATGATACCTTCGATTTAAAAGGTGTCTAAAACCAACAATTAATTAAACTTGTAGCTCGCGCACGGTCACATCGTCCACATCAATCAATCAATCAATCAATCAATCAATCAATCAATCAATCAATCAATCAATCAATCGATCAATCAACGGAATTTATATAGCGCCCCTTCAAGGCAACTACTCAGAGGCACTTCCGACCCAAGCCCGGTCAAAAAGAAAAGTCTTAAGGTTCTTATAAAAGGTACTAGACATGACCCGAGGGAGAGAGCGCAGGTCAGAGGGTAAGCCATTCCACAGAGAGGGACCTACGACCGAGAAAACCCGATGCTGTCTAGTGGCAGTGCGTGCATGTGGAACCACAAAGTCACCTCTGGTAGCCGAACGCAGAGATCGGCGACCAGAGCAGGCCGAGGTCAGGGTAAAAAGCTCTCGGAGGTAAGCTGGCGCTATGCCGAGAAGACAATGCCAGACTATGCAATAGACTCTATAGTGAATACGCTGCTGGACCGGAAGCCAGTGGAGGGCATCCCGCATGTACGCAGAGATGTGACCATACTTGGGGACACCACCCACCAGACGAGCAGCAGCCCGCAAGACCCCCTCCAGGGGATGCAGTCGGACCTGTGGAAGCCCAAAATAGAGGGAGGAACAGTAGTCAAGGCGATTAACGATGAAGGCATGGACCAAGGTGGAAGCAGAGGAGGGAGAGAGAGAGCGGGACACTGCCCGTAGTTGGCGCAGGCAGTAGTAGCAAGAACGGGTCAGGGCCGCGATATGCGGCACAAAAGTCAATTCTTGGTCCAGGACCACCCCCAAGTTCCGAACAGAGGTGGAGAAGACGAAGGTGGGAAAATCGGAGGAGAGACCCCAGGTCCAGCTTATCCAACTGCTGGCGGGTACCAAGCCAGATATAGTTAGTTTTACACGGGTTAAGGCGTAATCGATTTGAAGCCATCCAGGAAGTAAGAGCATCGGTGGCATGCGACACAAGTCTGATCGCAGAACCAGCCTGGGATGCTAGACAATGCGTATAAGACTGGACATCGTCAGCGTAAGAATGGCTCGAGAGGGAGCAAGATGCAAGGATAGTTCCAATGTCTGCAGTAAAGAGAATATAGAGGAGTGGCCCAAGAACAGAACCTTGTGGGAGACCAAAAGGAGCAGGACGCCAGAGCGATCTAGATGAGTGAAAGATAACAGAGTAGGAGCGCTCCGAGAGGTAAGAAGAGATCCAGAGAAGTGGTAGGTCCCGGATACCAAAAGTTAAGGAGAGACGACTCAGGAGGAGACTGTGGTCTACCGAGTCAAAGGCAGCGCTCACATCATAAAGGGCCAGCAGAGTGAGCTGGGATGAGTCCATGGCACCATATACGTCTGAGAGAAGGCGGAGAAGGAGGGACTCAGTAGAGTGACCCTTACGGAACTCAGATTGGCATGGAGGAAGCAGATTATTGGCGTCCAAATAGCTAAACAGCTGACTAGCAATCAATTTTTCAATAATTTTAGAGATGAATGTGACATTGGCTATAGGTCTATAGCTCGATGGAACAGCCGAGTCAAGTCCCGGCTGCTTGATGATCGGTGTGACGATCGAACGCTTCTGGGAAGGCGGCAATGCTCCTTCCCGAAGCGAGGTGTTACAGAGAAGTGTGAGGAACGGTAGCAGGATGTCAATCGACTCCTGGACAAGGAACGGAGGGAAAGGATCCAGCTCCGATGATGTCGGCCGAGAGGAGAGGATCAGGCGTCGGAGGTCAAAGTCATCATGTGAATCTGAGGCGCAGATAGTCAGCCGCGAGGAGAAGATGCAGTTAGATATCCAAGTGCGTGAAAGCCAAGGAGAAAGTCATTCGCCTCTTTTTCTTTGTTTCAGGAGCTCATAGCAAACACTAAACACCATGATACACTTTTTACCGATTTGTCCTCACACCACACTGTCATTCACTTTTTTAACCGATTCCTCTCGAAAAAATTTCGTGAAATTAAATATACCTTCATATTTTTTTTTATTTTCATCTCGATTATTGGGGGGGCGTTGCCCCGGCTCCTCGATTATTGGGGGGCACGTGCCCCGGCTGCCCCCCCCCCCAGAGTCTACGCCTATGGCTTCAGATAAGTTTGAAGTAAAAAAATTGCTGGTGTCTAGGTCAGGTTTTTTAAGTAAAGGCGTGACTAAAGCAGATTTGAAGTTTGATGGAAAACAACCTTCAGCAAAAGACAGGTTGGCCAAGTGTGCAATACTGGGGGAAGACATCAGAATAAGAAACAAAAAATGACGAAGGAACGAAATCCATTTGGGACGATTTAAGGACCATGCTTTTGAGAAGATAAATAATAATAATCTTCTCTATTAATTCAAACTGACCAGCACGCAGTAAGACTACACATGACAGTACAATCAAGATCTTAATTAAACACACGGTTTGGCAGCCTTTCAAGGCGCCACTCTAGAGGGGGTTACGGGTATTGAACCGCGATCTAATGCTCCCCTGGCCATGGGTGTAACCATTACTCTATCCCCACCTCCCCCCCCCAAAAAAAGACTGCAAAGTAGGTGACAGATGGTATGTCTTTAATGGCAGTTTGGAGAAAAATTATCTTGAATGTGAATGATGTGAATGAATAATTTCTAGCACAATATAATAAATTGTCACAGCGTGTGTGCATATTATAGACCACATAATATTTGATATCTATCGCAATATGTAATAGAGTAGATTTTTTACTATATTAAAAGAAATATGATGTATATTAAGCAATATATAATCTAGTACAATACTTCCGTCTGAATCAGTTTAGTAAAATCATCAGCACAGTACGTGTTTATATATAATCACAAATTGATAAAATATAACATATAATATTATACCAGAACAAACTAAATATTTAACGAATACTCAGACACTGCGCGAATATCAAGAGGTAATCCATTATAATTTAATTATAATTCGTGATGCGGTATTTAAAAGTTATGGTCCATGCGACAGAGAGATTAATTTCTAATTGCGTTAAATAAAAAGACGATGTATCTGAACACCTTTGAAACGCTATCGTCCAATGGTATATAGTTTACAATTTCGATCGGTCACAATTAAACAATAACTTCCGGCGACGTCAAGAGCCTTGTTGCAAAAATGATGTCGTTAAGCTCTAGGTCCGCCCGTGCATCTATCCCGTATAAATGTTTACACACCTTTTTTACGACTGATATTCGTCGCATAAGAGAACGCAGAAAAGCGGTCTTGCATATTGCTGACACTTCTTACGTTGTGATCTGAATTATGCTATACGAACGGTGAGACTTCAAAATAATTTCTGCCGACGAGAACCTACGTTGGCACAAGACGTCGTTAAACTCTGGATCCATTCAACATAATATAAGTTAATTGACTAAACAAGGGAAACTGTACAAACGTTTCTGCTATGATGATTTTGATCTTTTATGCTCAATGCTGTCGTTTAAACTCCTGGAATCCTCCCATTAATCGGTCCCCTTGAAAGGTGGCTGTATTGAGAGAACGTTTATTAAGCGCCACTATCTAACCACAAAGGATAAATCGATGGCGTTGACCAATTGTGAGTTAAGGACTTAATTCTTCAAGAAACGAACACCGTCGGACGAGACGCAGCCGTACCACATCTCAATAACTGTCTTCGGACAATTTTTCCTTTGAGTGTAATAATAACGATAACAAAAATACTAAAAAAATTATAGTAGTAATGACTATAATAATAGTAATAATAATTGTAATAACAACAATACAATAATAACAATAATAATACAATAATAATATTGTAATAGTAATAATAATAATATCAATAATTTCTTGTATATATATTCTCCGGATAATTTTTTAATTCCTGAGGGATCAGAGGTACCTCGGGGCAGACAATAATAATACTGATGATGATAATAATAATATTAATATTAATAAAATATAATAATAAACAGTGCTTTTTTCTAGAAAAAAGGTTCCGGAACTGAACAATAATGGAAGGGCTAAATCGAATGCGAAGCCCGAGAAGAAAACGGGTGTGGGGCTTGGGAGGGGTCTCCGTGAGACCCTTTCCAGGGAAATTTATGACATCACATTAAATTAAAATAGGCCTAACTAAATTATTCTTTTGTTAAAATAGCGAAATTATTTTTTAGCTGAAAAAAGGTGCCGGAACGCGTTACATAGCGTTCCGGTAGAAAAAGCACTGATAATAAATGAATAATAATAGTAACACACAAGAATCCAGATATTACAAAGTTCAGACAAATGAAAGTCGCTTCGTGAGTTTCTTTTGGGACTCCAAAAAAATTGGGACTCGGCACTTTTAACTATTTTAATCCTTCTCCTACCCGTAAGGTAGAAAATTTATCTGGCGCTTAACAGCTAAGCTCAGGGCACCAGATTATCCCTGAACATTGCGTCAAGTCTGAGGGGTTGTCGAGAAATACCGTGCCAAACAACTAACAACCTTCAGCACATAAATCTCTGTTCGAAATGTCGATGAGAATATATAACCTTTGCGTAACTGCAAATCGAACAGGGGCGCTCGAATCCCGTGGGCTTGTTTCTTCATCACTCAGCACAATCCATCTATCACTCCAGTTCCTCGTTTCCGTCTTCCTTCGTCTTCCACGGTTGAGAACAGGACATGCCCCAAGGCGACGCAGCAACATGGACCATCGATTACTCAACCGCTGAGCTAAATAGATGGCGCCACTCTAGATGGTTGCCACAGGAAATACGCGGCATCCATTGTTCATGCCAATATTTATATTTGTTTTTTATTATGCCAAGGTTTAACGTCGTGTAATGACATCAAAAGCCGTTGAGGATTTTACTTAGTCTATTAATTTTAGTAATAATACTAGCTGTAACCAGTGAAAAATCACGGTATGTAAATTTAGCTTAGAAACTTTAATGTGCTTGAGAGTAAGAATGTAACAAATACGTAAGCTGTTATCAGTGCCAAAATTGGTCTGGCACTGCGCTGAAATCACAGAGAGGCACTAACTACTTCAGCGGTAGTTAAACTGCTTTCCTAACTACTAGTCAAGAAAGTAGTTATAATTAGTTTTTAACTACTTCAGTGTGCAAATAGTTAATGCTACTTTTGTAACTAACAGTAATAGAGCTAACTACTTTCTTAACTACATAATGAGACACCTTTAAAACGCTTAAAACTGACGTTATATATTCGTAATTAATATATTTTCGTTGTATGGGATAATTTTATTGATAAATATACATGCCATCACGAAAGGCAATATTAAACTAGGCAAACGTACTCAACTAAGTTATTTATAACAAATCACAAAGTACTGCTGCCTGTAATGCACATTTATTTGCAGCAATGTCCATGTGGCCTAAAATAAACAATCGGTTGTTACTGTGCGAAAGTTAGCCAAACATATTCACCATTTCCTATCTAGATCTTATCAAACCTATTCAAATGTTGCAATAATATAATATCAAAGTAGTTAAGAAAAGTAGTTAATTAAGCCAACTGTAGTTATAACTGATGCAAAAGTAGTTTAGCTACTTTGTAATTACTTATTAATAAACGTAGTTGTAACTACTTGTTAACTACTTGAACGTAGTTATAACTAGTAGTTTTTAACTATAATAGCTAAAGGTGCCCATCACTGGCTGAAATATGACATCGCAATATTTTGGCTTGCAGCAAGTGAACATGTATTTTTTGCGAGTGACCTTTAAAAAAATAATAATAATAATCTTCGTTTATTATCTTGAAACTGACAACGCAGTATGATTACAAATCAGTATGAACGGATGATCACAAGTTATTACAGGAGTCGAATTTAACTGTACACGGCAGCCATGCAAGGCGCCCATCACGTTGTACATCTCATTTTAACAACGCGCCATCTCGCGAATGAAAGGCTGAGTGGACCTAAATTTGGGGAGGCTTCGGGAAGCGATCCCGCTACCTCTTGCACTTCTGGCCAGTGATGTTACCACTACTTTATGGACCCCCCCCATGCAGGCAGTCAAAGCGTATTAGAATCGTATATGGGGGAAGAGGAAGAAGGGGAGGGAAAGGGGAAGGACGAAGGGCTTGGTAACTTCCACACTGTGGGACAAAATTACGCCCTGGCTATACACGGCTTTTGTGGGTGTGCACTGAATATGAAACTACTAAATCCATATTTCACAACTGATGTAAGTTTACGCCAACTGACCATCATTGACCTCTGCCAACTGACCATCATTGACCTCTGCCAACTGACCATCATTGACCTCTGCCAACTGACCATCATTGACCTCTGCCAACTGACCATCATTGACCTCTGCCCATGAGCTCTGACCTAACAACGGTACTGATCAAACAACCTGGCTATTGGAGACTTGATTTGACATAGCGTATTGCAGTTGGACATTCATATATAGGGCAGCGCTAAGAGGTTGAAGCGACAAGTCAGAGCGCTCGAGTCGTATATGGGGCTGATGCAGTCACGTAGGACAAGGTGACCTGAGAACAAAATACCTTGCTGAGCTGGTCTCCTTGACGCTAGGTCGCATCGCGCTAAGTTTCGAGGATAGATATATATATATATATATATATATATATATATATATATATATATATATATATATATATATATATAATTATTATTATATATATAATTATTATTATATATATAATTATTATTATATATATAATTATTATTATATATATAATTATTATTATATATATAATTATTATTATATATATAATTATTATTATATATATAATTATTATTATATATATAATTATTATTATAATTATTATTATATATATAATTATTATTATATATATAATTATTATTATATATATAATTATTATTGGTGCTCACTTTTCATTGCTGAAGTTGTTTACAGTTATCACTTTTCATTTGGTTTACGTCTTTACGATCTTATACTACAGCGTCGAATAGAAGGTGGTTACAAAGTACTGTTTCACCGATTGTGTTCAGTGACGCATGTAATTTATATATAATGTCGAGAGAGACAGATTTTAAGGTGTCTAAGGATCAGGTTGTTTTCGTTAGAATATAATATGGTTCAGAAAACATAAGTAACTTAAATGACTGAGGTAAGTTTGCGCCAACTCCTCGTTGAAAATGAGTTACTCAATATATATTTGGCTTATCATTAGCAGTCATTTGCACGGTTTAACATCGTCGTGTGACGTCTAAGGCCGTTGACGAGAAGTGAAGGAGTATTTAAGGTGTCTAAGGATCTCTTTGTTTTCGTTAATATATTTTGTATACGCAAGTTAAACTCAATTACTCGGGCAATTTTACGTCTAGTTTTCATTCAGATTCTTGAACTCTGAATTTTTCTACATTAATTATTTTAAGTGTGCGCTTCAGAAAACGAACAAAGTTTTCGCTGATGTAAAACTAGGTACAATGATTGTCCTTGACCCTACCCTCTCCTTTACTGTTCAAGTCAGTGCATATTTTAAGGAATTTTGACTACTGGGACAAAATCAGCCATGGGTCGGAGAAAGTCGGCCATGATCTGGTCGAAGAACTTTTTTAAGAATTAATCTTCACAAAATTTAAACTTTTTGACTTTTTCTAAAAAAAAATTCAAAATTCATCTCCGAAAAAAGTTGATGACCTTTTTTTTTTTTTTTTTTTTTAGTCATCACCTTCTTTTACAACTTTTCTCGGGTCTCCCAACCAATAACAAGGAGTCATTCAACAATAATGTCATACCTTTCTCATTATACTACTGGGACAAATCTTTAAATTCTTCCAACATTTGTCCCACTAGTTGTACTTTATACATACATTCCCTGGGACAAATCGCTCTGACTACTGGGACAAATCCTAAGACTAGTGGGACATTTGTCCCACTAGTTATACAGTTAAAATATGCCCTGGATCAAGTTAACCTTGTATCCAGATCTTGCTTTTATCATCTACGCCAGCTCCGATCCATCCGCAAGTCTCTTTCATTTCATGCTGTTACTACACTGGTCCATGCTCTGATCTGCACTAGGGTAGACTTTGGCAATGCTGTGTACATTGGCCTTTCCTCCTCCAATATGCACAAACTCCAGACTATCCTTAATGCTGCTGCTCGGCTTATAGGTGACATTCCTAAGTTTGCCCACATTTCTGCCTTTATCCGTGATTCCCTCCATTGGCTCCCTGCTCAACAGCGAATTCAGTTTAAAACCCTCACTCTCATGCGCAACTGCCTTACTGCCTCTGCTCCGTCTTACCTAATGAATTTTTGCAACCCAGTTTCTTCCTTGCCTGCGAGGGCTTCCTTGCGATCTTCGGCTCGCGGCCTTATGGTTGTCCCTCGCATGCGATCTTCCACGGCACAATCCAGAAGTTTCGCCTATGTTGGCCCCTCTGCTTGGAACTGTCTCTCCTTGTTTCTCCGCCAAGAGCTTCTTGCCCTCTCCCCTCTCCAGTAGACGCCTGAAAACTTTCCTTTTTGCCGGTGCCGGCATTGATGCGGGTTGAAAGCGCCGCTGATTTGAGTGGCGCTATATAAGTTTTCGGTTACAATTACAATTACAATTACAATGACGTCATTGGGGACGTAGACTTTCACGTCACGGCTGAGCTTACGATCACCAGATGTCAAAATGTCTGCTGTGAGTAGCACAATTCCGTCATTGCCAGTGCTCCGGTTTTAGTGCCAGACCCGAGCCTGGATAAAGGAGAAGGGCGACGTCAACGGTCCTGCATGGTAGCCATTAGATGTCGCTAAACACTTGAAATGAAATTCTATATTAACACACCTTTACAACGGCTTTACATAACGCTATATATCTGTTAATTACAGATCATTGTTAATAATGAATGTCGGAACACACTGATCGATCATACTGTTAGTAAATGGAAACAGAGAATAATATCTGGTTACAAATGGGGTTCTATAATAGAGTTATAATCTCTATTTATAGAAGTCTAATGAGATAGCAACTCGATTATGGGGATGTCTTTCACCACAGCTAGCAGCTCCCAAATGAGAAAGTTACTGCAGCCTTTGCCACTCAGCATTCTGTATAGAGATCTGTTTCACTGTTGCCTGTAGTATTCATCCATGCGTTACAAAGAATACATCCCATCCTGCAGAGTCTAGTAATTTGAACATCTTGTTTCCTTGGGATGTCCACGTATTTAATGTCCGTGCAAAGAAAAGTTTGAATGGATGTAATATTTTCATTTAGACTCAATGTTATACTCATACTGCCATTTATTAATTATAAAATCTTTAATTAAGGAACATATTCATTTAAATCTTAATAGTTTGCAGATTTAATATCTCGTAATTCCGGACTTTGCGTTGCCATAGAGTCTGCCATCTCATTTCCTGCCAGTGCATTTCGGCTAGGAATCCAAGCTAACTTCTCATTGACATAACCAAGAGAGATTTGCACAATCTACAAATGGATAAACAATCTCTGGCCATAGTCATTACCAAAACCATTAACAATCAGCATATCACATCCACATTGGAAAGACTCCATTTCATAATCTGTCCTATTGTTCATAAAGAACTACATTGAAATCAGCCAGCCATCTCCTTTATACTCTTCTTATGCCACGGAACACGGGACGAGATTCTCCTTAGACACCTTTAACATGCTGTTAACCAAGACAATATAAATTTGGGACGCTTCGCTGAGATTCTCTTTAGACACCCTTAACATGCTGTTAACCAAGACAATATAAAAATGGGACGCCTTCGCTGGACTAAATCAATTGAAGTTGGCGTTAGATATAGTTTTCAGACCTTGTGAACTGATGCCATATTGTGTAGGCATCGGAGACGGTATTTTTATGCCCAAATAATTTATGTCGACAATAACAGCCTTTGTTGCCATAAGAATCGGATACACTCTGGATCCACCATTGTCGATCCGAACGATGAAAACTATTTAAAACAACTTCTTTCGACGTCATCGACATTTTAGTTGTAGTAGTAGTGGTAGTGGTAGTGGTAGTGGTAGTGGTAGTGGTAGTGGTAGTGGTAGTGGTAGTGGTAGTGGTAGTGGTAGTGGTAGTAGTAGTAGTAGTAGTAGTAGTAGTAGTAGTAGTAGTAGTAGTAGTAGTAGTAGTAGTAGTAGTAGTAGTAGTAGTAATAATACCAACATAAATTATATTGCTCTCGGTCGTTGGCTTTGTTGGTTGCCTCGTACCAGGACATTCTTGGGTTCTAGAGCATCTTCGGTTGTGGTTCCAAAATTTGGAATTCGCTGACCATTTTCATTCGTTCTGCCAGTTTTTAAAATGTCATTCAGGTCTAAACTGAACGTTCGTCTCTTTCCACCGATGTTCGCGATAGTCCAACGGTTAGCGTGTTGGACTGTCAACCGAGAGGTCGTGGATTCAGATCGCCGCCAAGGCAGAAATTTCTTTCGAGATTTCGACTTCACTTGCGCCCCGTAGCCAAATCAGCAATAATGAGCACACTGGCCGTACAATGACGATGCGAGGGTGAGGACTGCCAAGCCGCCCTCATATGCCGTGGCTAAGAAATTGAAGTCGCTAAAACGTCTTGGGATAGAGTAAGGGACTCTTCTTCTTCTTCTTCTTCTTCTTCGCCTCCTTCTCCTCCTCTTGTTCTTGTTCTTGTTTTTGTTCTTCTTGTTCTTCTTGTTCTTCTTCGCATTCTTCTTCTTCACATTCTTCTTCTTCACATTCTTCTTCATCTTCTTTGCATTCTTCTTCGCAATCATCTTCTTCAACCCACTATTACTTCCAGATTCTCAACCTGGCTTCTCGAAATGATTTTACCTTTCGATTACTCTTTCACTTTCCGAGCGACCATCGATGGATGCCTCGGACATTAGCTAACGGCGCTCAGGGCCGCCGACAGAAATTCCGGGCCCCTAGGCAGAGCAGTCACGGGCCCTAGGCAGAGCAGTCGCGGGCCCATATATGCAGAACAATAACGGCCCCTAGACAGAGCAGTCACGGGCCTCTAAAATATTTTTATTCTTTATATTAATATCTCATGGTCGTACGAAAAAATAAGAAAAAAAACGAAAATGAAACAATAAAAGTGCGGGTACGACCGTACGATATTATATTTATATATACAGCTATGATTTTATTCAGATGCTTATAGTTTAAACTGATTGTAGTTAAGCGTCAGATAATATTTTCAAAAAGGCATAAATCATAAACTTTGTAGGCCTATAACTGATCTCAATATTTTTCATAAGTTGATTGCGGGCCCGGGCCGGGCCCCTGGGCATTTGCTCCCCTTCCCCCCTCTCGGCGGGTCTGACGGCGCTATAGAAGTCAACTGAATGGATATACAGATTTGAAGGACAATTTCAGCTGACTGATTACATGTCTGTACTATTTAAACAAGAGCAGAACCATTGCGCTGAAGAATTTATATTCGACAAGTCCTGTCGGTTTCCTTAAAAATTCTTTCTGCTGCTTTGAGTGTCTGGCTCATTCTGATACCAGTTCAAAGAGCCTCTGCCATGGCTCTCCCTCGTCGCCAGTTCTTATCCGACGGGCTTCAATCAAATGAGTTAGACTGAATAAAGAAAACCAAGGACAGATGGCAACCTTTGTTGTGGATCGATATGCTTCAACTAAAACATCCTTCAACCCCAGACCTCGAAATGCATTGCTACTCGGATGTAAAATTTCGAGAAAACGAATGTAAAGTTTATTATCTTAATACAAACTCAACATAAATTGCGAAGTGTCAGTGTTTAAACCTTAAACTTTTGGAAATCACAATGGGAAACATGCCAAATGAGGCTATTTTTTGCAAGCTGAATGCATAAACTTTCCAATGAGGTATTACACATGGTATTCCTAACAGATTGAAGGCCATAAAACACTCTTGAAACTGATCACCCAAAAATGTTAAATTCTCGGATAATTTTTATCAATCACACAAATCTATAAAGTTTGTCACGAAATAGGTGAAATTTTATCAAATCAATTTTTTTTCAGAAAGAGCATGATAAATAAATCAGAAAGAGGAGCATAATAAATAAGCAATTTGTCTTACTGTTACTTACGATACTTTACCCTAGTTTACACCTCCTTATTTTACTTGATCTTACCCTACCTTACCTTCCTTCGTCCTACCTTACTAGTTCAGGTAAGGTAACAATATTATGGTAAGGTTAGGTAAGGTATGATAAGGTAAAGTGTTAAAGCAGGATATTGTAAGAGATAGGGCAACATAAAATAATTTATTGGTTATTAGTTAGTTACCTCTATTGCACAGGTGTCTAATACACAAGGCACAACCAAAACCAACCCGTAATTAGGTCAATATCCAGAAAATCAGTCCGTGAGAAAGACAGGTAGCCTAGATAAGCAATTTGAAAGAGGTAAGTCTTCTGTCGAGAACGATATGACAAAAGCGACTGAGCAGAATGCAAAGACACAGGAAGAGAGTTCCAAAAACCAGGTCCAACAACCGAAAACGCTCGTTCACCCAGAACAGTTCTTGATTTAGCTAGACCTATGACCAGACAAAGATAACTATATAGGCTATCAGATTTAGCAATGGTTATTCTGGGGAATGAAGACTGATTTCAAGGATTATGGCTGGCCAATGTTCAGTGTTTTATAATCGGTGAAAAACCATTTGAAACAGATCTTTGGATGAACAGGAACCCGATGCAAGGATCCCGCGGTGAAGCCCAACTCCCGCGACGCGACGGTCGTTACGCGGCTGCGGCCGTTCACTTCGTCGACCGAAGAACAGACCTGGCCTCACTCGCTTCGTCGGCGGCGGTGTCGTGTGGGCGCGCGGTCGACGCTAGGCGGCTAGGGCGGGACGGCGAGTTAAATGTTAGCATAAGCTTTAACTTCAGTCAAGAGTTAATAATAATAATAATAATAATAATAATAATAATAATAATAATAATAATAATAATAATAATAATAATAATAATAATAATAATAATAATAATAATAATAATAATAATATTAATAATAATAATAATAATATAATAATAATAATAATAATAATAATAATAATAATAATAATAATAATAATAATAATAATAATAATAATAATAATAATAATAATATTCTTTGTTATTTCAAACTGACAGATGCAGTAAGATTACACTTAAACATGAAAGTATGCAACCTTAATTAAACACACGGTTTGGCAGCCATGCAAGGCGCCGCCCTAGACGGGGGCCATGGGTATCGAACCGCGAACCTAATGCTCTCCTGGCCATGAGTGTTACCACTACTCTGGGATACAGTAATGGTAGAGTAATGGAGTAATGGTCTCACCTCTTTGGAGAGTAATGATCTGATCTTTTTGACGTTTCTGTTCGTATGGATTTAAGATACCAACAAGAAATGAGTTTCGATAATGAAGGCAATTAAGACCAATGTGTTTGCCAGAGATTGCCACAAGACTTGGAAACATAACGCCTGACTCTACGCATGTCACTAAGGTCGGTACTAACGCGATTAAGTGAATCTCACCTTTCCTTCCTTACAGATGTAATCCAGGCCCTCCATTGAATCACTTAATCATAACCAACTTTACCTTACATAACTACTAACACAACTCAACCCAAATCCATGAACCGTGATCATTCCAAACCGCGCAAAGATTAAACCCGTCCAGATCTTATCCGACGCGGTGTGATTGTCTCGTTCGCTGTCTTCTTATAACGGAAACGTATTTCATCGGATAATATAGTTTCGGCTTAGAGAAAAAAATCTAATATCGGACGCTACCGACTTCACCAGAAGTTGCCCGAGCCTGCAGCCTCTAATCGTTAGGTAACAGATGGGCGTTCGATCGAAGGTTTACGGTATTTCATTTTTCAGGCGACTGCGGATTTGCGCCGCCTTAAGCAGACGACGTGATAATTGGGCAGACGACGCTGTGACCAAATTAGCGATTGGCGGGAAATTGTTTTGGCGATTGCACGGCTTGCTGGGTAATCGGGACGAGGAAAGACGCTTGGGGGATTTGGGTAATTTCACGTCGATAAAAGTACGGTACATGAATATATGAGACCTCGTCTACTATCATCTCGTCTCATTATGTATGGTCTAAGTTTATATAGTATTTTTTATCCGTCCATCCATCAATTTGTCCTTCCATTTATCCTTTAATTCCTTCTTTCCATCCATCCTTTCTTCTTTCTTCCTTCCTTTCTGAGATCCATCCGTTTATCCGTCAGCTATCCATTCATCCATCCACACACCCTTCCATTTATCTTTTACTTACTCCCTTTCTTCAGTTTCTCTTCCTTCCTTTTTTCTTCCTATCTTCTATCCACCCGTCCATCCATCCATCCATCCGTCCATCCATCCATCCATCCGTCCATCCATCCATCTATCCATGCGCCCATCCCTCTACCCACCCTCCATCCATCCACCCATCCGTCCATCGATAGACTGTCTGATGAAAGCCACTCCCCTTGCCTTCGAAGTAACAGGGAATCCAATCCGTCTGTCGTATCCAGATTAGACGATCGATTGAGATTGGTCTCTCGATCCCTTGACGTCAGTCGCCATCTTGACCTTCTTTCGTCAAGACGAAGACTGAACGAAAACTGGTTCGTCGACAGTTTCTTTCGTCTCTGTCGATTCACCGACTGGCTGATTGACTTACTTACTTACTGACGGACTTACTGACTCGCTACTGTTTGGCTGGCTGGCTTAGTGACTGATTGATTGATTGATTGATTGATTGATTGATTGATTGACTGACCGACTGACTCACTGACTCACCGACTGGCTGACTGGTTTGCTGGTTGGCTGAATGAGTGGGTGATAGAAAGATGGATTGATTGGTTGATGGATAAATGCATGGACGGACGGATTGATGGATAGAAGGCTGTATGGATAGATGACATGTATATTGTATAGGCTATGTAAAGTTGTATACATGTAAATAGGTCTATAAATGTATTATTCCAGTTTTGAAACTAAACATACTCTGCATAATTGTATGCATGCGCACACCAACACACACACACACACATACAAACACGCACGCACACACATATATATATATACGTATATTATTTATATGTTTATTTATGCATACGTATAATTGTATATGTATATATAGTACGATAAACAAAGGCACATGGATATTTCAATGCCTGAGACCCGCCATGTGCAATGTGCATTAGATGCCCACGTGTAACAAAATCCTCTCTTTATCTGTTGATCCATGCGATCAGGAAACGTGACATTGGGTCAGATAATCCAGAGCAATTATCCATTGCCTGTAGCAGTCCATATCCTCTGTCGGCTCCCTCATCCGTCGGTCCACATGCTGATGACACAGCAGTCCATGGTCTCCGTCGACTCCTTCGCCCTTCGGTCCATATGCTGATGATATAGCAGTCCATGGTCTCCTTTCTACGTCGGTCCAGATGCTCGAGACAGCTGTTGGTTTGGCTGCTGATGTTGAAGCGGAGACCATAGGGACATAAGATAACGCCACAAATGCAGTTCGAAGCCCGGATGACATCCCAGAAGACCTTGCGGCGACGATAGCAGACAAATATATATATATATATATATATATATATATATATATATATATATATATATATATATATATGAATGTTTTTAGAAGCCCATATTTTATCGCATACGTGTAGGCTACATTTACGTGAGATTTTATCGGTATACTAATTTTATATATATTTATATATATATATATATATATATATATTATTTGTACATTATTATTATTATTATTCATTTATTGGCATGTTATATAGATACATATATAATATTACATATCATGTGTATTTGTTTCTGTGCATATATATATATATATATATATATATATATATATATATATATATATATATATATATATATATATATATATATATATATATATATATATATATATATATATATATATATATATATCTGAATCAAGATATTGGTCAGTGAGCGCGCGATGGATGGAGGAAATGAAGGTTGTATAGGAGAAGGCGTTGAAGACGTGTCTGTCTGGGTCCATGGTGGTTTTTAAGACGAAGAGACGGAAATGGTCTTTAGTCCTCTGGGTTCGATCCTACATCGACGACCGATATCTTATCGTTCCCTGTTATGATCAAGATTCAAAAACGCTCGCATATTTGGAGCTCTGTGCGTGTGACGCTGCACTGGCTTCCATTCGACGATAGGGTTATCTTCAAAATCCTCCTCCTGGGAAGAGCTTCGATATTCGGAGTGGCACCAGACTACACCAGACAGCTCTGCGTTCCTATAGGCTACATTTCAGACGAAGTTCAGACAGTTCAGACGAAGGTCTTGCGTTTATCGGCCTGTGGGGACTTGCTGGTCTCGCGCTTCCATACGACGATGCGTTTTGTCACAGTCAGCTTAAGAAACATTTTATGCTATCTCAAGATGCACTCGATCTTTAGATAACCATGCATGGTAAACACCCTTGTGAGATCCTTATATATGCATACAAGCATGCATATATTATACATACATACATGCATACATACATACAAACATGTAAACATACATACATATATACATACATACATACATACATACATACTTGTCATACATACATACATACTTGTCATACATACATACATACATACATACATACATACATACAAACATACAAACATAGAAACATACCTACATACATACATACATACATACATACATACATACATACATACATACATACATACATACATACATACATACATACATACATACATACATACATACATACATACATACAAACATACAAACATACAAACATACCTACATACATACATACATACATACATACATACATACATACATACATACATACATACATACATACATACATACATACATACATGCAAACATGCGGCGTAATTCTCTGCCACCTGTACTGAAATCGTGCATCTTTTACAGAATTTCATAATACATTATTTACTTGCTATGTAGATTTGCTTTGATTTGTAACTATAACACCGTTGACTCAAAATATAATGCATGCGTTTCATTCGATTTTTGCTTTATTTCTTTTCTGTTGCACTTTAAATGATTTCTACAACGTAATGATATTGACAAACTGTTAACTGCGTTTTTTTATAATTTCTTAAAACAGCATTGGACTTAAACATTTAACAGAATCTGATCAACTGTGGAACTGTTGAAATGCCGTCATGAATTCTGTCATAAGAAGCTAAGTGACCCTATTAGCGGGACTTGCTTTCCCTTCTGGTCCCATCTTCGGATGCCTACTAACACTTTCTTTGAGTGACTGTAATACTTTCGACTGCTAATGGTGTTCAATAAATTGATTGTCAGTTTATTGAACGCCAATAATTGTTGAGTTAAGTCAGGGTGAAAAGTGTTGTACTATATGCAGAATGCAATCATGATGACACGGATGACGTCGATGATCAGGTTAGGTGGATGGTGATAAGTTTGGATAAGTTAGGTAATGGTTGTCCTTGCTTTACTGCCAACAATGTGTGAAACTGCTAACTAAATACAAGTGGCTATTCTACTCGTACTTAAAGAGCGAATGTAACATTTAAAAGAGGTGTGTAATTATTCTCACCGTTCGTGTGGCATAATAATAATAATTATATTCTTTATTATTTCAAACCAACAGACGCCGTGAGATTACATTGAAACGTGAAAGTACAATCAATATCTTAATTAAACACACGGTTTGGCAGCCATGCAAGGCGCCGCCCTAGAGGGTGTTACAGGAAGCGATAGAAGCGGTGGAGCTAGTTTTACAGATATCGGTGTGGAGCTTTCAATTCTGGATAAATCAAACATTGCCTTTATTATTACTAGTTGACCTATTACCGACTACTACTATTGTTATTTGTTATTATTTATTGGTTCATTTATTCTTAAGCAATTAGAATAATCGCTTTATTATATCAAAAACCGAATAAAGTCACAATAGGTTACTTAGATTAACTGATTTCAGTTTAAGATTAATTATTTTTTCTTCCTCTACGCAAGTTTATGGTTCACGATTTAGAAATTACTCTATACATAGAGCATTCTTTTTTTTAATCCAAACATTTAACGTCGTCCTATGACATCAAAGGCCGTTGACGACAATTCATAAATGCAATTTACAGAAAACAAGATACTTATAGCGCCCGAAAGACACCATTTAAAAGTGTCAACCAGAGCCGTACAATGTCATAGAATATAGAGCATTCGAAGAATATGTACGAATATATAGCGTTATTAGAAGGGGTTTTGGAGGTGTTAACAGAGACCTTTCATTATGAGTTTAAATGTAACATTGCTTTTTCTCGTAGCAATAGTCTGGTGCCCTGCTCTTAGATTTTTAAGTCGCTTTCTAGAAATTTCGAGATTACGATTACGAGATACAGATAGCTTAAAAGTTTATTCTTTTCTCTTACTAAACAAGTTTTGGTTTCGAGTAAATAAATCTTGTTCCGCGCAATCTCCGCTTCACTAAGAAATTGAACGCATTTGAAGAATATATAGCCCAGTTGAAATTGTTCTGAAGGTGTCTTCTGAAACTTTTAAACTCGAAGATATGAATCAAAGTGCATTTCGTGTCGTTATTATTTATATGATTAGGATGATAATTATAATAATAATAATAATAATAATAATAATAATAATAATAATAATAATAATAATAATAATAATAATAATAATAATAATAATAATTATTATTATTATTATTATTATTATTTATTTTTTTTTTAGCCCCGGGGTATCAAGGATCCCCCAGGTAGGTAAAAAAATTGTCCGGAGACATATATAAATTATTTATTATTATTATTATTATTTTTATTATTATTATTATTATTACAATTTTTATTATTATCATCATCATCGTCGTCATCATCATCAAGGGGTCCATAGAGTAGTGGTAACATCACTGGCGTGAAGAGTAAGAGGTAGCGGGATCGCTTCCCGCAACCTCCCCAAATTTAGGTCCACTCAGCCTTTCATTCGTGAGATGGCGCGTTGTTAAAATGAGATGTAGGACGTGATTGGCGCCTTGCATGGCTGCCGAATGGCAGTTAAAATTCGACTCCTGTAATAACTTGTGATCATCCGTTCATACTGATTTGTAATCAAACTGCGTTATTGTCAGTTTGAAGATATTAAACGAAGATTTTTTATCATCATAATCATCATCACATCATCATCATCATCGGCAGCAGCAGCTTCATCGTCATTCAGGAATTCAAATTCGAATATCCGACAGGAGACAGAACAGAAATCGTAATCGTAATCTCCAAGCTTCTAAGGCGCCACTCGAAGGCCAAGCGCAGGGCATCATCGTATTCACGAGCGCTACGTCAAATCAGAGGGGGGTTTTCCAGAGAGTAGTCCAAATGAGGTCCAAATCCGATTTCCAGAAGACCAAACCAAATCAGAGGGGTTTCCAGAGAGTGGTCCAAAAGAGGTCCAAGGCCGAATTCTAGGGTACCAGATCAGGAGAGGCAGAGCAGCTGTCAAGGCGGGTGTCGTTTACGGCGAGAATAATTGGAAGGCGAAGGATCAGATGAGTCAGGGTAGGAGTACTTGAAAAGGTCAGACTTCAGTTTTGAGTGGAAAGCCCGGGGGTGATAGACAGAAACAGAATACAACGATTAGTTTGAAGTTGAATTGAATTGTAGTGAGGAGCGCTCTGTGCAAATTCAACGCTCGTGAATTACTGGGCCCGTTTGTATGGGCACGTCTTAGCTAGCTAGTCGTAGTCATGACGCTAGGTTTCCCCAATATTTAACTGGCTATATTGATCGCGCATGCGCAAGAGGTAGGCTCCCTATTAATATGCAGCCGTTATGATGGTACAGAAATAAACAGTTTGTTGGAAACTCATGCAGTACGAATCATTTTTAATTCAAGTAACATTTCTAAAAGAGGCGTGGGCTAGGGTAACCCATGAAAGTTGACAGCAAAGGCACAGTATAAAGATGACACGTAAATAGTTTAAGGACGTTTAAGTTAGTAAGTTAGTGTATTATTATAGCTGAGTTGGCTATAGAGAGCGCAAGTTGGGCAGAAATCTCGAACAGAATTTCTGCCCTGACAGTCCAGCACGCTAACCGCTACACCATCACCATCATGCAACAGAATATGTATATAAATATGCATGCAAGTATGTGTGTGTATATATATATATATATATATATATATATATATATATATATATATATATATATATATATATATATATATATATATATATATATATATATATATATCTGTGTGTTTGTGTGTGTGTAGGTGTGTGTGTTTGGGTCTAGACGTGCATGCAGTAGATTATATATGTTTCTCGGAACATGTGATAGCCGTTGGTTATGTAATTACGCGTTCTCTCTCTTCGCCAGAAGCGATGGTCTACAGTCGGTCGCGTTGCTTCCTGGATGAGGTGGCCAATCCTTGCGGCAGATGCAAATGTCTGCCTTTGTGAGGTGTGGCTAATCTCCCGAGATTTAATCGCTATTTTAGCGCTTCGGAGAAACCGTCACTGCTACAGCGCTGTTCATTTCAAGGACTTTGTCCGCTAAGCAAGTAAGTCATCTTTATTAGCGCAAGAAAAACGCCAACGCCTTGCAACAGCAATGCATAAAAAAGTGAAAAAAGTAGCACAAGGTCAATAGGAAAAACTGGTGCAATATTTTAAACGGTTTAAAGTCTTAATATTCAGTTATAGTTAGCCTATAATTTATGTGGTTCCTTTGCTGACCACCTTTCCGTCTCCAGCAATTCAGAAATTTTACTTTTACCTCTTTGAATAATACTGTAGTGTGTTGCAGCCATGGTTTAGTATGAATGGCTATCTGTGTGATTAACAATATAACCTAATGCAATACAATACAATGCAAAAGAATGCATTCCAATACAATACAATACAATACAATACTCGACTTGATGTGCGAAAGCGCAGCACCTGCATGTATGTACGTGGATATGCATTGTCAAAGATCTTCATTGTTAAACAAAGTAAGTGCGTATGACAATTATATATACACTATAAACATGGATTTACAGTGAGCTTTATAGTTGGTTTCGAAGACATGTGATCTGTAGTAGAACCACGGCAAGTTAACCTGTAAAATTTAAAAGCTTATCTCTCCTAGCTATAGGCTAGCTTCATCTTAAACGCTGTGACGGTGTCCACCGAGACAGATCTATCATAAAAACTTCAGTTGGAAACAATTAGATATAATATAAGCACGTGTTTATTATATACCTCAATGGCTGAAACATTTGATTAGAGTGCTCTCTTTAGACACCTTTAAAATGTTATCAGCAGATGCTACACATAATGCTTGGGAACCAGGCTCCGCCACTGCTCGTACTCTGGAAAGGCCAGTCCGAAGGATGGACGAATGGAGGGCGACGCTAATGATCTTTGTTACCACACAGTGTCGTTAAACTACTACTGCTGTTACAGTAGCTGTGTATTTCTGTATCTCAAATGGTTAGAGTGCTCTCTTTAGACACCTTTAAAACAGTCACCGGATGCTATATA
This sequence comes from Allolobophora icterica, assembly GCA_963556255.1. Lineage (NCBI taxonomy): Eukaryota > Metazoa > Annelida > Clitellata > Crassiclitellata > Lumbricidae > Allolobophora > Allolobophora icterica. The sequence continues at coordinate 78,340,725 of OY744606.1, read as the reverse complement.
TATACGTGGTGATACCAGTACGTAGGTATGTAATTTGATAGGGTCTGTATCCCGAATGGCTTGAGCGCTCTCTTTAGTCACATGCAAAACGTGTGCAACCGATGCTATACATAGGTTTTCGACAAGTCTGCCTGTTGTTATAGAGAGAAGAGCTGCAATATGCCAAAATAATTTCTGTTGACGTCAACGGCCTATGTTGCCATAAGGAGTCGCTAAACTGTAAATCCATCGATCAACCTGTCCGTGCCACCAGTGACCAGTCCCATGCCTCTTAAAAGGGGAGGGCGACGTCAGCGGCCTTTGTTGCCATAACATGTGGCTTAACACTAGAAACTACTACTGCCGATTGCCTTAGAGCCTTTCCTTAGACGCTTTTAAAACATTACCAACCGATGCTACAGAGGCCTTGGATACGGTGGCCTCTCTCTATCCGTTCGTCTATCTGTCTGTCTCTCTCTATCTTTCTAACTATCTATCTATCCGTCCGAGCTTAAAGCTTGACTGCAGAGCAGCATTTTGTGTTCATTTTGTTGTTAAACAAAGTAAGTGCGTATGAAAATATATTATATAGCATTAATTTAAGTTGGTTAAGAAGACATATGGTCTATGTTAGAAACACTGCAAGTTAATCTGTAAAGCTCAAAAGCCTATTTCTTTTAGCTTCGTCTTAAAAGCTGTTATGTTGTCCACTGAGACAGATCTATCATCCAAATAACTCCACGAGCCTACAACTCTGGCACTGAAAAATCTGTGTCGTAATTTTCCACAAGGTTTGTTAAATAATTTATATCTGTGGTCTTGAGTCTGATCACGCTAGCCGGCTGATTAGAGCGCTCTCTTTAGACACCTTTAAAAACTGTCCTATAGATGCTATATATAGGCGTGGGCAGTAGTCAGTAACGGTTGCAGTGCTTAGTCCTTCTATAGGAAACTCAACATGTTAGAGTGCTGATAGCATTTTTTTGGTTTGTATTGTATTTAAACATTTATAAAGCGCCTCTAGTAGGGTGAACCGCTCAGAGGCGCTCGCAGTGCGCAAGGCCAATAGAAAAGAAATAAGTCCCGAGAAAAGCAAAAGAAGACGAGAGGTTTCCTATTAAAATTTGAGAGCGAGTAGAAGGAGACAGTGTATTCCAGAGAGAGGGACCAATTGAGGCAAAAGATCGGGACTGCGCCATAGCTGTTCTAGTATGAGGAACTGAAAGATCAAATCTGTTTGAGGAGCGAAGTGGACGATGCGAGGAGACAGAAAGAGGCCGGTGAATTACATCAATTAAAATATTTGGGGGCAAGACACCGCTGTGTCTTGGATACCAGAATAAGGATTTTAAACTTGATACGTGCAGAGAGAGGAAGCCAGTGCAGTTGCTCAAACATGATAGTGTCATGTCCTCGATGTCAATCTCAACAACTTTCTGCAATAGAGCACCAATATGCATTGCTTCTTGTCGTGTAGTTTTTCTGCGATCAAGGCTTGCCACAAAGCATGGAGCATCAATAAGGCGTCGTATTTCGCTGCAGTGTTATATTTCAATCATCAAAATGCAATTAATTAAACTAAATTAAAAACCTCATTACTTAAGCACCTAGCCGCTTCAGATTTCAAATGTTTTTGAGAAACCCTAATATATACCCATGGGAAGTAACCTGTAGCTGTTGAAGCGCCAGGTCTCATCTCTGTAACTCAAAATGGTTAGAGCGGTCAATTTTAGACACCTTTAAAACTGAGTCACGGAACGCTATATATTGGCGAGTGCGCGCTAGGCTGTATAGAATAAGCATGTTTGTATCTGGAAATGGATTAAGAATTCTCTTTAGACGCTTGTAAAACATGTTCAACCGATGCTATATAAATTATATATACAGACGTCATCGGCCTTTGCTGCCATAGGACGTCGTTAAACTGTGGATCCATCCATCCACCAGTGCATGCCTCCAGTCCCAAGAGATGCCAGTCCCAAGCCTGCGAAAAAGGGGAGGATGACGTCAGCAGCCTTTGTCACCATAAGATGCGGCTAAACACTAGAGACTACTACTGCTTAGGGCGCTTTCTTTAGACGCCTTTAAAACGCGGAGAGCACGATACAGTTACTATGTAGGGATCTTGAGCAAGTCCTTCACTCACAGTTGCTCAGCGCCATCGACTGATCATTGGTCACTAAACAGTGGCGGCTAATAAATGCTTGGTAATTATAACTAAGTTGCTTTGGTTTATGTTAATTCAAAAGAAACTCTGCCAACGCACTGCCTCCTTTCCAGCGATAACCTTATAGGCTTCAATTAGATCTCCTCTGCTCCTGCTCCTACTCATACTCCTCCCGCCAAATGTTGCTACCCCGCGCCTTCTAAATGATTTGGGATTCCTCAGATCCTTCTAATCCCAAATCATTTTGATCATCTAATCTAGTGACTTCTATAGCGCTCTTATCATATAATGCACAAGGCCGTCCGTCCAGTGTGTCTGTCTGTCTGTCTGTCTGTCTGTCTGTCTGTCTGTCTGTCTGTCTGTCTGTCTGTCTGTCTGTCTGGTGTCTGTCTGTCTGTCTGTCTGTCTGTCTGTCTGTCTGTCTGTCTGTCTGTCTGTCTGTCTGTCTGTCTGTCTGTCTGTCTGTCTGTCTGTCTGTCTGTCTGTCTGTCTGTCTGTCTGTCTGTCTGTCTGTCTGTCTGTCTGTCTGTCTGTCTGTCTGTCTGTCTGTCTGTCTGTCTGTCTGTCTGTCTGTCGATGATAGCCCTCTTGTGCCCTTTCTCCAGTGTTCTAAGCAATGGAATCCACAGCTGGATGCAATATCTCTCTCTGTTCATACGTGCTCTATCTCTTTGCGTGTATGTCTACATGTCTCTCTGCTTGTACGCGTGTCTATGTAATCTCGAGCGATCGCTATAGTCGTGCAGTAAATTGTCGGTCAAATCTTCCGTGTCTGCTTATATAGCGCAGGGTAGGAAAGAGGGCGACATCTCGCGCCTGGAATTCCAATGAATATTTATACCGTTATATTAGCAAATATTATTGGCAGATTATACGTCTAATCCATTCAAATAGGAACAATTCAACGGCCAAAAACTCTAGTAACTATCAACCGCTGGCGCTTCAGAACCAAAATATCATTAACCCAATTCAATCCCTTAAGAACCTGACAGAATTTATGAGATTGACCTATTTACTTAGATTACGTATTTATGTGAACTTTTAGAACTTCCAGTCAAGTTCTACCTGCCTGCCTGCCTGTCTGTCTGTCTGTCTGTCTGTCTGTCTGCCTGCCTGCCTGTCTGTCTGTCTGTCTGCATGCCTGCCTGCCTGTCTGTCTGTCTGTCTGTCTGTCTGTCTGTCTGTCTGTCTGTCTGTCTGTCTGTCTGTCTGTCTGTCTGTCTGTCTGTCTGTCTGTCTGTCTGTCTGTCATTAGTCCAACAGATGAAAACAGTTATTTGCTACTGTATCTGGCATTCGAGGATGTTGCTTGTTAGGTAGTATGAAGCGTGCTGTTGGACTGGACTTCGGTGATGGAGAGGGGCGGGTGTTGTTGTTGATGGAGCAAAGTGGTTGCACATTAGGCGATGATGACAATGGAATGAGAGACAAAGGAAGGAAGGCAGTGCTAACTGATGCCCTTAAGGTGCACTCACAGACGCAGTGTTTGGAAACCGTCAGTCACTAATGTAAGTAATGTAACTCCTCGTCGAGTTTCTAGTGACAACCCACACTTCACTGTGCCTTCCGTCTTAGAACAATGTCTGATATTACACGGATACTAATACATATCGAAGCATAAAGCTCGTAAACATAACTGTCTGATAGTAAAGCTCCAGTGACACTGTAGCTTTTAGCGAGACAGCTTACTGTGGTTACATGTTATTGTGCTTAGACAAAACTCAATTCAACTGAGCCTCTGTTGCTGGTTCGTCTATGGAACATTAGACACCTTTAACACGCTATCAACCGATGCCATATAGAAAATTATTTAGACATGGGACACAATAGTCGATGAACACCAGGTAATGTCCTTCGTCAGGTTGTATTATGACGTAGAAACGGTGAGAATTGTTCAAAATAATTTCTGTCGACGTCAAAGGTCTTTGTTGCCATAAGACAGTGGTACACAATGTCAATGTCCGGTCCGTGACGAGTCATCATGTTGCCCGCGATGTCCAACAGGAAAAGCAACTATTTAAAAGCCGGCACTTACATTAAGTCTACATTGACTTGCGCACTGTGGACATTGAACACAAATATCAGTATTGTAGTAAAGAGAAGTACTGAGTCCCTTTCTTTATAACTCTTTATGTTAACTTGTGTATGTGTTTAACTGCGTACGGCATCTTCATACATTTTGACATGCATTCATCGGAATTAAACCGAGTCGTTACATTTGTTTGGTCCCCGAAGGGTTTAAGAAATCGTTTAGTGGCTCTTGACCGAAAAAGGTTGTGCACGACTGCCATAAGGTGTCGTTAAACTCTGGATCCTTCCGTAAATAGATGGGTAGAAAATAGAGCAAATAAGTAGATAAGCTCTCTTTCGACACCATTAACACGGTGTAAACCGACGGTATATAAATGTGAGACGCGGTAGCAGTTTGATGGAAATTCTTTTGGTTCTGCCTACGTCAACGGCTTTGTGCCATAAGATGTCGTTAAGCTCTGGATCCATCCACTTATGTATTAATAAAGTGCGAACAATATTATTAGAGAACTTTTATGAGCTGCATTATACTGCCTTAGCATTTAGAACTTAATGTAATTGATAGTCACCTTTAAAACGCTTGCAATAAACGCATATTAGGTCAAACTTTAAAACAGGCTTTATCTAATAACCACCGTTATTCACATTGATGGGAAGTTTTGAAATACAAAGTATTTGAAATAGTAATTGAAATACATTTAAGTATTTATGTATTTGTATTTCAAATACATTAAAAATGATGTACAATTTGTATTTTTATTTTAAATACTTTTCAGAGTATTTTTTATTTGGAATATGAAATCCTTCGTTAAAAATACTATTTATTACGTTCTTACTCTCATTATATTTCGCGCAAAATACATTTTTTTCTCGGTATACGCCTAATAGGCCTAATAACTCAAGGGTCTTCTAACTAGCGATCTTTTGCTGAACGTCGTATGGTAACCAGTGTTGATCGTTATATCTTGGCTGCTCCAACCCATCCATTCTTCAAACTACGTTGGGTGCCTGATTCCCAGAAAGACAGATTCCAAAAGCTCATCCTTGACACTTCTGAGTTATTCACCAACCAAACACAATCTTCTGAAACCACTGTGGCCACTGTCCACTGAGAACAGTGCAGATCATGATAACTTTTACAACTACGACGTCCATCCAGCTGATTCATCTTTTAACCGGGCAAATCTGCAAGTTATGCAGTATCTTGAAGACCCATCGCGAAACCTCGAATCAGTTACATCCTTTCCAGTAGTAAAGGACTTTTTCATTTAGGTGCAAAGAGGTCATTCCGTCGTCTACACCCGTTTAACGTTTATTCGGTTGTGGTAGACAGATATTTATTCCACAACGCAATGGACTGTCTGATACAACATTTGAGAAACCGTAGCTGTTAACGCAGAACAAGGACTTTTTCTTTTGAAAACTTTGCAAACCTGACATTGTGTTTTGCAGCATGATGACTGATTATTAATTAGACATTTCTAATTATGTATCTAGGCTAGGGCGCATTTATTTTGTATTTCAAATTCAAAATACAACAATGTATTTGTATTTTGTATTTCAACTACAGTTTCGAAAAATGTGTTTTGTATTTACAGTTCAAATTACTTCTGAAAGTGTATTTGTATTTATTATTTGAAATATACTCTTGAGAGTATTTTACCCAACACTGATTCTGACTGATGTTCATTATAGCGCCTGTTTACAACTTTTCAGAGGTGTGTAAGGAGAAGTCAGTTTGACATTTCAGCATTTCATATTTATTTTCGCTTCTTTCAATTTGTGCACAGTCCAATCTTGTATCGTTGTATAATGATATGTCAACGGTGAGAGCTGTTCAGAATAATTTTGTCGACGTCAGCGGCCATCGTTGCCATAAGATGTCGTTAAACTCTAGATCGGTGTTTGTATAATATAGGCTAGACATTAACAAATATGTGACTTCTTTGTTTTTTCTCGTTTTGGATGTGAACGAGCATAACTAGAGACGTCATTTATATAAATTCTTCATAACAATTAGTACCATAATTTGATAACAACACTTTTATGTTTGGCGCACTTATGCCAATAGAACTCGGCGTGGAAACTACATACATTTGTCCATGCGTCTCCTTCATCCCAATTGCACTTTGTTGAACGTATTGAGTCTCTATCGAAGTCTCTCCATTCCTGGATGTCCTCAAATCGTCTCTGTCTTAGTGCCTCCAAAACCCAGTTCATTTGGTTTGGCTCCCCTCAACAGTTGTTGAAGATTGATTTTGTCCTCCTCTCGGAAATATTTCCACACTACTCCTTTTCATCAAGTGTTCGTGAGCTGGGTGTTACGCTTGATAGCTCTCTGTCCTTCAACGATCACATCTCTAACCTCACACGTGTTTCCTACTTCCACTTAAAGCGTCTCAGGACTGTTCGACGATCTGTCTCATACTCTGTTTTCACAACGCTGGTCCATGCTTTCATTTGCTCCAGAATCGACTACTGCAATTCACTTCTAATCGGTATCTTGCCTCTGCAGTCAGTCCTAAACGCAACTGCGAGATTAATAGCACGTTTGCCACGCTACTCACGCAGTTCATCCTTCATGTTTGAGCAACTGCACTGGCTTCCTCTCTCTGCACGTATGAAGTTCAAAATCCTTATTCTAGTGATCAAGACCCAGCGGGGTCTCGCCCCCAAATATTTAATTGATGTAATTCACCGGCCTCTTTCTGTCTCCTCGCATCGTCCACTTCGCTCCTCAAACAGATTTGATCTTTCAGTTTCTCATACTAGAACAGCTATGGCGCAGTCCCGATCTTTTGCCTCAGTTGGTCCCTCTCTCTGGAATACACTGTCTCCTACTCGCTCTCAAATTTTAATATGTAACCCCTCATCTTCTTTTGCTTTCCTCAAGACTTATTTCTTTTCTCTTGGCCTTGTGCACTGGGAGCGCCTCTGAACGGTTCACCCTAATAGCGGCGCTTTGTAAATGTTTAAATACAATACAATACAATACATTAATTTTGAGGGTGAATTACAAACCTCCTATATAAGAAATCAAGCGCATAGTTCTGTGTTTGAAGTTGCATTGTGCAAACGAACGGTGAGAAATGTTAAAAATATTTACACACCTCTTTTAAGTATGATATTCGTTCTATAAGTTAAAGAAGGCGAGCGGTTATGCATTTCATATTTTCAAAAACAGCCCTAACCTTATTTTGCAGAATATAGCACGTTCAGAAAACAAAATTAAAACTTACATTAGTGTTATTACAACTTGGAAATTATCAGACATTGATAGAGCGATTTCTCTTTAAAGAACTTCGTACCGCAAATCGTGTTCACACCACATATAAGTATTTCTGAATTGCAGATAATGCACTTCAGACCATCATCTATATAAATAAAGAGAAGATTCTGTGTGTGTGTGTGTGTGTGTGTGTGTGTGTGTGTGTGTGTGTCTGTGTGTCTGTGTGTCTGTGTGTCTGTGTGTCTGTCTGTCTGTCTGTCTGTCTGTCTGTCTGTCTGTCTGTCTGTTTGACGGGCATGCATTTCTACAGTTTTCGAGCTTTTCACTCGAAACCTCACTACTGTGTCGGGGTGGGCATGACACACCCAGTGTGAGGCTTCTCGTCTGCCCGTTTTCACCGCTACCATGGTGTCCCGGGCCAAAAACTACCCGGGCAAAGCATTTTTAGCTCTTAAAAAAAACTTACACTCAACCTATTTTCACTCGCTAGATGGCGCCGCCCGAGAAGATTCTGTGTGTTTAACCGCCAATTCTCTTTCACCGGCATGCATTTCTAAAGATTCGCCAGATGGCGCCGCCGTAGGGATTTCACTTGACATTAACTTTGTTACTTATTCGCTAGAGGGATTGAAACACCCAAAGCGCCGGGTTAAGCAGCTTCGCGTCCCCCGTTTTGACCGCTACCATGGTGTCCCGGCCCAAAACCTCCAAAACCCGGGCAACACCGGGTAAACCAGCTAATATATATATATATATATATATATATATATATATATATATATATATATATATATATATATATATATATATATATATATATTATGAGAACGTTACTAGTTGAGTTGTATTATATATCAATCTTTATTCACCAAATATGGTAGCACAACAAAAACAGAACAAAACAATCGATACAGCATTCACTGGGCTAATTAAACATATTTCACAGTCCACATTTCCTTAATAATGCATGTCGTGGTCTACGCGGGTGCATGCATCAAGGGAAGAAAACCGACGCGTCAACAAGCTTGTTTACAACGCACGGAAAATTCTGCAGCAAGCTGTCAACATTAATTCGTTGCATGCAACAAGGATATACGTGTTCAGTAGGACTTTCCAGGGAAAAGTACAGTGACGTCACAGAACGTTCTGGAATCCGGGAGAACTCTATATAAGATAGACCTGATGTACATTAAGGGCCTTTTGACGAAGATTTGTAAACGTTGAAACATTGATCATATGACGTTCAATCGAGACCAGCCAACCTGTGTGCTGTCTACGATTGTGATATTTGATAGACGAGTTGACTTACTTTACACTTAATCGACTTTATTTTTAATTAAAGATCTTTTAATAGTTCCTTTGTTGGTTCGTCGTTGCGATCGAAGGAGTCGACCGCGACATTATTGGTGTCAGAAGCGGGATCATCGGTGTTGGATCCGGTGAAGAAGACGCGAGCCGGCGGAGGAAGGAGTCAACCCGGAGGATCAAGAGACGGTCTGTTCCAGACAGCGAGCGGATCGAGACGCCTTTCTACCGTGGGAGACGGGTGAATCGGCATACGACAGTCGGACGGACGAAGTGCGTCGTTCGGCTGAGACAGCAGAAGACAGCAGTCAACATACGGGTAAGATCCTAGGTGTTGTCGTGGCTGAGAAGGAGAAAAGAGAGTGGAGTTGCAGCCGAGTGGGAGGCAGCCATTATTTCTCTTTCAATATCTGCTGATTATTTCTTTGAAATTTGATCCATTGTTGTGATCGAGGCCAGACTTGCGTGAGCTTGTATAGTTTTTGCGTACTTGGCGAGTGTACTTCTTTGGATACTGCATAGTTGCACTTTGGGTTGTGGAATTTTCCTTTTGTGTGGCGGGTTTGCCGCGTGGTGTCTGTTTTTTTTTGTTGATTGTTGTTGACTGACTGTTTGTAAAAATGGAAGCGTTGACAACAGAGATGCAAGCGAATATTCGCAAAATGTCGTCTGAGCGCCTTAGGGTGTATCTTATGAAGGCAGGAAGGGACGAAGATGATGTTATGTCATGGGATCGAAATCAATTAATGGAAGAATGGGCCATGGAGATTGGAAAAGAGGAAGAGGAATTTAAGGGTAGTCCAATATCTCCAACAGGAGTGGATTACGAGCTGCAGAAGCGCCGTCTGGAGTTCGAAATCCGTAAATATGAAGAACAAAGGGAGAAGGAAGAAAGAGAAAGGGAGGAACGGAAGGAGAAGGAAGAAAGAGAAAGGGAGGAACGGAAGGAGAAGGAAGAAAGGGAGGAAAAGAGGAGAGAGGAAGAAAAGAAAGAACAAAGGGAGAAGGAAGAAAGAGAAAGGGAGGAACGGAAGGATGAAGATGTTAGAGCAAAATTATTACTAGCCATTTTAAGTGAAAGAGCTAAGGCATTAACCATGCGCCTTACTGAGGCACAGCTCCATGACTACAAATTCCTGAAGGAGTTTTTGCTAAGGGAGTTTAAGATAAGCCCTTCAAATCTTAGAGCCCGATTTTGGTCGTTGCACAAAGCATCGGACGAATCATTTACGATCTATTCATCCAAATTGCGTGTGGCTCTTATGTATTATTTGAAAAGTAGAAAGATAACTGATGAGTTTGATAAACTTGTAAGTTTATTGGTTGCGGATCGGATTAAGGAGTCCTTGTCGAAGGCTTGTTTAGATTATATCTTGGCCCAAGAAAAAGAGGAGTGGTTGAGCTGTGAAGACATAGCTAATGCGGCTGACATTTATGTAGCGTCGCATGATGGTGGGAATGACTTAGTATGCCGTAGTCATCCGACACCGAAGTATAATAATTGGACGAGAGGTCAACCACATGTTCAAGTCAATAACCAGACAGCTCAACCCAAGTCTCCCAAACCGGAATTAAGGGGTGAAGCCAAGATAGGTGCGAGGGTGTCTCAGGAGGAGGCCAAGGTAAAGGGTCTCTGTTTCCTATGTCATCAGAAGGGTCATATGGCAAGGGAGTGCCAGACCAAACCAAGTTCTAAAAAAGTGAGTACTTGTATATCTGGGAACCCAACTGAAGAAGTGACCGACTTATTTGTTGAGAAGGTCAACGTGTTGCATGAGATACCTGAACAGGTAAAGCAAGGGAATTTATTGGATAATTCTAAACCAATAGGGTTGGAAACTGCTGTAAGGGTATACGAGAATAGTGTTGATGGATTACACGAGAGGTCGTATATCAATGTACAGATTGAAGATCTCCCTTCTCAGCCAGCATTATCTGATTCAGGAGCAGAAATTTGTTGTATTGATAAGAAATTAATTGAGTCACTAAATTTACCCGTGATTAAACGGATTAATATAATTGGTTTTCAGGGAGAAGGATGTAAGGCAGATGTAGTATACCTACAAATGAAATTAGCCAATTCAATGGAAGGAACGACGAACATTGCGCCATCTTTGTGCGTCATGTTCGCTGTAGTCCCTGAACTAAATGAACGGGTTATTTTGACACCCCATGTTGTGGACCTATTAAGGGATAGTTCGCAATATGTAGTGATGGTAGCTGGCGTAGATCGATGTGTACAAATAAATAAAGGGGCAGAAGAAGATAACTTAGAAGTTAATATCGAGAAAAGTAACAGCAACGAATCCTTGCCGTCAGAAGTGAATGAATATTCTCAGGAGCAACTAGTTGATGATTCAGATAATTTTCTTGATGTTGAGTCAACAGAGTTCAAGTCTGATGAGGGAGTAGCGAATAATGATACTTTATTGCGTGAGCAACAGAATTGTCACAGTCTTATACCTTGCTGGCAACAAGCGAGACAGAATAAAAATAATTTCTTTATAGATAATAACCTCCTGTACCACAAAGGGGAAATTATGGGACATAAGGTTAATCAATTATGTTTACCGGAAGATAGAATCGAGGTTGTCTTGCGAGTAGCACACGATGCCCCATGTGCTGGGCACATGGCTTTTAAGGCAACGAGAGCCAGGATCAAATTAAACTTTTGGTTTCCAAGAATGGATGAGAGGATTCGCGAATATTGTGCGTCTTGTCAAATTTGTCAACTAAGAACTCCAGTTAAAGTGGCAGATCGAGTCCCGATCACTCCTATTCCGAGGGCGGATGAACTCTGTTTTAACCATCTAAATATGGATTGTATTGGCCCTATGGTAGTGACTGGAGAATCCAACAAATCGAAACCCCAGTACAATTATGCTCTGGTTCTGGTGGACAAATTTTCTCGTTGGCCGATGGCGTATCCTCTTAGATCGCTGAATGCAAAGGGAGTTTGTGAAGCTCTGTTGCAAGTTTTTACAACTTTTTCTATTCCAAGGATCATCAGTTCTGATTGTGGTACCAACTTTACCAGTCGTTTGACGAAAGAATTCTTGCGGCGAATGGGTTGTAGTCCCAGGTTTAATACCCCTGGACATCCTGAGGCAGCTGGATTGGTTGAAAGATGCAACCAAAGCTTGAAAACCATGATCTTTAAGCTTGCTCAATCTGATCCTCGTGGATGGCACCAATTGTTACCGTTTGTTCTGTGGAGCCTTAGAGAAAAACCTTCAGGCACGACTCATATTTCGCCATTCACTATGGTTTATGGAACTCTTCCTCGGGGTCCACTTAGTGTGTTGAAGGAATCGTGGGCTGGCGAACGAAAAGTACCTCTTAACTTAGGTAAATCACCCGAAGAGTATCTCCAATCACTGAAGGAAAACCTCGAATTCGCGAAAGTTTATGCAGATTACTATAGTGATATAGAAACAAAGCGGTATGCAGATTATTATAACTTGCGTAGTACTGACAGAAAATACGAAGTTGGAGATAAAGTAGCAGTATTAGCACCAGATTTTGGCAGTTCTAAATTTTATAGTCGATGGCAAGGACCTGCTACCGTAGTCAAGGTTAAATCCCCATATTCTTATATAGTAGAAATAGAGGGAAAACAAAGACATTTACACGCAAATAAGATCAAGCGATACCATGAACGACTCGAACAAGCGATGATCAATAGCTGTTCAGTAATTGTTGATCAAGATGAAGAATTTGGTATAGTAGAGGTTGTAGATCAGGAAGAACGTGAACAAATAAGCCCGAGTAAGCGAATTGATCCTCTGATTATAGCGCATCTTTCGCAAGAGGAACAGAAGCAACTTTTTGAAATTTTGGATCGGCACACGGCAGTATTTGTGGATAAACCTGGGTATTGTCCAGTATTAGAACATGAAATTAAGATAACTCATGATTTCACTCCTAAGCGTTTAAGGGCATATAAAGTACCTGAGCTACTTAAACCTGAAGTACAACGCCAGATAGAAGAAATGTTGGCATTAGACATCATTCGACCATCGAAAAGTGAAATGGCCAGTCCGGTAGTTTGCGTTTTAAAGGGACCCAAAGGTCAAAATGGCGTTCGATTGGCAATTGATTATCGCCATGTTAACAAATATTCTCTAGGTGATTGTTACCCGACCCCAGACATTGCTGACATCTTACAAAAGGTGGGACGGGCAAAGTTTATTAGTGTTTTCGACGCGAAATCGGGGTATTGGCAAATTCCAGTTCGGAAAGAACATCGATGGCTTACGGCATTCGTATGTGATGCAGGACTTTTTGAGTTCACAAGAATGCCGTTTGGACTCAAGTCCGCTAGCAATACCTTTATTCGTGCTATGACCCAAGTTTTACATCCAGTGCGAAGTTTTACCGAACCATTCGTCGATGATATGGCAGTGGTTTCAATGAATTGGAATGACCATTTAGAACATCTAGAGAAATTCTTGCAAACTATTGAGGAAGCAGGACTCACTTTGAATTTAAGAAAATGTAATTTTGCACAAAACAAAATAAAGTTTGTTGGCCATATAGTAGGGTCAGGTTGTATTGAACCTGATCCAGGTAAGATCGCTACGATCAATGATATCCATCCTCCAACAACAAAGAAAGAAGTTAGAAAGGTTATGGGTTTTTTCAGTTACTTTCGAAATTTTATACCTGCTTTAGCTGAAAAAGCACGGGTAATAACTGATTTGACACGAGATAACATACCTACGAAGGTGCCTTGGGAGCAAAAGCATCAAGAAGCACTAGATAAGTTAAAGGATGATCTCAGTAAAGCTACACAGTTGCATACCATTGATTTCACTAAGGAATTTGGTTTAAGTGTTGACGCAAGTGCCACCGCGGTCGGGTGTTGCTTGTTTCAGTGGACCGAAGAAGGTCAAGAAAAACCAATTGCTTTTGCTAGCCTTAAACTTACAGATACACAGATGCATTGGTCTACAATTGAGAGAGAGGCTTTCGCAGTAATTTGGGCACTTAAACGATTCAAGTCATGGATATTCTTATCAAAGATAATCATTTATTCAGATCATAATCCTTTGTCTTATCTCACAGATGCAAGCCCTAAGAGTGCGAAACTGACTCGTTGGGCGTTAGCATTGCAAGAGTTTAACGTGGACTTTCGATATCGTCCTGGACGTCAGAACACGGTGGCTGATTTCCTCTCTCGGTTGTGACTCGGATGGTGAAGGGGGGGAATGGCCCGACACACAAGGATCGAGCCCGCAAATTGTATAAATAAATTGACTAACTGGTGTGTTTTGTTTTGTTTGTATATGCTGTGTCGAGATGGAGTCTGGAGGCCCGGCTTGATTGTGATGACCCGTTCGGGATGGTGCTGAAGACGTGTCATCATCTGAGGGCGGAGGGAATGTCGTGGTCTACGCGGGTGCATGCATCAAGGGAAGAAAACCGACGCGTCAACAAGCTTGTTTACAACGCACGGAAAATTCTGCAGCAAGCTGTCAACATTAATTCGTTGCATGCAACAAGGATATACGTGTTCAGTAGGACTTTCCAGGGAAAAGTACAGTGACGTCACAGAACGTTCTGGAATCCGGGAGAACTCTATATAAGATAGACCTGATGTACATTAAGGGCCTTTTGACGAAGATTTGTAAACGTTGAAACATTGATCATATGACGTTCAATCGAGACCAGCCAACCTGTGTGCTGTCTACGATTGTGATATTTGATAGACGAGTTGACTTACTTTACACTTAATCGACTTTATTTTTAATTAAAGATCTTTTAATAGTTCCTTTGTTGGTTCGTCGTTGCGATCGAAGGAGTCGACCGCGACAATGCAATTATACTATGTACATAAAAGTTCACACACAAAGTTTACAACAGTATTCCCTGTAATTGGCCCCCTAAGAAAGAGTCTTGTTCTTCTTAACATCCAGCAGTCCTTAATGTTAGGTTCCTGCGTGAAGTGCAGTATGTCCTCAACACTACAGTGGCCGACCTTGAAGATCTTACAGATGGCAGTGCTGTAGGTGTAATTTAGTGTGTTCAGTTCACTGTTACTGAGGCTCATAGCTTCCATTCCGTAAAGCAAGAATGGCTTACAATAAGCACTAACAAGATGCAGTAGAACTGGCTCAGTGAATTTACAACATTTACTATATAAAGAGTTGAAAGATTTGTAGAATTTGACTCTCATTTCATGCAAACTAACTTTAAATGATTTGGCAGAAACAAGACAACACCCCAAGTATTTAAGTTTTTCTACATAGTTAATTTGAACACTGTTTAGCCTAATCATTTTACATGCGGCACGATAGGAAGGGCCAATCCTCATTACCTGAGATTTTCTTACATTTAATTTCATGTCAATGCTCTCTAGTTCTTTCACACAAATGTCGACCATGGCTTGTATGTCACATAGAGAAGCTGACATCAAGATAAGGTCGTCAGCATACATGATGCATCCCAGAAATAATTCCCCAATCCGGCAGCCATGGTTGGACTTGCTCAATTTTTCTATAACATCATTCACATATACCGCAAAAAGTATTGGTGAGAGGACACCACCCTGCCTGACTCCACAGCCTAGACTGATCATATCAGACAACATGCTATCCCATCTCACATATGCTGCACTCATACTATACCAACTTATGAGGATGCATAAAAACTCACGAGGGACTGATCTATCCATTAACTTGCTAAATAATGCATAGTGATTGACTTTATCAAAAGCTTTAGACATGTCTAATGCACACAGGTTTACATTAGAGCCATGATTAGAAAAGTAATCAACTACTGATCTTACAGCAAGCAATGCATGAGAACAGCCCAACCCCTTTTTGAAACCAAACTGCAGGTCGGAAGTCAGCAAGTAGGTACCGTACAGTTCCAGCAAACACATTTCAAAGAGCTTGGACAGATTGGAGCTCAATGTGATACCTCGATAGTTGTCACTCTTACTATTGTCTAGGGTGGCCCCTTTTTCCACAGGTATAATGATGCCTAAGCCAAACTTGGTAGGTACCTTGCCATGCCTAAGCATCTGGTTGAATAGAAGAGATAGGAGCACACACAGTCTAGGATGAGCATGTACTAGATGCTCTGCCTCTATCCGATCTAAACCTGGGGCTTTACCACGCTTCATTTTGCGGATGCACTGGTCAACCACCTCTACAGATACTGTGCTGTAATCAAAAGCTGGATTGTACTGGCTGAACCGAGAAAGAAATTTACTTCTGAGTTCTTCATTATATTTTTCATTATTGGGTGAACATGCATTTTTAAAATTGATGGCAAAGGCATTGGCAATTTTACTGGGTTCAGTAAAACCATCCACTGCCACAGAAACTTTGCGTTTACTTTTAAACTTGCTTTCCCATGTTTTCCAGAATGCAGTGGTATCTTTTGCCAGTAGATAATCATGCAAGTCATTAGAGATGTGCTTATCCTCTGCTGCCCGTTTGCTTCTAATAGCAAGCTTGTATTCAGCTTTTGCACATCTTTTGGCTTCATAAATTGGTCCTTGGCTGGGCCTACCAACCGCCTTCCACATATCATGGGCTGCTATAGACTTGTGCTTGAGATCAGTGAGTTGATCATCCCAGTAATGTTTATAATAAGAAGCAGATGTCATGGGGCAGTGCTTATCTGCTGCACTACATAAAGCCTCAACTATTTTGTCATAGAATGCATCTATATCATTACCACACTTACAGGTGCAACCCACTGCACAGTTCGTGCACATATTAAGGTAACTAATATCAGATAGATAAACATTTGTAGCATGATAGTATGAGATGAGGTCAGCTTTATCCCATCTCAATCTTTTATGCTTATTGTTATATGAGCTTTGCCTATCACAGTCACTGTTTTTAACTGGTAGGCAGTCAGAAAGGTGTAGCACCAATGGTAGGTGATCCGACAGGTTTATACCACTATCAATAATCTCAGATAACTCCACCTTATCCAACAAGGCATTATTGATGAAAAAGTGATCAATGAAGGATGTAGTTTTGTGTGCAAAAGATAAGTAAGTGTACTTAGTGGGGCCTACAACTCTGTTGTCACACAGCATCAGATTTGCACCCTTAATAAAATCATTAAAAATTTGACAGTGGGATAGCCCATTAGGAAATTCCAGATTAAAATCTCCTCCAAGGATGATGTTGCAACCCAAGTTTTCGCTTAGGATGCCATCGATGTTTGCAAGAAGTTCTGTCATTATGTCATCATATGAGTCACAATTTAGTACAGGAAAATACACATTAATATATACACAATCTGCAATCTTGATAGCAATTAGCCTATCTAGTTTGACTATTATATTTAGTCTTGGCATAAGTCTATTTTCAACAAGGATAGCAACACCTCCAAAAGGCCTGCCTCTTAATATACCACGCCCAATGGTATCCTCCATCGCTGAACTGGAAATACTAGTGAATTTAGAATCCACTGTAGAAAGACGTTCGAGGTCACTTGGCAACAGCCAGTGCTCCTGCACAAAAATTACATTACAGTCCTGGCACAACTCTGCCAGCATGGACAGCCCTTGATTGAGTCCATACAGGTTGAAAGTGCTAATTGTAAGATTCATGATGATTTGGTGGTAGTGTTCTTGGCTTCTTCTATCGATACGTCGTTAGATGTCAGTTTTGTTCCAGTGGCTGCAGCCTTGAACTTCCAGGGGCGTACCAAGATGCCTTTTGGCCACGTATCTTTGGCCATAATGCGATCTGCATGCTGCCTCTCAATGCAGAGCCGAAAGGCCTTGAACACATCACCATCAGGGCCTGATTTTCTCCACGATTTGCTTTCAAAAACGGACAGAGCCGGAATGTCAACGCTTTTCAGATGGTCCACAAGGTCGCCAGGGCCATATTCTCCTGATATGTTGTCAATGTGGAAGATCGATTTAAAGAGCACTGGTTTTGCTGCTCCAATCTTTGCACTGCTGCCCTCCCTTGAACCAACCGTGATTTTCTGTGGCTTGTTCCTTTTTGACTTTACTGTGGTGAACATGCCACCATCAGTACTCAACTGTCCTGCGACTTTGGCAAATGACGGTTTCTGTGTCGCATTATTTGGGATGCAAACAGATTCATGCTTATTTACAGGCACCTCAGAAAGATTCTTCGGCACGATACCGCCTCCCGATGTTGCCGTCCCTTGAGCTTTGGGTGGGCACACATCCATCTTTGATTTCGCAGTACCTTGCACATCGGATGAGCTTGCGTCAATCTTTGAGACCAGACTAGCTATCATGTCCTCCAAGACCGTAATTTTTAAGGCTACAGCGTTCAGTTTATCATCGCTTGTTGCCCCAGCCGTGACCATTGAAGTCAGCGCGTTTACCTTGTCCTCCGTTGTCGCGGATTTTTTGGCCAAGACAAACAGGTCCAGATCCTCGGGCTTGGTGCTCGGGACGCGACTTAAGTCCTCAGCGACAAACCTCGGTAATTCACCGAGCACAAGCTCCTGGTCGGCGAGATTGACCAACGCAAGCAGGTCGTCCACGTCCGATTTTACTCTGTTATCGCCCTTGCGTTTCACAAGGCGCGGTAGACTTGCTAATTTCTTGCCTTCCAGGCGCTGGTAGAACAGTTCTTTTCCAGCAGCTATCTCCGACTCATTATAGAAGGTGGTAACTATACTTTTAATATTATTTTCCGGAACTTTGCCAAATTTATTCAAAATAAAACACAATACCTCCGACACAACAACATCTCTCGCTGCCGCCATCTTGCAATATATCTGTCCTAAGCATCTATGCCTAAGCATTGAAATCTTAATGCAGTCGTTAGACACCTGTAAAACAAGTGCAAACTACGCATAACTCAAACGTTTTAAAAAGGTTATTTATCTCTTTCACAAAATCGGTTAATATACGAAGCACCTTTCCAGAGACATTGTCTGGTCAATTTATGCCAAAATAATTTCTGTAGACGTCAACAGCGTTTGTTGCCGCAAGATGTCGTTAAACTCTGCGTTCATTCAGTAGCATACAGAGGTCAAGTGAGGTCGAAATGAGCCATGTTCATCTGCCCTACGTTCCATCGTTCACTGGGAGAGACGAGGAAGGGAAGAGGGTTGCAAACAGACAAAGACACAGGCAGTAAAACTCAAAACAGAGACAGATGGACCGACAAAACGCAGAGTCAGACAGACAGACAGACAGACAGAGACAGAACAGATAAGAAGGTATGGCAATAGATTAAATGGTTTCAGACTGACAGTGGGAAAGAGACAAAGGCAGGCAAAGATACAACTAGAAGCAGATAAAGAAACTAATAGATGTAGACAATGAGACATATAGACTAGAGGCAGATAAAGAGACAAATAGAGGCAGATAAGAGACAAATAGAGGCAGATAAGAGACAAATAGAGGCAGATAAAGAGATAAATAGAGGCAGATAAAGAGAGAGAGGCAGACAAATGGACAAATAGAGGCAGATAAAGAAACTAATAGATGTAGACAATGAGACACATAGAGGCAGAAAAAGAGACAAGCAGAGACAGATAAAGAGGCAAATACAGGCAGATAAAGAGAGAGATAGAGGCAGATAAAGAGACAAATAGAGGCAGATAAAGAGAGATAGAGGCAGATTAAGAGAGAGATAGAGGCAGATACAGGGACAATTATTAGAGGCAGACAAAGAATTTAATGGAAGCTGACACGTAAACAAATAAAAGGAGGCAAAGAACGAAAGAGACGCAGATAAGTTTAATATAGGCAGAGAAAGGAGAGACCAGATTAAATGAAATTAAGTTTTCTAAATGGATTCTGTCTGTCTGTCTGTCTGTCTGTCCGTCCGTCCGTCCGTCCGTCTGTCCGTCCGTCCGTCAGTCTGTCTGTCAGTCCGTCCGTCCGTCCGTCTGTCTGTCTGTCTGTCTGTCAGTCCGTCCGTCTGTCTGTCTGTCTGTCTGTCTGTCTGTATGTCTTTCTGTCTGTCTGTCTGTCTGTCTGTCTGTCTGTCTGTCTTTCTGTCTGTCTGTCTGTCTGTCTGTCTGTCTGTCTGTCTGTCTGTCTGTCTGTCTGTCTGTCTGTCTGTCTGTCTGTCTGTCTGTCTGTCTGTCTGTCTCTCTGTCACTGAGTCACCACGGCGTCGTCTTCTCTCCTCCCATCATCTAACAACATTTAGTCGAATTACGAAAGAAGACGATGCGCCTCAGCCAGAAATTCGTCGTCGACCTTAATTCACTGGCTGGTCCTTCGACGAATCGAGGAACTGAGGTTCTTCTTTCATCTCTGGGAGTGCTTCGACGTCTCCGGAAGATTGGGTTACGTCGGCGGCCGAGGATGCTGCCTCTCCCAACCAGGTCCCTCCATCATCTGGGGATCAATTTTCCAAGCAGACGCAACGACTCTGGTTCTCTTCGGTGGATTTTGTTTCCTTTGTGCTGCGATGTGCTTGGCTAGCACCATTAGACAGAAACAGTGTGACTCTTTAGACACACAGACATACAGACACACAGATAGGCAAACACACCGACAGATACATTGACAGACAGACAGACAGACATACATAGACTGATAGACAAATAGACACACAGGCAAACACATCGACAGATACATAGAGTCATAGACAGTCAGACAGACACACAGACAGGCTTACATAGACTGATAGACAGATAGACACACAGGCAAACACATCGACAGATACAATACATATAAAAGCAGACACACCGACAGATGCACAGACTGACAGACACACTCAACCACTGCCACTCTATTTCGCTTATTACTGCCTCTATCTGATTAACTGATTGGCTGACTGAATGAGCGAGTTACTTACAGACTTACTTACTTACTTACTAATTTACGTACATACCTACATATTTACTCGCTTAACCTTTCACTTACTCAACCACTCAATCAATCACTCATTCACTCAACCATTCACTCACTCGCTCAACCATTCACCCACTCAACCACTCAATGAACCACGCAATCAAACATGCAATCACTTACTCATGAAGCCAATCAATCAACCGTTCACTCGACTTCGTACTTAACCACCCACTCAACCACATACACTCTCAACCACTCACTCGCTCAATCACTCAACCACGCACTCGCTCAATTACTCAACCAACCACTCGCTCAATCAATCACTCAGCCACTCACTCGCTCAATCACTCACTCATTCCACCGAAATTTCTTCCTCCGCATATCCCCTTCCTTTCCTCTCCCACTCTCCTCCAATCTCCTTCCATTCCTCTCCCACTCTCCTCCAATCTCCTTCCCTTTCTCTCCCACTCTCTTCCAATCTCCTTCCCTTCCTCTCCCACTCTCCTCCAATCTCCGTCTTCTATCTCTGCCATACTAAGCGAAGCCGCGTTCTGCAGCATCCTAAGATCGCAGCCTCTGGGGACCAATCTCCGAGAACTAAATTACCAGACCGTTCTGATTTATCGATTCCTTGACCAAATTGCCAAACGCTCGAATAGCTGATGACTGTTTGCTGGAAGATTAGCATTACGCTGCCCCCAATGGGATAATAGTTCGGACAACGACCTCTCGCCAAACCTTACCCCAACTTACTTACTTACTTACTGACACGCCTTGGGCATTTGTGTTTAATCCTTCGGTTCTTCGTTCTTTCGTTCGTTCGTTCATTCATTCGTTCATTGGTAAAAGGGGCATCGTGTGTAACTAGTCAGGAGATGCAGATCACTGACTGACTGACTGACTGAATGACTCACTCACTCACTCACTCACTCACTCACTCACTCACTCATTCACTGAGTGACTGACTCACTGACTCACTGAGTGACTGACTCACTGACTGACTGACTCACTGACTGACTGACTCACTGACTGACTCACTGACTGACTCACTGACTGACTCACTGACTGACTGACTCACTGACTGACTGACTCACTGACTGACTCACTGACTGACTCACTGACTGAGTGACTGACTGAGTGACTGACTGATTATTCGGTCACTAATTCACTCGCTCATTCACTCATTCACACATTCACTCATTCACTTATTCTCTCGTTCATTTACTGACGTTGTACAATGTACAACAAGAGATTGTTGTTTTCTGAACAGGTTGTTGGATAAGTTGCTCATCGTTTGTCCAAATGTCGACTCCTGCCAGGAGGTTCTACCACGAAGAGACCTACAGCTGCATCTCCTCTATCGGTAACACAACCACTTCCTTCTTTATTCTTCGTCATCTTCGTCATCTTCTTCGTATTCTTCGTATTCTTCGTATTCTTCGTATTCTTCTTTGCATTCTTCTTATTTCTTCTTCACATTTGTTCCTCAACGCATCATCTTCTTTTCTATCACCGTCTTTTTCCTTCTTCTTTGCCTTCCTCCGCCAATTCTTCTTCTTTCTTCTTTTTCTTCATTGTCTTCATTTTCTTCATCATTATCATCGTCATCATTGTCACCAGCAGGAGCAGCAGCATTATCATCACATTCACGTATTTTCGAATCTGATTATTTACAAAGTGCATCACAGGAACCTTAGAATCGCATTCCAACCGGATTGAGTTCCATCAATCTTTCGCTGTCTTCGGGATATCGTCCTAGATATATTGCTTTCATTTAGGAGTGCCATCGAAAGACAGACGACAAAGACAGACGGACAAAGACAGACGGACAAAGACAGGCGGACAAAGACAGGCGGACAAACACAGGCGGACAAACACAGACGGACAAACACAGGCGGACAAAGACAGGCGGACAAAGACAGGCGGACAAACACAGACGGACAAACACAGACGGACAAACACAGACGGACAAACACAGACGGACAAATACAGACGGACAAACACAGACGGACAAACACAGGCGGACAAACACAGACGGACAAACACAGGCGGGCGGACATACACAGAGTCCAAGACAGAGCAAGAGACAAAGACGCACGACACAGGCGCAGACGGACAGAGAAAGGCAGAGCGATACGTAGACACACAGACAGAAAGAGAGAGAGGCAGACAGGAGACGGACACACGCCGACAAAGACAAAGACAGATAGAGAGACACAGAGACGGAGATGTACACAGTCCTCCAGCCGCACCAGTGACTGCAGTCGTTAATTCGGGTAAATAACCCGATTAATAATCGTCCAGATAATCTGTCTGTCCCGGCAGCGGCGGTCAGTATGAGGCTGACCCGTGTCCAGCGATTCACTGACCCTCAGAGGCCGACTGTTCCACCGCATCGATAACAACCGTCGATATCGGATGGGCAGTGTCAGTGTCAGTGTCGGACAACGACACGGTGTCAGAGGATGTCGTGTCGGGCGATGTCAATGTGGCCGACTATTACTGTCAGTGTGGTAGCCGGGATGTCAATGTACGTGCATGTTAATGCATCAAGATGTCGCTGTAGGGACGATCGTAATGTAGGAATATGAGTGCAATCTGGAGTTACATTGTGTTTCAAAACATTCCGTTACATTGCGCAATAATGTGTTACATTACGCTGCATAGCATTATTTTGCGTTACATCGCATTACACTGTGCTACATGGCGTTACATGTGCGTAACAATGCGTTACACCGCATTGCATGTGCGTTACACTGGATGACACTGCGCTACATGTGCGTTACATCGTATTAGTATCTGTTGCATTTACGTTACATTGCGTTACAAAGCGTTACATGGGCACTACAATGCATTACATTGCGTAATATGCGCGTTACATTGTATAATAACGCGTAACATGTGTATCAAGTCACATTACCTGTACGTTACATTGTATTACATGTGCATAACATGCGCGTTACGTTGTATTACATTGCCGTACATGTGCGTTACGTTGTATTACATTGCGTCACATGTGCGTTACACTGTATTACATGTGCGTAATCTGTGCGCTACGTTATTTACATAAGCTTAGCATGTGCGTTACGTTGGATTACGTGTGCGTTACATGTGCGTCACATATGTTGTTGTCGGCAGGTGTAAAGGCAGCTTCAGCCGCTGCAACCAGAAGCCAAGCCTCCCAGATCAGACGACAAATACGGATGTACCACATCATCGTTTTCATCATCTTCATCATCATCATCATAATCATCTTCATCATCATCGACGACACGAAGAAGAGGCAGATGAACATCATCATAATCATCATCATCATCATCATAAGCACCATCAAAACTGCTACAGAATCAGCAGTAGTGACAGCAACAGCAGTTCCGTAACCGCCCATAATTCACCCATCTACAACGACAATGGTAGGATTCTACTTATGGGTCTATTAGTATTGGGTGAAGAACTTACTATACAGCTGAACACATTTTATGATAGAATTATTATAATAATAATAATAATAATAATAATAATAATAATAATAATAATAATAATAATAATAATAATAATAATAATAATAATAATAGTAGTAGTAGTAGCAGTAGTAGTTGTTGTTGTTGTTGCTGTAGTAGTTGTAGTAGTAGTAGTAGTAGTAGTAGTAGTAGTAGTAGTAGTAGTAGTAGTAGTAGTAGTAGTAGTAGTAGTAGTAGTAGTAGTAGTAGTAGTAGTAGTAGTAGTAGTAGTAGTAGTTGTTGTTGTAGTTGTTGTTGTTGTTGTTGTTGTTGTTGTTGTTGTTGTTGTAGTAGTAGTAGTAGTAGTAGTAGTAGTAGTAGTAGTAGTAGTAGTAGTAGTAGTAGTAGTAGTAGTAGTAGTAGTTGTTGTTGTAGTTGTTGTTGTTGTTGTTGTTGTTGTTGTTGTTGTAGTAGTAGTAGTAGTAGTAGTAGTAGTAGTAGTAGTAGTAGTAGTAGTAGTAGTAGTAGTAGTAGTAGTAGTAGTAGTAGTAGTAGTAGTAGTAGTAATAGTAAAAGTAATAATAATAATAGAGGCAATGGTAGGCAGGAAGATTTTTTCGAATTGAAAGATTTCTTGAATCTTAACACCTTTAAAAATGTTGCTGCCGACGATATGTATTCTCATTACGCGTTGAATGAACTTGAATGCTTCCTGGTGGAGGGCAATGTTAATCATCAGTTCTATGTTATGAAACAGTATCGTTAAACAGCAACTCACTATCAATCGAGATGCCTTTGTGTTTTTATGTTAAATTAGTCAGATTAAGATCTGAAAATATTTGTAAATAAATTAAAGACACTTTTTTAAAAAGAGCCCCCCAAAAATTAATAATTACCTTTCAGGCTACCAAACTGAACATTAAAAAAGAGAACAACTGAGCCTTTTATGGCCATTGACATAACCTTATGGTCAACAAAAGAGCCTTCGGGCCAAAGCGAAAGAAGGGAAAAGCCAAATGGCCAAATTAATTATATATAAATTATATTAAATGTTAATCTATATATTATCAAAGCCCTTCACCAACCGTCTCCCTAACATCGCCATCTCAACATCCTGTCATGCACGAAAACAACCACGAGAGAAGCAAACAAAATTCAAAGCTCATCAAAAGAACCTTAATGGCCAATGGGAAAGAGCCACAGTTGTCACAGGAGAGCCTTAATGGCCACTGAAAGAACCGTTAACGGTCCAGTTATAGACTTGTATGTGTACAATTTACTTTTAAATGTGAAGAAACTGAATTGAAATTAAGAAGGTCAAAGAGACGTCGACGCCTTAGCTATCTTACAGATAACAGAATTTCTTTAAACTGATTTTGTCTCTACTAAACTCAATGAACCCAGAAGCCTCTGAAATATACGCATTCAAAAAGCAATGACGGCCTGGAACGAATGGTCTGCAATCGAGAAAATACACTGATATGCAGTTAATTTTCTTAAGACGTCAACGTTCATAGAAGCCATAAGATACCGTTATACTTTTGGAATAAAAATTAAGTCCTTGGATTTCAAATTTGTTTGTCTATTATGCCTTAGGAACGGTGAAAGTGTTCAAAATAATTCCACACCTCTTTTAAGCGTATTTTCGCCCTACAAGTTAAAGCAGAGGCGCTGCTTGGAATTATCGCGCTGCGGCTTTGACTTGTAAAGTGAAGATCACGCTTAAAAGAGGTGTGAAATTATTTTGCGGCTAACAATTTTAACTGCGCCACTGCTTGTATTCTGGCAGTGCCAGTCCCAAGCTTGGAGGGTGACGCCTTTGTTATCACACAGTGACCTTAAACTGAAGCTACTCTTACTGCCAACAATCCTAATAAGAAGAAGAGGCTGTGTTATACGGTACCATACGAGCAGTGAAAACTGTTCAAAATAATTTCTGTCGACATCAACGGCTTTTGTTGCCATAAGATGTCGTTCAACTCTTGACGGCTCTAATCACCGTCGTTGGTTTAATTACTCTTGGTTAGGTAAAGTCTGGCAGCCACAAGATTTCACGTAACACTAGAAACAGACTACTTAGTCACATCTGAACTCCGTCACTGCCGCTTTTGGGTGGTGCCAGTCCGAAACCCCAATGAAGGACTCGGGAGGTGCTAATTGGTTATGCTACAACATTGATTAACAGGCAACTGCACTCACAATCACATTACTTCTATTTCAGTTAAGAATACATTGCTTTTGTTACAGGGTTAACCGTTATACACCTTTCAAACGTCTTCACCTGATGCTATATATAAAATTGTTAACCGCATTTGAAATCTCTATACAGCTCATGTGGTTAGGTCGGCGTCAACGGCTCTTTCAGCCGCAAGATGGCGTTAAACAACGGAGACTGAAGCAGTGTTGCATGTTATTTGTTTATGATTATCATATGAAATCAAATCAAATCAATTTTATTTGGTAGCCACACATTTCAAACAAATGGATAAGAAAACAGGCATGTGAACAAAATAAACATATCTGGTTACACAGGGGAACCTAAAGGGGTCATAAACCCCGCTTACCAGGGTCCCCTATGTGAAGTAAGATGCATGGAGACGGCCTAACAACAGAAGTCCCAATCAGGGATTAAACAAGAGAATTATTTTCAAAAAGTCTTAACTATAATTCTTAACTAATCTGTCCAAAAAACACATCTGGCAAGAAACTCCATAACTCAGTTAGTCTGTTTGAGTGTCTTTAATAAACATACGAAGATTACTTTTAAATAAGATAATATTAAGTTGGTTTTGAACATACAAAGGGAGTAGGTTCCATACAAATATATATATATATATATAATATATATATATATAATATATATATATTGTTTTTACTTTGTAAAAAGGCCCGGAATCAATAAGACACCTTTAGAAAGGGTATGTGCGATGCTATATAAATTTCAGATCGAGTTCATTGGTCATTGTTTCGCAGTTTGAACAACAAAATGGAATGAATCATCCGTAGTCAATAAAATGAACTAATATCAATCAATCAATCAACTGAGCATTTATATAGCGCCTCTTCGAGGAAACCATTCAGAAGCGCTCCCACGCAGCCCAGCCCCTGCGAAAGAGAACAGTCTTTAGAGCAGAGAAGAAAGCGGTAGACGAATCTCGATGAAGAGACCGCAGCTCAGGAGAAAGCCCATTCCAAACTGTGATTCCAACGACGGAAAAAGCGCGCTGCTGCATAGTTGCGGTCTGTGCGACAGGAACAGAGAGAAATGAATTTTTTAAAGACCTCAACTGCCATGAAAGAAGCCATATTATTGTCAACTTATTATATTATTATTATTATATGAAGAGTTGTATCTTAGAATTCATTAAATACACGGCATATGTGCTAGTAATAGCTCGGGTTAGTCAGGTAACGTGAACAAGTAAGTCCACAATTCTTCCTGCACCTTTCGATAGAAAGTTCCGGAACACATAGGCTAGTTAGACGGGCAGTGCATTCCGGACCGTTGGGGTTGATACCTCGAAAGTTCTTCTACGCTCCACAGTGTAATTCCCAGAATACACCATGCAGTATGAGAATTGTAGAAAAAAGATTGGGGGGGGGGTTAGACCGTGATTCATGTGGAGTTTGGGTGTGCAATGAAGACTTTACTATGGGGTCCTAAGAAAGACTAGGGGGATTGACCCCCCCACCCCCCGACAATTCTCACCCTGACACCATGCACCTCTCAGAAGCATTGCGCTCGCTTTCCAAGCCAACTTGGTGCTAAAGTTCATTCTGAACTGAAAGACTTCTCTCATAGCCAAACGATGCTGAGACTTGAACTGGAAAAGCAAGCATCGGAGGTCTCTGTATACACTCTCCTAGTGCCCAACTAACGGCGCCCCATCTAGGGGTCACCACTGACACCCTAAGCATCCACAACCACATATTTTATACCTTTCTGTGGCCTCGTATTTACGATAACCTTGGCCTGCCATACACGCAAGAAAGTTACGATCGACGGCAGACGATGAGGCGCCAAATTGTCAACTTAAGTGCAGTTCAGATGATGTACAATACTGAGTGAATAACATCATCTATATATGCATATATGAACACATATATGTAATATAGACATATATACCATGTATACATACGCGGACAGCCATTATGCAGCGACGTTCTTTTTCGGTCGCTGGACCTGCAACCTGGAATGGCCTTCCTGTTGCACTTCGCCTGGTCCCTATGACTCACTCTACCTTGTTTCTTGCAAACTTAAAAACTACTCTCTTTAGCCGTGGTTGGACTAGGAGCGCTCCTGAGTAGATAACCTTGAAGGGGCGCCATATAAAAGCTCATTAATAATAATAATAATAATAATAATAATAATATACATATATATATACATAAATATGCATGCATCTAATTATACATCAATATATACATGTATCCATAATTATACAATAAAGACATATAGACCTACATAAATATATATACATAGAATCATACATCAATAAAAAAACACAAATATGTACACGTCCATATATGTAAATAAAGTTTGCATGTGCATGGTATATTCCTTAATGCTGCTATATAGACTGTTACAGAATGTATATATATATATATATATATATATATATATATCTGAGTGTCTATGCTTGTGAGTGGGTGTAGTTGTGAGAGAAAAACACCGAGAGAAAGAGAGAGCCAGGCATACACAGAGACAGACACAGACAGACATAAAGACTATATAACCGTTGGGTATACGGTTTTTCCAAGAAGAACGGAGTAGGCAGAGGGTTAAACTAATAACGGAATCACGGCCGAAGAACCGCCGAGCGCCCATCGAATTCTGGTGCGAGTAGGGAGGCGTCGAAGGACCCCCGGAGGACGCAGTTATGTTGATTGCCTTCAGCCTTCGACGGATGAACCAGGACACAGAGAAATATCGGAAGAGATTAAGGGAACATCGTAACACATCAGATGATAGATTGTCTTCTGGATGCGGCGCCGTTCTTGGACGCTGGCAATGAGAGACTGGAGTAAAATAGTTGCAATGCAAAACTATAGTAAACGGAAGTTGGTCTGTTGGCTCATTGGTTGACTGGTTGGTTGACTGTTTGGTTGACTCGTTTGTTGAGTGGTTGGTTGACTGGTTGGCAGCTATATATAGTGTGAATGCAGGCTTGGATGGATGGATGGATGGATGGATGGATGGATGGATGGATGGATGGATGGATGGATGGATGGATGGATGGATGGATGGATGGATGGATGGATGGATGGATGGATGGATGGATGGATGGATGGATGGATGGATGGATGGATGGATGGATGGATGGATGGATGGATGGATGGATGGATGGATGGATGGATGGATGGATGGATGGATGGATGGATGGATGGATGGATGGATGGATGGATGGATGGATGGATGGATGGATGGGAATTTGTCGGTTGGGTTCAACATGTCTGTGGGAGTTCGCTAGCGCTGTCTCTTCCCGTTATCACGGTTTTCTAAACACTGTTCGCTTATAAACATTTATTCTTAGTGACATTGAACGTGATGTATGATTCACTTTTATGAGATACTCAGAAAAGGAGCTATAGTAAGTGGTTTGTTGCATGCATGACTACATATATAATTTCATTCGTAATGCATACACACACAAACACACATATACACATAAATATACATGATTCATATATATGTTACAGGGAATGTGTATTTTCAGGGAATATGTATATTCCCTGAAAATTTCAGGGAATGTGTATAGAAATCACTTGAAGATTTCAGGGAATATGTATATGATTTTCATCGCTAATCCAGCTTCTAGTCTTAGTTACATTTTCATCGCTAATCCAGCTTCTAGCCTTAGTTACATTTTCATCGCTAATCCAGCTTCTACAGTATTAGTTACATTTTCATCATAGATCCCGCTTCTATACACATTCCCTGAAATTTTCAGGGAATATACATATTCCCTGAAAATACACATTCCCTGTAACATATACATGCTGTCTAGTATCCTTTCACGCGTTGAGCTGAAACAGCTCTTAAGTAGTGACGCTATACAAAGATCAGGTGAGGTTTTGATGCGACGTCAACAGGTGGCGACTCTGTCTCTTTTCTGATAGGTCGGCTGTTTCTGACGTCACGGCCGATGGAAGTGCCCGAAGAACAGATAACCCGGCTCTACATAAATCGGGCTGGACAGGCGCTGGGCATAACGGTCGTCGGAGGACTGGACACTCCGCTGGTCAGTGGTCAGTTCTCGCCTGTCCATCGCTATCTATCTTTGCCTCATGTCTACAGCTGCATGTGAAGAATTATATTGCGCCTTTATAAACTGCTTCACAGACGTTCTATATATGCGTGCATGTACGTGTGTAGACCCTCTGCTTGTATGTTTGTGTATTCGTTCGTATTTATGTATGTATGTATGTGTCTGTGTATGTACATGTGTGCATTTTTAATACAGTATGTGTCTGTCTGTCTGTCTGTCTGTCTGTCTGTCTGTCTGTCTGTCTGTCTGCCTGTCTGTCTGTCTGTCTGTCTGTCTGTCTGTCTGTCTGTCTGTCTGTCTGTCTGTCTGTCTGTCTGTCTGTCTGTCTGTCTGTCTGTCTGTCTGTCTGTCTGTCTGTCTGTCTGATAATCTTACTTCCGTTTCTTCATTCCAACCTACAGTGTATGATGTTCCCTCTCTACTGATCTCTCCACTCCATGCTTTTGTGTCACTGATTATCTGTCTCTCTGTCTCTGTCTCTGCCTCTCTGCCTCTCGTTCTATGCCTTCCTTCTTGTCTCCTAATTTGTCTCCAACTGCGGCACTGATGACAGATTATATATGATTGACTGTTCAAATACGATTGACCGATGATATACGATTGACAGATGATATACGATTGACAGATGATATATGATAGACAGATGATGTTTGATTGACAGGTTAACGTCATCATCCAAGAAGTCTACAGAAACGGAGTCGTATTCAAAGACGGGAGACTTAAACCTGGCGATCAAGTGGTCGAAGTAAGCAATCATTAATTAATTAATGGATGAATTAATTAATTATTTATTTATTTACTTAATTAATAACCGACTGAGTGGTTGGTTAGTTGCTGTTTAACGACGCTGTGTCATAGCATAGATGATTAGCGTCGCCCTCCTTCTTTCTCCTTGTTTGAGACTGGCACTGCCAGTGCACGAACAATGTCTTATTCAAATCGACTGAATGACTGACTAAATGATTACATAGCTCCGGATTTAAACCGACTTAAAAGTGTCTTAAGAAAGTGGAATATTAATATTAGCATTTAGTGTTAAATTTCGTGTTGTGGCTGCCAGGGCCATTGACGTCTAACTTAGAAACCAGTTAGCGAATAGAACAGATCTAGGACCTAGAGTTTAGCGACATCTTATGGCATCAAAGGCCATTCACGTTGATAAGAAAACAGTCTTCATCATAGTTTCGGATCACAGTGTTAAGAATGTTGAAAGGACCCGGTGTACAGAGTACAGACACTACACTCTAAACCCGGACCTTGTCATATGGTAAGGTTAGGGTTACTTGGGCTTGTCCACCAGGCGGTTGGTTTAAGCTATACCATATAGTAACCTGGACAGGTTACTTCTGAAGTAAGCCTGTTTAGGTTACCACTTGGTAAGCCGAGGTTACTTCGAAAGTAAGCTGTCTATGGTTACCACTTGATAAGCCGAGGTTACTTCGAAAGTAAGCTGTCTATGGTTACTATTTGGTAAGCCGAGGATACCTCGAAAGTGAGCTGTTTATGGTTACTATTTGGTATGCTCATGATACTTTCAGAGTAAGCTGTCTTATGTTACTATTTGGCAAGCTCATGAAACTTTGAAAGTAAGCTGTCTATGGTTGCTATTTGGTAAGCCGAGGATACTTCGAAAGTAAGCTGTTTATGGTTACTATGTGGTATGCTCATGATACTTTCAGAGTACGCTGTCTTATGTTACTATTTGGCAAGCTAATGATACTTTGAAAGTAAACTGTTTTAGGTTACTATCTGGTAAACTGAGGCTACCTTTGCCTTGTCCACCAGGCGGTTGGTTTAAGCTCTACCATACAGTAACTTTGACTGGGATACTACTTGGCAAGCTGAGGATACTTTTAAAGCAGGCTATGTTACTACTTGGCAGGCTCATGATACTTTGAAAGTCCGTTGTCTAAGTTACTATATGGAACCTTTAGTGTTACTTCCATGGACTAGTAGGATTCTGTAGATGGAACCTTCAGATTTTCTTCAGTGGTAGTAAATAATGAAATATTCAATACAGTACTATACCAGAACAAGAAAATTTCAATGATAAATTTACTAATACAATCTTCAGCTTGATACTCTATGAATTTACCAATAATAATTATTCTCTGAGAACTAAGTACACACTGGTACCTTTTCCTACCAATTATTGACAATGCATTGTATTAGAAATGATTTTTATTACTGGAATATAATACCATATATACCGAGACAAGCTTAACAGTTCATGACAAGTAACTGTTCATACGAAGTTTCGATTGGAAGTGCAAATTGTCCATGTTGCCCAGGGTGGGAATTGTCTGGGGGTTGAAACCCTTAGTCTTTCTTAGGACCCCACAGTTAAGTCTTCATTGCACACCCCACAGGGATGTTTCCAACTCCTCAGTTGTGCTAGTGTGATTTAGCATTATTTGATTCATATATATCTTCTTTATTGTACTTAATCACATACCAATAACAAACATAATCAGGCATTAAAGTACAATCAGAGCCCTACAAAAGCATACATGACTTATACAAGGTTAGGCCCCTGTTTCCATATTGGGTTCGTTTACATTATTAAATCATCATAATAGAATTGTCCAGATTTAGAGATAGTTCTTAACATGATTGAAGGAAGAGATGCTTATATTAAAGAATATTTCAGCATATAGACCATGAACTTAAGACAACTATATTGATACAAAATATTTAACTAGGATGTCAATAACAATAGTACCAATTTTTAACTAAATCCTATTAATAAAGATGTTTGTAGCAATCTTATACAATCACAACTTTGATAATATCAGAATAATAATAATAATAATAATAATAATAATAATAATAATAATAATAATAATAATATTAATAATTGCATTAATTAACACAACAATATTAGTGACAAAATACCCTTCATCAAGCACTATCTTTGTTATACTTCTTGGCATAACCAAATTAATCTGTCTGATGAAAGTATGATCATCACAGACATTTTTGACCATCATCAGTTTAAGGACATTTTTAGTGTTATCCGTAAACAGTTTGTAATTCAGAGTCGGTTACAATTGTTAACACATAACCATTTTTCAACTATACAGATAGATAAAAAGCAGAAGGGAATGTCATGTCCAGAATAAAATAAGTGGCAATCAGACAGCAGTGAGCCTTCGGAAGGTCCACAGTCTATGAAACACCTCTTTGCCACCTGCTCTGACAGCGATGCTGGAGACAATCGGTCATTTTGCGGAGATAAATCATCGGCTAATTTGTTGACGACTCCTAAAAACATCGAAAACTTAAATTCAACAAAGTTCTGCTTTAAAGATCCAAAATATTGCGCTAAACATACAATTATAACTTAATACTGTTCATACCATTATGTGAATTGAACAAGTAAGAAAATATAAGAAATTTAAACATTCAAAAAATCTGATGTGGAGAAATCGATTTAGCCATTAACCTTCACAACTAAAGACAGCCATATTACTGAATAAGGATCGAAATACTTGTAGGTATTCTATTGTATTGTATCAGAACATTTGTAAAGCGCCTCTCAAATTGTTCCCTAACCAGAGGCGCTCCCAGTGCGAAAGACCCAACATTTGAACAGAAAGGCAGAAAGAGGCACTTGGGCCACTAGCTAAGAAAGGGTCACGTGTCAAAGGAGGGAGTTGATTCAACCAATGCAAGAAAAGACTCGAGTTTTGGCCATAGTAGTCCTTGCTCGTGGGACAAAAAGATTATGGCGATCGTAATGGACAAAGGGAAGCAGCTGAAACTGTTAGACGAACGAGTCACAGAGGTACTTGAGTGCGAAGCTTGTGTAAGACCGATGGACCAAAGTGAAAACCTTAAGCTGAATCCGAGCAGTAAAAGGAAGCCAATGAAGATGATCAAACATAAAAGAGGAAATATGAGACGAGTAAATGTAGTTGTAGCAGCATAATTTCTTAATATTGTCTGAAGGCTAAAGCCATTTGCGAGCCAAAAAAGACTAATCAAGCACTTAACCTCTAGACAAGTGATACTCGCCTGGCATGCTTTTGATTAGTCAGAATAAAACAAAATTCCCTCTTTACATCAAAGTTTGCATCATTCAGCAAGCCCTAGCAGGCTTCCAGCGTGCTTCAGTCATTTACATGCAACAATACCAAAATATGAGTGATAATCATTTGTAATGAAACATGAAAGAAGCAATGATGATACAAGTGTTATTGAGAGGGGCGTAGAATAATGGATAACACACTGGCGTGAAGAGCAGTAGGTACCAAGATCGAATCTCGTAGACTCCGTAAGGTTTACTCAGCCTTTTACCCGCTAGGTGGCGGCGGTGGTTAAATGAATAGTAGGCCGTGATGACGCCCTTTTGGCTGCCGAATAAACAGCTATATTCGACTACTGTAAAACTGTTACCATGTGCTTCTACTGTATACATGTATGTAAGGCGCCCTGCGTGGCTGCGGTTTCTACTATATGTATGTTCACTAGGGTGCAGTGAAAAAAAATATTTAAAAAAAATGAATTCTAATAGTGGGCAAAAGATGCAACTAGGGTAGAGAAAGAAACACACCAAATATTTTAAATTTCAAATGATATCTTCTGCCCTCTACCATCGATGCAATATTTCTACGTGGTTAACCCAATATTACAGTGGATGTCATCCAATCTCCTCTGCCTTAACCCTTCCAAAACAGAATTCATCATCCTAGGCCTTCCTGATCATATCAAGAAAATCCCTAACCCTTCCATACACCTATTGACTAACTCATCGTTTCTTACCTTCACCTCGGACCCCCCACCCCCCGTCCGCAATCTTGACCACACCTCCTTCTGTAACCACATCTCCAACCTCTCGCGCTCCTGCTTCACGCACATTCATGACCTTCGCCGCATCTGGGCCATGATCGACCTTAGAACTGCCTCTATTATTGCTACCTCCATTGTTCATTCAAAGCTTGATTACTGCAATTCCCTCTTCCTCAGCCTCGAATCCACCCAAATCAAGGGCCTGCAACTTATCCAAAACTGACTAACCAGGGCTGTCACTAGAACACCCATATATCATCTTATCACTCCCATCCTCAAATCACTCCACTGGTTAAATATTCCAGCGCGAATCCACTACAAAGTTCTATCACTAACCTACAACTCCCTATAATATTCCCAGCCCAAGTACCTCCGTGATCTATTCACCATCCAGACAACCCACTCCACCCGATCACCCTCCTATCTAAGTCTTTCTCGACCCTCAGTCACTACTCATCTCAAGTTCTCCAACCGAGCTATATCCAACAGTCACAGAGCACCACGCCTCCCCTTGAAATCGGCAGATTATCGGTTCCTCCATCATCACTGCAGTCCGTCCTCCATCCTCCTCCTCCTCCTCTATCACCCGTGGGCTTTCCACTCAAAACTGGTCTCACCTTTTCAAGTACTCCTATCCTGACTCATCTGATCCTCTGCCTTCTAATTCTTCTCGCCCTAAACGACACCATCCTTCACAGGTGCTCTGCCTCCTCCTCCTCTCTTGATCTGACCCCGTGGAAACCGGACTCGGACCTCCTTTGGACTACTCTCTAGGAACCCCCTCAACACTTACAGTCATACTGGCGCATCCTGCTTGAACAGAGCTTCGGTACAAGTTTCTTTCGTTCTCTCCTAATTTTCTTCTTTTCAATGATGACGCTGCCCTCATTAGGCATTATAATTCCAAAATACTGTAGCACACTGATTTGAATGTGTATTTCATGAATTGTAACAGTTCGACAATAGTTCGTTCAAGAAAAAATAATGCAATATACATGGACATTTTTCCAAAGAATTTTAAATGGTAAATATTTTTTCGCCGGTAGAGGGCAGAAGACGCAAAGCAAAATCAACAATATTTTGAACACTACTGACACTAACATGCTGGCAACTTTTCATCACTATTAGAAAACGTTTACTTAAAACAAAAATTTGTGTGCCATTTTAAACTCCACCCTAATGTTCACTGCACAGCGCACTGCGGTTAGCAGGCGCTTAAATAAAGAAAAGATTATTATTATTATTATTATTATTATTATTATTATTATTATTATTATTATTACTATTATTATTATTATTATTACTATTATTATTATTATTATTATTATTATTATTGCAGCAGCGATGTTGAAAAATTTCCCAACAAGACCAAATGAGTGCACGCCAACTTGAAACACATGGCATTTATTGCATATAGTGCTAAACTCTTACCTCATTGAGTAGGCAGAAACATTTCATTTTCCCCATTAACAACAGGCATCTGCAGAATTGCTGCACATGTCTCAAAATCTACAACAGATTTGAAAAAATTTTGAAATAATTTGCTCAAGATAATTCTGCATAGAAACCATGCAGATATTAAAATATGTGAATCACACTTGAAAACTAGGATTTAACATCACATGTGAAATACGGTATTTCATAAGTGAAAATAGAACAAGTTAAATTTCACACACAAACGTCACAAGTGGCATGTGACATTTCACATGTCCCGTGAAATTTTCCACAGATGAAATCAATATTCACATGTGAAAAGCAGGTTGACACATGTGAAGTTTCAATTTCACATGTGTCAACCTGTTTTTCACATGTGAAAATTGATTGTCACGTGTATTTCAGATGTGAAGTTTCAATTTCACATCTGAAATACATGTGATATTTCCCACACTTTTCTTTCTCGACCTGGGTCCGGGACTTGGGAGTCATCCTGGATCAGGAACTTGCATTCACGCGCACATAAAACTTCTCTCCCGTAGCTGCTATTACCAACACAGGCAGCTCAAGGTGATTTCTCGTTCTTTGTCCTCTGGTGCAGCTTGTCCATGCATTTGTTGTTTCTCGGCTGGACTACTGTAGTGCCATATATGACAATCTCCCGGAGTGTAGGCCGCATCCCCAAGTTGGCCGAGTGTCTGTGTATAAGTAAGCACTGAGTAAGCAATCTTGAAGGACACTATAACAAAACTGCTTTACTAATATAATAATAATTTCTATAGGCATAAGGGAAGAAATTGTCCAAAATCAATTAGAGAGCAAATAGTGTCAGCCCCTAAACTCGTGGGGCCCTGGCGACTGCCCAACGTGCCCATGCCTTAAGACGGCACTGCCTACTGGGTGAGACGTATAGCTATACATTTTCTGCGGTAGTTCGCGACCTTGGGGCCCTGCTAGATCAGGAGCTTACTCTTACACCTCATCTCCATCGCCTTGCCTGCACCTGCTACTACCAGCTGCGCGAGCTTCGCACTGTTGCTCGCTCTCTCACCCATGGCGCAATTTCTACCATAGGACACTCCTTTATCACAGCTCGACTTGACTACTGTTCCTCACTTTACTATGGCCTACCTTCTAGTCATCTAGCGAGCCTCGATCGAGTGCAACCCTCTGCTGCGCGCCTAATTGGCCGAATACTACATTTTCTCAGGTCTCAGGCTATATGCTTGAGGTCCTGCACTGGCTTCGCGTCAGAGGTGCTAATTATGCCTTTTGCTCGTACAGCCGCCACGCAAAATCGTGCTTTTACAATGATTGGCCCGACGGCATGGAATGGACTCCCTCCAGAGCTACGCCCGCTTCCAAGAACTCCCTCTAATACATTCTACACTCGATTGAAAACTGTCTTGTTTGGCCGTGCTGGAGTCGGGAGCACCTCTGAGTAGCCCCCTTGAAGAGTTGCTATATAAATACTCGAATGAATGAATGAAAGTGAACTGTATGCTACTTATATGACTGATGTTTTGCATTGGCTTCCTATCTCTGCTCATATCCACTTCAAGATCATAACACTTGTCTCTAAGGCGCAACAGGGCTTAGCTCCAGCCTACCTCTGTGACCTGATGAGCAAACCTCTCTCTGCTTCTTCTCATCGACCCCTACGTTCTCTGAATCGGCTTGATCTGTTTGTTCCCCGGGTGAGGTCTGCTATGGCTCAGTCTCGCTCTTTCGCTGTCGTGGGACTATCCCTATGGACCTCCCTTCCTTAGTACTCCGTGCCCGTGGGACCCTACTTACTAGATTCTCCCTCTATGTTGTTCGTCGTTTAAAGACTTTTCTCTTTCCACGAGGCTCACACGGTGAATAGTTCACACCGTGAGAGGCGCTTTATAAATGCTCAGATACCACACCATACCATATTCGTAGTCAAAATGGGCTTTTCTATGCTTGTTTCTCGTTACAGGGAAA
This sequence comes from Allolobophora icterica, assembly GCA_963556255.1. Classification (NCBI taxonomy): domain Eukaryota; kingdom Metazoa; phylum Annelida; class Clitellata; order Crassiclitellata; family Lumbricidae; genus Allolobophora; species Allolobophora icterica. Next base: position 78,302,339 of record OY744606.1, on the reverse strand, counting down.
GTGGTGTTCACCTCCATTATATATCTTCTACAATTTCCCGTGCACTTGTAGTAGCAGATTTGGGGCCCTAGGCGCGCACCTAGTGCGCCTATATGCGTAAATCCGCCTCTGCCCACTACTTGTCCGATTAGGGGCCCTAGGAGCGCGCTGAATGCACCTATGCGCAAACGCGCCTCTGTGTTACGACCTTTCATACGTAAGAAGCCTGACCCCGACATAGGCGCATTAGGTGCGCGCCTAAGGCCCCAAACATCGGAGGGCCCCAAACGAATGAAAATATTATTTTAAATTATAAAAATAACACTTGAATTATTTTAAATATATCATATTTTCTATTTTCTTTTACAGTTTAGCATTCACATAAACGTATAGGCTTATTATTGTAATTTATAATTGTTTTGTTCATTTGGGCTAATAATTCATTTTTGTGCAATTATGAAAAATAACGTTAAGTTCAGAAGGCCCCCCAAAACGTTTCGCCTAAGGCCCCGTTTCCTGTAAATGCACCTATGGTTGTGGGTTTCAGAAACAGTCACAAATAGTCGTAATGACCAGCTAGATTTGGAGGCCCCTTCCAAACTTGAGGCCCCCAACCGGGGGTCGGGGCCCTAACGCCGGCTCTGAAATCTGGTGATGTAATCACTTTAAGGAGTTTAAGCTTTCTACTGCATCTTTGAATTTTCTCAGTTTAAAAAAATACGGATAACATATTCAACACCACATTGATCAAACTCATCAAAGTCTAACCCCACCCCCTAGTTTTTTCTACAATTATCACACTGGAGAGAGTTCAAAGCAGAGGGACCCACATAGGCGTAGCTCTGGTTTCGGCCGTGGAAGCGCGCATACGAGGGATAGCCATAAGCTGGACACTGCACTTAAGCGGCGTCGACTGTACATCCACCTATACACCATTCCATCCATATAAAGATGTGTACACGTAACACATTATTTTCGGCGAAATAAAAGTTAATATTTTACCTTCACAAATACAGCAGCTAAACTTCAACTACAGTTAAACTTCAACTACAACCACACTTCAACGAATAATATGCGCTCAGTAGGCTATTTAATTTGCTTCAACAGTACTAAGCTTACACCAACTGCAACGCACGCACTGCAACAGACTGATCAGATAAGAGTCACCGCAACAGTTCCAAGCAGAGGCTCTTGGGTATTCACCCCATGTCGTCCTTTCACCAATCGGACGCTTCCGATCCCATTAATTTTGGCCAGGGAATGGACAGTGTTCCCGCCGAAGGAGAACTAGGCCGTTCTGAATAACCCAGGCCACGTTCTGCATGCTCTGCTCCCACCAGTGAGGGTGCGTACTTATGATCTCCGCCCCCGGCCCCACGACCGCCAAATCCCCAGAGCCGATATGATAACCCGTAGAGGTTTCATCACTAGAATGTTGTACACCTAATTTATACTTACTTAGTCAACTCCAACCCAATTTCATCATCGCCAATTTATCATCATTGTACTTATCAATTGGTTTAACCCACCTATTTCAATTGGTTTTCCTTTTTCCTTTTTCTGTTTTTTTGCGCCTCGTTTTGTATACTTGTGTTTTGTAAACCACACTGTTAGTAAGTAAGTAAGTATATTCTTTCTGAAGAAGCACTAGCATACGCACAGCACTGTACAAGTAAGATATTACAGCATATTACTTCGTGTTACATATTACAGCCAAACAATGTAACCAATGTAACCTATTATTAGACTCGCTTTCAGAATGATTCCAGCTTCGTGGAAACATCTACTGCCCCTAACGTTGTTGGCCAGTGCACATGTTTACAGTGAAAAACATTAGAAGTCGTTGAAACGACTGTAAAAGTAGGGCCTATATTACGTAGATATTTTAAGTTGCCTCTATCTAAATGTACTATGAATACACATGACAATGTAAAGCCATTTTACCTGGCGACTTACTTATAACCGCGCCTGCGATTCGCATTTCTGTGTGACTTTGCTGTATCAACTACATATTATCGTAAATCAGAGCAGTGTTGTAACTTGTAAGCAAGATCAAAATTCCAAGACAAATACCAATACAGGAATTAAGACCAATACTAAAAAATCACATTGCATCACATTACATTACATTTACATCACATTACACCACATCGCATTGCATCGCATCAAATTACATGTGCATCACATAACATTACGTCGCATTGCATTGCTTTGCATCACATTATATTACATTGTTCATGCTACGTATTGCATCTTACGTATTGCTCATGGATGGATGGATGGATGGATGGATGGATGGATGGATGGATGGATGGATGGATGGATGGATGGATGGATGGATGGATGGATGGATGGATGGATGGATGGATGGATGGATGGATGGATGGATGGATGGATGGATGGATGGGTGGGTGGGTGGGTGGATGGGTAGACTGAATGGTTGATAGACAGACAGACAGACGGATAGATAGACTGAAAGATAGATAGATAGATAGATAGATAGATAGATAGATAGATAGATAGATAGATAGATAGATAGATAGATAGATAGATAGATAGATAGATAGATAGATAGATAGATAGATAGATAGATAGATAGATAGATAGATATATAGAGACAGGCAGACAGACAGACAGATACACACACACAGACAGACAGACTGAGTTAGATAGATGGATGGATTGATGGATGGTGGGGGGTGGATGGATGGATGGGTAGATTGAATGGTTGATAGACAAACAGGCAGACAGACAGACAGCAGACGGATAGATAGATGAACTACGGTATAAGAGAAATCCGGCTTAAGTGGTTTGAAAATTTCCTCGAGAACGGGTCACAGCTGGTTTACTGCGACGGCGTATACTCAGTTACCCAAACGGTTCGCTTTGTTGTTCCCCAAGGATCGATTTTAGGACCTCTGTTATTCCTTATCTTCATTAACGACCTTCCCTAACGCGTCTCCACTAATCCCTTACCTCCCTACATCGAACATTGAAAGACACACACAGACACACACACACAGGCACACAAACACACACACACACTCTCTCTCTCTCTCTCTCTCTCTCTCTCTCTCACACACAAACATATAATTATATATAGAGAGAGACAGACAGACAAACAGAGGGAGACAGAGAGAGCGACAGAGACAGAGAGAGAGACATGGAAAGATAGAGAGAGAGAGAGAGAGAGAGAGAGAGAGAGAGAGAGAGAGAGAGAGAGAGACAGAGAGTGAAGCAGACAAAAAAGAAAGGATATATATATATATATATATATATATATATCACTTACTCATTCATTCAGTCAGTCATTCTATCTAATAATCTTCGTTTAATATTTTCAAACTGACAATTACGCAGTATGACTACAAATCAGTATGAACGGATTATCACATGCAAGGCGCCCATCACGTCCTATAGATCTCATTTTAACAACGCGCTATCTCGCGAATGAAGGGCTGAGTGGACCTACATTTGAGAGGGTTGCGTAAAGCGATCCCGCCACCTCTTGCTCTTCACGCCAGTGATGTTACCACTACTCTATGGACTACTCCAACCCAAGCAGGCTCGATATCGGCAGCCCAGGCCTATAAGCCCACTTCTCCCCACAAAAGGTCGAACATTGCAAATGTCGATAAATGGGCTTCTGACTTCAAGCCTAAATGGGTTCGACGGGGCAGCCCAAGCCCATGAGCCCATTTGTCACCCATGTACAATTTTAGCCTAGTCCTGTTTCTCATTATGTATCTGTTAAATACTGTTTGTATTGTGAGTAAATAGATTTGATTTTTTCCCATCTGATTGCGTGTCAGTTTATGCGTTTGTATATACAGTTAATTTTGTGGTAAAATGTTACACGACCAACATCAAAATGCCGCAGCGATTGGGCGCTTATGAAGCTCATTTGATATCTATGGCCTATTCATGCGAATGCAGCGCTCCGCGCTAAGTACTGTTCAAAAGTTACAAATTTGCTCTAATAATACTGTCCGCGTTTGTTCTCATGTGAAAACATTGCATAATATATAAAATGTTAAATTACTTGCTTACTAAAATTATTTAACCAACGCGTATAGACGCTCGGTTTGCATGGTTATACCAGAACTACGTTTTGCGTACAATTGGTTTTCATTTATTTTTTGCTCTTTTCATAAAACCAACAAATATATTTGTTTAATAATTTTTACTATTCTAAATTAATTCCATTTACTCTACCTACT
>OY744606.1:77993140-78293140 GCA_963556255.1 Allolobophora icterica | reverse complement strand
TGGACGGTGGACATTTTAATAAATTGGCGGTACCTCATTTGCTACAGGCTAAATTCAAACAATTTCTAAAAATTTTGTTAAGAAGACAGCTTAAACTACAATCATTACAATGTCGAAACTCAAAAAATTCTCAAACCCCTCCCCTGCTCGGCGCTGCGCGCCTCGGCGATCATCCTTCGGACGCTCGTTCGTCCCCCTCCACAAACCTTGATTACCCCCCCCCCCCAGAAGAGGGGACTAGATTAAACACTGCTTGGTGTCCATTGAAATATATTCAATATAAAATTGGACTGGTGTCAAGATAAATATGCCACGATTACAAGTGTTCAAATGCCCAAAATTGCCCCAGAACCCGCTGGGGAGCTTGCGACGCTCCCTCAGACCCCCTAGTCGTTAGGGGCTTCAGCAATCGCGGCGGCGCTCGCAATTCCCCCCATTCACACGTTCTAGTAGGTCCCCCAACTTCTAGACCATGGTTGCGCCTATTGTAAGGGGCGTCCAGGCACTTTTATTTACACTTTAAGCACTGAGGATTATAATCCTACTTTATCAATACGAAATGCTCGTAAAAATGCATGTCATATGTGACTAGTAAAACTTTAATTGAGTAAAAGTCAGTTATTGCGCAATTATGTCAGTCAGTCAGGTGAATTTTAAATAGTTTCTTACGACGAAAACCTTGACAAGAGACCGGTTTTCTTTCTCTGAAAATGCGCTAAAATTTACCTACGGCAATGTAGTATTCCAAAATTTTACCGAAGGAGGACCCCCGGACCCGCGGCTTCGGGGTAGGGGAAGGAAGGGGAGGCAAGGGGAAAAGGGAGGGGCGGGGATATGGATAAGCACACACGCGCGCACACACACACACGATCTGATCTCGGTCATGTCTAAGATTATGTTAACATAGTGTGGTCCACTGCCGCATCGTTGCGCACTGAAAAATTTATACAAAATTAGCTTCAAAATTAAATAAAATGTCATTTAAATGGTAATAGACAATGCAGCGCAAATGTTCTGCTTAAACAGGCAACTGTTTATGGGCTAAATAATAATTATTCGTTTAATTTGATCACAGAAACCGCATGCGATTGTTATGTAGGCGATTGTTATGTACGCCATTGCCACTAGAGGCGCCACGCTCCGTTCGCCGTAATTATTCACATAAGAACCAAAACACAAATTAAAACAATTTAATCAAACTTTAACTATTTAAGATATGGGATTATAAATTGCAATATTTGAAGTGCGTTTCAGTGTTATATTTGCTTTTTCTGCAAACGTGGAGTTTAATAGTTATGGCTACAGAAAAATAAGCCTCCTTAAACATCTTATTTTTTGATGTACAGTAAAATATATAAGGCAATTTCGAGATAGGAACTCTAGCGCTTCTTGGTCTATTGACTAAGATGAAAGTGTTCACTATGTACATGTGAAAATCGTGTACCTGGCCCTGAGGGAGGGGGGCTAAAATTGGGGGGTCCTGCCAGGACCATCCAGTCCATCCTGGCTGTACATGGTGACACTTTATTCTGGTCGATAGCCAGAGGCAATAAACAAAAAATAAAATTAAAAATAGCCTACATAGCGTTAACTAGAGTCAACAACAGAACAGCTCACATGTCATCAAAGTGACTATAAAGGTCAGTCATGAGCGATGAGATCATTTAATAAATAATGTTAGCATTATAAAATTATATGCAGCTTTTGGGTGCGTCTAAAATTAGACTCTAACTCATCAACTTTATGTCTACCTGTGTGTCTATCTGTTTGTCTGCTTCTGTATCTATATCTGCGGCTGTCTGTGTGTCTGTCTCTGTGTCTCTGTGTCTACCTATGTGTCTGTCTATGTGTCTTTCTCGGTTTCTGCGTGTGTGTCTGTATGTTTGTCTGTGTAATTATGTGTCTGTCACTGTGTCTGCCTATGTGTATGTCTCTGTATCTGCCTGTGTGTCTGCCTATGTGTCTTTTTCTGTGTCTGCCTATGTGTATGTCTCTGTATCTGCCTGTATATGTCTGTCTCTGTGTCTGCCTATGTGTATGTCTCTGTATCTGCCAGTGTGTCTGTCTCTGGATCTGCCTGTGTGTCTATCTCTGTGTCTGCCTATGTGTCTGTCTCTTTATCTACATGTGTGTCTATCTCTGTATCTGTCTGTCTTTGTGTCTGCTTGTGTGTCTATCTCTGTATCTGCCTGTCTGTCTGTCTTTATGTCTGTCTTTGTGTCTATCTTTGTGTCTGTCTCTGTGTCTGCCTCTGTGTCTGCCTCTGTATATGCCTGTGTGTCTGTCTCTATGTCAGCCTATGTGTATGTCTCTGTATCTGTCTCTGTGTTTGTCTCTTTATCTACATGTGTGTCTGTCTCAATGCCTGCCTATGTGTATGTCGCTGTATATGTCTATGTGTCTGTGTTGTTGACATTATAATATTATATGAACTGTTATAATATATAATGATATTATCTATTAATTATTATTATATGATATAATGATATTATATACTATTATAATACATAAACTATGATATTATAATGAATATAATCTACTGCTAATATTTGCACATGTAGATGATAGCTTAAAATGCTACCGTTACAATCTCGAGATTCAAAAATTTCTAAGAAAAATTTTAAAATGACAGCTTAAAATGCTACCATTAGGCCTACAATGTCGAAATTCAAACAATTTCTAAAAATGTTGTTAAGATGACAGCTTAAACTACTATCATTACAATGTCGAAACTCAACAGATTTCTAAAACCCCTCTACTGGTCGGCGCTGCGCGCCTCGGCGATCATCCTTCGGACGCTCGTTCGTCCCCCTCCACAAACCTTGATTTCCCCCCAGAAGAGGGAGACTAGATTAAACACTGCTTGATGTCCATTGAAATATATTCAATATAAAATTGGACTTGTGTCAAGATAAATATGCCACGATTACTAGTGTTCAAATGCTCAAAATTGCGTCGGCCCAGACCCCGCTGGGGAGCTTACGACGCTCCCCCAGACCCGCTACTCGTTAGGGGCTTCTTGCTTTCGGCAATCGCGGCGGCGCTCGCATTCCCCCCTCCCCACTCTCACGTTCTAGTAGGTCCCCCAACTTTTTGACCATGGTTGCGCCTATTGAAACAGAATCACACTAATTAATCTTAAGTGAAGTCGTATTATAGGTCTCAGTGAAATTCTATCCTTATCGGATTTCTTAAGCTCCATGACCTATCCTGCTGTCTCTGGGACCTTACACATCGCTCTACTGTTGGGTAAAACGCGACCAACAATTGATGCATTGAGCAAGATTGTAGTTGCGCTATAGAAGTGCTTAGATTAGATGAGATATATGTAGAGAAAGGCAGGACGTATGAAAGGTAAAACAGATTACTTGGTTGATCGCAGAAGACCACCCTACCCCACAAAGGAAAGACCCCCTAGGAAAGACCCCCAGGGTAAACCCCACCCAAAGAACAGACACCCCGAGGAAAGACCCCCTAAGGAAGCTGATGAAACACAACGAGCTAACTGCAACGAACCTGTTTAGTCAACTGGAATTTTAGAAATAATAATATATATTCGTTTATTCGTTAATTCGTGACACACCGCAACCAGGGACAGCAAAAAGGTTATGCCGTTGTAAGAAAATTGTGAGAGTTTAAGGTAGACAAACAACCTGATTAAAGGCATTAAGAGGTGCGATGAATGACTGGTAAAGTACACGCGGGATGAAGTATCTATCGTCCTTCGTCGGCTAAACAAAGTCATGATTTATGGGGCGTAGTTTATACCGGTGCTTATTGGTGGACGCAAACAGTTCACGTAGCACATGGGACCGGTTCCAAATAACTGCAGGCAGCACGCGATCGTCAGCGGCGCTCGCCAAGGCATCAGCTCCAGGCGAGTCAGACAGGAGAAATCCCATTCTACGGACCCGGGACAGGAAGCGTTCACGACTGGCTCGATCCTCCGCGGAGGCGTAGCCCCACCAGGCAAGCGTGACGTACATGAGCCGAGCCACCGTCGTGGATCGAACGACTTCATGTAGAGCCGCGTCTCGAAGGCCGTGAGTCCTGAGAACCCGGGAGGCGTAGAGGGATCCGAGCATGCCTCCAGGACCCCATGAACATGGGTAGAAGCACGACGATCTTCAGTGATGACGACTTCAAGTATCTTCATCGAGGTTACCCTATCCACCCCCGTTAGGGCCGGACTAGGGTCGGCACACCCACGACGGGTAATGAACATCACGGCGTTCGAGATGTTCATTTTATACCGACGCTTCTCACTCAAAGTGCCGCTATATAAATTTGCGATTACATCACCATCAACTGAAATTTCAAATATTTCTAGTTGTTGTGTCATGCATCTGGCTTTTTGCATTCGCAGGAACCTGCCTGGGCTCTACATACTAGAAATAGTAAGTATTCATTTACCATTATTATTCTAATCCCAGTTTAGTTGCCATTTAACGACACGACGTCATAATAAAGGTGATTAACGTCGCCCCCTCATTTCTCCAGGCTTTGGACTGGCATCACCACAGCTTCGGAATCACAGCTTAACATATTATGGCAACAAAGGCCATTGACGTCGACAGAAAGTTGCTAATATTAAACAAATTTCCATAGTTTAGGTACTAACTGATATATAGCGTCTGATTACACCTATTTAAAGGTGTCTTAAGGCTGTCGCACAATAATATTAGTATATAGCGTGAAATGTCGTCCTGAGGCTGCAGGGCCGTTGACGTCAGCATAACCTTGTAAGCTTACACAACGTACAACCATAACAGTAGATTAATCCAACAACTGAACAGCTTTCCCTGTAATTATAATTGTAAGTGGTCATTTGTAAAGCACCTCTTAAAACTCTATTACCGTGTTGTATAAGTCCTATTATTTGCTTCTGTCAACTTCAATCTGCAAAATCATGACCATGGGGAGGACGGATCGTTCCCCGAAGCGGACACACGGTGATAGCAATTGAACTGATTCTGAGGGTCGCCAAGAATAATCGCCAACTTGATGTTAGACATCGCGATATTCTGAGTTATTCATAATGAAAGGCTGGATATTAACAAGATCCGAATGGAATTCTCAGAGCCAATGAAGAAATAACAACTTTTTCACAAAGCAAAGCTCTCCAGAGTCCAGACGATCTTGCATTTAAATCAGCCGACCTAGCTATCGCTGCTCCTTATCCTAACTGGTGTCTCTACGGAAAACTGACAAGACTCGAATTATATCTTATTGTTAGTTTTGTTAACCACTCAACAGATTCCCATTACTCCTTTTTCCTCCATATAACTTTATATCTCCCCTTACTGAGTCCACAGCGTATGACGTCACAGTCTCACTCCACAGTTAAGTAAGTAAGTAAGTAAGTAAGTATATTCTTACCACCCCTTTATACGAACAAACATATTTTAAATATCAGCGGAAATTGTGTATAAGCGGAGCAGGCACTTTTTCATGGGTCCTATTTTCACAGAAATTGCATTGTAAAGTTTCATCTTTTTTTTTCAATGACTACAAATTGTGTCTTTGTGGCTTAACGGAAAACTAAAAAGTAATTTTAATTAGTTTGATTATGGTGCATCGCTGAAATGTATATTTTGAAGCATCATTGAGGTTAAAGCCTGCATGCGGAATCTTGCATTGTCCTTCCTTACGTAATACGTAACATTCGGTTATACGTCGTTCTCGAGGGCTAGTTCAAATCTTTCGAAGTCACCGTCCTAATAATAATTAATATTCGACTCTTTTAGACACCTTTAAATAGTTTTAAATGTGACGCTATATACTCGTCAGTTTCATTGATGCATAAGTAGTCACTTACTACGACGTACAGTTCACGATGTCCTATGCGTCATGACAACGGTGATATAATTTTGAGCCGCAAAATATGATTAGATTATCTTAGATCAGATCAGAAAAGATTGGATCGGATCGAGATGGATTTGAATGGATTGGATTAGATTAGATTGGAAGTAAGACATGATGATCGAGCTGTGTAAATATGTTTCGTTTGTTTGATGGACAGATTGAGGGAAGCGTTGCATACTGGGATGATCGACTTCGTCCAGATGATCAGATCCTGGAGATCAACGAAACAGACATGAGGAACGGAACGCAGGAACAAGCCGTAGACATCATACAGGTATGGTGTACACGTTGCGTACACAGACACATACATAAATACATATACACACACCTACAAATAAGCGTATATGTACCTACGTACATACAAACATACATGCATATGTACAATTGTACATATACGTAGATACATATATGTGTATGCGCACATGGACACATACATACATACAGTTTGGTTCCCGACTGAGTCCCACATGTGTATACACAACTTAGCTTTTTGACTGATGAAGAAATTCAGAATTGCTGAAGGCAACTCCGCAAATCTAACTCTGGACAACCCTTCTGACGTGACCTGGAGCTCGTCAAAAAGCTTGAAAATCAGAGCATTCCTTTCTTTCTTAAAATTTCGTAGTTCCCCAGTGCGTCGAACATTCATCCTTTACAAGGAAGATATACATAATTAATCCAAACATTTAACGTCGTCTTATGGCATCAAAGGCCGTTGACGACAATTCATAAATGCAATTTACAGAAAAAAAAGATACTTATAGCGTCCGAAAGACACCATTTAAAAGTGTCAACCAGAGCCGTACAATGTCATAGAATGTCACAACATTTAAAGCATTATATCTAATATTGTTTGAGATTATAATACACATATTAATAAAATGCTTGATGCAATTTAAACAGTATTTTACAACTACCACACATAAGATATATTTAAACAATTTCAAATATAAATGCACAGTAAATATAATTATAATTATGACATTATATTCTTTTTCTACATTTGAAATTTCTAAGCAATTATTTCTTATTCTTCAGCTTAACGACATTCCATGGTAATATCAACTGCTACAATAACACCATGCACGAAATAATAACAAATTCACAAACCGCATACACATTAAATGAAACATATGGTATACCAAGTTGCTTTTTTTACACTGTTCAGATATTTAACACACTCCACGATAAATGTATTTAATTAACAAAGCATATATAAACATATAATTACAATTGTTTAAAGTTGTGTTTCAGTGTATTGTATTCACAATTACCTTATATTTCCTGTATTGCAACACAATATTGTAACACTATACAATATAGTATATTTTCCAATACATAAACCAAATCATACCATATCTAAACAACAAAATGTTAGAGGGTAGTAACAAAAATACTCAATAATCAATATTTTATATATGTAATTTACTAACATCAAATTTTTATTACATATATAATATAATATAACAACTGATTAGAAAATGGTCATACAGGGTCTCCAATAACCAATATGCAAAAGATACAACTAAAGAATGTTGCATAAGGGTATTATTATAAAAAGTGTATTATAATAATGTAATGCCTAATACAATAAAATAAAATGCAAGCGATTGGAATCCTTTGAAATACGCGCAGTAGGAATACTGTTTAAGGTGTTTAAGAAAAGCAAGACATATGACGATAAATTTAATTATTTCATTTCAATTATCAAGAAATTTACATTGCGCCACTCTAGGAAGTACTATCAATGTCTCAACTATTCTTGTGGCTGTAATTATTATTTTTATTATTATTATTATTATTATTATTATTATTATTATTATTATTATTAATTATTATTATTATTTCTAATTCATAATTTTACGCTTGTAGAACTGTGAGAGCGATGTTGAGTTCGTCGTGAACAGAGTTTATGTCGGTCGTACTTCTCTGTTCTGCGAAGAGTATCTCCATGTAACATCGGAAAAGAACGGATTGTCCATTCACTCCATCGACTACTGCACTCCTCACATCAGCTGGGACAAAGTCATCAGCGTTAACAAGGTACGCAGAGTGACCCCCACACGGTCAAGGAGCATGACATCTAGGGAAGGGCATGGGTAGGGCATTGCGCTGGTTTTACTCATATTGAAAAATCATTATTCACGGTGTTTTATCCATAAATGTCTGTTAATTTCAGATTCGTTTAATATCTGCTTGGTATCTGATTGTTTAGAGCGCTCTCTTTAGACACCTTTAAAACATGATAACATGATGCTTTAATTAGAAATGAAAAAGGCCTTTATCTATTAATTTCTCGTCTTGGTAGTCGACATTCTTCCGTGCATTAAAAGCCAAGGGCTAAATAAGTCATGTCAGCGTCAACGGCCTTTTTTGCTATAAGATGTTAAACAAGTGACACCCATTGACGATTAACGCCTATAACGATAACGAGAAATTACTAGTACTAGTAGTAGTAATAGTAGTAGTACTAGTAGTTGAAGTACTAGTAGTTGCAGTACTAGTTGTAGTACTAGTAGTAGTAATAGTAGTAGTAATAATAGTAATAATTAGGCCTAGTGGTCTTTGCAGCTACAAGATGTCCTTACAACGGATGCCTTACAAATCGAGAAATTAACTCGAAATTTATTCAAATGACATCCTACGTGTAAAAATATAATAATAAATAATTTTGCAGAGGGAGCAGGACAGTCTAGGGATTAGCATCGCGGGAGGCAAATTCAACGGCGGATACGACACGCCCATCTACGTCACTAACATGCAACCGGATGGATGCATCGCCAAGACAGGCCAGATACTCGTAAGGCTGCGACCTCTATCACTAGTTGACCTTTAACCTTTGGCCTCTAGTGTACGTTTAACCATGGCCCTCTGGATATTGACAATATCCAGAGGGCCATGGTTTAACTCAGCTGGCTAACTGGCCTCCATCATCAAGGATTAAAGCTATAATGCCAACAACTACCTTTTGTGTCGAAATGAAATATCTGTCAGGAGTTAAATAATTAAATCATGACATAGAAAGTGGAATTAATGTATTAGAATAAAGTGTGTGTTTGAGAATTTCAAAATGTCTGATGACTGTTAGAGGTTACGCCGAAACGTAAACACCTTTATAAAGCTTTCAATCATTTCTATATAAACCATAGAGGCAAAATTGTGTTCAGTGTCAAAGCGCCCCGAATTGTTCGCCATTGTAACACAGGGAAACTGTACGCAACCTTTTCCTATCAACGTTAACGGTCTCTGATGCCACTAGATGTCGTTAAACAATGGAAAAGATGATCTCGTTACACACCTTTAAAACGTTTGCGACCGATGCTATATAATCCTAAATAGCTCCGTCATTTCATGATCAAAAGAACATGGTCTAAACAATGACGACGTAAACGACCGAGGCAGTCACAAGATTTCGTTGAACAAAGGCCTGGAAAGGCAACATTAGAGTTGGGGCAAGGGCGAAGTTCTGATTATTTGAGTCAGGCAGCCACAAGATGTGGTTAAAGAAGAAGAGGAAGAGGATGACGTTTACTATGACGATGACGATTATGATGCTTTCGTTAGACGTACAGAATCATGTCTAACCTTAAACTTACTTCACACTCTCATCCCCTTAAACTTACCTGACCTGACCTGACCTGACCTTATCTTAGCTCACCTTTCTGACCTGAACTTGTTTTCAGAAAGGCGACGTTTTGATGGACATCAATGGAACCAGTCTTCTGAACCTGACCCACAACGAAGTCGTTCAAGCGCTTAAGTCGTTTTCGAGGAGCAGAAGACTTGTCCTACACGTCGTCCAGGGATCAGAGACCTCCGAAGGACCAGGCAACTTCCGACCGTCGTGGAGGTTCTGGCTCTCGATGCCCGCGTAAGAGTCTCCTCTCAGCAGTGGCCACGTACGTGGGCATCTCCAGTTTTATAGCGCCTTTAAACGTGTCTGTGTCTATGACTGTGTGTTAGAGAGTGACACGGTAACGGTTACCGCGGTAATTCCGCGGTAACCGCGGGAATCCCGCGGGAATCCCGCGGGAATGGGGTAGATTTTAAAAAAAATTGCGGTAAGAGCACGGTAATGGGGAAACACTGGACGGTAATACCGCCGGGATGGGTATGGAAGCTGCGGTAATACCGCGGTAATGGTTACAGAGTTCATAAATTTCATTTATTCATTTATTTTCAGCTGAGTTATAACACTATAAATGATCTTCTATTCATTCACGGATTACACAGCAAACAAGCTGAGGTGCAGAATATTAGTGTTTGTCAATTTCATAAATTTCAATATGCTATCAATTATAATATTACGAGTTATATTTCTTACTTTTAAGACGCGGGGACATTGCGGGGATGAAAATCCATTATGCGGGAATGGTGAGGGGATGGAGATGAAGGTTACGGGGATGGTGAGGGGATGGGGACATGGTCCTGCGGGGACGGGAGGGGATGGGGTTAAAAATACAAATGCGGGGTGGGAATGGGGACACTTTTCTGTCCCCGTGTCACTCTCTACTGTGTGTGTAAGTGTTTCTGTCTGTGTGTGTGTGTGTGTCTATGTGTGTCTGTATGTGAGTCTGTGTGTGTGTCTATGCGTGTCTGTATGTGAGTCTGTGTGTCTGTGTGTGTTTATGTGTCTATCTGTGTGTGTTTCTGTGTCTGTGTGTGTCTGTGTATGTCTGTGTATGTGTCATATCGTTCTGTCACTAAGTTCTTGTCATTTTCCAGGTCCTGTTATTCCGTTAAGACTTTGGTCATCGAGCGATCTCCTTTGGGTTCCCTCGGTTTTTCCATCGTCGGTGGATACGTTTCCAGGTGTGGAGTCGTACCAGTCTTCGTCAAATCCGTCGTTTACTCTGGACCAGCTGGAAAAGACGGAAAACTTAGGTATAATAACCGTAATAAAATAAATTTCCAGTAGGGTACAAAATGCACCAGCTAATCTAGTACTAACCCTGTAAATCATGGACCCTATCCTCCCTTGCTTAATCCTGAATACCATAACCGACAAAAGTTCACCACTGCCGATTTCGGGTGATGCCAGTGCCAAGCCTGTATAAAGGAGGAGGGTGACGTCAGTCGTCCTGGCAGTCATAAGATGTCCTTAAAATTGGAAACAACCACTTCAGCCGACAAACCCAAATAGTCACCCGATCCTCATCTGTCACCGAAACCTCCTTAACAACCTTGTCTATGCAGAATTAATTTTATATGGCGCCGGTGTCTCTGACATGTAGGCTAGTTTTCTACATCTGCAAATCGTTGTCTTTTGTAGGAGTGGAGACATGATTCTGTCCGTCAATGGTACATCGCTAGATGGAGCCACGCACAACGACGCCGTACAGCTTCTGACGTCAGACACAAGTCACGTCATCCTAACGGTTGTCTCTTGGCCGGGATCTTTAGTCTGATGACCGAGAAATAACGAGAACTCTTGCTGCATATCGTTTCAAACGGACGGACGATAGAAGAATCGTTCAAGGTCCTAACCAACATCGATGCCATCCAGCGAAAGACTGCGTCTGATGGCGCGTGCGTCCAATTTAACAGAACGTCCAATTTCTGATTGCTATTTTATCGCTCACTTTGACGCCCAGTTGAATTTTCTCAAGGACGCCATTTTGGGTTTTCTGTACGGCGCCATAGGATAGGCCATAAATGTATGAAGTTGAATAGCTCGACTAACGATTTCTGAGAAAATATAGGCTGTGTGACGCTAGTCATTGGTTTTTGTTAGATACGATTGTTAACGGTATGAACTACCTACCCAAGTTTAACACTGCGTTTCCAACAACGAAACCTGGTCGATTATTAACACCATACCTCACAATACCCGATCGTCATCTGCCGTCCCATTAATCACTCACCTTAAGTTGTTATTATTATTATTTATTCATTTACGAGATGCAAAGTGGCTGTGGATAAAAAAAGCCCGTAGTAGAAAAAGGCAAGAGAAATTGGAAGGACTTTTGCAAGTAAGATCCCTGCCCATGTAGGACCCAACTTCCTGTATGGAACCCGCATAGAACAAATATGGGTCCCATCTAATGCCCATAGAATGCTGACAGGGGTAGCGAACCTGTTTTCAGACGTTGCTCACCGGCGATCGCGGAAGAGACAGTCGGATCCCGAGAAAGAGTTTTATAGTGTTGCCTCTCTTTATAAAAATCAAAGAGGGCGTATCTGTGAAGAGTTTGATGCTGACAGTATCTTAAATAAATGCTGGCCCAGTAATGACAATTGACCAGTGCAACACTATGACTCTTGTAGAAAAAAACTTTAAAATAAATAATACTTCTGCGGTTTGATGCAAATATTAAGTGGACGTCAAAGGCTGGGCGTTAAGCCCTAAAAATGCTAGTATACTTTAGACACCTTGAAAACGCTTTCAACTGTTGTTATATATACAGCAATGGTTACATCAAATTCAATTTTTTCTGCAATACCGAAGTTTATGTAATAGATTCATTTGATTCCAATAGTTGGGACAAACTCCGCTAAAAAGGTATACATTCTCACCATACATCTCGCTCTTCTGCTACTGTTGAACGATTTAGTTGTATATCAACGAGGCATATACAAAGGGCGTTTTTCATTTCTGCCCCGAGTATGGGGCAGAAAACTCCGAGCGGCCAAATACACATTACCTCGTGTTCTGGAACGCACGCGGAGTACAATTTAAGGACATCCCATGCCTGTCAGAGAAGCTGCTCAAAGCTTACACTGGCGGACATAAAGACATAGTTATGAGTGACCTGACTATGTTTCTGAATCATTCAAATCTGTTGAGTTCTTGTCAGCATAAATCCTTTTAATCACAAACATCCATCAGTTACTTAACTAGATCTACTTTATTCCCTGTCATCCATTCATTCATTCATTCATTCTGAACATTTATATAGCGCCCCTTCAAGATACTAACTCAGGAGCGCTCCCAGTGCAGCCACGGCTAAAAAAAGAGACTTGAGTGATTTATTAAAAGCAGGCAATTTATTCAGAGGTAGTAATCGCAGTTCCAGCGGGGGCCCATTCCAACGATGCGGGCGTTGATTTGCACCTGCTAGCCCGGGTCTTCCCTAATATAACCTTTTCACTTACCGTCCGAGACCTCGGTGTCGCCCTCGACCAAGAACTCACTTTTCACAGCATCTATGTAGAAGTAGCCTACTGCGGAAAACTAGAACCGAAAGGAAATTAAACGAAACTTAATCGAATATGCTTACAACACTGAAGAAATCCTAACAAAACTCATATATAGGACTACGTACTAAGAAGAGTAAACTTCCCTTAATGGATGAATAAGCTCAGCGCTCGTGAATAAGCTGGTGCCCTGCGCCTGGCTTTCATGTGGCGCTTTAGAAAGTTTGAGTTAACGATTACGATATTTTACGACTTGAGTATGGGTAAATCCTACCTCCATTTCTCATAAAACATTAACTAAGATTTTCTTGTAGTCTCGCAGCATTTCACACATGGAAATGGAAAGAGACACCTTCGCTAGTGGCAATATTTGTCGCTCAACATAAATGAGTCTATAGGGCGGAAAGTCACAGATAACTTTCATAAGTCTACCCTGCCCCAAGAACTCAAGATTATGTCTGGCCTACTACTGTAATTGCGGTATTTCCGGGTTTACGAGATGCAAAGTGGTTGTGGAGAAAGAACCCGTAGTAAAAAAAAGACAAGAAAACTTGGAACCACTCTTGCCAGTAAGGTTCCTGCCAGCATGTCCACGTGGGACCCATATAGAACCCATCTTCCTGTGTACCTTCCCGTACAGATCCCATATGGGTCTCATCTAATGCCCATAGAAATGCTGGCATAGGAAGTGAACCCTGTTCTTAGAGGTTGACCACCCGACGACCGCGAAGAGACAGAA
The DNA here is from genome assembly GCA_963556255.1 of Allolobophora icterica. Taxonomy (NCBI): domain Eukaryota; kingdom Metazoa; phylum Annelida; class Clitellata; order Crassiclitellata; family Lumbricidae; genus Allolobophora; species Allolobophora icterica. The sequence continues at coordinate 78,279,399 of OY744606.1, read as the reverse complement.
TCGGATCCAGAGAAAGAGTTTAAAACCGTTGCCTGCCTCTCTTAATTCCATTCAAAGTGGACAAACATGTATTAATTTTGTTTAAAGTTTAATTTTGTTTAAAGTTTAATTTTGTTTAAAGTTTGATGTGTATATATATATATATATATATATATATATATATATATATATATATATATATATATATATATATATATATATATAGTGGTCATACATACAGTCATCCATTCATTCGGACGTGCACATAATGTATCTGTTGCATGCGAGCTGTAGGTAGGAAGGCTCAGCTATTATCATCATCAGCACAAGTCACTTATGTATTAAGAGGCATGTTTTGGGAAACGAGGGGGAGAGAGAAGGAAAGAACGAGAAACGAACGACGGTGGTAGGAACAACAACAGTGTGTAGTGAGTGAATTGAGAGTGCGTGTAGGTGAATCGAATATTAACTATTGTAGTCAACGTAGTTAATTGCAAGTTAACAATAAAGTAAATGTTAAATCAATGAGTGTTATCTATCAACGAAGTAGCCAACAACGGCCGCTTCAGGTGGTGGAGAAATTTTTGGTAGATGGCATATGGATATACTTCAGCTGCCTAGGAGTAAGGAAGGTTACCGTTACCTTCTTCTTTGTGTCGAATCCCTTACAAGATTCCCGGAGATGGTTATGCTGAAAGATCAGACGGCTCAGACTATTGCTGAGGCCCTGTATAGAGAAATCTTTACTAGATATGGTCCACCTGAAACCTTGTTGTCTGACCGAGGAGCTAATTTTTTGAGTAAAATTGTGACCGAATTATCATCATTATTTGGTGTTAAAAGGATTCACACAGCTTCTTATAATCCTAGGTGTAATGGCGCTTGCGAAGTTGTGAATCGATCTATTTGGAAAATGTTGAGACTCCACTGTAAAGATGAGACTGACTGGCCTATTTTTATTCCTGCCATTCTGTATTCTATTCGCGCAACAACGAGTGCAAATTTAGGACACAGTCCTGCGTTCTTGTTATTTGGCAGAGATTTTAAATTCCCAGTGGATCAACAGATGGGTTTGTCTGATCAACCAGAGACTACTCATGAGTATGTCAGGAGAATTGCTAATGCGCTGGAAATGGCTAGACAGCAAGCTGTGGATGAGACTGTAGTTTTGCAAGCTCGCAATAAGAAGAATTACGATCTTAGGACCAGTTCTTCAGATTACGCAGTTGGGGATCAAGTTTGGGTTTTTAATCCTGTTACGCCAGTTGGCAAGAAGCCAAAGCTGTATAAGAAATTCGTTGGACCTTATTACATTACGTCTCAGGTTGCTCCATTTACTTACTTACTACGGCACGCCTTGACTAACAAACTGTTACGTCACCCAGTCAATGTTGATAGATTGAGGCGTTATGTTGATAGAAGGGATTATGAACAAGATTTACAGGTTACGCCTACTTCACAGGTCCAACCTTCACAGGGTACTGACGCAGTTGTCGACCCAGCAACAGTATCTGATGTTGTGACTGCGCATTCTCCATGGATTGAAGCGGAGCAAATTAGTGGAATGAAATTCATTAATAAAAAAAGATTCTATAGAGTGATTTTTAAGAATAGGTCTCTCAAGCCTGAATGGACAGCTGAAGAGGATGTCAGTGATTGCTTGAAGAGAGAATATCACATTAAACGAACCATGACGGGGAAAGTTAGGAAAAGGCCTACTCCTCAGCGGTTTACCAATGGTCCATTAGGTGATTAGACGAGTTGCTGAATGGTAGTTTTTTATTATTACAGGTTATGTTGACCCTGAAGCTTAATGTCACAGGGTCACTTGTCGTGATTGATTATTATTGGCTCCTGAGAAATGTTGCATTTTATATGTTTTAAAGGAGATAGTTGCCTCTTGTGCTTATGTTAAAGCCGCTGTACAATGATGTCAGTGAGTATGCTGTGCGTCACTAGAGCAACTACTATACAGCGCTTATTATATATTCATCTTGGGATTTCTTGTTGGCCAACAATTATTTACATATGTATTACACTGATACATTCAGCGCTAAAATCGACATTTAAAGTCGTGGAATAATGTCGAGTAATGACACTTTATTCACCATCCAGACAGCTTTTTGTTTGACAGGGTTACTGACGAGTTGGACTGCTTTGAGGTTATTTCCGTGGAGATTTGATTTCTTGGTTGATATTATTCTTGTATATATATTATTCTTGGTCCTACTATAGTAGTTGTTTCATGCACCGTTGTTACAGATGCTGTTCTACGTACGTACAGGCCTACGCTTCATGTATGGGATATAATGGGTTTTGGCGGAGTTGTCGTTATTGACATAGGCCTGGGGTTCATCTCATATTACGTGGTTATGTGAGGGTGTATGCTGTGGTTATGCTGGGGTGTGTCGTTGTACGGCCAGTGGTTGTGCCGGTGAATGGGGAAAACCATGCCGTATAGCTGCGCGCTGATATTGTTATCGCTGTGTGCTGTGATAAGCCGTGCTGTGCGTTGCGTGGGGCGGCTGTTTTGCTTTGTATGCTTGCGGGTATCCCTACATATTTGCGGTTTGTAGAGTCATCGTTTGTGTATTTAACTGAGAATACTATGGCAATTGAAAATGGGTTGTCTGATTTGATGCTGATTTGTCCTCAAGGACGGTCGAAAAAGGTTACTGCTTGCAGTTCTTGTCATGTTTCTATTCCGAATGAATGTTCTATGGTAAACGAACACTATGTTTTTCCTGCTTCGTGTTCAGCGAGTGACCTACTTAATGCTAGTGATTCAGTTGTGCATACGTTTAATTTGGCGATTATTCAAGAGTTTTTTGTTCAGGAGGATTGGGCTCTGCTTAAGGCGGACACTACTGTTGCTGAACAGATTACGATGCAGTTGCCTGTTTTCATTACTCATTCAAATGCTTCTCTGGTAGCTGAGGAACAGTTAGCTGAGGATTTTGCCACTGCAATGAATTCTGTTAAGGAAGGTCAGGCGATATTCAAGTCCAAGGATGATATTTTTCGAGAACAGTTGGGACATTTGACTAATTTGGATTCGTCCTTTTACTCTGCATCCATATCTTTTCTTGTGCCTGTGGGTTCATTTATAATTGTTCTCCTTGCTGTAGTAACGATTTATTTGGTGGTTCGTGTGCATCAATTGTCTATTATTGTGTTGACTTTGTCACGCCCTGTTCAAACTAATTCAGTTCCACCAGTTTGGATTTTTTCGCAGTCAACTGGGATTCCGACATCCCGGCCAATGATTTTATTTGAATATGCGGAATTTCCATGGTTTCAGATTACTGTTATCACGTTCCTTGTGGTTATGGTTTTGGTTCTGATTTTTCGGAAGGTTTATCGCCGTTGTTGCAAGTCGTCGGTTGTTCAGCCTGTGTGTTTAACCATGCATATTTTTAACACAGAAGCTAAAGTTGTTATTCCTTGGTATAAGTTGCGTTATGCATTAGGAGATTATGATGTTGTCGCTTTGAATGCTATTTCTAACATTAGTCTTTCTCGTCATTGTTCTGGTCGTCAGTTACGTTTTCAGTGGAATATTACAGCTTTACATAAACCTTCTCAGATTCGAGTGTTGTTGCCACAGTCCTTATCTATTTCTTACTGTTTGGCTCGAAAACTGGACACTATTATTGGCCCTAACAAACGTTATTCTGTTCAACTGTATATCTCTAGTTTGGAATTCAATGTTCCGCTTGAGTTGCAACCATAATCAGTGTTGTTGTTACCTTGAATTTCTGCTTGTTGATTGAACTATTCGTCGATTGATTGCTATCGTTTAGTTTTAGTTGCTTATCTTGCTGACGCTTGTATTATCATGTTCTACTTGTTCGTAATGGATGACGATTTTTATGGTTACATGGTTATATTTCGGTACTTTATATGGTTATTGTGTTGTGATCATTAATGGTCATATAGTGGTAGTTATGAGTATTGTGTTATATTACGTTAGTTTCTCATGTCGTGCTTACTATTTGATTGCTATTTCGATTGTTATTGTCACTGCGTTCGATTCACCGCACGGGGTCTGATAGAGTTATGGACTGATAGACTATTTGACTAGATTTTTTTGAATTGAATTGGACTTATGTGTTAGTATTCTTCACTGTTGGTTATTCGTTATTTTGTTGAGGGGTTTAATGGGAAAAACCCGTGGCTCGTGTTTTTTATAAGGATGGTCATATAGTGGTCATACATACAGTCATCCATTCATTCGGACGTGCACATAATGTATCTGTTGCATGCGAGCTGTAGGTAGGAAGGCTCAGCTATTATCATCATCAGCACAAGTCACTTATGTATTAAGAGGCATGTTTTGGGAAACGAGGGGGAGAGAGAAGGAAAGAACGAGAAACGAACGACGGTGGTAGGAACAACAACAGTGTGTAGTGAGTGAATTGAGAGTGCGTGTAGGTGAATCGAATATTAACTATTGTAGTCAACGTAGTTAATTGCAAGTTAACAATAAAGTAAATGTTAAATCAATGAGTGTTATCTATCAACGAAGTAGCCAACAACGGCCGCTTCATATATATATATATATATATATATATATATATATATATATATATATATATATATATATATATATATATATATATATATATATATATATATATATATATATATATATATATATATAAGGCCTTTGATGTCACATGTCGTCGTTTAACATTGGAAGTTATAACAGTTTCAATTATCAATCAACGAGTTGCTGCAATGTAATCCAGTCCAGTCTATAAACACGCATAGAGGTATGGAATCTCGTGCCAAACTGTATACCTGGTTGCATCCTTACCTACAGATTCCGCCCCCACTTCACTTTTTAAACGAGGTATAAAACGTGGTGTTTTATTCTCCACAAGTAATATTTTTACATCACGAGCGTAATAATTAACCGAATTGTCTTCATAACTAAAATAGATTGCGATGCGTTTGTTATTTAAACAAACCGTACCTCTTTTCTGCCCCCACTCCCCCCCCCCCAAAGGGCTGCGCTCAACAAGTCGCACGACGGTATATAAGGACGTTTGCTAGTGCTGTTTAATAAAGATTATACTTACTTACTTACTTTTCAGTCCTGTGCATTATTGATCCAATCTATCGTTAAACGCACAAATTGCGTAACCTTTAAAACACCTTTAAAACGTTTTTATCGCTTCTATATATAACTAGTACTTTGATTTACAAATATTTTCGCTTTGCGCTTTCATACCGCAGTTAGCAACTCTGGTTACTTGAAAATTGTAGAAATTCAACGCATTGTCTAATCTCTCCTTGGGCATTCATCTCAGAAACCCTATTTTCCTTAACTACTTCCATCAGACAAATTTCTCCTTTATACAGCGTTAGAATACATTAGCATAATAAGACACGATTGTCTATTTATTTACAAATCGCCAAAGCCCCAAACCAATACACCAACAGTTAAGGGAAATGAAGTCAAGTCCTGTACGATAAGGAAATAATTATACTTCCACGTGGTACAGTTTTTGAAATACAAGGATCGAGCTTTCAAAGGAGAAACTGAATGAGGTCATTTCAAAAGTACTCTTTACACAGTAGGCCTACATTGTACAATCCTGATTGTAGGTGTTATTAAAATCACCCAGAACGAGAAAATTCCACGCGGTTGATTTGACAAGCAGAGCGGACTCTGACGAATATACTCACGCAGAGACGAGACATTGACAAGTAAACGGTTTAAAATGCAAGAAAAGTAGACATTCTTCCCGAACAAAGTTTAGCGGAGACCAGATGTTCCGCCAGCATGGACACAGTGGCTGATTGTTTAGACCGTTCGAAGCCAATCACTGAGTGTCTACACAGTTAGAAAGCTAATCTAATCCAACCTAATCCATTCCAATCTAATCTAATCTAATGATTTATCTGGCGCCCTTCAAATAACTTGTAAGCCGTCAGATGAACAAGAGGTCAGGATGTGGTTGCCAAGCAACTACGATAAATGTCTAGGGAAGTCTTACATCGCATCCCAATCGCCACTACAGTGTATAGTTTTGCATTGTATTGTATTGCGTTGCATTTGCAATGTATTGTATTATATTGCATTGTAGTGTTACGAGTTGTATCATATAAAATCAATTGTATTATATCCTACAGTATTGTGATTCGTGGGTTCTTAATGGCGTGCTATAGTACGATGTGGTACCAATTTACACTTGCTTCTGCTTCAACTCATTTATCAACCGTAATCTGACTCCTGATTTTACCTAGATTTTTTACACATGGTTTCTACTAAGGTTATTACCATTGTCGTCATCATTTACTGTTTCCGTAACATTGAAGAAGGATCATTATAAACCAAGGAATTCTTTTTAAAATATGCAGTTTCCGGTGTTTAACGACATATAGGCCTAACGACTGCCAGGGCCGTTGACTTCAACGCGATCTTGCCAACTGAATTATTCCATAGGTTCCTCCAACAGTCACCAAGATAATAAGCTAGGTAGTTAGAATTTGGCATGAGCTGACTTATATATACAAAAGGAGGATACAAGAACCCTGTTCTTAGACGATGCCCACCCGGCGACCCTGGAAGAAACAGAGTCGGATCTCGAGAAAGAATTTTACAGTACTGCCTCTCTTTCTACAAATAAAAAAAACATAATTATCTGTGAAGAGTTTGATGCTGAAAGTTTTTTCATAAATGCTGGACCACTCATGACAATTGACAGGAGCAACAGGACGATTGTTGTAGAAAAATTCAAAAAATAATTAATACTAATTAATACTTCTGCGAGTTGATGCAATATTAAGTGGACTTCACAGGCTGGACGTTATGCCCTGAAAATGTTGGGATCCTTTAGACACCTTGAAAACATCTTCAACTGCTGCTATATATTCGGAAAACTTCTAGCAGTTTTAATTTAATTTTATCCTTTATGGCTAGGTCTATGTAATAATATTTATTGGATTCCAACAGTTGATACTAACTCCCACTAAAGGTACACATTTTACCATACATCTTTCTCCTCTCCAAGAGTCTTTTCCCCGCTGTTGTCAACCACAAGTCTCGCCCAAACAATTAAACCGCCTTCGTTAAGCAGATCGGAAATTCCGAGACGTTCGGAGATTTTCATTATTGACAACGATCTTACCGCGAGCGTTACATTATTGAACCGAGATTTTTAATGATTAGAAAGATATTTGAAATGAAGTCCTGGTGCCATATAGGCCTATCAACGAGGCATATACAAAGGGCGTTTTTCATTTCTGCCAAAGTATGGGGCAGAAAACTCCGAGCGGCCAAATACACATTTCCTCGTGTTCCGGAATGCATGCGGAATACGATTTAAAGACATCTTACGCCTGCCAGAGAGGAGCTGCTCATAGCCTACACTGGGGGACATAAAGACATAAGTTAGTTATCACAAATATCCACCACTTACTTAGACTACTTTATTCCCTTCTGCCACCATTGAGCAACCAACATGTCAACCCTTAAAAACCATCTGTAAACATCAAACACTTTAACAGTCTGCCTGCCGGACCCATTTGAATGTCGACCTGAAACTGATGTTGATCCTATCTGTCTATCGATTTTGTTTTGGCTAGGCACCTGTGAACAATCTGGATTTTAATCACACCCCTTTTGGGGCGTATGTAGAAATCTCGAGATTGCGATTATGAATTAAACCCTTCTATCCTCTCCTCAGACTTTCCACTCAAAACCTTTCCCTGTTCCATACAATCCGCAACCTTCCTATGACTCTCAACCGTAACGCATATCACACAGTAACAGTTCGGCCCTCTGCTCTAGACAACCCCTCTGACTTGACACAGCTTTCGCAAACAAGCTGGCATCTATATTGTTTTTAAGTAACTCTTTAGCAGGCTCAATTTTTAGCTACGATTTACTACTATTCCGACGCTTTTCGAATCGCTCGGAATCTGAATTCTATGAGGCCTATACTTCGAGACTGAACTGACTTTAGACTGGATCCAATGCATCTATACAGAGGCGTCTACTCCATAGAAACCCTGGAGCAAATGCTTCATCCAAAAAATAGGGAAGAGATCTGATCTGTCAGTGTATGTGCCATCATAATTGGGGGGACGGAGGAAGGGGAAGGGGGAAGAGGAGGAAGGAAAGGGAACGTTGCTCTAATGACTTCGGGGGGATATATATGCCCCTGAATCAATAGGCCTATATATAGATTTTAGAGGAATAGAAATTGGTGCAAAACTTTTATAGGGGTCTATCTGGTTGCATCCATACCTACAGATTCCGCCCCACGTCAGTTTTTACACCGAATATTAAATAGGCCTACGGTGTTTTATTCTACACAGGAAATATTTGTACTTGACCAGCGCAATTATTCACCGAATTGAATTTGTCTTCAGAAATAATATAGATTGTAATGCACTGGTTATGTAAAGAAGTAAGTAAGTAAGTAAGTATATTCTTTAAGACGCGAACCAACCCCACAGAGGGTAGCGCTCCGACTAGGAACACGACGTTAAATAAGGACTTTCCAGTCCCGTGCATTATCGATCCTTGAGTCAAGATATCTATCGTTAAACGCACAAAAGTCCCGCGTTTTACACACCTTGAAAAAGTGTCGTCCGCTACTAGGCCTATATATTTATCGAATCGACCAAAATGTCACGATGCAACGCCTATGTAGAATTAAAAATATAAGGTCAGGTCGACGTCAACGGCCCCAACAGCCATACGATGTTAAGCAATTAAAGCTACAGTAACTGATGCAACAGCTACGTATTTTGTGCATTAGTGGCCGTTACCGGGTTGTGCTTTCCGCTATGTTTGCGCACTCTCTGTCACTCTTTATCATAATTTTTAACATTTTCAATTTTGTTTAAAATAAATCTTATCTGAATAACAATCGTAATCTCGAGATTTCTACAGCGCCCAAAAAACGAAGTCGCGGGAGGTAGGGAGAAGAGGAGGGAATGGGATAGGATTTGCCAAGGAGCAGTGTTTTCAGTTTTCAGTGAAAGACCTGTGGAGAGAGAAAAAAGAGGTGAGGTTTAAGTGAGTTCGTAGGATGGATCTGAAATTTCTCGTAATGCTGGTGGGAGCTTGTTCCAGAAAGGTGGAATAGCTATGGATATGGAGCTGTGGCGGACCGGCCACAGGGCATGAATGCAGGTTTTATCGATAATAGCTGTGTTGTTGACGCGCTTTGCGGCGACATAATGCATCAGCGGCCGATGCGTAAATGGTAGCGCTAACGCGATATTAAAATAGCCAATATTTAAGTTTTAGCTTATTTTTACCATTTTATCGAGTTAGATTATTAATTAGAATAATTTTAGACGCCTTACGGTCTAATATATAAGGCCTGAAGCTATGGCGGCGCTTATTATCATAGGTTGGTTTCGATACCTTAGACACCTGTATTTGAGAAGGTGTGCGTAGGCTAGTATATAAGGAACAAGCCACGGTATAGTGTGGTGAGGGATAAGTACAGGCTGCCTCACGGTGTTTTGCCTATATTGTAGAGTGGCGATGTGTGCACTCTGCATATACAGCGATACGGTTCTTTAGTGTCGTTGGTTACCGGCTAATCAGTGCGCTCCCGAGTGACAGCCGCTCCAAACGCGGTCTGACCAGTGCTGGCAAAGCGTCGATCCAGCAGAGTAAGGGCCCACTCTGTTGTAGATCGCGAGCAGTACCGAGTCTGATCATGGAAGGCTGATTCGGGGAAAGACCGATCGTGAGAGATAATGGCTCACAGGTCTGTATCGGTAAAGACGGGGAAGGACCCCGCAGATAAACAGGTCTGTGTCAAAAGACGGGGAAGCAGACCCCGTAGATGTTCGTTTCGATATATACTGGAAAGACCGATGGATGTCCGGTTTGATATATACGGGAGAAAGACCGATCGTGAGAAATAAAGGCTCACAGGTCTGTATCGGTAAAGTCCGGGGAAGGCGACCCCGGCGGTTACGTTCGATAGATAGACGGGAAAGGTTCCGTCGGTGTCTGGTTCGCTGGTGACTGTTCGATAGTCCGGGGAAAACCCCGGAGGTCCCGTTCGATAAAGACTGGGAAGCAGCCCCAGTCGGTGGCCGTTCAATAAAGTGAGGTGACATTTCGATACATACGCGGAAAGGCCCCGCTGTTGACCGTTTGATATACACGGGCAAAGACCCGGTGGTAGCCGTCAGAGTTATACGGGCAATGACCCGGTGTTGACCGTTAGATATACACGGGCAAAGACCCGGTGGTAACCGTCAGATATATACGGGGAAGGCCCCGCTGTTGACCGTTTGAGAGATACACGGGCAAGGACCCGGTGGTGGCTGTTAGAGATACACGGGCAAAGTTTCCGATGTTGAGCGTCAGATATACACGCGGAAAGACCGCGCTGGTGACCGTCTGAGATACACGGGCAAAGACCCGGTGGTAGCCGTTTGAGATACACGGGCAAAGACCCGGTAGTGGCCGTCAGAGATACACGGGCAGAGACCCGGTGGTGATAACTCAGTTCAAGTATCGTCCACTAAAGTTAACCAGTGCGATCCCGAGTTACAGCAAAACTAATCACTCTTGGGTATTGGATTGACCGCCGATGCGACAGGGCTGGGGCCCACCCTGCCGTTAGATCGCGAGCCGGTCTGAAGCCCGATTGTGGAAGTTTAAAAGGCTGAGTAAACCTCGGGGAGAGACCGATGTTGAGTGATAAAGAAAACACAGGTCTTTATCGGTAAAGACGGGGAAGCAGACCTCGTTGGTGACTGCTCGAGGTGTACGGGAGAGTTACCAGTTTGATTCCGTTCGAAAGTACGGGGAAGCAGACTCCGTTGGTGACGTTCGATAAAGACGGGGCAAGACCCCGGTGGTTCCGTTCGATACACAGGTCTGTATAAAACGGGGAAGGCAAGTCCCCGATGGTGACAGTTCGATATGTACGGGGAGGGTGACCCCGTTGGTTCCGTTCGATAACATCGGGCAACTTATCCGCCTTTCTTTTAACTCGCGGGACTAACCGCAATCTCTCAACTCGCGGTCAAACCGAAATATCTCAACTACCCATAAAAGCCTATACATATTAAAGTTACAATTAACAATTATACATTTATACGCAGAATCTTAACTCGCGGTCTACCGACGTTTCTTTCCTTCATTACTTTACTTCCGTCATAGTTACTCCCGCGGTTTTCCCGCATATCTTTCTTTGGCCTACCTAACTCGCGGTCTACCCGCAAAATCTTGGTTCGCGGAACTAACCGGAAACTTCTCGGTTCGGGGAACTGCCCGAACAATCTGACCGTGGTTCGTTCAGGTGCGTGGAGGACAGGAAAATTCCCGCAGTGGGAAGTGAAAACACAGGTCTGTGTGAAATGATGGGGTAACAGTACTGATAGTTACTCCACTGGTGCCGTTAGCAGAATCGAGTCTGTGTACTCAGAAATGAAGCCTACGAGTCTGTGAGCTCCCGGGAAAACACAACCGTATAAAGGGTTATGTAAACCGGGTAGGGATACGCCGCAACGAGAAGATACAGCGGGTCAGATCCCTAGGTGAAGAGTTCGCGAGTTCCAGGTAAACAGAGATTAAATCAGACCAAGAGGAAGAGCTTAACCTCAAAGTTCGGGTCGGGTAGTCGGGTACCCAGGTCCGAAAGAGACAAGTTCGCGTTTTGCTAGCCGAAGTTCAGCTAGTCAGAGTCCCTAGGTGAGGAGTACGATAATCCCTTGTATGAAGGGAAATAATAAAGCAGACCAAGAGAGCGATACGTGAAAGTCCGGGTAGTCGGATACCCGGGTAGAACTATATTTGCTTGTCGTAACACACAGCTCTGAGAACTGACTGAAGTGCGAGGATGGGCCCCCTCGTGCGTAGGTCGGAACAAAGTTCTGTGTGTAGATAGGAAGGTTATAGAGGGAGGACCTTCACTATCAGAGTACCGTAGATACCGTTATCTTTCGAAGCAGAATTTATCACTGTGTTGGTCGACAATTGCCAACACAGAGGACGGATAAGGAAACTTATCCGTAAATTGTGGTGCATGATAATATACGTGTGAGGCCGGTATGCCCTGCACGGATATGGAGCGAGATATACGTACGGTGGGAAGACGTATGGACAGGTGCCTAGACGACACGGCGTAGAGTTACAATTGACAGTTGCCCAATAGACCGGTGTCTAGGACGATGTGATACAGAGACTTGTCGCATGTATTCCGTGTTTCCGATACTTAGAAAACGTTTGGTGTCCCTTATAAATGGCGATAGTACAAGAGTCACGAGATGTAGAATGGTACGTCAAAGTTCAGATCACGTGGAGAGTTGGAGGACGCCCGTAGCTAAGAAGGCACACAAAAGAGGAAGACTCCTGCTGGTAAGAGAACGAACCCTGTTCTGAAGGACGGCCATCCTGCAGGACGTTGCCCATCCGGCGACCGCGGAAGAGGCAGAGTCAGACCCCGAGATAGAACGGTATAGTGTTGCCTTTCTTAAGCGGCCAATCCTGAATCTCCTCTGATAGGAACGTTCACTATGGGAAGAGATAGAGACCAGCCATTTTACGGTTAAAGTACACAAGGAAGTGACTCGGGGGTGGCTCCAGACGGGCAGTGGGCTGGAGTCACCACCACCACAGGAAACCCGTCCGGCGCAACGAGAGTGCAGGCGTCCGGGCGGGCGCAGAACGCCACAGAGCGAGTCGCAAATTTTAGCGATGAGGTCACGGAAGGGCGGAGCAGTGTTAGGGCAGAGGAGGAGCGGGTTGAGCGGAGTAGTTTGAATGTGAACTGCAGTCTATTCCACTCCTGTTGACTCGCGAAGTCCCACCATTCCGGAGCCGCGTATAACATACGGGCTAATGAAGGCCTAAATGCTTAGGGCCCATACCACGTTTTTACCACGTCATGTAGACTTGGGCACCACGGTCCGTAAGCCATGCGCTGTCATGATTCGCATAGCATGCACTATGATACACATCGACTGTCTTGCTTGGACGCAAGCGCTCTTTATATCCCAAACTTTAAACAACGGTTATGGACGAACCTTCGTCCATAACCGTTGTTTAAAGTTTTGGGATTTCGTAATGATCGTCAGTTGATATGGCGCAGAATTGCCGGTTCAATGACTCAGCTGTGACCGTACATCCCAAATGGGGAGCGCACCCTTGGTCACCTCCTCGCAGCCGATTGACCTCCCTCCACATCTCCCGTGACCCTCGTTTGACTATGTCAAAGGTGTTGCTCTTTGTCTTGGTGATAAACTCTGATATACTCCACTCTCTTAGAGCAAAGTAATTCACTAATTCGCAAAACACCTGAAAGATTTCCGTTTGTAACGTTTATTTAACGAAAGATTGTCGTTCACGCTCAAAAAAACTAAACGCGCTTTTTTTTTATTTATTCCAAAGTTTAACGTCGTCCTTTGGCAACAATGGCCGTTGACGACAATTCACAAATACAATTTCTAGAAAACGATAAACTTATAGTGTCCGTATAACACCATGTAAAGGTGTCAAACATAACCTTACAATGTCAGTAATGTCACATCACCCAAAGCATAAACGCGCTTGATGGAGAGATACAGCTTATATGGTGTCAGTTGAAACCGTTATAGAGGTGTCTAAAGAGACCATTCATTAGCGGCATTTTTTGGCTGCCAGAGTCGTTGACGTCGACATCACCTAACATTTCTACGCATATTGCATTACTTAGAATGAATTGAATTTTCATAAAGAAATGGTCAGAGGAGAAAAACGTGCCTATATGCAACAATATATATATATTTCCGCTTTTCACTTTCTCGTATAGCGTTCGTGCTCTAGGAGTGACCCTTGACAATTCTCTCACTTTTACTGAACACATTTCCAAACTCACCCGCACTTCCTACTTTCACTTAAGGCGCCTTAGCGCTACCCGTCGCTCTGTCTCATCTCCAATATTCACTTCGATTGTCCATGCATTTGTCTGCTCTAGACTTGACTATTGCAATTTCCTCCTCATTGGTCTTCCTAAAGTCCGTCTTGCTCCTCTTCAGTCCGTTCTCAGTGCTGCTGCTAGACTAATTGCCCGTCTTCCTCGACTCTCTCATATCACCACCTTTATGGCAAAAAAACTACACTGACTCCCGCTTTCTGCCCGCATCAAATTTAAGGTCCTCATCCTTGTCTCAAAGGCTCAACTTGGTTTTGCTTCGAAATATTTATGCGACTTAATTCATCGCCCTCACTCTGCTGCTTCTCTTCGTCCTCTTCGTTCCTCTGACCGTTTGGACATCCTCGTTCCCCGTGTCAGGACTTCTCTGGCTCAATCTAGGTCTTTTGCCTCCATTGGCACTGCTCTTTGGAATCAGCTTCCTCCGTTCGTTCGTTCTTGTATTCTCTCAGGTAACGTGTCTTCCTCTTTTACCTTTCTTAAAACTTGCTTTTTCTCTCGGGGTCTCTCGCACTGGGAGCGCTTCTGAATGGCCGAAATGACGAAAACAATATCAGAAGTGAATTCTACATACCAAAATCAGTAACATTAGAGGTATTACACGTGCATATAACTCCAAAAAACAAAGAAGGTGAATTTTTCAATCTGCCAAAATGTATGATCTGAAAACCTGTGAATCCAATAATTGATTGTGATCAAACAACGTGACGCGCTTTTTTGCGGTAATTCGTTATAAATAAGGCCTAATTGTTTCTCAGAAACTGTTTTCAATGCTAGTTATGCAATATGAAGTGCCATAGCAATAGAAATTTCCGGGAAATACTATCTTTCCAAAGGAGTGGCGTCAAAACCCATCCTCTTAGACACCTTGAAATCGTTTTGCATTACCACTATTAATTTGTCTAAATCGTTAGACTAAATTTCACTAAATTTTTACTTGAGTGTAAAAAAGAAGATATATCGAAGTTGTTGGGAGATAAATGTCAATTGTATAAAAGGGACATTTCTATTTCAACCCTTTTAACAGTAAATATATTACAAAATGAAGTGTATAGGGTACTTAAACTAATTACTAAAGGTCAAATTCTGTAAAGAGATATGCTAAGTTTGCTAATGTAAATAGTTTTTTTTTTAAATCTGTAATTTTAATTAGTCTTTTCCTTGTGCATTTTATTTTATTGTATTAATTATTACATTATTATAATGCAATCTTGAATGCATTAATATCAAACTTGAAACAATTGTAATTATTATGCTCATATAATTTTATGCTTTGTTGGTTGATGAGATTTGTACTTGAGTGTGTTTAGTACCTGAGCAATTTCTTTGAGGAAAGGTACTTGGTATAACCATACGTTTCATTTAATATGCATGATGTATGTGAGATTGGTAGTATTTCATACATGATATGATTGTAGTGGTACATATTGCTATAAGATCTCATTGAACTGAGGAATAAGAAATGATCAATTAAACATTTCAATAATAGAATGGGAATATAATGTCATAATTATAATCATTTGTGCTGTGCATTTATGTCTGAAGTAGTTTAAATATTTCTAGCGATTGACAATAGTTGCGAAGTACTGCTTGGTTTGCGTCGGAACATTTTATAGCTATGTGTATTATAAATAACATTAGATATGTTGCTTTGGGTGATGTGACATTACTGACATTGTAAGCTTATGTTTGACACCTTTACATGGTGTTATACGGACACTATAAGTTTATCGTTTTCTAGAAATTGTATTTGTGAATTGTCGTCAACGGCCATTGTTGCCAAATGACGACGTTAAACTTTGGAATAATAATAAACTAAATTTCACCATCTCCTTTCCCTATGGCTCTGTGCTATAAATTCGTCAATTTCAATAAACTCGCAATTAAATCTCTCATTGCCTGTACTCTGGTAGTGCCTGCCCCAAGCCTTGATAACATAGGAGGGCGACGTTAATCATCTTTGTTTTGACACCGAAGCTTGAAACAGTAGCCTAACTAACCAACCAGCCTGGTGCTGTTCAATATACTTACAAGGCTGAAGAAATCTTAAAAACTGAGATATGCCTGCCTAGCCTACGTACAACGAAACAAGAAGAGTAAACTTCCTTAACGGAGTTAACGATTACAATTTTTTACGACTTGAGTATGGGAAAATTCTACCTCACTTATCCACAATCAGGAACTAAGATTTCGTTGCAGGCTGGCAGTGGCAGCATTTCACATATGGAGCGAGATACCTTCGATGGTGGGAATATGCATCGCTCAATAAAAATGAGTCTACACGGCGGAAAGTCACAGAAAACCTTCATAGGTCTACTCTGCCAGAGGAACTAAAGATCACGTCTGGCGTTTTCGAGATGAAAAGTGGCTGTGGAGAAAGGGCTCGTAGTAACAAAGAGACCAGTGGAATTGGAATCACTGTTGTCAGTAAGGTCCCTGCCAGCACCTTCCAAATAGGACCCATCTTCCTGTAAATCTTCCCGTATACAGCCCATAAGGGTCCCATCTAATGCCCATAGAAATGCTGGCATAGGAAGCGAACCCTGTTCTTAGACGTTGCCCACTCGGCGACCGCGGAAGACACAGAGTCGGATCCAAAGAAAGAGTTTTACAGCAAATGCTTTTTGCCTACCTTTATTCAAATCAAAGAGGACAATAATTTTGTGTCAAGTTTGATGCTGAAAGTACCTTTAATAAATTCTGGCCAATAATGAAAAGTGCAACACGATGATGTTTGTAGAAAAAATCTAAAATAATTCACACTTTTACACACTTGATGCAATATTAAGTGGACTTCACAGGCTGGGCGTTGAAGCCCTGAACGTTCAAGGCTCTGTTTAGACACCTTTAAATCGCTTTTAAATTAACTTTATATATTTGCAATGCATATAGCCAATTTGATCATTAACTGATAAAACATGGTACTCTCTTTGTCTCTCTTTGTGCCGTCGGCTCTAGGAGCCCTAGCGATCGTCATGCCACACAGTCTCCGTTGCCGTCTTGCTACTTCTCCCAGTAGCCCTTGAGTCGCGCTTTGGCCTGGGAGTCCCACCTCAGCGCTCCGGCCTGGGAGTCCCTCCATCCGCGACCATCGGCGTGGTTTGGTGTGTGGCATGACGATTTTCTTGGCATGATTAACAGGGGTGGTTTGCCATTGCCTTCCCCTGGTTTTGCCTGCCGTGCCCGTTCGTTCCCCCTCCTAGGAAGAGTACTTCCTAGGAAGGGTACTAACGGTCCGCACCACGAGAAGGTGGGCACGGAGGACTTTGGTTCACCAGCCCAGGTCGGATCCGAGTCTACGCTCATCAGAGTCGTCGGTCAGGTCGCCTCCCTGCTTTACTCTGTACCAGAGTGACTGGTGAACCTTTGCGGACCTGTACATGTACAGCGCAGTGCATGGTACTAGACCCTAGAAAAGTTTAAATTAGATAACATAGAAAAAAACAACTCGTTGATTGATAACTAAAGCTGTTGTTAGTACCAAGGTTTAACTTCGTCATAATATGACATCAAAGGCCGTTGATATAATATATTTGAAAGTAGGATATATCATGTCCTACTTTCAGATTGTCGTCGAAGGCCTTTGATGTCACATGACGACCTTAAACCTTGGAACTAATAGCAGCTTCAATTATCAATCAACGAGTTGCTAAAATGTAATCTAGTCCAATCTATAAACACGCAAAGAGGTATGGAACCTCGTACAAAAAACTGTATATATCTGGTTGCATCCTCACCTACAGAATCCGCTCCCATTTCTTTTTAATAATAATAATATTATAATATTTATTCTTTAATTAAGCGCCTGCAAACGCACTGCGCTGTACATGTACATGTTATGCGATAAACCTTAACTACTAAGGGGTCGTCCATAAAGGACGTCCACAAAATATTACCTACTTTGGACCCTGCCTCCCCCCTTGTCCGCATTTGTCCGCAATTGACCTTACCCTCCCTCCCTCCCCCTTTGCGGACGTCCGCACGCCAAAGCCAATTTTTAATGTCATCATCACTATTTTACAATTATTCTACAGTGCCTGTGCACATTTAAGTGACAAGTGACAGTGCGGGTTTAATATCAGGATGTGCAGTAATAAAAGCCTCTTTCAAGTCGCAGTAAAGGTTTTAGCATGCATGAGGTTCTAGGCAATCACCTCATTGACTTTTTGTCTTTCGGGGAAGGTTGAAACAAGGTGGTGTTTAAAAAACTACCAAATTTAAAGTTCAGATGCGGACGTCCGCATTGGTTATAACCCTCCCTCCCCCTTGTCCGCATTTGTCCGCAATTCGATGACCCCTCCCTCCTCCCTCATTGCGGACGTCCTTTATGGATGACCCCTAAAGGCTGCAATAGCTTTACGGTCTCTACAGAGGTAAGTATACGCTGTATATCCGCGTATACCCTCGATTCCGCCATGAGTATACGCTGCCTGGAGGTGAGTATACGCTGTATACCCGCGTATACCCTCGACTACAGCCCTGATTTTAAATACTATTTCAATAGTTTTCTACAGGTAGGCCTACTATTCTATTTAAATAGTCAACCTAATACCCCAACACTGCGGCCAGGTTGTCGACTGGTTAAAACGCTCGACTCGTAGCGCGGACAGTATACGGGTTTGACCCTACTCATTTAAGATGACCATTGTGTAGGGACTCCCGAACAAGCAGTATGAGAATTGTAAGCAGTATGAGAATTGTAGAAAAAAGCCTGGGGGATGTTAGACCTTGATTCATGTGGAATTTGGGTGTGCAATGAAGACTTTACTATGGGGTCCTAAGAAAGACTAGGGGGGTTGAACCCACCCAACCCCCCAACCCCCCGACAATTCTTACCCTGCGAGCAAGTCCTTCACTCGCAGTTGCTCAGTGCCATCGATCTTTAGTAGCATTGCCAGGTTGAGCAATGAGTCCCAGACAACCTAAGCTGTCTGGATTTAGCTGCAGCAAAATCGTATATTTTTCATAATTTGGGGCCCTTAAACTCGCCGGGCCCTGGACATTTGCTCCCGTGCACCCCTCTCAGCGGGCCTGGATAGTCTTCTCCTTCCTGGTCAGTGCATCCGTTAACAAAACTCGGTTTCTCCAGAGAAAGACTCCTTCAATGCTTCTAGCTACTGTCCCATTGTGCGTTTGCTAATGGTGTAATAAAGAATATACTTACTTACTTTTTCCGATGAGACTGAGAAACTTGGAATTTACACGACACATTGTCAAATGTCAATGCACATCTTCTTAGATATATTCAACCCGCTCATATTATTTTCATTGTTGTATGGCATCATTCGAGCGCTTTTAAGGTGTTTAAGATGAACAATGCATTAACTAATCTTTTACGGAGCCGAACATCTTTTCAGTTAATTAGCCGAGGGGATTAGAAGAAGAGCGAGGGATTGCGGCACCCTCCCCGACAATTAAAACGTTGTGCAAGGCAACGATACAAAAGCAGACCCCTCCCATGCTGCTGACTTTCCTTGATTTCTACCTTCGCACATACACCAGCCAAGCGCGTGTGACCTGCGCAGCTGATCATAGAACCATGCAGATTATCTGCACAGCCTAGGTTCAGACTGACGATACACAGACGAAAGGCGAGCGACGTACGTTAAGAGAGACCAAGAATCGTCGTCCAACACAGAGAGGACTACAAGTAGTATACGGGGCTCTCTTATATATATGTAGTCCTGCTGAGATTTTCTTAAAAAAAGGTGTGTAAAACAAAATCAAGCTTCTAACTTCGTTTTGACAAATATGCCTAAAGTAATGTCAGAAACCAACACAAAAAAACTTACAACTAAATAAAATTGGCTTAAACTTAAAAACCTGTAAATGTTCAGGATAAAGTATTGCAAAAATGACTACTTTGAGGTAAAATAGTTTAAAGTATAAGACATTCGCTAGGTGACGCTTTATGCTGACTGGGTTTAAATCATCGATATGTTTTAAATTAGGCCTACTATTAGGCCTAATAATTATGTAAATGTAGAAGGGAATTAGAGACTTCGATTGGATTCTAATTATAACCTTCAAAATCTGAAGCACTACTTGAAAGATTAGCTTACCAGTTACCACAGGCCATCCGCTTATTGACGAGTGGGTTTCCAGAAATGCGAATGAAGCAACTGAGATCAAATGTAATGATTTCGCATTTAATATAGTTTAAATTTTAGCTTAAACTGGATATCTGAATCGTACGTGGAATTAATAGATAACTCAGAAGAAACATTTCGCTTTTTCAACAAAATTTCTAAGTTGAAAAAGAAAATGTTGACTGAATAGTTAGTTCATTGTTCATACATAGTTTAGCGCTCGTGTCTATAGTAAACCCCCTCTGATTTGACGTAGCGGCTCGTGAGTAGGCTAGTGCCCTGTCCTTGGCCTTCGAGTGACGTTTTAGAAGTTTATTTAGAAGTTTGGAGATTACGATTGTTGCTTTACGTTGTGCGATACAAGTAAAATAGAGTTAAGTATAAGCTATTCGCTAGGTGACGCTTTAAACTTACTAATCGCATAGCTGATATCAAGGTGCTGCAGGCTGCTGTGCACTTCGCTGCAGTACGGCTGCTACTGATAGGCGAGACTGCTAGGCTGCTACTGCTTGGGTCTTCCCGCAGCGGTGCTGCGCTGGTCGCCTGTCGTTCTCAGACCTCATTCCCGGCCGTGGGATCGCTATCAACTATCAAGATCTTTCCACTCAGAAACACCCCACCCCAAGTTAATTAGCCTCCGAGGACCAAACAAGCGGGCCAACCTGTTAGTGGCGAAACCTTGATCAAGTATCAACTGAGCCCTACTGCTGTCAAGTGCCTCGGCCTACGCTGTGAGTCATCAGTATTCGGAGATTCTACTATTGACACTTCACGCTTCTTGCGATTAATTTTATCGTAAATAACTCCTAACGAACGCTTAAACTTTTAGTTATTTTAAGTTGGGCCTACATGTTTATAACACATCGCCACAACGTTCTTGAACCAACCTCTTTAATACACAACCGCGTAGCAGTATTAAATAATACATTAATGCTATAGGCGGGAAAATTTTTCATTGCATAAAGTATAATCCCGGGATTGATTAATTTCTAATCCGGTAATTCCGGGATTGACAGAATGCTCCGGGATTACATTCCCTAGCCTGTACACAGACAGAGACCAGCACACTGTCGAGTAGCTATCACACATTTGCGCTATGCCCTACAGCCCTTCTCGCAGCCACATCTGAGCAGTTCTATCGAAAAGCTTTGGCAAGTGTTGTCCACTTAACTTCCCAGCCTCCTCCGATCGTTTGCAGCCACCCCCTTTGAGATTGCTTCCAGTTCTGCTATGCTGGATGTTGAGTCTTTGTTGACTTCGGTGAGCCTTCAGAAATGCGAAAATATCTTGAGAAATGTTTCAACAAGGTAATGCTGTCTTTCCACAAAATCCCTCTTAAGAGACAGGGAAGAAAGCCACTTCTGCGTGTGGTTATCCTTCCTACTGTAGCCTAACTTCGGTTTGATTTGCTCTGAACATTGCTTAGAACACTTAGAGTCACTTGCTTTTGGATTTTGATTAGGCCCTACAGCATAGATTTATCAATTATACGAATTTTTTAATAATACCTCATACTTGTAAATTTTTAACCCCCGGGGATGATTTTACACGATGGGGGATAGAAATGGTTTATCCCCCGGATACTCTATACCGGTAGATTCCATCCGGGGGGGATAAATTTATTCATCCCCCCGGATAGTTTTAGGACGGATAGTCTGTCACGCGACACCGGCCTTAGGGAGGTCGTTGTAGGCACATTCCAGGCATTCCGGAGCGTTTCTCGTAGGAAACACGGATCTGGAAAACTATTATAGAGATTATCGACCCCGGCTTGGCTAAACAGCTACTTAATTTTTATCAGTGTCGTGCCGATTTATTTATATAATTTGTTATTCTACTTTAAAACGTCACACGTACGTTTCGTTAAAAGAAATGGCGAATCGAAATGTTAACAATTTTATTCATGTGTTGAGGTCTCATTACTCATTAATATATGAAAGTAATGCTTGCCAGGCAAAATTGTCTTGACATATTGTATCATTAGCCGTACGTAATCGTTATTACCATGCCAGAAATCGACTTTAAGTCGGAAGTTGGTTGTTTTTCTGCCAGGTCGGATCAAGTCGTTTTGGCTCCAAGTCGTCGACTTCAAGTCGACTTCAAGTCACTTTAGGGTCAAGTGGAGTCAGATTGGCTGACCAAAGTCACTCCCAGGTCTAACTGTAATGCCACAAGTAAGTTGTTGTTTGCTACATGCGATCACATACTACTAGTAGGCTATTAGGCATGACTGGTTTCAAAACACAAGAAAATGGGTTTAATTAATCATTTTAGTATAAGAATATATGGTTTTATTTCATTTTCTTAAGTATGAGAATATGTGTTGCTTAATTGTTTACACGAAATGACTCTCGGAAAGGTGTACAATGCTTCAAAGCCCTTTGTCACAAATTAAATACAACTGACAAAACTATAAACATGTCACAATGGTAAAGAGCCTGGCCATATTCCATAGTCACTACATATTTCATTTGCGTGAATGTAACTTGGATCGAGCACATTTTCTAGCCCTTCCTGAAACTGTTGCATGAACACCTTAAAGTTCACTGACTGCTAAAGTGCACTGCAGGACATAATCAAAAGCATATACTGTATGTTATCAATGTTATGTAGCTAAACCGAAGACTCCGTGCGAACTCAGGGAGGCAAGTCAGTAAATACCAAGTCAACACGCCAACAGTAGTGGGCATCATTTTGTAAGCACATTTTGCACTTTACGTTAAGCTTCTTGCACACTGCCTTTGCTATGGCACTGCACAGCCGTTGCAACACTTTCATAAACTTAAGATACTTCAATTCTGGCCACTGGTCAAGAAATTCTTTAATGTGCTTCAGATAGTTATGTATTATTTTTAGAAAGATTGTAGTTGTTGTAGACGGCCATTGAGGTTAAACTAGAGAATCCCAATTGGCAAACCCTAACCTCCAGAGACTTGGTCAACTCTTTTTACATGCACTACTAGACCCCTCGAGGCAACACTATGCAAACTCATACACTACTTACTGCAAAACAGAACGCAACATACTCACGCTGATTACACGAACTTTTACGATCAACCGCACAAAGAAAACGATCTTGTTAAAGCAACGTATCATCATCATCATCATCATCAATGGCAACGACCTGTCTTAACAAGATCTTGTTACGGTTCCCAGATTAGCTCAGCAGTTAATGTGTTAAATGACTTAACAATACACGATCGTGCAGCATGTGGCACAACATTTGATCCACTGATTTCAAAGGAAAAAATACTGTTGGGCCTGACATGACACGGCCTATCTGAAGCTACTACGGTTCCGTTCCAAAGCTGTACACAAAACGCAGAGAGTCACGCTCGGACGATCGCGCTTTCGAAGTGCTCTCGACGACCGATGGACCAGGCAGCGGCACTCGTTACCCTTGCTGCGCATTGATTAGGTCGCACTGTTATAGTTCACATTCTCTAAATTTCATTCATCGGGCTTCTCGACTGCCAAACAAAACCTAACAGAGGAATACCGCTAGAATGGTTTGATGTGGTGATGACGTCCGTTGCACTATGTACGCCGCAGGTACCGTAGCAATATATAACCTAAGCCTGCGAGGAAAGCAAGACCGACTCCGGCCTTCAGCCACAACGAAGACTTCGCCTGGAAAGAACTTCGCAGATGCCTAGCACAACAGACATCACAACGTTACTCAGAAAGCAACAACGGAAATTCTAAACAAAGTATTAATATCATCATCGTCGTCGTCGTCGTCGTCGTCGTCGTCGTCATCATCATCATCATCATCATCATCATCATCATCATGTATTATGATACAGCATCTAAACTAGGCTGCAAGTGAAAACAGATAATGCTGAGAAGTCGACATTTAGCGGTACACTAAATAGTATGCAAGTATATTCTTTATTAACCAATTGCTAATCGCACTTTGGTGGACAGACATGTAATAAACATAGTTAACAAGTACATGACATCCTAACAATAAATGTTTTCTGCATCAGGCTGTCGGCTGGGTTTTAAATATGTCAAAGCTACACCGAGATCAAATCTAAGGATACACTACACTATATGGCATGCTAACCAGTAGAGCACGGAAGTTTATAGCTCAAGGAGCTTGAACATCGATGGTGTACTTACGGAAAGGCTGCCATGGTTGCCAGCTTGATGTAGACATCGCGATTGATGCGATCCAGACAGGAGACGAGCTGAGGCGGCGAGAGACCGTACTTGTGGCAGAAGTCCTCCGGTTGGAGTTCGTAGTCTTGCAGGACAGCGTGGTGCTCGGCCTTGCAGCCAACGATCAAGACGGGCATATGTGAGTCCACTAGGTATTGCTAATGAAGGAATGAAAACATCACATGTCAAACAAATCAGAATGGCTGGCAAACACATCTCTCATCGGATGCTGTGACAATCATAATCATAATCATAAACTCCAAATCCTAAAGCATTTTGCTAATCGATGTACCTCTAGTTATATTTAGTTGTATATGTGTGACTTAATAATCTGCTCCTGTTAGTTTATTTTAAAAATGAATGTACCAATTGCATACAGTGTAATGCACGTGTGCTTGTCAGATCCAAATAAAGGCTACTTACTTACTTACTTGCTACTTTAAAGCTAAGTGCAGGGTACCAGCTTATTCATAAGTGCTCTGCCCTGCACGTAAACAATGTTGGGCTCTCGGGTTATCTCAGTTGCTGGTCCAAAGCTTTGGGATTCGCTGCCTAATTCGGATCATTCTGTCAATTCTTTGATGTCACTCTGATCTAAACTTTAAGACTTGTCTCTTTCAACTTCAAACCAACTGTAGCCTCCTTCTGGTTTCTCAGATCTATTGCATTTCAACCTGACTTTTCCATTGGATTTTTTATTGTGATTTCATTCACATGGCCATCAACTCATGTGTTGGACACTATGAAAATTGTGCCTTAGAAGTCATTAGGTTAACTTAGATTACGCGATAGAGAGCTCAGAATTCGAAGCCTCTGCAGTCTGGTAAATCATTAAGACCTCCTATGCGAGAGTCCAAGGAAGATAAACCTCCTTGGACTCTCGCATATTTTTATTGAGCTCAAATCTCGCAGAGCTAAAGTGTCACAGAAGGCAATTATTATTCTTATTAACATACATAGAGCAAAATTGATAGTTAACACTATGTTCAGAGTTCCCAGAAACATCTTTATGCAGAATGTATCATCAGATTAAAAGGACCAGTAGTCCTCAAACACAAGGTAGTTGATCCAAAATCGGTAGCAAATGCAATTCTAAAGCTCGGAGTATGACGTACCTTGTACATGCGGGCACAGTACTCAAAAGACTTTGGATTGGTGACATCGTACAACAGACAGACCACATCACAGTTCAGCTCCACCGCACTCAGTGTGTCTGCAAGGCCTACATCGATTTCGTGCAGCTGCAAAGAAACAAAATGCCCTTATTTGTAATGTTCATCAGGCTAAACTACCCAGGGCAGGACTTTGTGTCAAGATTTCACCCCAGCTGTACCCCTAATCCAACTCAGCTACACCAAGTACACTGACCGTACACTGTCGGTGGTAAGATGAGTGGGTGAGGAAGAGGACTGGCCACCCACCTTCATAAGCTGGGGCTAAGAAAACGAAGTTGCAAATACTTCATACCCATGGCTGCCATATGGCTAGCTTAAGGGACTGCTCTTCTTCTTCTTCATCACGCTAACCACACTTTTTCTGTTTACCCAGCACTGTATTTACTAAGACCGGTTAATAGATTGCACACTGAATTCTGCATTTATTAAATGAGAGTAATTTGCTTGCTCATTCATATCTGACCAGCATGCGATATGACTGCAGGTTTAACCTCACACATTAACTTTTTCCTTAGGAATGGCCTGTGGCAATGATGATGAAACTTTAGAGTATCCACATTAGTTGACATTACTTTATATTATGCTGGTGCTCTACAGAATTAGATGTTAGAATAGAATCACTCTTGTATTCTAATTGCTTCTATGTATAGCAGCCTGATCTCTATAACATCTCTATTCTAACCTGTTTCAATCCAAAGATTTGTGATTATGGAATGCTGTTTTACTCTAAAGAAGAAGAGATTGCCGCAGAAGGTAGCCATGAGCTTGAAGTGCTAGCCAGCTCTCTCCCTAGCTGTCTGATCGTCCCACAAACAGTGTATGGTCGGTGTACTTATTACTAGATCAAGATCATATAAGAATAGATTTACATTAGAATCTCATTAGATTTGATCTGATTAGATCGTGTTCTTACCAGAAGATATCGTTCTTGTCCATAGACTGGCACCAGATTGATAGCAAAGTGCGAGAAGTGGTCGGGATTAAGGGTTTTTAAATACTGCAGATTTCGGTTAAGAAGTCCTTGAAGAAAAACCGTCTACAATCCAAACAAACATTTCACTCATCGAATACAAAGATATCCCGCATTAACATCTCATTATTAATGATATCACATTAATAATGACATCACATTATTAATGACATCACATTATTATACCAAATCATAATTTCTATCACATGATTATTGTACACATCTTTCATTGATCACGTGAATTCTAACACAAATGATTACAAAATGTAACTGAACATTTCTGTAGCTTCTTTAAAGAACTCCCAAAGGCACCTATCACTAGTGTAAATAATGCCAGGGTCTATAAAAATGTATAGTTCATAGGCACATAGTTCCAGTGTACGTATAATCTTAGCTTGGTATCTGGATCTTCATAAAATGCATTGTAGGACCCCTCAACAGTGAATACTGTCTCAATACATTAGAATTTTTTGCCAAAACAATATATTCCAATTCATATTTAAAATGTTTTTCTTGCACCTAAAATCTGATGGTCTCTAAATAACTTGCTGCCAATATCCATGTCTCAGACTAAGTTGCATCGGAATCCATGTGAAAAAGAGGCAAGTCGTAAGAAGGGTCCTGCTTTAGAAAGAGACTACCGTTGGCCCGTGTTCATGTGATGACCTAATCTACACTAATGCTTTTCTCACAAGAGAAATCTTGCAGACAATGAATTATTATTATTATTATTACACATTTATTAAATGCCATCAATGACCAAGCATCAGTAACCATCTCAAGGAAGAAGGCTCGAACCCAAACTCTCTACGCTACAAGGCAGACGCTCTAACCAATCGGCTACCATGTCTTAAAATGAGCTCGATTCATAGACCTCATCACCTTAAAAGCTGAACTTCCTCACTGTGCCTACCTTTCCAACTCCCTTTGGACCGATGATACGACACTGGAAGATGTTTCGACTCGTCTGTCGCTTTTCGAGATCAATCTTCTTGTCTCGAGTAACTAGAAGAAGAAACAGTTGACAGTAGAATCAAACTTAAACACCTGTGTTTTTAAAAGGTGCTAAATAAATGTGTGGATGTTCAAGCGGAGACAATCGCATCCCAACTATAAAGTATACAGTCTGACTATGACCTGATTACAACTTGGTTCTGATGTCTTGTGCACATACCATCATTCAAACACAACACTTCACAAACACCTAGTTCAGGCCAGTTGACCCAACTGCCCGTTCGTTAAGTGCAAACGTCAGTAACAAAGCTGAGCTCATCTGGGTGAGGACATACCGTAAATGGCCGATAACTGATTGTCATGTTCGTACATGTAACCGAGGTGAGCCAGATATTCCAGAGTGCGAGTCACGTCAATCAACGTCGTCAACCTAAACACCACCACAAACACACATGCAGAACATTTAATGTAACTATGCAGAACATTTAATGTAACTACATACTGTACATATCAGGTATGCAATACCTGTTGAGTAGCTTTGCAAGACCATTCTACAAAGACCGTTCTACAAAAACCATTCTATAAAGACCCTTAGACTATGAAATCCATTATATAAAGACTAGTCATAATGATGAGAGCATGATAGTCACAAGATCAGAATAGACTTTATATACACGTAATTACGATTGGATTATACTTTCTATACATGTAATCAAGATTAGATCAAACTTTCTAAACACATTGTTGGATTGAATCGACTGTTAGCTAACTTACGTCCACTGAGCGAGGTATCCGCGATGTGTAATCCAGCCGTG
Source organism: Allolobophora icterica (assembly GCA_963556255.1). Lineage (NCBI taxonomy): Eukaryota > Metazoa > Annelida > Clitellata > Crassiclitellata > Lumbricidae > Allolobophora > Allolobophora icterica. The sequence goes on along the minus strand of OY744606.1, from coordinate 78,251,346 downwards.
TGCATTCGTACAGACAGCATTGTTTACATCCGGACCCCAGGGCATTATGGGACACGTGCTGAATAGATTCGTTATCTCCGTCGGTGATAGACAACCATCACGATCCTAAGAGAAAAGCTGTTTGTTTTCTTAATCCAAATAAATTAAGTTCTACATGTCTGCATGGGACTGCCAGTCCAGACCATCTCCAGTTACATGACCAACATTCATCTTCAGATGAACTAGTCATTCTCTCAGAACTATACCCTGGATAGGCTAGCAAGCAGAGCTTTGGAAAGGTTCTTTAACACAGCGGTTCTCAACCTTTTGAGATTCAAGGACCACTTAAAAATTTTGTGTCTCGATCGGTCGCAGACCACCACTAAAAATTGTTCCAAAAACCAAATTAATACAAAAGAAATTTTTTGCAATAAATCCGTGTATTATTAGTTTCCTGCTGCTATCTAGCTGATTCTGGCGATTGAAATAAAACAAAAATTTACAAAATTTACAAAATTTGTCTGTTTGCATGTTTTAAATTGTAAAAATGTAAATTGTAGGCCTTGCTTACGGACCACCAGACAGATGGCCGCGGACCACCAGTGGTCCGCGGACCACAGGTTGAGAACCGCTGCTTTAACACTTTAACTATGAGCATGTATTAAAATGTATAGAAAAACCAATCCCTCTCATCGTTAAATGGTAAAAGGCTCTACAAAAATAGCCAAATACATATACACACACCAGTACAAGTCATACTGGTACTACTATTTCTTCTTGCATATGAAAGCGGTATGCCATTCTTATATAATAAACGAATATATACACATAAAGACATACCAGTAACTACATACATAACCATAAATACATACATACCAACCAGTACATACCTATTTTGCACATGCATACATACAAGTCATACATGCATACATACATGCATGCATACATACATACATACATACATACATATACACATGCATACATGTGTGTGACTGCTCTATGCAGCTCACAACTTTTGAATCTGAGTCTAGTGAGACTATACGTAACTTGAAACTTTGCCTGCATTCACCGCTTGAGTACATGTAATAATCTGTTATGTTCGATAAGCACAAGTAATGTAACATCAAGAGTTTAAGCCGAGGTGAGGCTGGAGACATACGTAAGAAATTCTGTCACCTCGTCAAATTTATCGAAGAGGTCAACGAAGAACTGGTAGCCCTGATGTGTCAGCTCAGTCGTGCATCCGGGAGGAACCTTCAATCTGCCAAGCAACAAATACCGTACGATCAATAAGCCGCTTACACTCAAACGCTTTTGCAACAAAACAATTCTCCAATTAAATGTAACAGCAGCTGACACAGAAAACTAGAATTTAAGCCCAAAAAATTACAGTGAGGGCACTATGGCAACCTGTTCATACTCAGGTAAGACTTTTGAATGAACTGACATATATGTATATACTGAAGTACCGACATGGTCATATATAAATATACCAACACATTGCACATCAAGTTTTTTGGCACGGCCAAGTTTGTGAATTACTTCAAAGTAAACAGAGCTGTATTAAGTTCTGTATGAGTATATATAAATTCACTATTAATCATTGTTAATTAGTCACTTCTGTAGTGCCGGTGTCTAATGCACAAGGCATCAACCGATGGCATACCAAACCAAGCTGTAATCAGGTCAACATTCAGAAATCAGTCCAGGAAGACAGAAAGGCAATCTACAGTGGGTAAGCGATTTGGAAAAGATAACTCTGACATAGAGAACAAAATTACAGATACAGTACATGCACACAAGTGTTTAGCACATGTGTCAGACCTATCTAGAACTAAAGAGTAGGTTATGATGGGTTGAAAATGCTAATGCGGCAATTTTCATCTGACAGTTCCAATTTTCACTGTAGTTGTTAAAAGTATCATCTCTGCATGTATAAAGCAACACTATCAAATGACTACGCATCAGTCAATGGCTCTGAGCTATTGTGAGGGAAGGACTTGCTCAAGACCCCAACACAGTACCATCTCAGGGCTCAAACCCACCATACTCCCCGAGTTACAAGTCAAGCACTCTAACTATTGGCTACCGTGCAACAATAACCAATTTGCTACCGTGTCCCACCATACTAAACAAGTCAAGAAACGAATGAAGCTAATTACTGGGGCCATAGGAAGTCTTTGCTCAAGTTCAGGTTGTCATCGTAACCGAATTTCCTTAAGACCGTCCATGTTGTTTCGTGACGTCCCCTCTGAATGAAAAGAGTGTGCAGGAAGAGGAAGCCTGAAACACAACAAATCAAACAACACCGATACTTAAACGACCCCGTTCACTCTTTCGTTATGCCAAAATTGTCAAAATTTCCCCTTGCCAAAATTTTCTCTTGTCAAAATTTTCCCTGTCAAATTTTCTCTTGTCAAAATTTTCCCTGTCAAAATTTTCTCTAGTCAAAATTTTCCCTAGTCAAAATTTCCCTTTGTCAAATAGCTAAAGAAAAATTCTTTGCATATCGTCATATGCAACTTGTCAGAATGGTTAGAGTCACGTTGCAATGCCTTTGCAGGGTTCATTAAAATTTCCTTGGATACACAGAGGCAATATTTCACAAAGTGACGGCACATCGGTTTACCTCGCTGAGTGATTCCGTCGCGAAGGATTCCGTCAGGCAGATGGCGCCTGACGACAGCTTTGACGTCCTCTAAGGCCTGAGGCTGAAGTGGCACGTTAAAACATCTCCGCTGTTGGCAAAAACAGATCAAACACAACATACAACTTCATGCACAGAAATCAGTGCATCAGTGTTTTTGTGTACGTATGCATGTCTGTACTGTGTTGTATCATATCATAACAAAGTACTTCTATAGTATTTATGGGGGAACATTAATAGAGGAACGTTAACGAAGGAACATTAACGAAGCAATCTTAATGAAGGAACTTGAATCGATTAGTCACCTGAAACTGGTAGATCTCTCGATCGTTCAAGATGCCATCGTTGTCTTGGTCGCAAATCTACAACAAATGCCAAAGATATTCTTAGACAGACACTCATGTAACAAGCTACATTCATTTCCTTTGTTAAGAGACACCTGCTTAGACCACTCAGACAGCCATGTTGACAGACGTTTATGGCAGGCCTTCCTGTAGTACAATATAACAATCCAATACCTACAGACACACACATATATATATATAGATCTGTATATCTGTAATGATACTGTGTGCCTCTACAGAAACTCCAACTCCTTGGCTTGGTTTTCAGGTCAAAGAAGCATTCGACTGAGCTGCATACATGACCACAGCAATCCAACAACAGGACACATATTCACCAAATAACATAACATAACATAACATAGCGTTTTATTGTTCCAAAACAACAATTGTACATATCGATTATTTAGTTTACATATGACCTCAGTCATGTTTTAAACCAAAGTAGAAGAAAAATAAGCAGAACAGAAACACACTGATCAAACAATCATCACTTCAGTTCGCATGTGACATAGTACGCCTATTGGCCAAAGTCATGTCCCATACTAAAGCTTTTGGCTTTTCTTAGTTGTACATAGGAGATATACAGTGACTTATGGTCCAATGGTGGGATTCATTTAACGGAGGGATTCATTTGAACGCAAAAGGGAACCCAGAAGGGATAAGATCCCGCTATAAAGGGTCCCCCATTTTGCTATTAGTACATTACATGGCGGCAGTAAAGGGTAGTAAAGGTAAATTCCACTGCAATCCCAATCAGGACAGGTGGCGATCAAGCAAAAGTAAAAGATATTAAGTAACATTAGCATACATTAATCTATATTAATCTATGTTCTAGCTTATGTACTATCTGTGACATCTTTAGAGTTCATATCACTGTTCATTCTTGTCAGCCAACAACCAGTTTTTTAGCAGGCGCTTGAAAATATTAATGCTAGGACTGTCTTTTATATGCATAGGTATTAAGTTCCATATGGTTGGCCCTACACATGCTATAGAGAACTTCCGTATATTAGTTCTTGCAAATGCAACTCTTAAATTACCGGCTCTCCTTGTAGCATACTGGTGTACTTGTGAGTTCTTAGTAAATAGACTCGAGTATTCATGTGGAAACAATTTATTGGCAGAAGGACTGAGTGAGCACCAGGTGGCCTGGCATTCCACGAATTACGACTATCGGGAGCCCAGTCACAAAACTCTGAAATCGTAGAGAGACAGATTTTCACCTTGAATATCCGTGTCAGAGCCGTCTTACACCTTGTCGTCAGCTCTTTCTCTTCGGGCATGTAGAGGGGCGCCGTGGGGTGGAGAACCGCCTTCTGGGCGTAGTAGAATACCTCACTGATGTTCTTCAGGGTTTTGGCAGAACACTAAAACATCCAAGAAAGAGATGTTAAGTTAGTCATCTACACACATTATTATTACTATTACGCATTTGGTTACCATGTCTAGATGCTTGTAATTGTAATTAGTAACTTCTATTATGCCGGTGTCTAGTGCACAAGGCATCAACCAATGGTGCACCAAAACCAAGCCGTATTCAGCTCAATATCCAGAAGATCAGTCCGTAAGACAGAGAGGCAGCCTATGGTGGATAAGCAATCTGAAAGAGGTCAAGTCTTAAGTTGAGAATGAAATGACATAAGCGACCGATACAACACTTGCTAGCTAGCTATCTATATCTGCCCCAGAATTTGTTTTCAAGTACTAACCAAGCATAGCTGACTGATTAAGGAATTGTAAAGCTCCTAAGATTCATTATATGATCCACTTTCACAATGGCATATAATTATATGGCTTTCAAGATCCTCAGAAACTAGTAAAGAACCTCATCAATTATTAGCATCATTATTAGTATCATTTAATACTTTCTATTAGTATTATTATTATCATTTTTATCATTACTATTTCATAAGTTTTAGCATTATATGTTATTTTATATTTTCTACCACTATTAGTATAATATGCAGAAGTACACTATTGTCTAATAGAAGTACACTATTGTCTAGATTCTAGGACGTTTGGTCAACGGACAATTGGTCAACGGACGATTGGTCACGGACGATTGGTCAAGCGGACTGTTCGTTAAGGGGACTGTTGATCAAGGGTCCTTTCGTCAAGAGGACGGTTGATCAGAAATTTTTATTTTAGATATTGGAGATGCTTTTAAAATATGTCAGTTCTCTTATCAGTACAAACAACTGCACTGGCACAGATATACGATAACCCTTTGAAATCGACGACCAATAATTATCCCTAGACAGACGAACCGGCTGACCAATTAAGCAGGGGCGTAACTTTAGTCTAAAAAGTGGGGGGTACCAATACTTTGGTTGGTAAAAAGTGGGGGTACCAATATCTTCTCCACTTTCGTTTTCGCATGGTGGCCATTTTGAACATATTCCCTGTCAGTATTCTAATTAATTTTGGCTCTCGGTTTACCTGTGTTTCTAAGTACTTTCGCACTTTGGCGGAGACTGCATTATCTGGGAAGGCACAATAACAAAAATATTGATTGACATTGTTTAAAAAGTGGGGGGTACAGTACCCCCCAGTCTAAAAAGTGGGGGGTACGGGTACCCCTCGTACCCCCCACAAATTACGCCTATGCAATTAAGCCATTAGAAAACCAGGCATCTTTACATGCACAGCAAAGCATAGCCCATACACAAATAAAACAAATATCGTGACTTGGTCAGAAAAGTCAAACGTGCTGTTGGGGACATGGAAGAGCGAACATGCTAATATATCTTCGTGCTATTGCACATTTGTCTCACAATTAGGTGCCTTCGTGTTTTAACTACTTGACTACATTTGATATAAAAACTACATTAAAGTGTATTATTTTGAGGAATAACAATGCCTATAACCTCATTGATTGCTTTATAAACTATAAACTTTATAACCTCATTGTTTGCTTAATAAACTATAAACTTTATAACCTCACTGATTGCTTTATAAACTTTTGATCAACCGTCCTCTTGACGAAAAGGACCCTTGATCAACAGTCCTCTTGACGAACAGTTCGCTTGACCAATCGTCCATTGACCAACCGTCCGTGATCAACCGTCCGTTGACCAATCGTCCTTTGACCAAACGTCCGCATACCATTGTCTACTAGAAGCGCACTATATTGTCTACTAGAAGTACACTATTGTCAAATAGAAGGCAGTTTTAATGTAGCAGAAATCATACCTCAACGCAAGTCTCTATTTCAGCATAGGCATTCATGATCGGCATGATACTCTAGAAGACAGAAATCAAAACTAAGTAAGTTTCAGTCAGTGCTTTACAAGAGCTTCTAATAAGCATTGCAGAAACATTTCAAATCCATTACTATATCTATTTTTCCATTACATTTCATTTATATTTAAGTTGTGCAGTAGTCTTGTGGTTTGAGTCGTGCATGACTCAAATAGGTTAGGAGTTCAAATCCCGGCCAGAGGAAGAATATATTAAAAACTTTTGATACAACTTGCACCCCTAGTAAAGAAGAGCTGTCCCTTAAGCAAGCCACAAAATCCAGTCGTGGGCAGGAAGTTTTAGTGACTTTATTTATCTTATCCTCAACCTACAAAGGCAGGTGCCAGTCCTCTCCCTAGTTGCCTGATCTTCCCACTGAATACACTGACTGCACAGTGTGCAGTCAGTGTATTCATCATAGCCAAGTTGGCCACAGCACATCATGAGCAGAAACCTAGAAACAAATTTCTGCTCCTGCGGGGATTTGAAACCATGACCTCTCGATCGACAGTCCAGCACACTAACCCATACTGAACTCAACGAAAATTATAGTTTACTATGATAATCTGTAGTACACAGTCACATAACTGTGTGAATCAGAGTGCAGTGTGATTTGGAGGAAGTGAATCCTTTGAGAAGTCAATTTCTATGCAGACACATGACCACAAGACACGACCTATCCTTCCGCATTTCCATTGGTCAACTGTTGCTAATATGAAACTTACATCCATACTGCTTGATTCCAGTATGTCTGACTTGTTGCCCACAAGGACGATTGGTTTTCGACTTTGCTCCTCCGGTATAATTCTTTGTATCAGCGGAATCCAGTAGCTAGTGATCTACGACAAATACCACAAAACCTCCATCAACACCACACAACACAGTTATGACATGACAGCAGTCAACAACCCATCAGCTGGCATTGCACTAAAATGCTAATTGAAATTGGACATTTATATAGTGCCGCTCAAAGAGCCAAACAAATCAGGGGCGCTCTCTGCCCTAGCCTATGTGATGACAAATATCATTTAGAACTAGGCTAACACAACATAATGCACACCAGAAGCTAACACTCTATCTAAACACTAAACACTTTACAACCTAACACTTCATCTAAACACTTGACACTTTACAACATAAATTTTCATCTCACAGCAAGTGGCTCGAACCCATACTCTCCGTAAGGCAAGCACTCTAACCACTTGGCTACTGTGTCTCAAGATAATCTGAAATAACCGTACTTTTTAAACAGTGGATGCCATCAATCTACATTGCTCTCTGATCTCACATCAACTGTACACCACAAGTGTACATTTCACGGCTGAAATTACTGCACAACCCTTAAGGATCAGTAATCCAAAATCCTGATTTTAAGACAATAATCAGTGGAAATTCATGCAGGAATACCTTATCGATTGTTCCTTCATCTTCCACCGAATATACGATACAAATTACATGAGCCTAAAATAAAACAGATAATAACAGTAAATGACACAAGAGATTCATGCAAATCTGAAAAGAGATAATTCATTTAAATATATTAGTAACTTAGCATGTCTGCAATTAATCAATTGTTTCTGACCAGTCATACAGTACCTTTGAATTAAGTACAAGTCAACACTGAATTGCAAACAATTAAGCAATAACTGCCTTCTGGAATACTCTCTGCCAAATCTTAAAATGATCAGATTAACCATTCCAGATGCCACCTATTTAATCCCTGGATTTTACTCTTACTCCCAAGGGATCACAGCTCTACCGTATGCAAAAAAATACCTAATACTTTAGGCCAAAAATACCTAAGGGAAACACATTATTAGTAAAGACATTGTAATTCTGAAACTGAACAGTGGAATAGAAATCGATACCTTTAAGATTTCATCAGTTAGTTGCTGTTCATCTTGTTCTTGGGCTACAAAAAAATTACAAGTTCCAAATACTTAAGCATCCACACGTTAATACAAAACTCAAAATATGCCAAGGAATATAATCAGTTAACAATAGAATTTTCAATGTAAGACTTGTATTTACATTGGTCGAAATTCGTTAATTCATGCATCCATGAATTCATTAAATTTAAATTTAAATCCAAGGTACATGGAAGCGTTCCCAGCCCAGGCTTATTAAAAGGAGAATACCTGCTTATAAACCTCTACATAAACTCCCAACTCCTTGGAGGCCTGAGTTTGGTCTTGAGATCGAAGAAGTACTTGACTCAGCACTACTGAAAGATGCGCCAAAAGAAAATCAAATCCAATGTAATGACTGTTATAACACCTTTTTCATAATGCCCAAGCAAACTAGGCTGAAATCAGACAAAGTTGTGAAGTAATAAAATGCAACATTGCATGTACACAAGATCGATTCGAGAAAATCAGTGTCCGACAGAGAAAATGTGTCTGACTTAGCAGTTTTTAACTGAAAGTTTAGCAAAAAGAAGGGTAAAATTACTTACAAGAGTAGTCAACGATATGGGTTGGCACTTTCTCCGGTGTCACGTCAGCCGGAATTGTGATCTCTTCTGCTTTGGCTGGCACCTACAATTACAAATTCAACACAGTGTAATGTAACGATATTTAAAACTTATTTATTTATCGATATTTTCAGTCTGTGTTTGCACACCTAATGTAATGCACCCTTGCTTTTCACAGGATGTTTTAACACTAACAGTTTATAATAATAATAATAATAATTAATAATAATTATATATAAGATTAAACACCACTTTATACAACACTACTACAAGTTTATCCTAATTATAATTATTTAATTGAAGAGAAGAGCAGTCCTTTAAGCTAGCTCTGAAGCAGCCCGGCTCTTAGCCAGCCAGCCATCGACCCGTCCTTTGGACGGGTGAAAATTATTTTGGACAGGCATAAATTGTGCACAATTCTCCTCCAGCCTCTTCTCTAGAGCCATTGCCAGTGTCCAGATGACAGTTCTGCAAGGTGCAAGGGTTGATATTAGGCTCTGTAAACAGCACAGGGGCAGTGGGGCACTGCAGTCGGGCTCATACGGCGACAGGACTTAGGGCAGTCGCGACTTCGTAGGCTCATGGCGCCGGGCAGTCACGACTTCGAATGCCTTTGGATGGGCTACTCTGTATTTCTGGCTAAGGGCCTGAAGGCAGCCATGAGTATGAGGTGTTGGCGACCTCATTTTCTTAGCCTTGGTACATGAAGGTAGGTGGCTCTCCCATGCCATCTCATCTTCCCACTGACAGTGTACAGTCAGTGTAGTCATTGTAGCTGAGTTGGCTAAGAGGCGTCTACAGGTGGAGCAGAAATCTCAACACAAATTTCTGCCCTGCAGGGATTTGAACCCCCAACCTCTCAGTTGACAGTCCAGAATGCTAACAATTACACTACTGAGCACCCCTGTCATAAATGACGCGTGCATAAAAAGCATTAAAACACAATAAACCCGACTACAAACTGTGAATTCTAGAGGTCGAGTTCAGCAAGTCTTTGGTAGCGTAAATGGCTACAAACCATACATTGAGTGCAAGTTCCTACATCAGACCAACAGGGCAAGTTTTAAGACCAGACTCAGAGGGTATCGAGGATGGAGGTTTCACCCTATGTGTATCAGTGAATCGTACTTTGCACCAGGACAGTGTTGGTCTCTTGAGCATTCTGGGTGGCTGTTCGAGAGCTTTGGAATTCAACAGCCAGTTCTGAGCATTCTGTCAGTTCTTTGACTCTGTAACGATGAGCTGCACTGGTTTCCCAGTCACTTTAGTAACGCTAGTCGTTAAAGTGTTAAAATGCACTTGTTCAGATCATTTAGATAGTCTTGTGTACAGCTCTTTTATGAGGTTCTTGAAAGGAGTCAAGTGTCTCGATACCAGAAACTTGTGTGTACTTACGTTATCAGAATGTACATCAATGCAACACATCATAATTCTTGACTGTGGTTCTCCTAAAAGCAACCATTGACTGATGACTTATACAACTTTTCAACCAAAAAGTGAATTCTACTATGAATTCTGCTCTATGGCGGCTCCTTGCATGGCTGCCAAACCGTGTGTTTAATTAAGATCTTGATTGTACTGTCATGTTTCAATGTAATCTTACTGCATACTTGTCAGTTTGAATTAATAAAGATTATTATTATTATTATTATTATTATTATTATTATTATTATTATTATTATTATTATTATTATTATTATCATTATGATGATGATGATAACAACAGTTCCCAAAACAGTTTCCAGCAATACATGCTTCTTCTTCTTTTAGTCAAATTACAGTGAAGACTAATCTCTTACTTCTTCAGGAAATTCTTCGCTAACAAGTGACAAAATAAGAGAAGTCTTTCCAACTCCAGCTGAAAAAGAAAGATTTTACATTTAGACACTTGTGCAGTGGTGCAGGGTTGTGCGTACGCTCACTTACGAACATAAAGGAACATCTAGTACACACCAATGAACATCAAGTAAACATGCTAATATTCAGTAAATATTATACTAATACCATGAATATTTAGTGGAAGTAAGCTAGACGTGCCATGCATATTAACTAGTATACATGAATATTCAGTAAACAAATGAATATTCTACAAATGCATAAAACAGGTGGCACCAGAGTTAAAAACTGTCTGAATGTTACCTTTGTGAGTCACAGCATTTATCATGTTAAATTGTATAAAGAGGCCGTGTGATAAGGGGTCATCCTTTAAGAATGTCCATAAAGACTTATTAAAGAGGGGTAGGGAGAGCCATCCAAATTGAGGCAATTCTAGACAAGGGGAAGGATTAGGCCCTATGCAGAAGTGTACATAAAAATTTAGTATATCCACGTGGTTGTCAGTACATTCTGTGCCTTCATCATCACCTACAGTCACACAGCCTGGGTTAGGGTTAGAGTTATGTTATTGTTAGGGTTAGCGTGTACTGCTTCAGATCTATTTAGAGCCCCATTGTTGGATGTGGCAGTATCAACGTATGCCTGCCTGATCCTTGGGTCTTGACCTGGAACCGAATCTGACCTTATCTGCCTATCAATTTTGTGTTCACTGAGCGCCTGTGATTAAGCTGGTTCCCGTGACTTCTTTTTTGGGCACTGCAGAAACCTCAAGATCACAATTACGAAAGTATCCAATCGTACAGCACAGCTAGCCATGCTCAAAGGAGTGGCCTAATCTGGGAATTTGTACTCTGCTGGAATGTGGATGTCCACAAAGGGTATGGGGAGAGTAATACCAAATGCAGACACAAGTGAAGAAAGGGTATTTGTGGGTATTTTCTAATCTAATACAACTTTACTTTATAACGAGGAAAGTGGTAAACTCACGCTCCCCGACGAGCAAAATGCGGACGTCGCGCTTCATGCTGAATATTTTTGAAGAGTAACTATCGTACTAACAAGGACACTTGCTACCAAGTCCTACAAGAAATACACATACAAACGTACACAGTACATGGAAATGCACTTCACACACAAATTATTTCCTTTTTGCTGGGCATTCGTTAAGCAGAGTGACAAGTCTGATTAAGAGGGAGAAGAAGAACGAGGGCAAGCGGAGGGGGAGTGGAATGGGAAAAGAAAGGGTTGTGTGATGGTGCAATGTCAGCAGTGTTGGAAGGAGCCTGTTGAAGAGGTTTTTGGATGAAATAGAAGAGAAAACCAAGATTGCAACATTGGTTTGCAAATAATAATTGTAAATATTGTTAATACATGTAGTACATTTTATTAAAGTATTGTAATTACTTTTGAAAATAAAGAACACAAACACATTATAGCTGAAAAATGAACGAGTCAACCACAGCAGCAAAACAGAAATTGGAAGGCAATACAGTGAATGGGTCTGGGTAGTTTCTTGAAGGAGAGACAGGATGAGAAGAGGAGCAGAGGGAGACAGTATGGGGAGAGGAACAGAGCTATGCATTCTGAATTCTGCATAGGTCATCTTTTCGCAGCCAGCCTATGCAGAATTCGGCATTGCGCCTGCGCAGTCAGAGCAAAGCTAAATACTAAGATACTCTTTTTATGTATTCTGATTTTCTTATTCAGTATATTAAGTGACTCATATAGGACAGATATATTACAAAACGTGAGGTGGCTTAACAGCAACTTCAGTTCACTTTCATAAGCCAAAGTGAAAGACATCATGACAGTATGTCAGTGCCAAGCAAGGTGCAAGGAGCAAAACCGAAAATCTGTAAATAGCACAACTTTACCATCTACAAGCTTTACACTTGAGCATAAAAAACTGTCGGGTGATAGCTATTTCATTTTGTTCATTAATAAGTTACAAAAATCTTGAAAACATTTATACAGCTTCGGGTATTTTATTAAGAAACGCTGAAATTTATTTCAAGCGACTGGCTAGTTTGAAAAAGTTCCCGGTCACTATTTCAAGGCTCAAGGCGACTGGATTTGAGGTCTTACAAGATCGAGGCGGTAGTATGCGCTAACCTACACAAATGCAACAACGCAAACAGATGCAAAACCTGCCCCGAAGCGAAATGAAGGTAGAAAACTGTGACAAGCAGCTACGATCACGTAATTGCAAAGCGTCAAATCCATGACATCTGCCGATGACGCTCGCACGTCAAGGGCAGACGACCTACTGCAGGATGACATATGCATAAACGCTAGTAGTAATGGAACGTACACCACGAACAAAGAAAAAGACACAGACGGCCGGCTGACGGCTATTTCGCTCCGAACAAACTCCACGTAAATGGTGTCATTAACCGGATAAACTCCTCCATCGCGGTCTCCTTACAAAAGTCCGTCGCTTCTTGTGGCCATTTTTGTACGCCGGAAGCGGTACATCACAGATGACATATTATGCAAAATTCTTAAGCCACCAAAAAACGTCACATGAATATGCTTGCCATCTAGTGCGTGACAGAATTTAAATTAATGGCGATAAGTAGGCAAGTAAGTAATTGGGAAAATAAAGTTATCAGGTTAAGTTATAGAGTTAATAGCTAATGTAAACGATAAAGAATAATCATAATTGACGTCCAAGCCACAGCATTTTATATATACAATGCACAGTTTTAGTTTGTAATCCTATGACTTGTAACTGGATTTTAAAGTTAGTTCGATTTTCAAAGTGCAAACCAGCAATAAACTTTTGGCAATACAAGATAAACTTTAGTTACTGGTAATTTAATAATCATAGCAAGGCAACGTAAAGTACTCTTCTCATTTGTTAATTTTTTGTCGATAATTCAGTCACTCGCGTGGTGGCGCTTTCAGATATAATTGATGCACAGGCCTAGAAAGAAGTTTATTGGGCAAATTTGTAGTCTATGGACACATAAAGCGAACGAGGACACGAGTTGAAAGCGAAAGCATGTGGCTGTTTCTATAGCTCAATTATTTCTATTCTGAACTCTTTTAGCGCCGTCCAGGTAATACGCACGGCATCAGTTACCGATTTTCGCTTCGAATCAAAACTCTTTTCGAAATTAAATCCACTGGCAGAACTAACTGTGATCCATGTGTCTCCAGAAGCTCCATTTTACTTAATTTTATTAACAATTTATTAAAAGCCTTCATTTAACTTTTACTTATCATGTGCTTCTACTGTATACATGTATGTAAGGCCACAGTATAAATAATTACACAGTACGTCGACTCGCATTGCTAACTGTTGACTAGTTTTGGGGGGTGACGCCATCTTGAAACAGAGCTTTTGAATTATAGATTTAAGCTGAAATTAACGTTAAAATTAATATTGTTAATTCTAATGAAGTTCTCGATGTTGTTTTAACGTTTAAAAAATATTTTATTTGATGGATTCCGGTGTATCGGCGTGTAGGCTAGTCCTCAATGTTGTTGTAACGTTCAAAAAATAATTTTTATTTGATGTGATTGTTTCCGGTGTATCGGCATGTAAACGTTCTCTTTCAAGATGGCGTTTGGTCACACATTCTGACTGCTGCAGAGGCCGGAAGTCGACGTACTGTGTAATTATTTATACTGTGGTAAGGCGCCCTGTGTGGCTGCCGTTTCTACTATTATGTTTCTGGGCATGACAGCTGCGTTTCCGTGTAAATAGCTTCAACATCCACGATACAGCTTTTGTTTATCGCAGAATAATTATTCTGTCAATTTAAACTTTTAAATAACATTACAGACATAATTACATTTCGCTCTGCAGCAGTAGGCTAGTCAACGTGTTGGTCGAGCCACCTCTCTGGAACAAATTCCCACCAGTACTGCGAGAAATTTCAGATCCATCCTACGAACAGCTCACCTCTTGCTATCTCTCCCCAGGTCTTCCATTCAAAAATGAAAACATTGCTCTTTCACAAGTCTTATCCTAATTCATATTCTTCCCCTTACCTCACTCGCCGTTCCGACCCCAAGCACCACCCTCGAGCCGTCTGACTGTCTGCCTGACTGACCCTTTGGATCTTGACCTGGAACTGATTTCACCCACCCACCCCGCCTAACGATTCTGATTTGATTGAGCGCCTGTGATTTAGCTGGTTCCCGCGATTTCGCTTTTGTGGGCGCTGTAGAAATTTCGAGATTACGACTTACTATTACGACACCTAATGCGCATTTCACTCGCTAGATAGCGCAAGCAGGTGTCTACCTTCGATAAATACACTCGACCTTTGCCCACCCAGCAAACACACCCGCACGGGTCCCTTGTGGGTTTCATCCGGTTTGACGGTAGGGGATTCTCGCGGTTTTTGACCACGGTTTGCGTAAGGGACCCTTACGGTCCAGCCCGCGTCGGTGGCGCCTCCTACCGGTATTCGTATTTCTACCGCCGGTCCGCCATTTTGTTTGCCTGCCGTTTCGAATCTACACATATTTGACAGATCGCGATGTGTTTCTGTGAAAAGTAAGATTACGTTATATTTATTATAGGCCTACTAATGAACCTATATCTGCGTATATTAACAGTTTATGTAAATGCTGTAGGCCTATTTAATTGTGGTCGCGATAGACGAAACGGAGATTGCAGTGGGTTAGGGTCAGGGCTGTAGTGGTAAAATTAGAGGTGAGTACACGCTACGGGTTAGTTTTCCGAAACAAATTAGAGGTGAGTCTACGCTACAGTATTTTGTGAGTATACGCTACAGTATTTTAATATAAATAAATATAACTATTTGGGAGGTGAGTAGGCCTATACGGTCTCTAGAGGTGAGTACACACTGTATAGTGTATACCCGCGTATACCCTCGACTACAGCCCTGGTTAGGGTTATGGACTGTACGGTAAACTTGCGCTATGAGGGTCCTAATGTTATGGTCTGACCCAAATTCAAGGGGCTATGTATTACTGTGTGACAAGAGGTCGCACCTTAACACTAGTTAGCGCCCAGACACCAATAAGGCTATTTAAATGAAAGCACATCGACAAATATTCAGCAGCAATGACGCTAGTTTTCAAGTTTATCCGTGTTAGATGTTGACATCTCTCAGTTAAGTCGCATTAAAGTTTCATTTAAACATTTTGAACATTTATCCAATAAATGTAGCTTAAAGTTTCATAGATTATACTTGAACGTTTAGCTTAAACTTCCTATAAATTTAGCTTAAAGTTTCATTTGAACATAGTATCCATTAAATTTAGCTTATACATTGTTGAACGTTTACAATAAACTTGAAAACTAGCGTAATTGCTGCTGAATTAAACATTGCAGCTGCCGTGACCATCAAAACTGGATAGTTGTCGAGATCAATAAGTACTGCACTCTGTGAAGATGAGAATGACGATATTGCAGGGCTTCATGCAACAAGAGTCGACAACGTTGAAGACTAGTCTGAGAAATTTTAAAGTACACAACCATTTAATTGTCTTTGTGATGTAGTTATAATATCTCTGCAATCCTTAATGAACTGATCGAAAACAAGGTGCAATTAGAATATTTTAAACGGGAGTACGTGTTGAACAAACATATTAAAAAGGCCATGATTCTGTAGAATGAAATGGTTTCTTAGTTACTTTTATATGAATGATTCACTCTTAAGCTTTGCATTCACTAGTTCTTAGTAGCTTGGTAACAGCCTGTGTGATTGACGGGTGTAATGATTACATTTTGTTTTATTATGTTACATTAGTCAACATTGTGCAGGCAGTGTCTCTAAATATTGTCATTTAATAACAGAAAGAGTTATTGGAATAATACCATTTTACAATACAAATCAGAGCACATCAAATTCTTAATTCTTGTTCTTTGTAACTTGTTATTTTTAATCTAAATGTTGCATGTTTGAAATTTCAGGTTCGGTAAAACATAATATTGCTACCAAGGACAGCACGAGGAAAATGGTTGAAGACGAGTTGGCCATTTGGTTTGGTAATGCTAGGGATCATGGCACTGGAGGCCGCCAACTATTGAAATCGGCGCCATTCAAAGAGACCGAGTCAGAGTCGATCAGTGTTGATCAGGAGTTCACCAATACTGCTGATGACATTATTGTTAAATGAAATTACAGAGCAGATCGACTGCATGATTACTTTACTTTATTAAATTGACTTTATTAAATTGATGTGTCATTTAACGCTTTTGTTGATTATTTATTGCTTTAACTATATAGCACAGTTTACAGTACAGTTTGCATACTATACTGTAAACTGTGCCACTGGCAGAGTTCTTGTTTGACAGGTGGGGGGCGACGTTTTTGAACTGATCAGGTAAAAAAAAGAGTTTTGAACTGATCTGCTCAAAAGAGGTATAAAAAACTGGGGTGACTTTTTTGCTGTTTCCTAAAAATTTGGGGGTGGGGGGCAGATGCATGTATGGTGTGTGCCCCTACTGTTCAAGGGGGTCTTGTCCATTTTGAACTGATCTGCTCAAAAAGAGTTTTGAACTGATCTGCTCAAAAAGAGATTAAGAAACTGGGTTGACTTTTTTGGTGTTTCTTCAAAATTGGGGGGGCAGATGTATGGTGTGTCCTCCCCACTGTTAAAAGGGGTCTTGTCCCCCTCGACCCCGGGATCGCCGCCCATTAACTGTGCTAAACTGGGTATCACTTTTTAGTCATCTGGGAATGAACTGGGAATGAACTGGGATGCCCGGCGGGATATCCCGTATGGGTCCCGTACGGAAACCGCGGACAAAAACCGGCGGGATCCCGCCGGGTATCCCGTACGGGTCCCGTATGGCAACCCGTATGGGACCCGTCTGGGTCCCGTGTGGGTGTGTTAGCTGGGCATATAATTTACTCACATTCAGTGACAAAGCCAGCCTCTGCGAGGACTAATATGCGTTGCTTTATTAAGCTCCATGTTACTTTCAATAGCTCATTACAACAATTGCATCACAGAACCGTGAATATATTTATTTATTCTAAAAACACTTATTCTGAAGTAAAATTCACCATCTTATGAAATGCTCGAGCCGACCAGGTATGCGGGTCACGTTAAAGGTCGTGGCGGTGTCACGTAGGTCGGTCTACTACTACTGAATACTGATCGCCAATCCATGGGCGGCAATCTAGGGGAATGGACATGTTCCCCCACCTTTAAGAGTGGGGGAGGTAAACTCCATGCATTTGCCCCCCCCCCCCACATTTTGAAGAAACACCCAAAAAGGCGGATAAATGCAATTGCGCGTTAGGGTTTTCGCAGCGTTTTTGACCAGACGAGGTAAAAATAACTTTTTTGAGCAGAAGTGCCCCCAAAAAAAAATTACGAGAAAGAAGAAGGAAAAAAGTCAAAAGAATTAAAATGTTTTAGACGAAATCATAAAAAGAAAAGGGTTATTTGCTGGGAGCCGGGAAAAAGATGTAGCCTAAAACGTGGCGAATGACTAAAAAAAGAAAGAAAAAAGGCGGGGAAAAAGATGTAAAACGTGGCGAATGACTAAAAAAAAGGTCATCAACTTTTTTTCGAGATGAAATCGATATTTTGCGAAGATGAATTGGTGGAAAAAAGAAAGTGGGGGAAAAAGTGAAGAAGTGGGGAAAAGGAGGATAGTGTAATAAAAAGTTGTAAAAAGAGGTGAAGGACTAAAAAAAGGTCATCAACTGTTTTCGGGGATGAAAGCGACAAGATTTTCTCAAACCGGTCGTCGACGAGAGATCGTGGCCGACTTTGTCCCCCCCCCCCACCTCTCAGACAAGATCGCCGCCACTGCGCCAATCTCAAACTTAAATTTTACTTCTAACTAAGCTACTTTTTTAACGTGTTGCTAAGAGTCGACTGAAGGACTCTTTGCAACACGTGTTGCTAAGAGTCGACTAAGGGCCCGCTTGTCTTAAAATTCCTTACTTTGCACTTTCCAGTCGCATATTGCCCGTGGGCATCACATGAGACCTAGGCCTATAATTATGGTCTCTATACGGGACCATGGGTCGTCCTAAATGGGCTTAACGTGGGCATGCTGGCAGAAGCAAATTCCACTCCAACACAACTGGAGCCTTTAGATGTCCACAACGACGTTTTCCGCCACTGATGAGTTCTTTCTTCAAGTGGCGCTCTATAAATGTCAGATTACAATTACAATCCGCTCTATTGACAATGGGTAGATAAATGAGCTGCATTTGCTCTGCTTGACTGATATGTCACCTTTGACTATGTCGACAACGCTATCTTACACCGTCGCCTTCAGCATTGGATCGGTGCATATGGCCCGGCCTGATTTAAGTCGTCATATCTTACTCCCCTCAGTCCGTCTTCATCAATGGAACAATATCGGACCGGGTACCACTCACCTGTTACACCCCAAGGCTCTGTTCTCGGCCTCTTACTTTTCCCTTTGTAGGCCTACATCACTCCAACAAGTGTTTTACGAATCAAAGCGATCCGAAATACCGTCTTTACGCTGATGCAATTCAACTCCATACTTCTTCGATAATTGCTCCTCATCCAGGAATTTGGTTTGCACAAAGACTAGCAACGCCCAATTACTGATGGTCGTTAATAATAGCTCTTTGAGAAGCAGTCTGAGCCTAAATTGCTCAACTACAGTCAATAATTATTTCAACGACCAAAGTAGGCCAACAGACAGTAGCGAGAAATTAGGTAATTACGCCAGAAACTGGTGAACAATCGATTAAGAGGCAGCGATTTCAGCGTCTCGAAACCGTACAGAATACAGATAATCGATAGTAATATGATTCTGGTTTAGAAGAGCCATCTGGATTCAACTCCCATGATGTTTATATTTAGACTACGCCGTCACATCCGCGCTGACATTCACGCTGGCGTCGGAGTGTCGGCTATTCGCAGCCAGCCTATGCAGAATTCGGCATTGCGCTTGCGCAGTCGGTCGTGCCAAGAAGTAATTAGGCTATCATACGCAGATGCGCATGCGCGTTGGGTCGCCGCCAAGAACTAGCTATGCTACGCTAGAGAAAGGCGCATGCGCTCTGGGTCACTGCCCAGAAAATACATGTCAATGTGATTTGTTGTCTGTACGCCATTTTGTAAGTTTCGCTGGAGGTTTTTGTCGCAGTAGCTCGTAAATAAGTAATTTCTGAGCATATAGCGAAGCCATTTGTAGCAGGACGCCGGCAGACGGACGAAGGATAGAACTTCCGTGGATCTACTGGAGCCTGGACTCTAGCGCTAAAGCTCGTCAGAAATGGCGGCGACAGATGCGAAGCCGTCAACAACCGAAAGAATCGTAAAAGGTGGGCGCAACCAAGCCATCAGCCGTTAATGTAGTGTAATGTTAAACTCGGCATTTCGATAATCCTTATACTCTTATTCGGCAAATCGTTTCAAGACAAACGAGACTGAAAATAAATATTGGTTCGGGTCCGTTGCCAGGTTGAGAGTCCGAAGACCGACTGGTCTGATGAATGGCGCACTCTTATTTCCAGTAAGATACCACCGCGTATAATCGTTATCAGTGCCATACACTAAAAAATCTTATCCCGTTTTGTCGATCAGATTAAGCATTTGTTTGTCGACTGTGGAGTTATAAACTATGATCTCTCTGAGGTAAGTGGTGCTTTTCACCTTGCCAGGCTTGCATGTTGAATATATTTACTTCTCGACTAAAGATGTTGGCCACATCTTTTAAGAAGTGTGCCACATCTTTTAAGAAGTGTATTTATTCATTTAACTTCTTTAAAGTCGAGCGAAGGCCAGAGGAAAATATTTGATTAGTGATTTAAGTGGTGATGAGGTTTGGAGGTAGTTTAACATATTTATTATCACCGGTCGTTGCATTTCTTGGAGAGTCGAAGAATTTCCAGAGCATTTGGTTGACTTTAGAGGCAAGGGTTTTTATTTCCTGGTGGCTAAACAGCGATTGAGTTGTGCACATACTTCAGGTGTGTGTCATCATTGTTGTCATCGTCATCATAATCATCATCATTGTCGTCGTCATCATCATCGTCATCATCGTCATCATGGTGATGAGTGTCAATGAGTCTCTGCCATTCTTTACTTGATTTATGAGGCCCAGTGCTTTCCTTGTTTATTTCGATTGTTGTTATGTATGTATGTATGTAAACACTAGTGCCTTTTAAGTACTTCACAGAAGTGCTGCCTATGCCAACTTAACTGATGTTATAGTCACTGAGAACAAAGACGTAATCAGTAAGCTACAGTACGCAGATAACTAGAAGAGTCCCCACTGGCGAGCTCCCGCAGGCATGTAGAGCCCGAGCTGATAATAGACAAAACGGCCGGAGTCCTGGATTATGTAGCATTGTAAACAATGATGGAATGACATTATATCATTGGTTTTGTTGATTGTTCGGCATCATTATTCTTTGTGTAGAATATCCAGTGTTTGTTTTTGTTTGTGTTGTTGATCAAGCATGGTCTTTGTATTGAGTTGCCTCTTTGTTTTTCTGATATTGTGTTTGGTGCCTTGTTTGGGATTATTATTATTATTTCTGTTTTTTATTGCCCGAAGCACATACGATTCCTCTTGACTTAAAATGGCTCTGGAGAATTGTTCATGTCTCGGTTGGCTAAGAATCGTACGGATAGGGAGACCATGCTGCGAAATTATTATTATTATTATATGTTTATTGAGCGCTGCTATCTAATAAAACAAGAATCAGTCGATGGCGCTGAGGAGCTGTGAGTAAATTGCTCAAGGTCCGTACACAGTAACCATCTCAGTGTGCTCGAGCCTGTACTCTGTGTTATGAGGAACCTCTACCAAACTGACAACTGTGTCCTACGGAATCCCTTAAGCCGTCATGCTTTCGACATGACCACCAAAGTCTTCTTTCAGTGACTTAATCCAGCAGATTTGTCTAACGTCCAAGTACTTTAATAATAAATGCACTTTAATACTGTGGTGATGTAATGTATAGGGTTCTTGCTCCAGAATGAATTGCCATGGGTTCTCATTTTGGTATTTAAATATTAATATGTATCTAATAATTGTTACCAATTGTGTTGTGTTGACTGGTTAGAAGAATAAACGAATATTTGATTTGATGAAAGTTCCATTCATTGAAATAATTTTTGGCCTTAGTCATATTTCATTGGTTAAATTTCCATTTGTTGGATGCATTTTTGTCCTTGGTCACATTTCATTGGGTAAACTTCCATTTGTTGTATGCATTTTGGCCTTTGTCATATTTCATTGGGTAAATTTCCATTTGTTGTATGCATTTTGGCCTTGGTCATATTTTCATTTGTTAGATGCATTTTTGTCCTTGGTCACATTTCATTGGGTAAATTTCCATTTGTTGTATTCATTTTTGGCCTTTGTCGTATTCATTTTTGGCCTTTGTCATATTTCATTGGTTAAATTTCCATTTGTTGTATGCATTTTTGGCCTTTGTCATATTTCATTGGTTAAATTTCCATTTGTGGGATGCATTTTTGTCCTTGGTCACATTTCATTGCCCATAGGTAAATTTGCATATGTTGTATGCATTTTTGGCCTTGGTCACATTTCATTGCCCATTGGTAAATTTGCATTTGTTGTATGCATTTTTGGCCTTGGTCACATTTCATTGGTTAAGTTGTATAAATTTCTTACACAGAAAATTTGTTTTGAACCAGTGTTTGTGGCAAAACTTCCAGTTGTTTGCTTGAGAACTTGTAAAGAATTTGTTATATACGTGGAAGGTATACGTGCTTGGGGTTAGACTTGAATGTTTTTATTCAATTACTATTCAGAAGATTCTGGTATTGATCCACGAGGCAGATTCGGACAGAGATAAATGACCCCGGGACGAATTTTATTGCTTCCACTGGCGTCCACATTTGCAGTTTTCCTCGCGTTATCTCTCGGATTGCGGATCGTCTGAGCAAAGCGGAGTAAATTATTCAGTTGCTCACTGGTTTACCAATTTGTTTCTATGCTCGGCTCTTCTTCTTCATCCTAGTCTTGGCTTCTAACCCACGGGGAACACTGAGTTCCTAGCCGGTTAACGTTGGGGAATTTGTGTCCCTTGGGTATAAGAGCGAGGATAGCATTCTGAGAATCTGTAATCTGTGGAAGAGTATAGGTAACGTGCTCTAAGAATTTGAGAACTATGTATAGTTACGTAAGAGCAAGGATTATTCTTGGAATTTTTTTAGTGCTGCAATTGTGTTGATTGCGTTCTAAGAATCTACAAAGCCCGGGTTGAAGTTGGTCTGGGATCTATGAGTCTGTGATCCCTGGATGAGGAGGGATTGCAGTCAAGGAATTCTTTTATTCTTGCGTCTGTGTTGATTGTGTTCTGCCTGCTTGAATGTCGACTTTGTTCTGCATTTATGAATTTTTGTATTCCCGCTTTTATTGTTGTTGTTATTTAATTATTATTATTATATATTATTATTATTCAATTGATTGTAATGGAGATATAACTTTAACTTAGCCAAGAAATTAAAAATAAATTGTTTCCTTTTTCTGAACATGTTTCAATCTCACTCATAGAGAAATTGTTCCAGTTACACGGAATGGGACACCTTTCACATTGAACCTCACGATTGGTCAGTTTAGTTTCTGTTTAACGACGCTGTCATAATCATCAAAGATGATTAACGTCCCCCTCCTCCTTTATCCAGGCTTTTGACTGGCACAACAGAGTATGGTGCTATAAAGTGGAACACGATAACTGATTGGTTTAAGCGCTTGCCGTTTAATGCAGAGAGTATGGATTTGAACCTCGTCTCTGAGACGGTTATGGTGTAGGGCCTTGAGCAAGTCGTTTACTTGCAATTGCTCAGTGCCATTAATTGATACTTGGCTATTCGATAGAGGCTTTTAATAACAGTGGCATCACTAGGGTCAGTGTCACCCAGTGCGTCACCAGTGCCTATCACCCAGTCATGGTGTCGCCCCCACGAGAAAGAACCTTCAAAAAAGTAAATTAGCATAGAATTTCAGCTTTAAAGGTAAATTGATACTGATACATGTAAGTAAGTTAAACGGCGTCGTTGAACAGTACATGTAAGCTGGGCTTACGAAGAATGTTTTTGTTATCTGGTATTGTTAATTTAAAAATAATAAATTTCTGCTGAAACTCGCACAAAAATTTTAGACAGTCATTTTGGTGTTGCCCTCTATGAAGGTGTCACCCGGTGTGTCAAGGCAGATGTTAGTGATTCGAATCCCTGCCAGAACAGATATATATATATATATGTATATATATTATATATATATTATATACATATATGTATGTATGCATGCATACATTTGGTATTCATACACTTTCACATACATATATGTAGTCATCTATGTGTGTATGTATCTGGCTACTTGTAAGTGCTCCACTTGAACCTGACAAGGTCGCTAAACATGGCAATCTTACAGAACTAAGGAGGTGCACCTTAAGATGGCTTGAACATGTTTCTTGAGCTGACTAACAAAATGCTATATATGTTTAATGGTAGACTGTTCGGGGAGAATTAGCTAGTTTCTGTTTAACGATGCTGTATCATTACAAAGACGACTAGCGGCGACCTCCTCCTTCGTGCAGGCTTGAGTCTGGCACTACCAGAGTACGGGCAGAGACGGAGTTTATAACACGGTTCAGTGCGCAAGAAAGCTATTTCTGTGGCTGGGTGTTGCGGTTTGCTCAAGGGACTGTGCTTCTATTCTTGTGAAAGTTCTATCTTCATCAATAGTCCTTCTATCTGTGTGTTTGTTAGGGGTGCTTTTGATCTTTCGGATCGTGACTCGGTGATAAAAGGATCACGGGATAAAAACCACATTCAGTGTGGCCGACAAAGCACCTCGTTGTCTGCTTCATGACGATGGCGGTTTCTAAGTTTGTTTAAGAGGGTGCTAGCGACCCAGCTGGGCTGTCGTTATTACTCGTCCTCAGGGCGACACGGACCAGAGACTCTGAAGACGGCCGTGTCAACGATCAAGTTTAGATAGAAATGCACGAGTTGGGTTCCGAGTGTGTGCGAGACCCGCCCAGTGATGACGTGTAGTTGTCTGGACATTTCTTGTCTACAGACTGCTTAACTCTCTTAATGAATTTAACGCCAATTAGGTTGGCCTAGGCGGCGCTTCTGTCGATCTAGGCCAGCGTCAGGTGCTTAGAGGGTGTTATATCAAGTGCTTGATACACACACAGGGCAGATCCGTTGGTTAAGAAGATACCATCTACTATCACTTTCTCCCTTCCCACAGTCACTACTTGTATCTCCAATCGATACACTACACTGCACCTCGATTCTTGAGCGATCTTCCTCAGAATTCCGCAAATTCTCATTTCCCTCACAGTTACCGCCGCCCATCCACCAACCAACCATCTGCCTCGGGCTGCTACACCTTTCACTCCACAGGCTTTCCACTCAAAATTAAAATCCTGGTCAAATCCTCCGCCTTCCATGCGTTCTTTCTCGTCCTCAACCAACTCTGCCTTAATTAGCAGCTCGTCGTCTGCCTCCTGTCTCTGGTCTTTCAGGCAACGGGACTGGGAACTTCGCTTGACGATCGTTGGACAACCTCTTTGATTTGACGCAGCGCTCGTGAATAGGCTGGTGTTCTGCGCTTAGCTTTCGAACGGCGCTTTCGAAATTTGTAGTTTACGATTACAATTGTGTTGCCATTGTTCCTTGATTATTCAGTCCGAGGTAACCAAAACAGACTACAATTACGATAGTTGGCGTCGTTAGGCATACGTGCTTTTCCAGCGCTGGCGTGAGTACTTTGTGGGCCTTTCGGAAAACTACGAAGGTCAGAGGTCGTTTTGGCCCAAATACGATCGACGCTGTCGGCGCATCCGAGATAATTAAAAGCGGAATTAATAAAGACCACCGAGCGAGAGCTGATTATTTATGCATGTTCCTTGGAGCCCAAAACGCAACACAACGCATACGCTGTTATATGAATGACCTGGTCGACTGCTGTGAGATGGGATGACACACCATCGGACAAGATAGCTGTGGACCGTGGAGTTAGGCAGGGTGGCGTTCCGTATCAAATTCTATTTGCTGTGTATGTCAGAGACCTAATTGAAAGTTGAGCGGATCCAGTAGCTGTCTTTGTAAAACTGGGGAGGAGGTAGTTCTTGGGGAGCATCTTATATGTCTACTTGACCTTCTTTAATGTCGGTGAGATCTTCAAGCCATGGTTGACATTTGCTCTGTTGAACTAGAAAGTATGGATATGAAACTTGTCCTGTCTTCAACCATCCATGCACTGAGGATTGTCTCCACCACGGACAGCTTTGTTCCTTCTACACACTCTCTCGTTTCCCGCAATCATTGATAAATCAATCCACAACTTCATGTTATCAGTCCATGGCATTTTAGCTCTTCACTGAGCGATAGGATCCATGATGCAATATATGACGTGAGGCGGCATTTGGGATAGTTAGTGGTAAATCCAGGGTCCCTGTAGATGTTTTGCATTTCCCTGGTGGCAGCCTCAATATCTTCTTTTGATTGAAGATAGGTTTTTTACATTGGGTATTTCGTGTTTAACTTGACAAATGACCGAGGACAGTGGATGGAGATCACTTATTTGTACCCATCGTCGCCAAATGGCTGGTGTCAGGAACTGATGATGATTTTGTGGTTGCTGTTTTGTGGTTGGGTTTTGTGGCTGGTTGGCTTTTGGAAGGCCAAGTTTGGCTTGGACTAGCTAAATAGGAGAAGTACATCTGGTTGGATGAAATACAGAAAGGAATAGAGGTCTTTCTGGGAAACCTATTGTTGCCAAATGGTTGGTGCCAGGAACTGATGATTCATGTGTGTTTGTGTATATATATTATGCATGAATATACTGTATATATGTATATATACATTATATTAATGCCTGGTACATGTATATATATATATACATTATATTCATGTGCATAAAATATATTATATACTCAAACACACTTGTGTATATGTATATATGATAATGTGATTATATATACACATTCATACATATATATATGTATTATATTCATGCATATATATATAGGCCTAGATTATATTAATGCTGGTTATATATATATATATATATATATTATTTTAATGGATAATCCAGACACTCATGAATCATCAGTTCCTCTTATATATATATATATATTTAATTATATATATACATATATATATATATATATACACATATATATACCATTGTTACCATGTCATTTGTTGTCTCATGTTTTGTCTGGTCATTGTTTGTTTTATGATCAATGCTTTTGTTGGTTTCTGACTGTTGTTGTTATAGTCCGGTTGTTCTCTGAACATTGTCTGACTGGTGTTTTATTGTTGTATGATTATAGTTTTTTTTCTGTTTATTGTCAACAGATTGTTTGTTTCCTGATTTTTTTTTTCTTTTGTTATCCGAGTTTGTTATGTGTCATATTGTAGTTCGTTGTCCAATGTTGTGTGTATTGCAGTTGCAGTAATAGTTACTGGATCTGGCTTCCAGTTACTATTAAAGAAAAATATAGTAATAATAATTGTTGTTCATTGCGGTGGCATTCCGCAGTACTTTTATCGCACTGGCCTTCGACGAATAGGTGCCGTTCCAGACATTATTTCACTGTTTTTAATTAACATTCAAGTCCCTGGGGATCCTGTGTACCTCGGGGTAAAAAAATAATAATAACGGTAATAATAATGAAAAAGAATAATAATACTCTTCAATGGGGGAATGCCTTGTGTCTCTCCAGGGAATTGCCATGCTGCTGTCTGAGTTCTGTGGAGACGGTGCTTCGGACAATAATAACAATGATAGCAGCGTTCATGATAATAATAATAATAATGTCGTATTATCTCCAGATATAGTTTTGACAACCCGAGGGATTAGAACTAAAATTAATTATATTTATGCATAAATAGTTTTGTATTAAAATGCACGTATGTGTAGTATAATAATAAATTAATAATAGTATTATTATTACTATTTCGTAGTCAAATGGACAACTACCCGGTATAGTATCTTTATCGTTACCTGGTATAGCAGCATCTTTACCTTTATCGTTACCTGGTATAGTATCTTTACCTTTATCGTTACCTTTTGGCCTTGGGTGTCTTGTTTTCGGTGAGTTTCTGTCAGGCAAGTGGACAGTTGCGTTATCTTTACCGTTACCTTGTTACCTAGTAACGTTGAGTTTGTTTGTGTTTGCTGGGTGTAGCCGTCCCTTTTCCTCCGAGCCATCGGCTGACCATGTCCGAAGTGATGGACTCGAAGGGCAAGCCACGGCCGGACGTCCTCAAGCAGCACTTCATCCTCGAAGGACGAGTGACGGAGGACGTCGCCCTGCGAATCATCACAGAGGGCGCTGCTCTACTGCGACAGGAAAAGACGATGATTGACATAGACGCACCAGTCACAGGTTAGTTTGGGTCTTTGTCTGTCTGCCTTTGGCTGTCTGTTTGTCTCTGTCTGTCTGTCTTTGTATGTCTCTATCTGTCAGTATGTCTGCCTTTCTGTTTCTTTGTCTTTGTCAGAAACTCGTTTTCTCCGTAGTAGTTTGTTTCATTGTGACTTTCTGTCTGTCTTTGTTGTGGGCTGTCTTTGTTGTCTGTCTGTCTCATTCTCTTGTTCAACAGCTCTGTTATTACAGTGGTAGTTGGACTTCTTTGGTCTTCTCTGTTCACGCGTAAGTGCTTCTTTCTGTCTGTCCGTGTATCCTTCCGTTCGTCAGTGTGTGCTGTGCATCACTGTATCATAGACAGCCCGTGTCTGTCTGTCTGTCTGTCTGTCTGTCTGTCTGTCTGTCTGTCTGTCTGTCTGTCTGTCTGTCTGTCTGTCTGTCTGTCTGTCTGTCTGTCTGTCTGTCTGTCTGTCTGTCTGTCTGTCTGTCCCTGTTGGTTGAGCTAATGAACTAAAAATGGCTGTGGTGGCCTTTCTTTCGGTCGCTCTAGTTTTCTGCCTTGTTTTTGACCAAGTCTTTGCCGCACAATAATTATTGTGCTAATCTGCATTGGTGGATGCAAATGTAGAGCAGAAATGCTTCAGTGTCCAGCAGTTGACTTGTGCAATAGTTTAAATGATGGACTCTGAGGGCAGAGGAAACGTCCACAGCTTTCGAGACGAAGGGTTGCAGAGGAATTGCTTGGTCGTGATGAATTTTGTTACCGTGGTTACTGGCCGTGATGACTTTTTTTGCCATAGTTATTGGCCGTGATGAATTTTATTTTACCTTAGTTACTTGCCTTGATGAAGTTTTTGTTACCATTTAGTTACTGGTATCATCTATATATAATAAATAGATAAATATGATGAATATTTATTTTTATGTAAATTTATAACGTGCAT
Source organism: Allolobophora icterica (assembly GCA_963556255.1). Lineage (NCBI taxonomy): Eukaryota > Metazoa > Annelida > Clitellata > Crassiclitellata > Lumbricidae > Allolobophora > Allolobophora icterica. Next base: position 78,222,583 of record OY744606.1, on the reverse strand, counting down.
AAAGTCATGCAGAATTACAGGTCTGAGACGTGGTTAGTCTGTCACCAAGTGAAGAGCAGCTAGATTTCCCTGTGTCTGAAAGTCAGTGAGAAATAGTGAGTTTTGAGGCATCTTTCTGAAGGAAGAATAAGTTTGAACATCGGAGAAACATTGGTAGTCGGTTCCATTCCTTGGGGTAGCAACAAGTCAAGAGCATCGTGCTTCAATCCAAAAACTCATACCCAGAGATAATAATAATAATAATTGTAACGAATCAAGGAGATAATGATGATTATAATGAGTAAAAGTGTCATAATAAATATATAAGTACTTTTGGGGTGTTTATTTCCATATTATGTGGAGTGTGTAATTGAAAGGCGTGGTACTGAAGATGGGCCGTAAGGTTACGTGATAACTCAGTTCATGATAACCGATGCTCAGAATAGAACTGATAAACCTGGAATGCGGAGGTTGGTTGGTACCATCCGTAGCAGCACTTCATCACTTCCTTTGCGCGTCTGCACTGGTTTGTATGTATGTGTGCCATTATGTATAAATGTACTGGTGTGTATGTATGCATGTATGTTTGTATGTATGTATTTGGGTTTTATAAAGCACATCTTAGGAAACCATGTATTTATCGGTATTCTTATATGTACCCGTGTGTATGTTTGTACAATATGTAGGCATTATATGATTGGACATTTTTGTAGCCCCTTTTGGAAGCATGGTGAAGCTGCACCTCACCAGCGAAAAAGATCTAATATCAAAGCCAGTTGCTTGTGAAAAGGTGGTTTTATTATTTTTATGTATTTCATTAATTACTTTATGTTTTTATTATGTCTGTGAACAACTTGTCCAGGGTTAATAACTTACATGGAGTTCTCTAAGCAGGTGTGAACTCTTAGCTGTTGGATTACTGGCTCTGTGTACTGCCAAATAGATTGCTGCGCTTCACAGTTTAGATCGGGGAAGGTAAAAGTTTGTATGTATGCGTGTGTTAGCGTGCGCTTATACATGTATGTATGTGTGTATATATTATCTCCTTGTGTATGTATGTAGCTATTAGGGCTGTACCGAATAGGTGATTATCACTATTCGGCCGAATACGAATACTTGGACCAACTATTCGGCCCAATACAAATACGAATACAAATAGTGTACAAAATTGATCTACCGATAACAGTCAAAATTTCAAATGTAAGCAAAAGTTTCACTTCAGTATATTATATATATATATATATATATAAGCAAACAGTAAACAGTTAACTACATGTAATTTTTGCATCCTTCTGCCAGTCTGTCTAAACTAGGAATGGAACTGATTTAACCAAACTTAGAAATTGTCACTTACAGCTCAGTTAACGCATGAATGCTACGATAGCTTTCAAGAACATCAATCGTCCATGACCACTATTCGTATTCGGTCCGACCGCTACTATTCGCCCGAATACTGAATAGCTATTTGGCCCACTATTCGGCCCCGAAGCGAATACGAAGCGAATATTCGGTACAGCCCTAGTAACTATGCATGTATGAATGTATGTGTGTGTGTGTGTATATATATTATGTATATATACATGTATGTGACTACGCATGTTTGGATGTGTGTATGTATGTATGCTTGTATGCATGTATGTATGTATTTATGTGACGTTCGTCGCTCGAGATCAACTAACCCTTCATCAGACATGGTACCAATTTGTGTCGGTCTTACCCGAGACGCTGCTTCGTCGTCGGGCTGGGTTCGGCTCCAGCCAACTGACCTTCTGGAGTCACCCGGGTCACTATCCTGTCTACTTCTGATGTAGACGAGCGGTTCCCTGTCTCCGCTCTCAGTGCCCATTTCTCCAAGAGGAGGTTCCGAGGGTATCACTTGTTTGCGAACAGGGTCGCTGTCAAGCTCCATCTCACTTTCGGACTCTGCCACTGCCGCGGTCGCCGGGTGGGCAACGTCCTCGTCCTCAGGATGGCCGTCCTTTAGAACAGGGTTCGCTCTCTTGCCGGCAGGAGTCCTCAGCTTCCTGTGAGATCTCTTAGTCAAAGACTTCCTCTTTTTCTCCACCTTAACCGAACCCTCACGTACCATTCTGCATCTCATGACTCTCGAGTTATCGTCAATAGGGGAAAACTCTGAACGTTCTCCTGTCCGAGAGGACAAGGTGTACATCTGACGAGACGTCACGTCGTGCCGTCTCAAACACGCGAACATCTCGCGATAATATATGCACGTGTGATATTAACGCGGTGTATTGGTCTCACGACACTCTCTTCTGATAGGACAGGTTCTAGGTCTAAAACCTCCCTAACCGCACGCAGAACTGTGTTCCGACCGGCGCACGAGGTGGGCCCTACTTCGCCTTCGGTCAGTTCTCGGAACTACGTGTTTCGATCACCAAGTTATTTGCTCTGAATAACGATTGGTTTGAATACAAGATTTTCCTGACTCTATCGTTTTTCCTGGTCTTACCGCACTGTAATCAGTTGTCGGGCGGTCTTTTCCCGTACTGCGGTCTTTCGGTAACAGTGGTCTTTCCCAGTAACTATTTTTAGTTACCGGGCGATGGAGCCCCTCCAACGCTCCACCGGCGTGTCAGCCATCCAAGTGTCACAATCCAAATGTAACGCTGACCCCGTAAGGTTACCAGAATGTCCTGAATTTTGTTCCCAAGAATTTCCGAATTTTGGTTCCCTAACGAAGGTCACACTTACTCCCACAGGTAACCGGACAAGCTCCGATCGCGGAGTTCTTCAAAACCCAAGAGGGAATTTCCTGCCTGTCGCCAAATTTACCCTTATTATCGTTTTTGTACTAAATTGGTTTTTTTTTCAGGTATCCCGACGGTCACTTCACCGAGTGCCGAAGTCGCGTAAAACTCTCCCAGCCGAAGACGCCGAAGTCGCGTAAAACTCTCCCGGCCGAGTACGCCGAAAGCGCGTAGGACTTCCCCTGTGTCGAGTACGCCGAAATCGCGTAAAACTCTTCTCAGTGGATAAAACCAAACACTGTCGGATCTTGGAGTTCTTCGAACTCCAAGAGGGATTTCCTTGCCCGACGCCAAATTCACCCTGGTTTTTGATCTCACACTGAATTGGTTTTCCTGTGTATCAACGGTATCCTTCCCCGAGTATTACTCAGCCGTAGATTTCCCACAATCGGGATCTAGACCGCTTCGCGATCAACTGAGGGATCCAACCCGCCGGATCGGCGCTGTCGGCCCGTCTCCCAACAGTGAACTTCTTTAGCTGTACTCGGGATCGCCTGATTATATTATTCGGACGCCCCTTTCGTCCGTAAATATATTTGTCTTTGTCTTTGTGCCGTCGGCTCTAGGAGCCCTAGCGATCGTCATGCCACACAGTCTCCGTTGCCGTCTTGCTACTTCTCCCAGTAGCCCTTGAGTCGCGCTTTGGCCTGGGAGTCCCACCTCAGCGCTCCGGCCTGGGAGTCCCTCCATCCGCGACCATCGGCGTGGTTTGGTGTGTGGCATGACGATTTTCTTGGCATGATTAACAGGGGTGGTTTGCCATTGCCTTCCCCTGGTTTTGCCTGCCGTGCCCGTTCGTTCCCCCTCCTAGGAAGAGTACTTCCTAGGAAGGGTACTAACGGTCCGCACCACGAGAAGGTGGGCACGGAGGACTTTGGTTCACCAGCCCAGGTCGGATCCGAGTCTACGCTCATCAGAGTCGTCGGTCAGGTCGCCTCCCTGCTTTACTCTGTACCAGAGTGACTGGTGAACCTTTGCGGACTATATATTTGTACTAAACGGAAACTCGAACTCTGACTCTGTCGTAACCAAAATCACTCGCCTACCACACTGAGTGCAGTATATTTGAATCGGTAACTGAATCGCTAACCAACAACGCTGTTTAACAGTATTGCTATGTATGAAGAGTCGAACCAACTCTTCACGTATAAAGCAGCACACCGTGAGGCAGGGTATGGTCAACCGGATCACCTATACTTTGGCTTAAAATATATAATCGATCTTCCCTATCACGGTCGTTGCTGGACAGTCGCCTATTGAAATTAAATAAAAATTAAATGATCGATACTGGGCCTTCGCATGTAAAATTAAGAGAAACGATGCTGTTCCCTTCGCATGTAAACTTAAAGAAAACGATGCTATTCGCATAAAATAAATCCTCCCACATACGCACTGTGACCTTGACCGCCACATTTACGTATCTACACACTTACTGTTGCGCCTTTTAAGTGCTTCACAAAGCACAGCATGCGCTGGCCTAAATGATGTTAACGGCATTAAGCGTCAAAAGTTATCGATAAGCGAACAGTGTTCAGATAAGTAGAAGCGTCGGAGAGAGAGGCAGAGCCAAGGCAATGGATTCCTATTCAGAGCTGATTGTAGACGTCATGTTCTTGGGCTACAAAATGATGAAGAAAAGGAACGACGATAGGGGACAACATACTGTTAAACCATACAGATGCAGTTGTTACGCTTCTGCTTATTCATTCGTATCATCATCATCATCATCATCAGATCCTGATGCCAGCCGTCAGGCGGCGATTGGTGCGAATAAATGATCTCTATTGCCCTCGGTCATTTGTCATGTCCAGTGCTTCTCTCAGTGTTAGTGCAAGTTTTATTATGTCCTCAGTTATGTTGTCTCTCCAGGGTAGTCTTCGTCTAGCTCTGTTTCTCTTTCCTTCGGATCTTGCGCATAGTATGGGGAGGGGGATAGAGTAGTGTAACACTCATGGCTAGGACTCTAGGAGAGTATAAGGTACGCGGATCGACTCCCGTAACCCCCTCTAGGGCGGCGCCTTGCATGGCTGCCAAACCGTGTACAAAACTTACACGTTTAATTAAGATATTGATTGTACTTTCATGTTTCAATGTAATCTTACTGCGTCTGTCGGTTTGAAATAATAAAAAATATAATTATTATTACTATTATTATTATCTTTCCTATGTGCTGCTGCTGTACAAGCCGTGTGCTGTCTGAAACTCGATGGGATTTTTCGTTGGACTGTAGCGTGCCACCAGGTCCTGGTTGATGCCTTGAACTTGAGATACTGACATGTATGAGATAATTGGATTAGACTTTGTGGCATTTTTTCGTGGTGAAGGTCTTACTCAGACATCAGTTCGCGTTGTTGGTTACACTGCACTTCAGCCGGGAATAACATATATTATGGCATTGACAGAGCACCTGTTCATGTTAATTGTGGCAGCGGGGTGAATGATCTCCCCTGATAAAATCATTGGTTGATGCCTTGCACGTAAGACGCTGGCACAATATAAGTTAGTAATTATTATTATTAATTATTTACAGCTGTTCTATAAGGAGTAGGGAGGGGTTGTGACTCTCTCTCTGCTTTGTTACAACCAGTTGAGCTTGAAAGTTCAGCTGAAGCCAACCTTGTATGCTGTTAAAAAAGTTCAGCTTGCCCCGTTTAGGTGACATAAAACTTGTCTGGTGTTAAAGACAAGTTCAGCTTTCCCAGTTCAGCTGAAGCGAGTTGTAAAGTGTTGTTCTTGGACTAGTTCAATTTGCCCATTTTGAGCTGAAGTCGACCATGTTGTCAGAGAATTCGTGTAAGCGTTGTTGCGTTTACCATTCCATTGTTAGTGTGGTCAACAGACAACGCAATGACAACCTACAAGCACTGTCACCAGTGTTTTAGTTGTCCAAAAACAACTGGGGGGGGGGGTCAAAAATTTGCAGATTACCAAATCACATAATCACATAGACCAAACACCAGTTTTTTTGTAGTAAAGTAACCCCCAACATATTTTCAGTTACTTAGCTGAGGGGGTCAGAAAGAGAACTTGGGGGTTCAACCCCCCCCCCGACAACTAAAACACTGACTGTCACCAGTCAACAGACAATGCTATGGCAACCTACAGGCATTGTCTCCGGTCAAAGATAGTGCCATGGTAACCTACAAGCACTGTCGCCGGTCAGCGTTGCCATGGTAACCTACAAGCACTGTCGCCGATTGGTCTCCTGGAGTGTTTAATTGAGCAAGGAATTGTTAGTCATGATTGGACATTGGACGCTAGGTGACCGAACATCGGACGCTAGGTGGCCGAACATGACGTAAGCCTCTGGACAGACGTAGAGAGTGAGTCACGAGGCGTGGTTATTGTGAGAAAGCAATGAAAGCGGAAGTGGCGGCTCTGATAGGTGATACATTGGCAGATTGCCAATATGAATCTGGCTGCAACACACTCCGTTTCATTGACCTGTGGTCGCTACATCTGTCACTCGTCAGACTTCAATTGAAGACTAAAGTACAGCACCTTGAAGACATCCTATCCTCGTCTATCCTGATCCCATTAATTTCCTCTCTCAACCTAAACACGACCCTTTGTAACGGCAACACTGTGTCCTTCCTTCCCTCTCAGGTCTCCCGGCACCCGCGCCGGATCGTGTTCTCGAAGACCGTATCTGCATGTTGACGGTCCCTTGGACTTGAAGCAGAGCTCGTGGATAAGCGTGTGCCCTCCCCGGATTTAGGTTTAACATGTCCTGGCTACGAAGAGCTGGGTACCGTAGGAAGCCGAACCTAGTACATGTTAAGATTTCAGATGTTCAGCTAACAAGGACAAGGCAATGTTTAGATGTGAACTGTTTGGTAGAATGCTCGTGCTTTTAGCTGCGACAAGGTTACGCTTTTAGGATGTTATGGCTAAGGAGATCTGGACCTGACACCTAGGAGCTGGATAACTCCAAACGTAAAATATGTAAATGTACAGGTTTTTCTATAGCGACCATATGTCCTCGACCCTGGTCATTTTTTTAATGAATTGATCGGGTGAGATCCTTCACCAGTCCTCTCCCTTGTGGCCTGATAATCCCACTGACAGTGTACGGTTATTGCACTCATTGTAGCTGAGTTGGCAAAGGAGCAGACATTTTGAAACAAATTTCTTTCCTGGTGGCGGTTTGAACCCACGACCTCTTGGTTGACAGTACAGCACGCTAACCACTGGACTATGTCTTAACGAACTAACTGCACATGGCTTCATCTTCTAAGCTGACACAAGCTTAAGGTTTAAAGTGTTTTGTTTTGGTTTAAGAGAGCCCTGTGTCAGATCTAATGGTTTAACTGCTCTTCTCAGTCTACCTACTAGTGTCTGATGAGATTTAAGCGTTCGGAGTGCGGCGAAAGACGATGGGACATACTCTCATGTCTGTCTGTCTGTCTGTCTGTCTGTCTGTCTGTCTGTCTGTCTGTCTGTGTATTGTGTACGTGTGTAAGTGTAAGTGTCTGTCTGTTTGTCTCTCTGTTCATGTTCTTTCGTTAATGTGTGATCGATTGAGCAGGTTCTGCCACTGCTAGGTCCCTCTCCCTTTGTCTGTGTGCCCAGCGAGAGAACTGGATTCTTCCACGATACATTGTGTGCTAGAGCGTTATTGGCATTTAGGGGCCGTCTTGGTCCGGAGTTTGCGGGTCGGGCCGTCGGAACGGCCCTAGAACCGAGGTCATGTTTATTGCCGTTCTGACCGCCTTCTGAATGCCCGGCCACGGGCCTCGTCCATCGATTAGCATATAGATAACTTCATTTCGGTGATAATATACGCAGTATGGAGGCAATTTACAGCCTGGCCGGAGTTGCGAGATAGCTCAGCCTTTTTTTCGGTGATTAAGTCCCAAGTGTGTATCTACGGCCGCCCTGCCCCGGCTGTGGGTTGTCTTTGGCACTGTCGGTATCCCACCCTTCCCTCCCGTGGATGTCTTCCCTATGTTGGCCTGCCTGTGTTTCTGTTTTCGTGTGTGTCTGTCTGCTCGCCCGCCCGTGTGTATATGTCTCCGTGGGTCTGTCTTTTTATTTGTCTGTGTCTGTTTGTATGTGTGGGTGTGTCTGTCTATGGCCAATGCTCTCTGTCTCTCTGTCTCTGTCTTTATCTCTGTGTGTGTGTCTCTCTCACTCTAACCTGTGGGCACACTTGAGAGCTGGGATCTGCGCTTGGCCCAGGCTCCTCTGCTGCTCCCGGCTGTGTAACATCTTCAGATTTCCTCTCACCTATCTCAGTCTTTGTTTGCTTCTGTCTGGCTGTGAATGTCCGTCCATCTCTGCTTGCCTCTGTTCCTCTTCCTGGCTCCCTGTTTCTGTCTTCGTCTTGCTGTCCGTGTCCCTGACTCTGTCCGTCTGCCTGTGGCTCGTTGGCTCTTGTCTTGCAGAAACCTGAAAACCTCTTACTTTTATCTTAATAGGCTTGTCAAAGTCTGGTATCTGATTGATGACAGCGTTGCCGCGTCCTGTTTACATTTACACACTGCTTTTCACCGTTGTATATACACATGCATGTACACACATACGAAGATAGGGTGTATAGGTGTATTATGTGTATTTATGTGTGTATATATATATATATATATATATGTGTGTGTGTGTGTACGTATATGCACGCATTAGTTTACAAATATATGACTTTGGGCATTACTGTACAACTACACAAGTTGTAGTTAGGTGTATGTTATATTACATGTGGTTATATGTATGTCATGTAAATAATATGCCTATATAGAAGACCTTGGTGCTTGGTGGGGTCTCTAAAGATACCACGGAATGCTCAGTTTTATACAGACATTTATTTAGCTACAGTCTTCATTTATGCAGATATATATTTAGTATGTACGTGTGTAAGTGTATTGTAGACGTGTGCACCTGGGTATATACATACATGTCGTACAGATCTATGTACACATGTACACTAAATCGTCCTTCCTTATAGCTGTACTTTTAGGAACCGTTTCCAGCAGGGCTGTTAAAATGTGCTTACTTATAACAAGGATAAATTCTAAAGGTTATGATGTGTACGGTTTCACCAGACTCGCTCGGCAGGATCTGTGTAATAATAGCCAACAAGACTTGTGGTCCGGTTAGTACATGTGGAGAAGGCGACACGTAACGCCGGCGCTATCTTGCGAATAATATGAGAACTAAAGGTTAAGTAACCCAGAGCAAAGTGTTGTCTAGGTCTGACCGATCTAGCGCCTAGTATTTCAAGATTTCTGTTCCAGCCTTGTTGGGTGGGGCATTGTGTACTGGTCTAGTTACAAGGGTCTGTCCAGAGTAAGGCCACTCCGGTCCTGCCCCTCCCCTCTGAAACAGGAGTTAATTATCAATGGCTGGATGTTTTGGCGACCTTTGCTAAAGCGGGTATGTGGACCGATTTAATGGCTGGTTCCCACCATTCCCCACCAACATCAAGTGGAGGTGATGTTGAGGCGACCTTTGGCTGATCATTATTGTTATTATCTAGGGGCGTACTGAGAGGAGGTTTACGGGTTCAAACCCCCCAAATAAATTGCCAAATACAAAAACACTTAACTTTTCAAAACTGACCTCCGAAATTGGAAACTCCGACATTGTTTGTATATGTGTTATTATCACGCATTGAAAAGCGCCACAACATAGTGACCAAGCTTGCATCGATATTGCGAGTGAAGAACACAGTCTTGATCAAGGAAGGAGGCTCGAACCCCTACTCTCCGTGTTACAAGGTGAGCGCTCAACCAATCGGCAACTGTATCTTGGACAAGATTATAACTGCGCTATTAAAGTCATTGGATTAAGCGGGGGCGAGGGGGGGAGGGCGTGCTGCCTCTGGGTCCGCCTGGACAATAGCGGCGATAGGCAGGGCAGCCGACGGCGATCGCATCGCCGGCGTTTGTCCCGATGAAATATTGTTATATTGATTGGAATATGCTATCCGGCGGATTTGTTTACGGCCCAGTTATGAACTGCGCATGTAGGTCGGCGGTGGCAGCGGCCTATGAGCAGCGTCCGCTGTGGTGCCAGATCGGTTCCGCGGCGAAAACAGTCCCGACTCCGCTCACTGTCGCTGCCTAGGAACAATGTATTGAGGCCAATTTTATGTCACCCTATTATTCGTAATCTCAATCTCGAGATTTCTACAGCGCCTACAAAAGCGAAGTCGTGGGAACTAGCTTATTCACAGGCGTTATTATTGTTATTACTGAAATTGGAGGCATTATCACAAGCATTATCATTGTTATTACTGAAATTGCGAAGGCTAAATGACAGCTTACTGACAGGCGCTCACTCAGTCAAAGCTAAATCCATACGCAGGTAGAGTCAAATTCAGTTCCAGGTTAAGATCCAAAGGGTCAGGCAGGCATATTGCGGTGTTTAGAAATGAAGCGGCGTGGGAGGTAACATTGGGAAGTTGGAGGAGGACTCAGGATAGGATTTGTGGAAAACGAGCGTTATCAACAACAATAACAAGAGGATTTAGAGACCACTATTACTGGAAAGAGAAGACAGAACATGTGGTTCATATGGACGAGATTAGAAGATCCAACCAAGCGATTGTCTGGATTCATGAAGGGAACAGGAGAAGGGGAAGACCTGGGAGGAATTGGCCGGAGACCATTGGAGACGACTTGGTGCTTGGGGATGTCGTGTGACGAGGCTGGAAGCCTGGTGATAGACAAGGAGTAATGGCTGAAGGCTGCTTTTCTAAATGTAATTATAATTGAAAATTTATATAGCACCACTTCAAGACAGACTGATCAAAGGCATTCCAACATAGCACAGTGAAACCACGATCGAACAGAGGGTTCTTCAAGCGTTTGTGGAAAAGAGGCAAAGAGAGGCAGAGGAAGTCATATTGCAGGTTGTTAAGCAACTTTTTAAACCACAGAAAAACAAACCAAATGACGGCCCAAGGAGTAAACAAGTAATCCACATCGATGAAAAACCATCACTGATAAAGAGGACGACATTCCAAGCTGAAGCACAAGATTTGCCGATGTGCAGGCCCCACAGGAAGGACTAAGTACTAAGTAAGTGTTTTCAGTTGCAAGTCGATGGATGCATTCAGAGTTTAACGACATGTTGTGGCAACAAAGGCTGTTGACGTCGACAGAAATTATTTTGAACAGTTCTCACCATTCCTATGGCATAATGCTGCCACATATTCAGTTGTGAGTGAAAGTCGTGCACAGATATATCAACAGTGTTATGTTGCGTTGACAGAAAATTTTGCTAGGAAACGATAATATTAGTAAGTGAGAAGAAAAGACCTTGAGGTAGACCTTGAAGACCTTACAGCAGACCTTGAAGACCAGTAGACCTTGAAGACCAGTAGACCTTGAAGACCAGACTTCAGACAAGTTGGAAGACCAGAAGACAAGGTGGAAGACCAGTCACAATTAGGAAAAGAAATGACATTCATAAACAAAATGGCAGTAAGGAAAAAGAGTGGTTCTATTTTTAGAAGCAGCAGTGCGCGTCCTGATCAAGTGAACCAATCAAAATCAGGATAGTTTTCAGAAACGTCTTCAACCCGGAACCGATTTGGTGTTGAAACGGCTCTATAGATATGGCTATAGATATGGCTACAGGTATGGCTTTATGTGTGGCTATAGGTATGGCTACAGGTATAGCTATAGGTATGGCTGTAGATATGGCTATATATATTGCTACAGGTATGGCTATAGGTATGGTTGCAGGTGTGGCTGTAGGTGTGGCTACAGGTATGGTTCCTCTCATCGCCGTCTATCCGGCAGTCCTCCACACATCCGAAACAGATTGGCTGGACAACGTCCGTTGTCTGTAGTTGCTGTCTAAGCCAGTGGCGATGAACGCTGGCAGTTTTATGGAAGGGAGGGATTGAAAGAGAAGAGGGAGAAGACCCAGGAGACTGAAATGCAGGGAAGGGAGGGAGGAAGAAAGAGAGGTAGGCAATGATTCATGACTGTTGTTCCTACCACTGAAGTATCGTTCCAAGGCTGCTGAGGAAGGTTCTTTGCAGGACCTTTGAGGGTTTCTTGAAAGGCGCTAGATAAATTATCAGGTACTTGATACGGAGTGTCCGGTGGGTTCATAGCTTCATTCCGGCTACAAAGGATGGCATTCATGCTTTAGAACGCCCCCCCCCGTCTTACTCCAGAGTCCTCTGGTCGTTAAAGTTGCAAGAACTCTAGAGTCATCTGGACTTCAGAATCGTCTTGTCTTTTTGGAATTGTCTGTGCTGTAGAATTGCAGCAACCTTGAAATGTCAGGTGCAACCATGTGTATGAAGAGTCAACGACTTCGTTTTCTTGGCCTCTGCATTGCCACCAGTACACTGAGTACAGACAAGTATATTGACAGTGTAATTGTAATTGTAATTTGACATGTATAAGGCGCCACTTCAAGAAAAACCCATCAGTGATGCTCCTGACCCAAACCTGTGAAATTACTGTCAAATAATACAGACTGCAGGCACTTGCGAAACTGTGGAAGGGACAAACTGAGGAGCTCGAGAGGCAGCTCTTGAAAAAGGTGATTCTAGGTGGTGGATTCAACATAGGCAAGGCTTCTGGACTGAGCTGAAGTAGTATGAACTATGAATACGAGGGACAGTCGGAAGTCCATGGGCGGCCGACTGAAGGGTGCCACGACCTGGGACCACGGAGGCTGAAATGCAGGAGTCCCTAAGTCCTGCATTTATTTTATAGCCGAGTTAACTTGGAGCAGTTCAATGGAGGTCACCTCTAGATAGTTTTCTGGCTGTGTCTGGATTTGAATGCTTGACCTATGCGTTGATAGTCTAGCAGGTGAACCACTAGACTACCATGCTCCAAAATCACTACATACTTCCACTCGGGTCCATGTTCTTTCATCTTTGAGAAATTAGGTTTTAACTAAATTAACTCGTTATGGTATAAACTTTTATATTGAATTTTACATTAAATTGTAAGCAGAAGCATAACACAAATCGTGACGTCATCACATTTGTGTGTTGTTGCTTATGCTGCTTTTTACAGAAACGTCACTGTCAGTGTAAAAAAGGCCCAACAATGGCCCAACAAATTTTTATGAATTTTTATGAATTTAATATAGGCCAAAAATTACAAATTTTTCTGATTTTTAGAACCGAAAGTGACGAATTCTTGAACTATGATGCTTAGCATGTGGAGTGTAATATAAAAGGTGAGGGTCACCGAGTGGAGCGGTTGGGTTGGAGACGGTGCTGCGCTGTAGTGATAAGAAACGATAGTTTGAGATGTGTGCGGCCGAGGGTGAAGGGTCAAGTAGTGATGCTTGGGTAATCTGAAGTGCTTTGCTTGGCCTTGCAACAAAGAACTGGAAGCCAAGCACGGTCTGCTCATTTCCAGTTTACTGCCCAAAGTTGCCAAGGTGTTTCAGAATACCTGAGTGATATACCTGTGTTGGCCGTGATCTTGACATTGACCTGAAACATTGATGGAATTGCTTCCAACAACTGCGGCACATGGACTTCTTGCTATGTGGTATCTTCTTTTTACTGCGTGAGATTTATAGACTTCTTTGTTATTTTAATTCTGTTTTAGGCTTCTTGATGGTTAGTTTCCATCTGTTATGGTACCTGTTGTTACACCATTGTTATGCAACACACAGTGGACTGTTGTTATGTCAGAGTGCTTTATTGATTGACGACGTGTCATCATCACACAATGATATTTTGGCGGAACAACTGCTCCAACACAATTGACAGTAAAATACAATAGAATTGCAATTTGATAATGCCCTCCTTACTAAGTCCAGGAGTGGACATTGAAACCGGGCAAACATAGGTAGACCGAAAGAGGTTACTTATCAGTTTAGAGCAAAAGACAGTCTCGGTAGGAGAGTTGTGAACATGGGGAGATAGGGAGTAACAACTGTGAATGTTCGAGAAACAACATATACAAAAATGATGTAGCAACTGGTATCATAGCAGATGCAGAAAGAAACAAAAAAGGCAGACCAGGACTATGCTGGATAAATAATATAAATGAGAACATAACATCACTTGGACTAACACTGAGTGGGCAGTGGGCTTGACAAATGACCGAGGACAATGGAGATCATTTATTCGTACCATCGGCACCAAATGGCTGGCGTCAGGAACTGGTGATGATGGACAATAGCAGATGATGATTGTTCCCGTATAGTCTGCGACATGATGTTGCTTTCACGCAAGAAGTATTCAGACGTGACAACAATCCACTGTATACAATAGATGTTGTTACGCCATTGTTATGCAACACACAGTAGTTTGTCATTTTGTGCGAGTGTTTTATCTGCTGAAACGTCATTGTGTACTGCAGAATACTGCAGAATAGCCATCTAGGGAGGGGGGATAGAGTAGTGGTAACACTCATGGCCAGGAGAGCATAAGGTAGGCCTATGCGGATCGACTCCCGTAACCCCGCCATTGTCATGCTGAAAGTTGAAACTGGTGTTCGTTACAGATTTTGTGCTTCGTCAGAATAATGATTTCCTGTCACTGTTTCATATACAAAACGATTCAAAGCTCTTTTTCATCAACTGTCAGCGCTCGCTGAGTTCTGAGCACTGAGCAGAACAGCCCAGCGTGGTGCCTGAACGATTATGGGGTGGAGACAATAACGACTTTGGGCGTAGCATAGTGAGGTAGATAAATTATTTAAAGTTTCCTGTTGGATTGAAGGGTATGCGTCAGGGATGGACTGTCAGCCAAGGAGTCAGAGGTTCAAATACCCACCAAGACATGAATTTGTTTCCAGATTTCCACTCCACTTGTGCCACAGGTCTATTCATCTATGTTGAGTGCACTGAGAAGGCTGGCCACCTGCCCTCATAAGCCGAGGCTAAGAAAATGAAGTTGCGCACTTTCATACTGTCTTATGGTTGGTTGTCTATAGGAGGCTAGCAAAGGACTGCTCTACATGTTGTGGGACATCGTGGCCGATTGGTTAGAGCACTGCCTTGTCACACGTAGAGCACGGGTTCGAGCCTTCTCCCCAAAGTGTCAGAGACGGTTACTTTGCAGGGACCTTGAGCAAGAACTTCTCTCAAAATTACTCAGTGCCATTAGTTGATGATTTTTCATTAGATAGTGGCAACTAATTAAATGCACAATAATATAATAGCACTGATAATGATAATCAGTAATGATGATGATAACAATGTCAATAATATTAATTAGTAGTTACAATATTCCTGTTGCCTTAAAAGTGGGAAGCAATGTTTTAGTAAGTGGAACACTAGAAGCCCTCGCAGTCTGTACTGTGCAGTCGTAAGTAAGATAAACATGACTGTGATGAACTCGGCGGTGGTGGAAAACAACGTTTACAGACGAAACAATTCTATATTTAGACAGAAACTCCCGCGTCCTTGTCACGTGAGCCAGTCACAATAATCTCTGGGAAACATACTCGCTTCCGAACTGATTTTGTACAACACCAGCAGTGGTACAGCCAGGGTGATAGCGAGACAACCGGATGGGTCTACTAAACATATTCTGCCGACTGTGTAGGCATGGCGAAATGCTTTGTATCTCTGGCAACACCGAGAGCCCTGTGTCGGGATGCGCCGGTTTCCGGTAGATAGGAGCTTTATCTACGTCCGGTTACGCTTGTGTTTGTATTTGTATGTAGCTTTGTGTTATGTGTGTGTATGTGTGTGCGTGTGTGTGTGGGCGGGGTGGGGGCTACGGGCATTGTTGTTGTTGAGGGACGACAATATGGCCGTTCTCAATCGATGGACGGATGGTTGGCGGCGGCGGTGGTTCATGTACATCGCGTTCTTCCCTGCAGTGTTGTTGCCTGAGTTCGGCGCCGTGTGTGTGTGTGTGTGTGTGTGTGTGTGTGTGTGTGTGTGTGTGTGTGTGTGTGTGTGTGTGTGTGTGTGTGTGTGTGTGTGTGTGTGTGTGTGTGTGTGTGTGTGTGTGTGTGTGTGTGTGTGTGTGTGTGTGTGTGTGTGTGTGTGTGTTTGTTTGTCGAGGGTACAGTATGTAGGGGTGGGGAGTGGAGGAACTTTTGTCCAGGTTATTTTATGTCCCATTGAAGAGACACTTTCAGTTTTTTCTGGCTTTCCTCTTCATTGATCCAAACTTATTGATCCACGCTTAATAAATGCACACTAATATAATAACACTGATAGATAGGGGCTTAATAAATGCACAATAATATAATAACACTGATAATAATAATCAATAAAATAATGCTAATGATGATAACAATAACAATTTAATAATAATCGTAATAATAGTAACAATGTTCCTGTTGCCTTAAAAGCTACAGATACCTATTGTTGCCTCAAGAGATGCAGATACCGAGGACCAGTCTCATCTGATTACATTGTTAATAAATTGATGTTGTTATCAAATTAATATTGTTATCGAATTTGTGTAAAACACACGACGGCGTCGAAGGTAGAAACTCGTGCGGAATTCGAAATGACGGGATCCACGTAAAAATGCCGGAAAGGTCGATGCGATGACTATTGCTTTGTCTATTGGAAGCCAGGCAACCAGCAGCCACCAGGCCACGGCTGCTGTGTTTACTGGAGAAGTTTAGCCTTTGTGGGTGGCATACTTTCGCAGACCATGCCACGAGAAAGGGAAGGGCGCATTGGAGAGGCAGGCCTGCTTCCGGACAGAGCTCTTGAGGAACTGGTATACTGGCTGGATGCGTTCGTTGCAGACTTATGCCTGCGTGTTGTGGTTCGTGTCGAGTGGCCGTCGGTAGATAGATTGGCTGATAGGTAGATAGATTGGCTGATAGGTAGATAGATTGGCTGATAGGTAGATAGATTGGCTGATAGGTAGATAGATTGGACGATAGGTAGATGATTAACGGACACACTGGCCGGATGTCGGTCGGATCACAAGTGGGGTATACCGGCTGTCCTCGGAGGTAGAGGTGATAACCCAGTCACCAGGTATTGTCTGCGAAGTGTATATCCACCTTTTCACGAACCTACGAACCTCAGTAAGATATCTTCAGCGTACCCGCCTTTCAACGAATTCTCACCTCGTTAAGATATCCTATCTTGTTTCCGTTTTTACTAGATTTTTCAAACTCCTTAAGGTATCGCATCATGTTGCATATTTTCAAGAAATCTCTCACGTTGTCAAGATATCGGTCTCTGTTCCAGTCTTGACAAGGTATTTCCCAAGTCCTTAAGATATATTCTGTTTCCACCTTTCAAGTAATCTCTCACCTCATCAGTTTCCATCCTACCTGGTTTCCATCTTGACAAGATATCTCCAGTCTCTTTAAGGCCTAAGACTATCTTGTCGTCATCATTCCAACCTGCCACTCTTTCTTTTTGAAGCTAAACGCAAACCAACGTAATATCGCTCAGATCTATTTATCTGTCTGTCTATCTATCTGTCTGTGTGTCTTTCTGTCTCTTTCTGTCTGTCTGTGTCTCTCTTTCTGTCTGTCTATATTTCCAGCTCTTTCTTTGTCTCTATCTATCTTTCTGTCTATCTATCTTTCTGTATGTCTGTCTGTTTGCCCGTGTGCCTTTCTATCTGTCTGTCTGTCTATATCTGTCTCTCTTTTTGTCTGTCTCTATCTCCAGCTCTGTCTTTGTCTCTATCTGTCTGTCTGTCTTTCTGTCTGTCTGTCTGTCTGGTTTACTTGGTATATACATGCAAAGAATGTAATCTATTATCCGCTAACTCCTGTAACTGATGCCTTGTGCGTTGTATTGTCTGTTGAAAAGCACAAGGCATCAGTCGATGGCAGTCGCTTCCATCCGCTAACGTCCTCTAAAAAAACCACATTCATGACTCTTCTATTGGAGGCAACTAAATTGCAAGAAAAACATTAGTAGCTATTGAGTACAGAATGAGTCGACCCTTGGAAGGGTCGATTCGACGAATGTTCGTTTAACACCGACCCAGTTATCCACCGAGGCCAGAGGAGAAGGAAGCTGATGGGTGGGGCTGAGGGGATTAAGAAGGTGCGAGGGGTCTTTGGAATCGCATCTGCTCAATGTCTCACAGTCAGACGATGGTCGAACTGGCATTTCGGAAATGAGATTCCTTCTCATCTATTACCTCTGGAGTGACTGAATACTGGAGCAAGGAGGACACAGACACTGCCAGCTCATTTCCATCCAACTATATGTTGGACAGATCATCATCATCATCATCATCATCATCATCATCATCATCATCATCATCATCATCATCATCATCATCATCATCATCAGCAGCAGCAGCAGCAGCAGCATCATCATCATCAACATCATCATCATCATCATCACCATCATCATCATCCTCGTCATCATCATCATCATCATCCTCGTCATCATCATCATCATCACCACCACCACCACCATCACCACCTAGTGACTCTAGTCCATTGCTCCCCTTGGTGTTAGTCCAATTGATGTTATGTCCTCGTTTATAGTATCTATCCAGCGTAGTCTTGGTCTGCCTTTGTTTCTCTTTTCCATGAATCTGCATGTAGTGCATTGTCTGGAATTCGGTCAACTGGCATTCCGTCTACATGTAAGAGAGAACATATTTATTTTATTTTAAACATCATATATATATACAGTATATACTGTACACTGTCTGTGATATATATATATATATATATATATATATATATATATCATGGGCGTGAGATGGTTAGCGTGCTTCATTGTCAGCCGAGAGTGGGAGGGGGTCAAATCCCCAAGGGCAGAATTTGTTTTAGATTTCTGCTCCATGTACGACTCCTTCCCAGCTGAGCTGTATTGAGTACACTGACTGTACACTGTCTGTGATAAGATGAGACGGCGAGGGATAGGAATGGCCACCCGCCTTCATACGCCGAGGCTAAGAAAATGAAGTCACTCACAGTCTGTTCAAACTCATGGTTGCCTCACAAGCTAGCTTAAGGGACTGCTGTTCTACTCTACAGCCGATTCTGACACAAATTGTTACTACACCGATTACGATATAATCTGTTCAAGAACACATAAAATTTTGTTGCGTTTGTATATGTTGCATCACTAGCTGACATTTAATTGTGTATGACACACTAGGGCATACACAAACACATGGAAATTTGCCATCATACCCTATGCATATATATATATATATATATACACACTTGTTTATGTGTAAGTATGTGTAAAAGTATTATATATGTGTATATATATATTTATATATTATTCATATATATGTATACATTTGCTGGAACTTTTTGTACTAGTAGATGTTGTTATTGTGTATAATTGACACCACGTTACTTGCATGTGATATGCGTATTGTATATACTTAACTAGGGGTGGACACCGCCCCATGTATGAAAAGTCCTCCCAGGTTCTGTATAAATACAAACACATGCATGCATACATACATAAATACATGCATTTATATACATAGTAGACGAGATGGCAGGTGTATAAATGCATACCAGTGAAATAAATTAATTCATACATAATTGCATACATATATACATGCATGTTTGCAGAACTTATGCATACTTACCTACATACATACATACATGCATACTTACATAAGTGCTTGCATACACACTGAAATAAACACATGCAGAGGGACATGGTAGCCGATTGGTTAGAGCGCTTGTCTGGTAACATGGAGAGTATAGGTTCGAGCCTCCTCTCCTGAGAGGGTTACTATGTAAGGACCTTGAGCAAGTCAGTTGCTTCACTCACTATATTTCTCAGCACCATCAGCTGATACATGGCCTGATAGTGGCAGACAGTGGTGCGTAAGAGATACAAAGTAATACTAATAATAATACATAAACATATACATACATGCATATGCACTCATGTACCAATACATAGTATTACATACATGGATACATACATCCTGCATTGCTTACAGGCAAAACGTTGTTGTTGGTGATATGTATTCCTGTGGTCGAGCATTGTCTATCCTCGGCTTAGACGTTCGTATAACACTGGCCAGGCTTCAGTGACCAAAATAAATCCTTCACTCTGTTAGTTTGTCCAGTTTTAGTTCCAGTTGCTAGATGGCGTTTGTGTGCTGATGGAATTTTAACTGAATTCGACTAAATTTGGAGATGGACCAGGGCAGGTCTTTTTTTAGAACAGGCGAGTTTAGTTAGACTTTGGAGACACCTGTTGAATGAGTCACTATAGTTTTCTGGTGATCATGTTAACTTATATAAGAGTTTTATCGCTAATACACTATGCTGGAATGTAGTAAATTTTATAGGATTATAGGAATATAGGATTTTTTTATCCCTCTCAAACGTGATAAATATTCCCTGCATTTGAGTTGCGCTGTTCAGAACATGTACTTGCTGAATTTAGCGGGGCAACAATGCCACTGGGGAAGGTGCGTCAATTGACCCTACATGACCCTAGAAGGTGAGGAACTTCGAGAGGCAGCTTTTGGTATGGAACATTTTTTCTTAGTTCATAAGGTCAAGTGGCCTTGCGACTGGGTCTTTTCCCACCAGCGTTCGGCAATCTACTTCTTATCTGAGTTCGTTAGTGGTGCAGATGTAAAAGAAATGTTGTCAGGGCTGGAGTGCCTCTGATTTGATTCTCTGGAAGTTGCTGTATTGTCAGTTAGTCATCCTATGTGAAAGAAGTATTTTTGGTCCAATGCTGAAAGTATTGCTGGACAGACAGAAGTGGCCTGTGAACTTCAAGACATGGGACTGGATCAATCATCCGGTTTTCACTGATCTGATTCATACTGTACTGCAAACGTCAAAGCATTGGAAGATTAAGTAGAATACTCGTGAGTCAGGATAAGTGGTCTGTGTGAAATCCGGGAAAATGCAGGACAGATCTAAAGATACGAATTCATTTATTTACATACAAGTGTATACTGGGATCTCTCAGGGTGTGTTATTGGTACATCTGTTCTTGGGGTTATCCTCGGACCACTCTTCTACAAATTGATCGGTTTGCAATTCAGTATGTTGTAAACTGTTAGACAAAGTTGAACAGGGATCCCTTAAGGTGCGTTTCTGAATTTTCGTAAGGAAATAAATCGCTATATGTGAAGTTCACTTCTTACCAATTTTGCACTGAATACCCGAGAATGCTTGCTTAAAATTACAGCATTGCTAGCATTAAATGCTGGGCTTTTTCCGAACGTTTTAAAGCTGACCAAGCTGAAAACTTGAGTTTAAGTCCACGTTGTTGCCAGCTTTTACCAAGTCTGAAGTGCACTGCTATTGGGGCTTTCATTATTAACAGATTGTTCACTGCCATTAAGGCCCTGTCATTATTCAGAGGTTTTGGCATTGTCACAAAATCTTTTCCTTTATTCAGAGATTCACAGATGAGTTGTTACTTTTTGTGCTTTCCTTTGTCACTGACAGTGTATTCGTAATCGTAATCGTAAACTCCAAATTTCTAAAGTGCTACTCTAAATCTAAGTGCAGGGCAATGGCTTATTCACCAGTGCTGCGTCTTGTCAGAGGGGTTGTTGAGTCCTGTCATTTGAAGGTCGGAATCCGGTTGCCAGAGAGGAGGCAGAGAAGCTTCTAGGAGGCAGGGGAACTGGCAGTGCCACTGTTGCTTTTCTTTGACGTTTGCCACCAAGCTGTTTCCATGATGGCGTGTTTCGCAATCTTCGTTGGTCCATTTTCCCGAAAACGGTCGTTGAGTGAGTTGTAGGAGGATTATGGAGTGCTGTGGGTCTCGCACTGACTGGGGTCGTGGTATGCTGCGGACTGGCCAGCTTTGTTTATTGTTATCATTCGTGGCTGCCGGTGACCTCGGAATCCGTGAGTCAAATGTTTACCACCATGGCTTGTATCAGCTCGGCGCTGGTACGGCTATCTTGAATGCGGATCGCCTGGGGATAGGCGAATGCAGCCGGTCCCTGGTTGATCCGGGATGCAGATGTTTGTTCACCTTGTCACCTTGTGCTGTCAGCTCGTGGAGCTCTAGCGATCGTCCTGGTGAACACACTCCACCGTCTCCTATTCGATGACAAGTCTCTCAATTCCGCCAAATTCATGCCAGTTACATCTTGTATCTCATCCATCCATCTCCTCCTTGGGCGACCCAGTCTTCTCCTCCCCTCACCGCACGCCAGCATCATTTCCTTCTCCAGACCATCAGATCGCATAACATGTCCAAAGAACCTTAGCTTCATTCTTGTCGCAGTTTGTTTTAACGACTCTTCATTCTCAACTCCAATCTCCTCTCGTATTGATTCGTTCGTTCTTTTCTCAGTCCAAGATATTCTCAGCATCTTCCTCCATATCCACATTTCACAAGCGTTAACCTTATTTTCCATGTTCTTTGTCATTGTCCACGTCTCGCAACCGTACAGTACCGTAGGAAAGATTAGTGCTCTCACGAGCCTTTTTTTGGTTTCTATGCTCACATGTTTGTCTTTCCATATCTTTTCAAGTCCGGTCATTGCAGCTTTCCCTATAGCAATCCTTCGTTTTATTTCTGGATCACACTTTCCCTCCTTTCCAACCAGTGATCCTAGGAATGTGAAGCTTTCTACCACCTCTATTTCCTCTCCGTCTATCTCAAAACTATCCCAATCTGCTGTTGTCATGACCTTTGTCTTCTTTATGTTGAAGTATAAACCAGCTTTTTCACTTTCTCTCCTGACCCTTCTTATCAGTTCTGCCAGATCCTCTTTTCTTTTTGCCATTAATGTTGTGTCATCCGCGTATCTAAGGTTATTCAGTGTCTTTCCAGCAATTTTTACTCCCTCAATTGCCCCCTCCAGTTCTGCCTTTCTCATTATTCTTTCAGCATATAGATTAAACAGGATGTTTGTTAAAGAACGGAAAGATAACAGATGCCCGTGCTGGGTTCTTAGGGAGAGACTCTTGGCCACATCCCGGGAAGATCCGCATTGTTGTGTAAGTGCCCTGGCTAGTCAATTATAGTCTCGGTGGTCCTGACAGATCCAAATTCCAAAGAGGATATGGCTGCCATGGTCCCACCCTGCCAACATGCACACATGGGGCCCATTGAGGACACATATTCCCATATGGGAATGGGATCCATATAGAGCCATTTGGGTCCCATCTTGTGCCCATGGAAATGCTGGCAGGACTATTACCTTCTGAGTTTGGGGAGGATAAGGCTTGACAGGTGTTGGAAAGGGGAGGGGCAAAGCTTGCTGTGAACGTGGTAAATAAAACTTAAATTGGAGTCAGTTGGATGGCAACAAATCATTTTGACGTCCAGTCTTTTGAAACCAGTTTCAAGTGATTTCAAGTTGAGAAAATTTCTGATTTCTCATAATCTTTCTTGTTTCAAAGTTCATCATTTTCAGCTGTGTGTGGTGTCACTTTCCCATTTTCACACATTTCTTGTGACTTTTTGCTTTAGTTTTCCAATTTGTTCTCTTCTGCTTCATTTAGCAATATTATGATAGCCGGTTTTAGTTTAAAATTCTTCTGAACAGCTAACTTTTGCCGAAATCAGTGTAGGGTCCAACCTATTGGCACTGCCCTTCAAATCGAATGGGGCCATTGTGTGAATATTCATTCATTAGGGAGATTTATATAGCACCCCTTCAAGGCAACTACTCAGGAGTGCTCCTGACCGCAACGCTGCTGAAGAGAGCAGTCTTGAGGTGATAATAGAACGTGCCAGAATGGACCCTGGGGAGCAGGCGGAGCGCCAGAGGAAGGCCATTCCAGACCGAAAGGCCAACAATAGAGAAGGCACTGTTCTGTCTCATGGAAGTACGGGCAACTGGAATAAGAAATACACCCAGGTCAGCTGAAGGAGCGGCGGCCCCCAAACACCCAAGATAAACATCTGATATCCTTATACTTCTGCTCTTACACTGGCTTCCTATGCTCAGGTGAGGAAGGCGTGCATCTATCATGGATGAAATGTCTAAAATTTATTTTCTGTGACTTCTGAAATCTGTCCGAGTTTTTTAGCAGTCCCTTAAGCTAGCCCTGAGGCAGCCATGGGTATGAAGTGTTAGTGACTTCATTTTCTTAGCCTCGGCATATGAGGGAGGGTGGCCAGTATTCTCCCTCGCCGTCTCATCTTCCCTTCGACAGTGTACAGTGTACTCATCATAGCTGAGTTTGCTACGGGGCACTAGTGGAACAGAAATCTCGAACCAAATTTCTGCCCCTGGAAGGGGATTTGAATCCCCGAGCTCTCAATTGACAGCCCGGCGCGCTAACCACTACAGTATCAAGCACTCCCAAGTGTACAGACCTACAATTTTATTAATCGGAACCAATTGTTGTTGTAATGCTTGTGGCTGCACCGAACCTGTCAACACCCTGGCTAAATTTATTTCTAGACATACAATTATCCTGTGAATAACGAATATTAATAGTGCTAATAATACGAATTAGAGCAAATCATGCCAGTAGTAATGATCGTAAGCACCAATTATGAAACAGTAGATATAAACTGACATAGGTTTCACTGTGAGTCTGTGACCATTTTAGTTTATGCGTGACTGTCAGGCATATCAAAATTGTATAGACTAATCAAGCTATAGGCGTAAATATTGGTTTTTTTACGTGTAACAGTCTTCCACAAATCTCTTCCAGTTTTTTTTTTATCTCACTTGATGCTCTGACTTTAGGCACTGCCTGCTAGATAGTTACTTATTCAATACTCACTTACTTACTCGCTGTCAGTCTGCCATACCCTTGGTTCTTGACCTGAGGCCGAACATGATCTTATCTGGATGCCGATTTTATTTTGTCTTGAGCGCCTGCGATTATACTGGTTCCGCAACAGGGCTATCGTTGGGTGCTGAGGAAAAGTAAGAGTTTGCGATGTATGTTGAGTCATTTAACACCTATGAGATTTTCTCATGAAGCAATAGCTGCTGGATAAATTCCAACGCATGTTCTGCAGCCCGCCACTGCCCGTACTTTGGTAGTGCCAGTCCCAAGTCTGGAGAAAGGAGGAGGGCGATGCTAATCATTTTGTTATGACACAGTGGTGTTAAACACAGTGGTGTTAAACACAGTGGTGTTAAACACAGTGGTGTTAAACACAGTGGTGTTAAACACAGTGGTGTTAAACACAGTGGTGTTAAACACAGTGGTGTTAAACACAGTGGTGTTAAACACAGTGGTGTTAAACACAGTGGTGTTAAACACAGTGGTGTTAAACACAGTGGTGTTAAACAGCAAATAACAAAGTTGAACTAACACATGAGAACTATTCCAGTCATAGTCACAGCTGCTTATGTAAAATGCCTTCTGTGAGAGAAACAGTGCAGATGTTGATGTTGAAATAAGTTATTACAATTTAATGTTTTCATAATTTATTCAAGTTTCTGTTCGTTAATATACTTTTTGAAACTTGTTGTGCAAAGACGGCATCGCTGTTTGATGCTGTATATACGTTATTACAATAGGTTTTACTGTGTGAGTGATGCGACATTATTACAATAGATATAACCTATTGTAATAATATCACATTATAATGATTATACCTATTGTAATAATGTCACATCACTAACACAGTTAAACTTTTGTTGTGTTAGTGGTGTGACTTTATTACAATAGGTTTTATTGTGTTAGTGATGTGAGTTATGCATCTGAGCTTGATTAAACTTTTACAAAGTTCAGTCGTTATCTCGGACCATCAGATTGCATTTGTGCTGCCTATGGAAATCACGTTTGACAGTCAAATAAAATATTTGATTGCTTAATTAAATCCTTAGGCCAGTATCCAGATATCTCAAGTTGATGAAAATCGTTATTGCACATTTAAATGGTGCTTCTTCAGGAAAATTCCTATATGATTCCTATATAATTGCTATATAATTGCTATATAATTCATGTATGGTTACTCTATGATTACTATATAATTCCTAATATGATTCATATATAATTACTATATAATTCCTAATATGATTCATATATAATTCCTATTTAATTCCTATATATTTCCTATATACATTACATGTAGTTACTTTATCATTCCTGTATGATTCGCATATGATTCCTATATAATTCCTATAGGAGTCCTCTATGATTTCTATATGATTCCTGTTTCCTACGTAACTCCTATATGATTCCTATATATGTCTTATATGATTCCTATATATTTCCTATATGATTCCTATGTAATTTTTATTTTTTGCAGATTTGATATTTTACAGTTGTCAATAAATTTAGGAAGTTTTTATTGAAGAATTGTTTTCCTATATGATTCCTATATAATTACTATGTAATTCCTTTATAATTACAATATAATTCCTATATAATTCCGACATAATTACTATATAATTCCGACATAATTACTATATAATTCCAACATAATTTTATATGATTACTCTATAATTACTATATAATTCCTAATATGATTCATAAATAATTCCTATATATGGTGCCTCTTACAGAAAACTCAGGGGAGGTGCTGCAGAAAATTTCCTCAGGGGTTTGTGGGGTAATATCATTATTTGCCTCCAGGAGTTGCAGTCTGTGATATGATGTTCAGTTTCTGGGAGGTCTTTTTTGGCAGAAACGCAGACATTACAATAGTAAATCCAAAGTTATTGCTTATCGACGATGCCACGAGCCCGACATTTATTCTTTTGGTTCGGTGAATGTTTAATGAACTCGGATTGTTATGTTTTTCAGCCTTCTAATGTACGACCAATCTTCCGAGTGCCGTAACACATAATGAGTCGGGCTATTGATCGGTATACGCCTCCAGGTTTAGACCTGCAAAAACCCTCGTCTGAATCTGAATATCACTGTCCCATAGGACAGAGGGCCAGGTCCCCGATGCTGTGGGCAGTGCACTTCGAGACTGGCAGCTGCCGCAATAATGGTGCAGCAGTTTTTCTCCGGAAATCGTATTCCGATGTAGTCACGCCAATTCCGCAGCTCAGAAAAGGTCACCGGTTGGTGATGCAGGTCTTTCAGAGGCTGTTGCATATATATGGTGTTGTTTGGTTGCACTAATAACTCACCTTCTGTTGTCTTGGTCTTGTTTGTGAACTTTTTTATTTTTTATTTTATTTATTTCGGATATTTCTATAGCGCCTCTCGAAGTCAACTACTACTCAGAGGCGCTCCCGACTACAGCATTTGATACTGTGCCGGAATTTCACGCCGAAGCGCCACGAGCAATTGCGAGTGAAGGACTTGCCCAAGGTCCGTACGCAGCGGCTAGACTGGGATTCGAACCTGCAACCCTCCGGTCACAAGGCGCCGAACTTACCACTGAGCCACCACGCCCCACTTGAGGCTTGCTTATCGAAAGTAGAGCTTTAGACAGTAGCAGGTGTTGTTAAGAGGTCTAGACTTTTCATCAAAGACGACGAATTACTGTATTATAGTATGTGCAGATGAAAGCAGTCTTGCCCAGTCGGTTTATTAAGGAGTTGGCATGATATTTGGTTAATTATTGCCTGAAAACTGTTCAGCAGAAGAATCTCTTAGGAGAGATAGAAAGAGAGAGCAAGGATGCATGGTGACATGAGTGGTCAAGGTGATGAGCTCGGTTTACCAGTTCTCCTTCTGCTAATGCGGAAAATTTGACGACGCCTCGTGCGATTTGTTCAAGTGTAGAGCAGTTGCGATGTAAGATACTTTATGTTTTTGCTAATTAGGCTGCACTTGGAAAGGATGCACTCGAAATGTTTCCTTTAGTGCTGTGGGGTATGACGCGGTGGGTTCATGTTTGGCAGTCTTCGCTTGCAGTTCACTGTAAATTTGGAGAATTTCGCCGGTAGCTGTTGTGAGTCAAGTGATTTGTTTAGGAAAATTTTTATTAGAGAATTGTTTTGTGTCTTCTAGTGATGGCATATTGCTGAGGTTTTTAGTGTTTGTTTTCTAAATGCTTCCAACATTGCATCGCATAACAGAACAAGAGTTTTGAGCAGATCAGAAGACATTTCATGACAATTGTGCATGAAGGACTTGCTCAAGGTCCTTCCACAATGACCATCTGAGTGGAGGCTTGAACCCGCTCTGTCGACGTTACAGGCCAAGCTCTGTATCCGTTCAGCTATACATGTATACCTGATAAACTGCTCTGCTGGTCATGGAGATATGCAGGTGCCACTCTTTTGCACAACTCAACTCAAGCTCATTGTACATTCTGATGTAATGAACAATCATCCTGGAACAGTATTCTGTTGCATTTACGCTCTGTTGCATTCAGCTCTGTGCAGCAAACATTTTACAGCTTGTAAACAAATTTGTTTACATCAGTCAGATAGCCATATGTGGAGTGCTTTTGGAAATTGCCCTGGTACATACATACATTCATGCATACTAAGTGCTCGATACAATCCATAGTTGTTAAAAACGTAAGAAACTAAATAAAAAAGTGGGAAAAAACGGGAAAAAACGAAAAAAGACAATAATTTAGCCAGTATTGATTTTTGTCTTTCTCGTTTATCAAAGTAACGTCAGTCCATTCGGCACCCTTTTCTTTTGGCCTTGTGGATAACTTAGATATAACTTTTATAAATTGTATTTCTTGTGTACTGTGCTATTTATTTCTCAAATGATGACCTTAAATAGTGACGCCAATTAGCTGAATCCTTGAAAGTACAGAGATAGTGTAAGGAACATCGTACAAAAATAAAATTAAACAAAATAACGACATACAGTAAATGAATAAATAAAAACGGAAAAACGTGACGAAAAATTAAAAGCAAAAACACGAAATTTTGGGAAAAAATTAAAACCAAAAAATCTTTTTTTTATGATTCAGCCCACTGATACTCTTTTTGATCAGTGGATAGATGTTGATCGTAGGTGACGGGCATCTTAGGAATGACAGATGGTTTTTCCTTACAGACAGAAGACTCTTGAACTCTCCCTGTGTCGTTATCCATTTGGTTGGCCGTGTGATATGACAGCGGTTGGGTCAGGAGCCGGGTCCTCGTGACTTTCCACTGCTCTCTTTCTGTTTCGTATAATTTGCTGTTAGTCGTTTTGATGGATGAGTTCATTGGGTATACTGTGAAATATTCCCGGAAAGGTTACCTTTGACCTTTGCTGAAATGTTTGCGGAAAGGTTACCTATGACCTTTGCGAAATAGATCCGCGCATTATCAGTTCGGAGGGATGCCTTTTTGCAAACCATACTGTTCGATGGCTACTGGAAGAGTGATGGCGTGATGTGATGATATTCTTTACTTGCGTTTGGTGAATCGTGAAATGCGTCGGATGTTTGGTTTTTTAAGCAGCCGAGTGGTTGAATTCTCTTAATGCAGTTCACGATGTGATTAATTCGTGTGCCTATTTGTCGGACAGACTACTTCGTTTATTCACTGATGCTGTTTTTGATCGATAGACGTTTTTAGCCGTGTTTTTAACTTGCATTCGAATAGGCAAAATACTTTTCATTTCATTGGATATAACGTTTTTTCTTATAATAATAAATAATATATTCTTTATTATTTCAAACCGACAGACGCAGTAAGATTACATTGAAACATGAAAGTACAATCAATATCTTAATTAAACACACGGTTTGGCAGCCATGCAAGGCGCCGCCCTAGAGGGGGGTTACGGGAATCGATCCACGTAAGTAAGTAAGTCAGTAAGTAACGCCTATGTTATCGTGCCATATTTATGTTGGCTGAACAAGGAATCATAGACAATTACGCGGTGATTAAATAAGTAAATAAGTAACACATCTCAGCTGCTTACCTACAGACTCTGCTTGATAACTTACTAAGTGCTCAGTACAGAATTTTGTGCCAGACTACATCTCAGATTTCTGCATTCCGGTGACACAATACAGCTGCTTTTGATATTGCCCTCTTTCCTAAGTTCAGCAGTGCTCCCACGACCATACGACAGACCATCTATGGAACTAAGCAACTGTGAGTGAAGGACTTGTTCAAGGTTCCTACGCAGTAACAGCCTCAGGGGAGGCTTGAACCCGCACTCTTCCCATTAAAGACCGAGCGCAGCGCTCTGTGGCTGCCAGAGCCACCAACACGCCATCTTTCCATCAGTTTTATTCAAATCCAAGTAGTTTAATGATTTTTCTGTGCATTGGTCGAGACGAATCGCTTTAATTTTTGAATGTGTTGTTTTGATGACAGTGTGCGGTGACGTCCATGGCCAGTTCTATGACTTGATGAAACTGTTCGAAGTCGGTGGATCGCCGGCGACTACTCGCTACCTGTTCTTGGGTGACTACGTGGATCGCGGTTACTTCAGCATCGAGGTATACTTGCACCTCTTTCTTATTCTCTTTTTGTGCGTATATATCTATATATATAACCATAACCATAACCATAAATTTTATTGATTTCCGTCAAATACAGAAACAGAAAGTGTGAAACAAACATAAAATTCAGCAATTGAGGAAAACAATGTGAATAGAAAAACCCTAAAGGGAACAAGTCCTGGCTAGCACTGTAAATACATAAGTATATACATTATGTATATGAATATATATACATATATATATATATGTATATATATATATATATTTGATATATATACACAAAAGCATTTAGGTTATGCCATATTTATATGTATGTATATTTTTTTATAGAAGAATATATATAATGCTTTGAGATTTCTGCTCCCCTTGCACTCCGTGGCGAACTCAGCTACACTGTTGGAGGGAAGATCAGACTGCGAGGGAGAAGACCATCATATGCCGAGGCTATTAAAATGAAGAAGTGGCTAACACTTTTATGGTTGCTGCTATCTTAAAGGACTGCTCTTCTTTTCCAGTTCAGTTCAGAATAGCAGATCCTCATCCTCATGAATATTCAATTATTCATTGGGATTGTTTGACCCTTTGACTCCTGGTGGACCCAAGATATCCACGTTCCTTCGATCGAGTCTAGTCCGAAGAATCACATTATGATTCCTGTCTCGTGCCTGTGTTACTTGAGGCTGAGGAAGCCGTTATTGATGCCATCGACCTGATATTGACATATGCGATGGTGGCGACAGAGGAGCTCTCTCTATAGGATGCTAGCGACAGCAGAGGACACAGCTCTGCAGCCTCGGTTGTTTTATTTCCTAGGATCCATCGATGTGCTGGACCGTGATATCGAATTGCACTGATCCATAGACCCGTCTGTCTTGTTGAGCTGACCACTGGAATTTTTATCATTACTGCAGACACATGTATCACTTCTCGAGGGAAGATCCTCTGTGGCACTCCCAGTCGGACAATAGGGAGACCACCATGGGAAGAATGGCCTTCAGTCACTCGTGAAATTACATCACATTACGAGCCAGCGAAATTACTGTCGAATAATACAGGCTTCAGGTGCTTGCGAAACTATGGAAGGGGCAAACTGAGGAGCTCGAGCTGCAGCTCTCGAGAAAGGCAATTCGAGGTGGTGGGCCCAACATAGGCAAGGCTTCTGAACTGAGCTGTAGCATTATGCATACGAGGGACAGTCAGGAGCCCAAGGGCAGCCGACCGAAGGGTGCCATGACCCAGGATATGTCTATATAGCATCTGTTGACAACATTCTTTAAATGTATCTCTAACTGGCTACTGTCACCCATGCCTATTATCATCATCATCATCATCATCATCATCATCATCATCATCATCATCATCATTGTGGGGCATGGTGGCTCAGTGGTAAGTTCGGCGCCTTGTGACCGGAGGGTTGCAGGTTCGAATCCCACTCTAGCTGCTGCGTGCGGACCTTGGGTCCGCACGCAGTTGCTCGTGGCGCAATTGCTCGTGGCGCTTCGGTGTGAAAATTCCGGCCCAGTATCAAATGCTGTAGTCGGGAGCGCCTCAGAGTAGTAGTTGACTTCGAGAGGCGCTATAGAAATATCCGGAATAAATAAATCCCCGTCGTCTTTGAGCTTTTATTAAGCATCGCCATTTAATGACCAAGCATCAGTTGAAGGTGCTGGGCAATTGTGAAATTGTGAATGAAGGACTTGCTCAAGGTCTCTACGTAGCAACCACCTTAGGGAAGGGTTGAACCCAGGCTGTCTGTGTTACAAAGCGAATGCTCTAACGAGTGAGCCAGAGCACCAGACCAGCTGTTGGACTGTCCAGTTTTATCGCCGCCGATAATATATGTGTCTGATAGAAAGGTTTTGTTGATACAATGCTGGCAGGTGCAACGAATTTGAGTAAAGTCGAGCCAGGTTAGTGCGTCGATGGGTGGCTGTTTGGGGGAATATCAGGCCACCTGGTGCCAACTCAGCTGTCCATTCCTTGGTCGGCAAATGAGTAACAGCGTTTGTTTGGGAGGATTAGAAAGGTGTGCTATCGTTGCGATTGCTGTTGCAATGTATGTGCCTCAGCCGAAAGATCTTTCGACCACAAGAGCTTCCGATGGGTTTCAGTAGATGCATTTGCCAATCCTCGATGGATGAATGGGAGCCAGATGCCATGAGGGGGTCCATAGAGTAGTGGTAACATCACTGGCGTGAAGTGCAGTAGGTAGTAGGATCACTTCCCACAACCCTCCCAAAGGTCCACTCAGCCTATCATTCGCAAGATGGCACGTTGTGAAAATGAGATGTAGGACATGATGGGCGCCTTGCATGGCTGTCGTGTACAGTTAAATTCGACTCCTGTAATAACTTGTGATCATCCGTTCATACTGATTTGTAATCATACTGCGTAATTGTCAGTTTGAAGATATTAAACGAAGATTATTATGATATTCATCACATCTGTCGGACTTCAACCCGGCTTCTCCGTTGTGATTTTTTATTGAAATTTCACTCAAAGTGACCGTCGAACGATGCGGTGGACATTGTGATGACGGTGCTTTAGAAGTCATTAGTCATTAGATGAGATAACGACTTAGATTAGGACAGTTGCCCATTTAAGTACTCGATTTTTAAATTTGCTGCGAGTGTTGGTGTTATTTCTAAAAGCCATGCGACCAACCATTAGCCAGAAGTTCTGCAATTTATGTACATGTAATTATGTATCCTAGAACAGCGATTCTTAAAGTGGTGCGCCGGTCTGCGGAGCTCTGATCACCGGTCCGTGAAACAGTCCTTAAAAAGTCATAATTTTCAACTTATTCACGAAAATGTGTAATAAGCGGTTTAAATTGGCAACAGTATCAACAATACAGTTGTTATAAAGAGTGACAATGTTATATGAAATATAATTTTTAATGTAGCATGTCAAACATGTAAGATGATGTTGAAAAGCACTGGTCCGCGAAATGGCAGGTAAAGCAATTACCGGTCCGCAGCATCCGAAAGTTTAAGAAAACACTGTTCTAGAAGTTCCAAATGAATGAAAATGTATACGTATAATGCTGGATGCGTGTTTATATATATGTATGATAATAAAAATAATAATGTATGTATGTATATATTGTCTATCTATAATAATAATAATTCCAGTTTTTATATAGGCGACCAAATTGGCTGTTGTGAGACAGTAATTAGTTCATATTGCGGCCAATGATCAGTTTGCTGTTTGTGGCTTGCTGAGTGGTTGGATGTCCTTGCTTTTGTGTGATGCTTTCTCTAATTGACCTTGCTTTACTGCTTTCACTGATTGGTTGAGCATCTGTGCCATTGACCTACTGTGCTTGCTCTTATGTGACGGTATCGCTGATTGGTTGAGTGCCTTTGACCTAGTTCCATCATGTGTTGCTGTCACTGATTGGTTGAGCATCTATGCCATCGACCTACTTCCATCATGTGTTGCTTCGGCAGGTTGATTAAGCACTGTGTAAGACGGAGTGTGGAGGTTTAGGCCGCTTTGCCGTCTAATGACCTTTAGCAGGTCCTTGAGGTGCACAGCTGAATACCGTCTTGTGTAGACGCCGTGTCGTCAGATAGTAGTGCTATATAAATAAGAGAAATAGCATGAGACCGGGAGTTATGAGTTCTGTGTTTTTTGTCCGATGTTTGCAGTGGCTCTTGTCTGTGGCTTCAGAAGGTGGAGAGCATGCTCTCGACACAGCACTTGTGACTTAGTTGGTTCCCTGCACTTGGCGTCTAAGTAGCGCCTTAGAAATTTCGAGGTTACGATTACAATTACGATGTTACCTTTGTAATGCAGAGTGTAAAGTAGGGAATAACTGGAAATCGCTTCGGACATTCGCCTCGGCCGAATATCCCATTTTTCGGCACCAGTCAGAAGTATTTGCCTCGGCAAATACTGTACGCACAAATAGTTGCAGTCCAGCTTAGTTCTGTTAACTTCAGTCATCATCATCAACTGTATTTGTAGGCTTATAATATCAGCTTTTAGCTTCATCCAGCATATTCATTTTGAAGATGAAAGTACAAAAAACACCAACACTGGAAGTCTACTACAACGGAAGTCAAGTCCATTTCATTGATTATTTATTTCTAAAATTTAAAATGCATTAGTCAGTTATTACAAGTACACAAATTTATTTCGATAATTTTTTATTACATGAAAATGTGAAGCTTTGGATATGGAAGATATGTTACTCAGTTCTTACCCAGATCCAGCCAACAGTGTATTCAAATATTCGGATTCGGTACTCAGTGGTAAACGGTTATTCCCTAGTGTAAAGATTGCATGCTGGATGGTCACTTAGGCTCTGAAACTACTGCGCCCTGTTGCACATTTTTAGCACAAAATTGCAGAGTGCAGTCAGGCAATGTGCTGCCTTTAAATCTGGCTCTATATGAGTATTGAAGAAATTAGACTGTCGCTTTAAGTAATCAGGAGAGCAGCAGCCATCCATGTGTGCATAGGCGCCGAGTTGACCCAAAAAGCGTGAGTGCCCAAAGAGAGTGAAAAAAATATTCGCGCGTAAGCGCGAAAAATTTTTTTGGTCTTTTTTTCGTTACAATGCTACAAAAATCATAGTTCTTTCCAATATCAATTCTCAATTCTTTTGTTTTATAATTATAATGGAAAATTAATGTCAAATTACAAATATGTGGCTTCTCTCGTCCAGTGTCAATTCTTAATTTTCTTGACGTTTTTGGATTTTCTATATTTGTTGGATTTGGTTAGGATACACTTATTGAAATTATACCTTTGACAGTAGAATCTGCACTGCAATCTACACAGAGGCGGCGGTCTTGTTTGACAGGTAGGGGGACACTTGAGGTGGGTATTCATTCGCGCGTGAGCGCGGAAAAATTTTTTGACCTCTTTTTGTGCACGAAAAATGCGTTAAAAAGCAATGAGCAGGCACTTTGTAACGGCATGTAGATATGTAGTTTCATCAAATTGTATAATTGCATGCAAACTAAGCTTAATTCAAATCTAAAGTTTATTGACTTAGTAGTAACATAGTACGAAACAGTAGGCCTATAAACAGAATAATACCGGTAGTGAACAAACTCATTAATTTTTTTATTTGTTGGTGGCAACGTGTTGATATCGACGTGTCAGCTGCCTGGTCTCAGTGGTCAAGTTTCCACTTGGAAATTATTAACAAAACCAGCAATCAAAAAGTTTCTTTAGAAATTGGGGAACAGCTGTATACCGTGTCCCCTCACTGTTAAAGGTGGATGGGACATGTCCAACTCGTGTCAAAAATTCCAATGGAAATGTTACAGTGCTACAAAATGCCATGGTTCTCTCCAGTATCAATCCTTAATTCTTTTGTTTTATAATTATAATGTCTTTATTTGTTACAATGATTCACAACTAAATGGCTTTTTTCTAGGTCTCCCTAGTATTTTAAAAACTGCGAATTTCTTTTTGCAAAGGCTGTTGCAGGAGATCAAATCGTTGCAGATTTTTTCAAGCGATAAGCTAGCAGTTTCTGCCATGTGTCTGTAGTATACAAGTGTGTCAGTCGTGTTTGAGACAAGACTGAAAGCATAAAACTTACAGGACGAGTGACAAAGTTAATTGAGATTAAAATATAACAAAGACGTTATATTATTTTATAAAATATTAGCAAAATAATCTCTTAAAAAGGGCTCTTTGGGGACTGATTTCTGGTGGTGCCCGGGCATAGGCGGGCCTCGCATGGCCTATTTCTGGTGGTGCTGGGCACTCACGGGCCTTGCAGAGTCGGCGCCCATGCATGTGTGCTGTGGCCAAGAAAGAAAGGTTGCAAATCTCATCACGTGCCTTTCAAGCATTTCTCTATTTGTATGCATTGTAAATAACTGCTGAATAATAATGACCGAAGAAGAGCAGTCCCTTGAGCGTGCCTTGAGAGGCAGCCATAGGTATGAAATGATAGCTACTCCAGAAGCTTAGCCTTGGGATATGAGACCGGGTGGCTAGCTGTCTGCCTTGTTGCTGTGTGAACTTCCCACCTAGAGTGTACAGTCAGTGTACTCATTATAGTTGAGTTGTCTAGAAGATGCAATGATGATGATGATGGTGATGATGATGTTTTATTACTTCACCTTCTAGCATTACCAGGGATTATTGGGGATTCGAAAATGGATACGTTTTTTGGTGTGGTGGTGTACAGTTGGTGTACTCATTTTATAACCAAGTTCACTGGAGGGTGGCAGCGGAATCCTGTTCTGGTGAATATTGTTAACCTCTGACCTTGTGGTTCACAGTCCAGAGCCATAACTGGTAGACTATGACACTCCTCGAAGTTCAACTACAGTGCAAGAGCAGAACTAAAATGTTTCTGTCCTGGTGGGGATTTCAACCCCGTCCATACCCAGACAGCCAAGTTCATTTGACCAATACCTTACCCTTAGTGTGCCACTGGTGGTAAGTGATGGACAGTGGTGGACTTGAAGTGACCATGGCTGTCTGGGTCAGTGTTGGCAGTTGAGTAGCCAAGACGCTGTTCAGAATTTACGAAACAGAATTAGGAATTAGAAGTGGAAATGCAGATGCTGTGTTTGTGATTGTAAATGGTGTGTCATCAGTTGGTGGCTTATGCGTTAGACATTGGCACAATGGAAGTTACTAATTATGATTACAATTGTGTTGTTTGCAGTGTGTCTTATACCTTTGGTCGCTAAAGATGCTCTATCCAAACACGTTTTTTATGCTGCGAGGAAACCACGAGTGCAGGCACCTCACGGAATACTTCACCTTCAAACAAGAATGTAAGTTTGCATTATTATTATTTTTACTATTATTTTATTATTATTATTATTATTAATTTTATTATTATTTATAATTATTATTAGCCTGGTGGTCAGATTCTCTATACTGAAACAGCTTGTTTACGTTTCCCAGTTATGGTCATTCTGTCTGCTTCTTAATGTCATTGCATACGTCTAAATTTAAGACTTAGCTATTTTGAACTTAGCTATTGTTAACTTAGCTATTTTGAACTTAGCTATTTTTGTTTGTTAACTTAGCTATTTTGAACTTAGCTATTTTGAACTTAGATATTTTGAACTTATTAGTTTGATTTGATTTATTTTGAACTTACTTATTCTGAACTTACCTATTCTGAATTTACCTATTTTGAACTTACCTATTTTGAACTTAACTATTTTGAATTTACCTATTTTGAACTTCCTATTTGAACATGCCTATTTTGAACTTACCTATTTTGAACTACTATTTTGAACTTACTTATTTTGAACTTACCTATTTTGAACTTACCTATTTTGAACTTACCTATTTTGAACTTACCTATTTTTACCTATTTTGAACTGACCTATTCTGAACTGACCTATTTTGAACTGATCTATTTTGAACTTACTTATTTTAAACTTATCTATTTTGAACTGATATATTTTGAACTTACCTATTTTCAATTTACCTAGTTTGAACTTACTTATTTTGAGCTGACCTGTTTTGAAGAAACCTATTTTGAACTTGCTTACCCACCGTGTCCCTGATTTCTGGTCTCCCTGACTGACCAGGTTGCTCCAAGGAGTTAATGACTATGATTTAAGCTGATGTGACCATTAGTTGATGCCTTGTATGAGTACAGCCCATGATTACAGCGCTTTAGAAGTCATTGGCTTAGAATAGGTTGTATTTTGATAATGATTTATGGGCTGTTGTTTTCATTATTCTAATTGCTTTAGACTGCGTTTATTGTTTTCTGGCGATGACCCGGGATAAGCGCAATTCAATTGATAGGCACGATTGAGTAATAGAGCTGACAGGGTAATTCATCTCAAATGTTAGCTAATTGCATACTTGTGTGAACGACATTCTCATAGTGGGTGCATGTGTGTGTGTACGTACATTTGTTTGCATTTGTGATGTATGCTATAGATATACAAATATATATGTATATATGTGTATGATAAATGGTTGTCTGTAGATATGTATATGTTACAGGGAATGTGTATTTTCAGGGAATATGTATATTCCCTGAAAATTTCAGGGTATATGTATATTCCCTGATTCACTCAGGGAATGTATACATTCCCTGAAAAAACCAGGGTATATACATATTCCCTGAAATCTTCAAGTGATTTCTATACACATTCCCTGAAAGCTTTCAAAGACACAGCGACATAAAGTCAACAGTAGGCCTAGTGCTTAGCTAGGTTATAATTGGTCGCTAATTGGAAGGTTCTATCACTGCGTACCTCCTTTGATGCGCAAACGCCCATATGTTCGATAACTGTACGTAAATATAGGATCAAATCTTCAGAATAAACAACATCTCACTTCATAGAAGAAAGGTTTTAGTAGTAATCAGTGTTACCACTGTTGAAAAATGAAAAACCTAAGCTAGAACATTAAAATAACCAAAGAAAATCCTAGCCATCGGTTTCCACTAAAACTGAAGTCTCACCTTTTCAAATACTCCTACTCTGACTCATCTGATACTCCGCCTTCCAATTATACTCGCCGTAAACGACACCCGCCTTGACAGCTGCTCTGCCTCTCCTCATCTGGTACCCTGGAAATCGGACATGGACCTCTTTTGGACTACTCTCTGGAACCCCCTTGGATTTGGTTTGGCCTCCTGGAAATCGGACATGGACCTCTTTTGGACCACTCTCTGGAAACCCTCTGATCTGGTACCCTGGAAATCGGACTTGGACCTCTTTTAGACTACTCTCTGGAAACCCCCTTTGATTTGGTTTGGCCTCCTGGAAATCGGACTATGAAACTCAAAAAATAATTTCCTAAGTTTTGAAAAGGGCAACAGTTTACTTCCAGAAAACTTCCAAAACAGTTCAGTCTGAGTCTGCAGTCTCCTTTAGTCTTTCGACTAGTAATATTTTAAATATAAATAAACTAGTATAGCATGCATATTGCGCCATTTATTTATTGACCTCGACCATCCAGACCGTTTAAAAAATTGATTAAATGAATTTTAAAACAGGGTTTAAATAAAACAAGAAAAGCCAAAGAAAATACCAAGGTCCAGGAAAACCTCCATTTCCCAAGCTCGGATAAAAACTCAAGATCAATTATAACCCTAGCTGACCACTAGGCCTGCTGTTGACTTTATGTCGCTGTGTCTTTGAAAGCTTTCAGGGAATGTGTATAGAAATCACTTGAAGATTTCAGGGAATATGTATATACCCTGGTTTTTTCAGGGAATGTATACATTCCCTGAGTGAATCAGGGAATATACATATACCCTGAAATTTTCAGGGAATATACATATTCCCTGAAAATACACATTCCCTGTAACATATATATGTATTTTATTTATGTAAAGCATTTGTTATGCATGCAAGGTCGGTGAATGTGAATATGAGACCTGGATGTAGGTTCCCTGGGACCACACAGAATCATGCAACAGTGTGAGTTAAATGTAAGGGATGCATTGAATGATATGAGTGTGTGTGTATATATATATATGTATATGTATAATTGTATATGTGTGTATATATATATATATTATATAGAATGCAGCTATATTTGATATTGCCCTCAGTCCAAAGTTCAGAAGTGCACACAGATCCATTGGACAGAAAGAAGATCCATGGCACTGAGCAATTGTGAGTGAAGGACTTGCTCAAGATCCTTACACAGTAGTCAGCTCAGGGGAGACTCAAATCCATACAGCTACTCTCTGCGTTACAGAGCGAGCGCTCCTTTCATTCGGCTATATCATTTTTTTGAGTAGTGAGAATATATGTGCGGCTATCGTACTGATCGAACAACTGCCGTTCGACAAAGCAAGGAACTGGATGCTAAAATTAGCCAAATGCAACAGCGTATATATGCAATGGGAGAAGAGCTCTGTGGCTTGAATCCATGCATTTAGTATCACATGGCAAGCAATCATCAAATGAGCAACCAAACCGCTCTGTCCTACTGTGTCAGCGTCGCGTCGCGTGATAGTGTGGAAATGGCATACCTGCCTGTGTGTGCATAGGCGCCGTGTAATTGGTCAACATATGGTTGAAACAGTATACGAAGCAGAGCTTGTCGGAGAAGGATGTCAACAGAACAACACATCGATTAGATACCAGATTTGCTAATTCTAATGCTAATCGATTAGCAAATTTCAGTAGCTAATTCTGATTCTAATCGATTAGCAATTTAACTAATCGTGTTTCCATATCTGATGTATACATACATAGCCTAAATACGTGGTTGGTCCCTCATTCTGGAACAGGCTTCCACGCAACCTGGAACTGGAGCTTCTTCTTCCTTTGACACCTCTGTTTTGCAAGCAGTTGAAGACCAATGTTGTATTTGCTCATGGGGTCTTGTGTAGTCAAGTCACCTCTGATGAATATTCGTGAAAGGCAATATATATATATATATATATATATATATATATATATATATATATATATATATATATATATACTATATATATATATATATATATATATACTTACAAAAATCTAAAAGCAATTACGTATAATTGTACATACACAAATACAAGGAATTTTGCATTATACAGTCTTATTGATAATAATATAATTTCAACTGAAACTACCAGAATTTAGATAATTTTGCAGCGAAACTGTGGAAGTTGTATTGTCTGTGATTTGGTTTTACGAACAGTGCAGCTTGGCTGTTGCTGCACCGAAAACAGTGAAATGTTCAGTAACAATGAATCCATTGTCTGGCTGAAGAATGAGACTTTTATTCAGCATGGTTGGCAAGAAGTCTCTGAACTTGAAAGAGATATTTTAGATGCATTGAAGTAAATGGTTGCCATATGTCTGTCAGTTTGGGAAGTTGAGAATACTTGAAGGAGCAATTCTTAAGAGACTGTATGTGAAATCCTCTTTGAAATTTGAGTGTTTTTTTAACATCGCTTGAAGGTAGTTTATTAATTAGTTACTTCTATGGTGCTGGTGTTTAATGCACAAGGCATTAGCCGATGGCACACCAAAACCAAACCACAAATGAGGTAAAAATCTAGAAGATTGGTCAGTGAACGACGCTGAACGTGTTGGACTGTTGGTGAACACGTTAATGAACATGTTGTTGAACGCGTCTGTGAGCTTGTCAATGGACTTATTAGTTAGCATGTTGGTGAATATGTTGATGAACATGTCAGCTAACATGTTGATGAACATGTCAGTTAACATGTTGGTGAACTTGTCGATGAAGGTGTAAGTGAACATGTTGTTGAACGTATCAGAGAACTTGTTGATGAACATGTCAGTGAACATTTCAGTGAATATAATGGCTGATTTAGTTCATATTTAATTTATTTATTATTCATTTCGTTATGACCTTAATTTATGGATTTACGTACAGTTCCATGAAAGCCTGATTTATTGGCAAATATTGACATTACCCTTTGAGAAGGAAATAATTCTGTTTTACTGTTGATATCATCCAAGTGACAAGAAACAACATCAGTAGCTATCAGTTAGCAAACTAAGTGGCTGTGGATGGATAGCAGACTGAGTTACGAGGGGTGGTTGAATTGCAGGTCCTTAGGCCTTGTTTCATTGTGGACCAGGCAAGTGCTGTGGGTGGATTCTGTGTGTGTGTGTGTGGTGTGTGTGTGTCGGTCTGTGTGTGTGTGGGTCGGTCTTTGTGTGTGTCGGTCTTTGTGTGTGTCGGTCTGTGTGTGTGTGTGTGTTGGTCTGTGTGTGTGTATTGGTCTGTGTGTGTGTGTGTCGTCGGTCTTTGTGTGTGTGTGTGTGTCGGTCTTTGTGTGTGTGTCGGACTGTCGGTCTTTGTGTATGTGTGTCGGTCTTTGTGTGTGTGCCGGTCTGTGTGTTTGTGTGTCAGTCTGTGTTTGTGTGTGTGTGTGTGTGTCGGTCTTTGTGTGTATGTGTGTGTCGGTCTTTGTGCGTTTGTGTCTATCTGCGTGTGTCATTTGCATCACGTTTTCATCACACAGCATCCCGTGAATATTGAATTGGAGACAGGTAGTGAACCTGCTGGACCAATGCAGGTCGGTCTGCTCCTAGGAACCGCCGCATCAGTTCTTGGGCCACTTGTTACAGTCAAACGGTTAGGTGTTGCCGTGTGTAAACATGTTTGCGCACGTCTGTCATGCAGTTGGTTCTTAACGAATTGTGTGCTCACACTGTGTCCGCTTGGTCAGCCAGGAAATTGATTCCAACTGAAATATTCTTTACAAGGTCAAAGCCTTGAGGAGTTGACAGTTGA
Source organism: Allolobophora icterica (assembly GCA_963556255.1). Classification (NCBI taxonomy): domain Eukaryota; kingdom Metazoa; phylum Annelida; class Clitellata; order Crassiclitellata; family Lumbricidae; genus Allolobophora; species Allolobophora icterica. Next base: position 78,180,584 of record OY744606.1, on the reverse strand, counting down.
CTGTTTAGGGATTGCACTGGATTTTTTGCTACCTAGTTGAAATTGCCAGTCGGTGGAAAGCATGAGCCAGTCCGTGGAAAGTATGAGCCAGTCGGTCGAAAGTATGAGCCAGTCGGTGGAAAGCATGAGCCAGTCGGTGGAAAGCACGAGCCAGTCGGTGGAAAGCACGACCCAGTTGGGAAAGTATGAGCCAGTTGGTGAAAAGCATGAGCCAGTCGGTGAAGAGCATGAGCCAGTCGGTGGAAACCATGAGCCAGATGGCTACTATGACAGCATGAACACAGGCAGTAAATTATGGTAACAGAGAAGATCTATTATGTATTGCACGCATCTGTTGGACTGGTTCAGCTAGGCTTCTGTTCATGGCATTGATGGATCATTCAGATGAACTGCAAACACAGCAACGCCAGCTGGGCGCATTTCTTTAGGCGTTATATGCACTGACAGCAAATTGTCAGTTTCGCGCGACGTGCAGGGATTGAAACCTTGGACGCAAAGGTGAAAGGCAATATGCCTCACAATGTAATGTAATCGTCATTGTAATCGCACACACACGTGCCCACACTTGCACAGTGTCATCAAGAGAGATACACTAAAACCTTAATGAAAAGATGAACGGAAAACATGTTCATAATTTGCCACCTACGTAATGTAATTGTAATTGTAATCCTGTAATATCCACATTGAGAACATCTGATCCAAAATCTGACTTGAGATTTTGCAGTACTGTTATTGTCACATGCTAGTCATCAAGATTGAGTGACTTATAAACAAAGTCGCGTTAATATGTACCCTTATCAATGGCCTAACATCGTGTCTTTTCGGACACAAAGTGTGCAGTTGATGTGCAGTTGACTGGAGAATGCAGTATGTAGTATGAATTTTTGAGAGCTTAGCTCAAGTCAGCTACACGTCAACTATACACGACTTCCATCTAATACCTGACATTTTACTTGCCAGTTCAAGTACAGTTTGACAGTTCGAGGAAGAGTGTGCAGTTGACATTTCTGAATATTTTAGGCGCTGCCCGTATTGAAGTGAAGTTGAAGCGCATTCTTTCAGAGTACCTAGTAAGATTCCTACCATGTGGACCCATTTGGTTGTGGGCTGTTTCCGTGTCTTATCGGATTCCCTTTTTGGCTTTTGACCAGACTCACCCTGGATTTTGCCTTGCACAATAATTTTGATTATTATTATATTTTTACCGAAAGGATGAAATCCAGAGGGTGTTGAAAACTACTTTAAACAAGGGAGAATGCGTTTTATTATTATTAAATTATTATTATTATTATTATTATTATTATTATTTATTATTATTATGAATTAGAAGGAAGACTGGAATCACTAGTGTTGTTACAAGTGGTTATGACAGCTTTAGAAGATCATAACCATAACCATAAATTTTATTTCTTCGCATAATAAACAGGAAGTCTGGAATCTGCTTTACTCTGTTGAACATTGTAAAAAGCTTTAGAACTTTGGTAAAAAGCTTTTGTAGCTTATTTAGAGTTAGAGCTTATTTATCATTTGGTCTTTCAGAGGAATGCTGCAGTCTCCTGGGCTGTGTGCTCGGCATTTTAAAAAGCATCAATTGATCAGCATCAGTAAAACTGATGTGGCAACTGTATTACTTACTGTTTCAGGTAAAATCAAATACACAGAGCGAGTGTACGACGCTTGCATGGAGGCGTTTGACTGCCTTCCACTGGCAGCGCTCATGAATCAACAGTTTCTCTGCGTCCATGGCGGACTTTCTCCCGAAATACACACTCTAGATGATATCAGAAAGGTATTTGACAACATCTTGCAGATCTATCCTTTTCTAGCTTATGCATAGTCTGGTGGACATTCTCTCAAGACACCCAAACTAGATGATATCAGAAAGGTACTTGACAACATCTTGCCGATACTTTTATAGCTTATGCATATTAGTATGGTGGTCATTCTCTCAAAATTTACAAACTAGATTATATTATTATTATTATTATTATTATTATTATTATTATTATTATTATTATTATTATTATTATTAATTATTAAATAGTAACTGCCATTTGCGCCATTGTCTAATGCGTTCACTAAGTACAATTCTAGTTCTAGGTATGACTAGAAAAAGTAGATGTCAGAGTAGTAGTTGACATCGTATAGTCCTTATAATGTGTGGTCCGGAAGACATTCTCCCGAAATGCACATGCTAGATGATATCAGAAAGGTATTTGACAACATTGTACAGATGCTTGCGCAGCATGTGTGTAGTTATGATTCTTAGTGCTGGGGATCTCTGAGCAGTGCGGGTGTTCTGCTGGAGGTTGCAGATTTTTTCTATCATGTGGTGTCTCATCACAGAGACTTATGATTAATTACCTATTCTTGCCATGCCTCTTACAAAGTGCAGAGTAGAATTTTTATGCGAGGGGGTAACCTCTATGTACTGGTTCAGGCCATCTCCCACTGAGAGTACATTTGTCACATATTCCATATCTCCCGAAATGCACATGCTAGATGATATCAAAAGGTATTTGACAACACCGTGCAGTACAATATACAATGCAATATATACAATACAACTGTATTTGATACTGCCCTCCTTCCAAAGTTCAGAAGTGCAGCTACATGGCCATATGACAGAAAGTCGACAGCGCTGAGCAGTCGTGACTGAAGGACTTGCTCAAGGTCTCAACACAGTGACCGCCTGAGTGGAGGCTCGAGCCTGTACTGTCAGCGTTACAGGCTGAGCACTCTATCCATTCGGCTACCATGTCTCACGATGAAGGCACACTTTACTCGCTTTGTTGCTGCTCATAAGTCTTTGCTGAATCAGTCAGTGAAGGCACTTGGGCAGCAACTGCTGACTTATCTGTCATGGAAAATTGCATTTCCCCATATACTTCGTCCATGGATCTTTTCCTTCCTGGTTCAGACTGTCTCCCACTGATAGCAAGTTTCAAGTCATTTGCTCCTGTCCAGAGGTCTTTTCCCACTGGTTTAGACCATATGCTATTGAAGGTACATTCTCCACATATGCTTTTAACCTGCCCACATGTCTTTCCCTCCTAGCCACCTGACTCGCATGTATTGTAATCTACAATTGAATGGCTTTTTGAAGTGCTTAGGTCTTGACATCATTATTATTATTATTTTTAATTATTATTTTTAATTAGTAACTTCTATCGTGCCGGTATCTTATGCTCTGCATGAGGCATCAACCAATGGCAGATCAAAACCAAGCTGTAATCAGGTCAACATCCGGATGGTCAGTCCGTTAGAGACATTTAAAACGCATAAGACGCCCCTGTTGAAATCTTTTAGTTAGTCATGTGCACAGAGCTTTGGAGAGACCTGTTCTTAAAATACACTTATAAAGACCAGATACATTGCATGCACACATACGTACACATCGATTGTTGTCATTGTTACTGTTATCGTTATTTATTATTTGATTCTCATTTTCTTATATTTCCAACTATGCATTTGTATATTTCTCATTACTACTACTTATTTTATTTTATTTTCCTGGTTTACCTACTATTTTCAACTACTAATACTGTTTACCTCAGCTCTGCCAACAACTATTATTAAAAACTCTGGTGTAAAAGCGGTGAGTTAATAGGATGACATGGACTCTTAGCGGTTGACTAAATGACCGGAACTGACTAAATGACCGGCACTGACTAAATGACCGGCACTGACTAAGTGACTGGCGCTGTGTCATCTTTAGGGTGGCTCGGCTGAAAGTTCTGGAATTCCACACCTGCAACCGACCCATAGCTCACGTAAAGCAGTGTGTGTGTAGTAAACAAGTCGGCTTTTCTCTCGGTAGCTGGCAAGGAAGAAAACAATTTAGCGAAGCCGAGCAAGATCATATCGGCTCCCGCTGGTAAAATGATTTATGGGACAATACTGGAAAGAGAAACGCTGCGATTCTGACAGCGATTTTTGTGGCATTTCGAAAGGGCGTTGTGTACATAAATACCTCGTCATAGCCAGAAGGCTAGTGCCGGAAAGATCTGAGTAAAGTATGTGCTGTTTTTGCAGTAAGGTAAACTTGAGGCAAAACTGATAGATTGTTTACGGTCTGAGGAAAAAATGGTTAGTTATTGAAAGATAGCCATGAGAAATGTGGACGTGGTGATATGGAAATCGTGTAGATAAGCCACTGATATTGATTAATTGGTTCTGTTGATAATAGGTGTAGTGTTTCAGCCTTTCTGTTGGCGGTAGGAGCTACAATTACAGAATTTATGTTGGAAGCTGTTGTTGAGCAGTTTGTCAGACAAGAAACTGTAATTTGAATGCCTGGTGATAAGAAGAGTCAAGAGTTTGGAGCATGTGAACGACCCGTTGTGAAATTAAAAGTTGAAAATTGAAATATATTAATGAATAAACATTTGCAGATTTACACAACCTTGAGGATAAACTTAGGATGAGCTTCCTCTGGCTTACTCTTTATCTCAACTTACCACAGGGAGCCTGGGTTTTTTCACACATTGGTTCACATCTGTGGAATTCATTACCAGCAGCAAGTCCCTTTTCTCTTATCCTTTTTGACTTTTCAAGAGTTGCTTCTTTCTAGCTACCCACATTTTTAGGTGAATTCACAAATTAGTGCTGCAAAAAGTATCAGAATAATAATAATAACAACAACAACAACAACAAGAAATGTTGAGATAATGTCCACCATACTGTAGTATATATAAGGAACAATTATTTCTGAAATTAGGACGTGATATTCTAGTACTAGAATAACAACAGTAATAAGAAATATATTAAGGAACACTTTGAAAATCTGGTAGTGTAATATATATTAAGGAACACTTTGATAATCTAGTAGTGTAATGACAGTAGCATCAACAATAACAACAACAACAATAATAATTATTAATATAATGAGGAGGAATAATCATTTATACTATTTAGGTGCATGATGGTAGGTAGTCTAGTAGTTTGTGAACTGGAGTGTCAACCAAGAGTATGAAGAGTTCAAATCCCCACCAGGATAGCATTTAAGTATGAATTGTATTATTGTGCATAACAGAATGATCCTCATAAGAATTTAAATATGTTGATAAGAATTTTTTAATATTTTACTATATTTGTTTTATATTTTTTATAAGTTTTTTCAATAATTTTTTCTTGGATACGCAGTAATTTTTTTAAAATTTACTCTGAGTTGCATCGTTTGATAGTTATAAGTTCTCCAGTTAGACTTAGCCATGTTGACTGGTCGGCTATGGTGGCATGAAGACTGTTATTGAGGAGCTTTTGGTTGAACTGAAAAGCAATGTATATAGAAGTGCAGACTAATAGCTTGGTTGGTTAGTTGCTGTTTAACGACACTGTATCATAACAAAAATGAGTGGCGTCACCCTCCTCCTTTCTCCAGGCTTGGGACTGGCACAGTTATGGAAGTGGTGGAGTTCTAATCAGTTACGCTGATGCAGCGGTTATTTCCTCGTCCTTAACCCGAACAATCCATTATTCTCGAAAGCCTTTGTTCGATCGCGAGATGTGCTTCGATTGAGGGACATGTAAATCCTGAATGGTTCTTGAGCTGCCCGCTCGTGAGCGCCACACGGTGTCCGTGTTTTGTATATCGTTCCGAGGCTCTAAAACATCTCGGTGGTCCAAGTGCGAGATCTTGAACCGGCTCGCTAAAGATTCCTCGGACCGAGATTGCCTGGAGGGATAAAAAAAGCGTGCCACGAAAAAGTGCGAGCATAAACATCGCCGAGTAGTGTCTGCTGCCGTGTTATGGCCAACAATAAATTGGAATTGCCTTGCCATGTCGCAATAAGTTCGCGCGGCAATTGATATCGACAAACAATTGGTCTCTCGAACGCCCGTCTTTCTATTTCGTCGATGTCTTTGTAGATTTGTTTTCAATTGGCGAAATGCAAAGTCTTTCTCAAACTGTTTGGTTTCGCATAATTGTAATTGTAATCTTTAAGTCCAAATTTCTAAAGCACTACTCTATGGCTAAGTGCAGGGCACCAGCTTATTTACGAGCGATGCATTCATGTCAGAAGGGTGCTCCAGAGTTGGTCAAGCCTTTAACCTGAATGATATTAATGATCTTAAATCGGTGTATTTTAATGGTAATTATTCATCTTGTACTTTGTTGGCATGCGGTGTTCCACATGGTTTTGTGCTTGGTCCCTTTTGTAGGAATTCTGGAAGAGGTGGGATTTTAATTTGGAGTGTAAAGCCTGTGAGGTGGTAAGCAGAGGAGCTTGAGGCAGGTGACGGTTCATTATTGAAGAGCTTTCCAAGGAACTAACAAATTCGGTTGACACTAGAGTCGTGACTAGACCATAAAATTCAGACACTAAACCATGAAATTCAGAATAGAGGGCACAAGTAGCCATGTTTGATTTAGATATTTACGCCAGGTGGCGCCACGAAGTCTCAGTGGCTGATGGATGTCGCTAAGGTGAAATTCTGCTGGACTAATGGATGTTATGAAGCTGATGTTCTGCTTGGTTGATTTTGCAAAGTCGAAGCATTGTTTTATGGCTGATGGATTTTGAAAGCTGTAATTGTTTTCAAGAGGTGGATGCATCTGTGTCTCTGTGTCGCTCTGTCTCTGTCTCTCTCTATCTGTCTGTCTGTCTCTGTCTCTCAGTATCTGTCTGTCTGTCTGTGTCTCTGTGTCTGTCTGTCTGTCTCCCTTTCTGTCTCTGATAGCATCCAGAGCATCCTCATGTCCAGGTCTTGTTTTCAAGTCTATCATTAGATTTTCTGACGGATGGATGGCAGACATTGGGGTTATTCTCCTATTGGATTTTTGAAAGTTGAAATGATACTTTTGATTGATGGACGGTAGAAATATGAATTGTTATTTCCTAATAAAATGTTGATTGTTTTTTTGCAGCTCGACAGATTCAAAGAGCCGCCGGCATTTGGTCCTATATGTGATCTCCTCTGGTCGGATCCACTTGATGAGTTCGGCAACGAGAAATCGACGGAGCATTTCACCCACAACAGCGTCAGAGGATGCTCTTATTTCTATAGGTACTGTCAGTTAAGACATATGTAGCGGGGTTAGTACTTGGTTGGCGAAAACCATGCCACCTGGTGCCCACGTAGTCCTCCATCTTTTATTGATGAGTATATGAGTACCAACCCAAGTTGGGAGGTTAGTAAAATCCAACTGATATTTGATGTCCTTCCAAAGTTCAAACTGCACACATTACTATACGATACAACATAGATGGTGCTGAGCAACTGCGACTGAAGAACTTACTCAAGATCTGTACTCCTCAATGGAGGCTCGAATCCGTACTTCATTAGTTAGAGGCCGAGCGCTCTAACCAATCGGCTCCTGTGCTCCTTAAAAGTTCTGTCACTCGATTGTTGTAGACTTGTAGTCATGTTTGCACTTCAGCTGAATGACCTTCTGACCTCCACATCAAGCTTCTGAAGCGTTTAGAGAGGCATGTTTAAAACGTTTATCATATTATTTACCTTCTAACCATTTACCTTTGTGCTCAAGGTCCCTACACAGTAACTGAGGGGAGGTTCAAACCTGTAATCTTGATGAACATTACAAGCTGAGCGCTCTAACCAATGGACTGCCGTACCCTGCTCCTTCAGTCATCCACTCGCTTGTCTTGTCTTCTTGTTGTTTACTGATTACAGATGGAGTTGTTTAGAAGAGTTGTTTAGAAGAGTTGTTTAGAAGAGTTGTTTTGTTTTAGAAGAGTTGTTTGGAAGAGTTGTTTAGAAGAGTTGTTTAGAAACTCTCCTAAACGAGTTGTTTAGAAGAGTTGTTTAGAAGAGTTGTTTTGTTTAGAAGAGTTGTTTTGTTTAGAAGAGTTGTTTAGAAGAGTTGTTTTGTTTAGAAGAGTTGTTTAGAAGAGTTGTTTAGAAGAGTTGTTTAGAAGAGTTGTTTAGTAGAATTGTTTAGAAGAGTTGTTTAGAAGAGTTGTTTAGAAGAGTTGTTTAGAAGAGTTGTTTTTCTGTGATTTGTTTCAGCTATGCAGCATGCTGTGATTTCCTACAGCAGAACAATCTACTGTCCATAATTAGAGCACATGAAGCACAGGATGCTGGGTAAGTTCCACTGACTGCTGGGTAACCAAAAAAAAAAAATCGTGATTGTAAACTCCCAATTTCTAATACGCTGCTCTAAAGCTAAGCGCGGGACACCAGCTTATTTACGAGCACTGCATCATGTCAGAACCGATTATTGTTTCCAGAGAGACCATTGAGAGGAGCTAGAGCAGTGGATAAGGTGGGTTTCGTGTAGGTTGAGAAAGTTTGAAGGATGGAGGTTTGGATGGATTGGAATGAGACATTTTTAAGAGATGGTTATGCTCCACTGACTCCTGGGTAAGCTACAGCAAGTTACACTGACTGGTGAGTAATCTCCGGTGATTGTATTGGGTAAGTCATAGACTAGCATGCTAGGCGAGTTTCATTGTGTGCTGGGCCAGCTTTGCTGACTGCTGGATAATAAAGATTTTATGCATGTATTTGATGCATCTTAGAAGGCAGTGTGTATGTATATGTGTGTGTGTGTATGTGTGTACATGCAAGATCAGGTACACATGTTGTTGATTGCGGTTGTAGCTATCGGATGTACAGAAAGAGTCAGACTACAGGTTTTCCATCGCTGATCACAATTTTCTCAGCACCAAATTACCTGGACGTGTACAATAACAAGGGTAGGTAGCTTTCCAAGGAGTGGCACGTTCTGCCGTCTGATATCTGATCAAAGTCTTGCTTTCAGTTCTATCACTAACATGGATCACACAACAGTTCGTAAGTAAGTAAGTAGCCTTTGTTTGCAGCTGACGAGTTTCAGTTATTTGTTACTTAATTTTAATTAGCTGTGAGTTGTTGTTCACAGTGTTGTACGTGGTATTCCAGAAAGCATTGTAATTTGTACGTTTCACTTGCGCTTAATCGAAACTATGAAATGAGCACGACCTCTGTATGAAACATTTAGCCCCTTGATATCTTCATGCACCGTGATTAAGATACTTTTTTAAAATACATGGGCTTGCCCCAAGGAATGGAACCAACTGCCAATGTTTGTCCGATGCTAGAACTCATTCTCTTCCTTTAAGAAACGCTGCAAAACTCAGTATTTCTCATTGGCTTTCAAACGTCTCGATATCTAATTGCTCCTCACCTAGTGATTGACTAACTGGACTTCAGATTCGCATTTCTGTATGACCATGTAATGATAATAACGTTCGTTCATTGGTGTAAATTCTACAATGCTACATGTTGAAGGATCTTTTTATTCTCTTCGTGTGCTGTCTTTTGCATTCGGGAGACTTTGGCAAGAGCTGACCAGTGCATTTAGGGCCGTCTTCATTTAACAAGCAGTAAATGATGGTAAATGAACGAATGAATGAATTCGTAATTAGACATTCATATTGAACAAATTAATTTGCCTTGGAAATGTATTGATGTTGCGTAGCTGCCATCCTGAAGTACGAAAACAACGTAATGAATATTCGGCAGTTCAACTGCTCGCCGCATCCCTATTGGCTGCCGAACTTCATGGATGTCTTCACGTGGTCCTTGCCGTTTGTTGGTGAAAAAGGTTGGTGTGAACTATCTGGGGTTTTCATGAGACTCTGTTGGCTAAGGTCTACGTGTATGTGAGGGCCTGCAAGTGCGGACTTTCCTAGTTATTAGGAACTTTTTGATCTTAATGAGCAGCACTTTTGTGAGATACTTAAAAGGCATTGTATGAAGTGTCGAGATACATACACATGTACGCAGTTGCGTACTGGTTGGTCATCTTCAGTTTGTTAAGCTGAAAGTTCCATGGTGGTTGCCACTTGGGAGTATTCTGTAATAATTAGGGGTTAGAGTTGAGAGGCAACCAAATGGGACTAGTGTAACACTAGACTAGACTAGTGTCTGGTGTAATTTTGTGAAGTTTGAGTCTGAGAGAGTGTATTAATTAGTGAAGGTTTTACAGTGACTAGTAACAATGATTAAAGTTGTTTGGAAAAGGTTGGCGCTCTGCTTTGTAGCCATAGTGAGTGATGGACAGTTTACACAGAATGCTTCTTTAGTTGGACTGAATATTGGGAGTTAGGACATCTAGTTTTCTTACAGTTAAATCAGACTGAAGTTGAGCCATTTAGCATGGGATGCTCGTTTAGTTGGACTGAATAACTGGCAAGCAGCATTCAATACTGACAAGTTTTCAGGTGCATTGTTGTATGTGTGTTTGGGTGCTGTGCTCTCAGTGTTAGCTGTTTAAGGTGTGCTTAGAGCGTTCGTAGTTTTGCAGATCAGTTGGTGCTATTTGGCCGTGCTCAGGTCAGAAATCCTAAAAATCACTAGAATTTCTGCCTGAGGGGTGATCTGAGGGAGAGCTAAAGATTACAGTATTGCATTCCAGGAAAGAATTTGTACGAGCTAAGCTAACTTTACAGGAGATAGGGGGCACCACTGTTTAGGTAAGTATTTGCATATGTACCGTGTCTGCCGTCAGGTGTTGAAAACATTAACTGACAAGATTTATTTAGGCCTGCCATGATGACTGTGTTATCTATCATAAGGCAAGGTGTCCGTGTAGGAGTTCTTTTGGATAGGAAGAATGTAAAGCAGTGGGTTGTTATTGAACTGCTTTATGTATGTATACATGTATCCGGTATGTATGTATGTATGCATGTATATTTATGTATGTATGATCGTATATACGCATGTATGTATGTATATATGTGTGTATATGGATGTATATATGATCGTAAATACGCATGTGCATTAGACACCGGCACAATAGAAGTTACTCCTTACAATTACAGTGTTTAGTGGTTTGTGTGTTGTTTTAGTAACCGAGATGCTCGTCAATGTACTCAGCATCTGCTCGGACGATGAGCTCATGACCGACACCAACGAAGATGACAGTACGTTGGCCACCATCTTTGCTTGTCTCCTCTCTTTCGTGTCTTGGTTTCGCTTTCTTACAATGAAATATTTCTTTTCCATGCTTTGTTCTGGCTCCTTTGTTGGTTAGAGAACAATTGCTTGCAATATTTTATGGCAACGGATTACAATATTGTATTACAATGTGATGAATAATTAATGAATAATTTTTCGTGACTCGTTTTGGCCAACAGAAAAGCTAAAGTCATATTCAAAGTACAAACACATATATAGATTACAGAGGCAAACTTCAGTGTTCTACACATTTGAACATATATGTATATATGTTCTATAGTTCATTTTGCATCTTTCTCCATCTATGCATGCTTTTGAAGTGAATTCGTAAATTGGCATAGTAATATACATATATTTAGAACACACACTCACATTCATACACACACACACACACACACACACACACATGCCTCTGATGGCCTTGTATGATGCCAGAACTTATGCTGTCATGAACTGTCTTGTCCCCATTGCCACAGTCTTCAACTGAAAGTAATGTGAAGTGAGAGTGTACTTGGTCATATACTGTCGGGAGGAAGATGACTTGGTAAGCATGGAGAATTTGCCATCAAGATCATCGGTCCACTTATGCTGAGACTTGAAAAAAATGAAAGTCATTAGCTCATTTATTATCATGGCTGCCACAGGGCTTAGGTCAATATAATGTTTCTACTTCTTTTTCTTCTTATTCTTTCTTCTTTTTCTTCGTCTCTTGTTATTCTTCTTTTCTTCTCTTTCACCTCCTCTTTCTTCTTCTCATCCTCCTTCTCCACCTCCTCTTTCTTCTTCGTCTTCTTCCCCTCTTCCTTCTTCTTAGCCTCTTTCTCCACCTCCTCCTCTTCCTCCTCATTTCTCCTTCTCCTCCTCTTCCTCCTTCTTCTCTTCCTCTTCCTCCTCGTTCTCCTTTTTCTCCTCCTTCTGCTTTTCTTCCCTTCGACACCTCCTGCTTCTCCTGCTTCTCTTCTTTCTTCTCCTCCTGCTCCTCCTCCATCTTCGTTTGAATGTGGTTGTGTATCGCCAGACTTTACTGTTTCTCTTTTCGTAGGAGTTATCCCTTATACATCTTTGGATACTGAAACAGGTCAGGAGGCAGGAAATGCCGACGCTGCTTTGTCAATGGTCGTTGAGATGCTGTGTGTGTAGCGGATGCCACCGTAGTTTGTAGTTTAGCGACAGACCTGTCGTAGTCAAGTAGTCGTTAGAGTAGCGTTTTTTGTTCGGTTGTTGTTTTAATCGCATGTTCGTTCTTTGTTCTAATCAGCATTTGCTTCTAATAACAAACTAACGATTACCTAATCTAATCTGATCTTGTATTGTATTGTATTGTATTGTATATGGGCATTTATAAAGCGCCTCTCGTGGCATAGACCATTGAGAGGCGCTCCCAGTGTGCGAGACCCCGAGAGAACAAGCAGGATTTGATGTGCTATTGCGCTACAATAACATCACTGGATACTAATTTAGAAAAGGAAGAAGCAATGCTGCCAGAGAGAATGGTGTTGTGGACAGGAGGAGGAAGTCGGCTCCAAAGCGAGGGACCTGAGCAGGCAAAGGACCTGGTTTGAGCCATGGTAGTCCTGAAACGAGGAACTAATGATCTTAGGACTTCTTTGGTGCCATTATAATAAGTGCCAGACATGAAATGAAGGTGCACCAATGATTGGATATGATGCGGTGAGTTCAAAGTGATCGTTCGAATGAGGTATGTGCCTATCAACTGATAACTGAAAATGACACTCGGTTCAAGGCTAAAGGAGACAAAGGATAGATGAATGGTAATGCTCTTGCATGAGGAATATAAGATCTTGAAAGATGCAGCCCAATACCCGCAAGTCCCCTCTAGGTCGACTCAGCCTTCCACTCCCTAGGGGCAGCAGTATAATGAGCGGGCACCTAACAAGCTGCCAAGACATGTGTTCAATAAGATCTTGATAATTGTACCATCATGTTTCAGTGTTTCAGAATAACTTACTGCGGTTTGTCGGTGAGCTTCTGAATAAACACGAATATATATTATTATTATTATAAACATGACACAAGCTGTTATTTTGTAATGGTACATTTGTATAGAACCAGTTCTGGAGCAGACTAAGCAGAGTCAATCTATGCACTAGTCTATATGATTGTCATTGTAATCGAGCATTTATAAAAGCGCCACTCAATGATTCAGAGACGCTCCCGACCCATGTCAGTGCTGTCAGCTATCACTAAGAAATAAAATGAACAGCAATCGTTTCCAGAATGGGAAGAGAAAGGTTAAGGAGCTCTGCTCAAGCCGCAATTCCTGTGGAAGACGGTTCAAACTGTTGGGGCCAGCATAGGCTAAACGTCTAGATTGAGCACTTAGCCCCGCGCATGCGAGGAACAGCCAGAAGGCCTCTGGCGGCCGAGCGGAGCAATTGTCAAAGGCGCCAGGTGGGAGGCGACTATGAAAGTTCGTGACTTGCATCTTCCGGAATTTGTTGTTGTTGGAGCCTGGTGGTCACCGTGAGTGGCTGAGCACAAGCGCCACTGTGTCATTGAATAAGAGATCTCGCATGATTTGTTTTCTGATGAAATACTGGTGTTGTGTTTGAGGTTGAAATTACTAATCCTTCTAAGCAGGGCATAAAATAGTGTATTTTAAGACATAAATTGTGCAGTTGACATTGTTGAGTATGTGGTTGACTCATCTGGAGTGTGTAGTATGGATTTCTGAGTGATTAGCTCAAGTCAACTACACAGTAACGTAGCCAGACTTAAATTCAAGAAGAGGCAACTCCGGGAGACACCCAGGTATAGTAGGGTGCAGAGGTATAACCCACGGAAAATTTGTAAAATCTAAAAAAAGCAAGACTGCCTCCTCTTGCCTCAATGTGGCTCTGCCTATGCAGCTACACACAATTTCAGTCTAATACCTGAAACTTTGCTTACCAGTTCAAGTACAGTTTGACAGCCAAGGAGAAGTGTGTGGTTGATATTTCTGAGTGTTTTAGTCACTGCTCCTAGCCTCCTAAGTTTGTTGAAAATGGGGAATTGTTTTATGACTTCGATGTTTTAGTCAAGCATGCATGTTATTTAACGGATACGTTGAGGTTTTTGTCAAGGGTTTGCAATGCATGCGTATATTATGATGCTTCTAGTTTTAGCTGTTGAGTCTCATTCAGTGTTTAATTGTTAATAATTAATCACTGGACTGCGAGCCACAACGTAGAAAACCAGTAGCATGTAGACAGATGATATGTTGCTTACCAATTTGTCGTTTAGATATAGTTGTCATCTGTGGCAGATTGTAAATTGCTGCTCTAACAGAAGGTGTGCTAACCCGGCTTCAGATTACTCGAATGTCGAATGATAATTCCTCTAGGTGTTGACTGATAATTCCTCTAGATGATAATTTGTGTTTTTGGTGGTTGTGAAGATTTGCCTGAAGATATTTTTGCATGTTCTGTTCTTGTTTCTAGTTCAGTTCTCTGGTAATTGTTTTCAGGACTATTCTTATTCCTGTTCCTATTCTAAATCCTGCTCTCATCCTTGTTTGTGCATTTATTTCCACTTATTTATTCCCTTATTCTTGTTAATGTGTTTTTCTCATTCACGATGTTATTATCATTCTCATTTATGCTATTACTGTCATGCTCTTCGCATTGATTCTGTCATTCATGCTCTTTTTCTCATTCGTGCTGTTATTCTCATTTGTGCTGTTATTCTCATTCGTGCTGTTATTCTCATTCGTGCTGTTATTCTCATTCGTGCTGTTATTCTCATTTGTGCTGTTATTCTCATTTGTGCTGTTATTCTCATTCGTGCTGTTATTTTCATCCATGCTTTAACTCTCGTTCTTGGTGTTATTGTCATGCTGTTATTCTGTTGCTGTTATTCTCATTCATTCTGTCATTCATGAGCTTATTCTCATCCATGCTCTTATTCTCATCGGTGCTCTTATTCCTGCTTTTGTTCGTATTATTTATTTATTTATTTATTTATTTATTCCGGATATTTCTATAGCGCCTCTCGAAGTCTACTACTACTCAGAGGCACTCCCGACTACAGCATTTGATACTGTGTCGGAATTTTCACGCCGAAGCGCCACGAGCAATTGCGAGTGAAGGACTTGCCCAAGGTCCGTACGCAGCGGCTAGAGTGGGATTCGAACCTGCAACCCTCCGGTCACAAGGCGCCGAACTTACCACTGAGCCACCACGCCCCACATTATTCTTACTCATGCTCTCATTCCCAGTTTGCCTCTGTCGTAACTCCCATTCCTACTGTTGCTACTCCTGTCAATGCCATTTCTATTTGCTATTGCCGTCTGTTCCTTGGGGCGTAACGGCATGAATAATTAATCGGCTCATATCTTGAAGTCCGCCGGCATCAATGGACCAAGTAGGAATGTTAAATGCGTTTGACCGTCGTTGCAGCAATGCGGGGGGCTCGCGGGATTCGTTCCCCGATGCTCTTTGGCGGTATGTTTTCCCGTCTTTGTCGTGTCCTTTGCCGTCGCCATTGCTTTGTCTTATAATGTTTGTTCCGTTTTATGCTCGTTGCATTGTTGGTCGGTGCAGTTCTGAGAGACGGGCTATGCCTCTCTGAAGCTTTTCTGCTGCGCCGCTCTTTGTATTTTACGTTGCTGGGTGGTTTGATTTTGTTATGCGCAGGATGTCTACACAAATTGATGTTTGATGAACCACAACGCCCGACACACCACACTCTCTTAAAAATAATGTCTAAAAGATCAGACATTGATGCTTCTAGACCATTCTTCGACATCAAGTATCTAATAATAAAACACAATCATTGTAGCATTAGTAGGTAGGTAGTACTGTTTAACGACGCTTTTCATAACAAAGATGATATGCGTGACCTCCTCCTTTTTCCAGGGTTGGGACTGGCACCACTTGAACATGTTAGTGGCAGAGTTGTGGCTTTAGTATTCTAAAGTAAACTAGAAAATTTGCGCTTATTTCCTGCTCTTTGGGGGGTCCAACAAATTTAATTGTTAACTAGTAACTTCTATTGTGCCAGTGTCTAATGCACAAGGCATCAACCGATGGCACACCAAAACCAAGCTGTATTAGGTTCAGTATCCAGAAGATCAGTCTGTTAAGACAGAAGCAGCCTATGGTGGATAAGCAGTTTGAAAAAGGTGAATTTTAATTTGAGAAGGAAATGACAGAAGCGACTGAGCAGAAGGGACAGATGGAGGAGGTGAGGTCGAAGATCAGAGCCAGGAACGAAACATATCGTTGACGAAGAACAGTTCTGGTGTTGGATTATGATAAGAGAAAGGCAGTCAGTTGACCAGGTTTAATAAGAATGGTAAGTCTTGGGAATAAGGACTGAAGAGAGTATACACAAATACAGGCACACACAGAGAACCAACGACCCAATCCTACACCCACACACCCCAGTCCTTCTTCAAAGCCCATTCTGGTTAGCAGTCAGTCCCCGGCTTCAATCGTATTCAGACCCAGGAAACCCTCTGGTTTCCGACCAGAATTGCTCAAGGAACACAGTCAGAGTCATGAAAGCCAACGCTGGAAAGTATGCTAATTTAATTGTGACCACTGTACTGTTGCTCAGTAGCAGACGACTACACTGTTTAAAGTAATGCTTGCTAGGACCAGACACTACTGTTGCCAGAACACTTATTGACATATCAACCAACTAGTGCCTATTGACAACCAACCAAACAAACACGAGATGCGTCTTCGTTGCCACGCAGAAGAGAGGACGGAGAAGAGAGTGATGAGTTATATCGGCATTTTCATACCTTCGATCCACACTGGTTGGTTGGTTGGGTTTTGGTTGGGTTTTTGTTGGTTGGTTTTTGGTTGGTTGGTTTGTTACTTTGTTGGTCGGGAGCATTTCTGAAGTGTCTGTCGAAGAGGCTCTATATAAATAAATCTGAGTACAATTTCAATTGCAAAATGATCTTTTTGTAACTTGACCTCTTTAGCATGTGGTTCTTTTCTCCCATGCACCATGTTATGACGAGTTTCTGATGTCTTTATACTTTGATTGACGTTTTGTGTTGATTGACATCTTGTGTTGATTGACATCTTGTGTTGATTGACATTTTGTGTGGCTGTTAACAGGTGGCACAGTGCTTGCACGGAAAGAAATCATCCGCAATAAGATTCGTGCCATTGGCAAGATGGCTCGAGTTTTCCAAGTGCTTAGGTGAGAACTTCCTCTGTACATCTGTAATATCCAGTTTAAATATCTGTCTTGCTTTTTGTTATTGCAAAAACTACAGAGCCTTAGGAATGACCTCAAGATGTCCAACTTTATTATTCCCGTGTTTCATTCATTCTGCTGGTTACGCATCGAAAACAGAATCCAGTTTAATATCAGTGCTAAAGTTCACATGATCTAATTATCAACTCAGTTGTAGACTTAAGAGTTGCGTGTTTCAACTTGCCTACGGACTGTGACCTGACTTGTGGGACACGGTAGTTGATTGGTTAGAGCGCTGGTCTCGTTACACGGAGACTGAGCTCGATCTTTCTCCCCTGAGAAGCTGAGACGGTTGCTGTGTAAGGGCATTGAACAAGTCCTTCATTCACAGTTGCTCAGTGCCATCGATTGATACTTAGTCATTGTGCATAATAATAAAATGCATAAAAATAAAATACATAATAATAAAATGTGTAATAATAAAATGCATAATAATAAAATACATAATAATAAAATGTGTAATAATAAAATGCATAATAATAAAATACGTAATAATAAAATGCATAATATTGATGATTTCTGGTGTTGTTGGCATATCGGTTTTTGACCGGACTTGTCCGACGAAGCAGGAGTTTTGCTTGAATCGACCACCAATCGATGTTCTATTGCTCTGTGATAACATCACTGGCTAATAAGTGACTGGATGAGATGGCTGTGTCTCACGTGGCCAACTGACTTTGAGATTCATCTGATCGTCCTTTCTCCTTTGACGCTCCGTCTGTTTGATGACTTTGGAACTGGACGCTCGCTCGTGGTGCCTTGGGTGTCATCAGATCCGACTGGGGGCATTTTCATCGATAGTTGAGACATGTTTTGAAAGTTATGTAATAAGATCTAATGACTCCTACAGCACTGGACCTGTGTTATCAGAATGTCAAAGACGTACACAATATGATTAGATCTGACATCTTGAACATTACAATTCACTGTTTGGAAGCTCTGCTGTTTGTCATCTATCTGAAATTATTATTATTACTGATGTTGTTGTTGTTTGTTGTTGTTGTTGTTATTATATGAGGATTATTAATATTATTATTACTATTATTATTATAAATATTATTATTATTATTACTTTTGTTAAATGAAGATGTACAAAGTGCACGTTAATATAACTAAATACACCGCTTAATTATTGGCCAAAATAACTTTCTTAAATGCCTTCTCGGTTCTCTAAGTGGCTAAGAACCAGTCTGAGTTGAGTAACCGTAATTGTACCGAGTGTAATATCATTCCCTTCAGTGGTTGCTTTGACTTGATGAGTAAATCATGATCATAAGTGAACATTTATAGCGTTTCCTGGTAAGTAATCCAAATGTGACATTACAAGACGATAATGGAAGACTGTGGTCTTCCGATGCAGGAATTGGGTTGGAGGCGTTGTTTCAAGTGGCTCTATATAAATCTCGGTTTATATTATGCTGTGTGTATTGCTGTGCTTTATCAGCTGCTTAGATCCCACTGGATATGTATTCCATTCCATTACATTCTTAGTCTGTCGAAAGTATGTAAATGTAGCTCCGTTTTAGATCTGTTGGGTAGCCGTGTTACCGCACCCATCTGAGGTTTTTAAAGGAGCTACTTAAATGATGTATACATACATGCATGCATGCAGGCACACATACACATACTCACACACACACACAGACATGTATACAGACATACACACACACACACATACATATTCTTATGAACGCTTGTGTTGTTTTTCATACAGGGAAGAGAGTGAGTCAGTTTTGCAGCTAAAAGGTTTGACACCGAACGGTTTATTACCAACCGGAGCTCTTTCTGGTGGCAAGGACAGTCTCAGATTGGGTAAGTCTCTGCTTAAGCTAGGCTGAACGCTTTGAGCTTTTGTTTACATGTTTATGACTTTGGCGTTTACGCATTTACAACTTACGCTACCTTCCGTCCTCTCTGTGCATCTCAAAGAGTGACCAGAATCATGTTAAACTATAAATCATAACGGGAATGCACTGTAATCTAGTGTTTACAAAAAGGGTGGACTGACAACCAGGAGATTGAGAGTCCAACTTCTGTGCTTCAACTTCAAGCAACTTGTATTGCACCAGTGTCTAATGTACACACACGCCAACACCTATTTCAAATCCCGGCTGGACCAGGATGGAACAATAGTTCGATTTCTGTTCCACGTTATTATTATTATTATTATTATCATTATTATTATTATTATTACTACAAACATTTTTAACGCACGCAAAGTCACACAGAAATGCGAATCCGAGGTGTGGTTAGTCAGTCGCCAGGTGAAGAGCAGTTAGATATCCAGGCGTTTGAAAGCCAATGAGAAATAGTGAGTTTTGAGGCGTTTCTTAAAGGAAGAGAACGAGTTCAAACTTCGGACAAACAATGGTAGGCGATTCCACGCGTTGGGGCAGCAACACGAAATGCACGAGAGCCCACGACAATGCCACATCGAGGCTCAACCAAAAGACCCCCACCAGAAGATCTTATACTGCGGGGAGGGATGCGAAGATAATAGCGGTTGAAAGTAGGTAGTAGTGTTCATTGTAATCTACACTGTCGATGGGAAGATTAGGCGGCAAGGGAGAGGACCGGCCGCTGGAGACTCTGTGGATGAAACCGTGGGTTTGCTATGGATGGGAATTCATTGGCTGGGCTCCACGTGTTTGCGTGGGCCGGCCACTGGGGACTCTTCCAGTTTTCTGTGCATTGTTTTGCTTACTGATGAAATTTCTGTTCTCAATGACAGTTGGTGGCGCAGAGAACGCCTCGATCAGTTTGCTCTTGAAGTGGCGCTATATGAATTTCTAATTAGAATAACAATTCCAAAATATGAATGAGTAGCCATAAGGGCCTGTGTGGCTGCTCGATGCGAGATGTTAGTGTTCAAGGGGAATGTAAAATTCATTTATTTTAAGAAATATTTAATAATTATAATTATATTAATAATAATAATGATAAGATGATTTATAGCAGTATGACGTGGCAGAGGATTAAGAGAAGGATGCTGTATGAACAACAACAGTCATATGCTCAAGTCTAATCTCTATTGCCGTGGCTGGGCTGGGAGCGCTTCTGAGTAGGTTTCTTGAAGGTGCGCTATATTAAATTTTTGAATGAATGAATGAATGAATGAATGAATGAATGAATATTGTTAAAAGATGTTAGACGTAACTCTGCTTGATACTTTTAGACGTGAAATCTGTGCAATTTCATTGGGCTGGGTTGGGAGTGTCTCGCAACGGACCTCTTTTAGAGGAGATTGAGTCTCATGACTTGTTTTCTTTGCATGTATAACTGATTGTTGAGTTGAGTGACGCTTTAGTAAATGTTCTATTACAATTACAATTGCTTTCATTTCAGCTTTGACGCACAAGATCAGTGGATTTGCCGAAGCCAAATACCTCGACAAGTTGAACGAACGAATGCCGCCGTGGAAGGAGACGCGAAGCAACAAATCGTGATCCTCTCTCCTACTCGTCATCATCACCACAGTCCCCTCCAGCTCCCCCTGCTGTTCCTCCTCTGCCGCGTCCTCTCTGTCTCTCTTCTTCTCGGACGATTCGCTTGCCACTGACGTTAACGGTTTTTAGCTCAACAGCGTCACGCGTTGCATTGAAAAGTTATGTTGCGTTTCGGAACGTCGCTCTTCGACGCAACGTACGTCCTCGTCACGTCGAGCATCACACGCTGACACAGAACGAATAACGTTTTACTAATTATCACGTAATGTGCACCGGTAGGTGCCACGACACGAAACATCACGCGTATATCTCGCCATGTATTGTACGCTAACGACATCGTCACCTGTGAAGTGCACCTGCTGTCACGTAGCGTACCTCCAAACTGTCACTCCGGCAAACCACTGATGGACACCTTGAAATCTTCCTACACGTGACACGACGTCGAGTTTCGTACTGCTGGAGCCGTGTCTCGGCAACCGGTCGAGTCGATCGACAGAAGTTTTGGTGACACGTTGTTGGCCCTTGCGAGTCTTGACTCGTCCTGTGACTCCGACCGGATCTGGACAACGCAACTCTTTCCCCTTCGCTATCTTTTGTTGACAGTGACGAACGAGATCGAGCGACATTGAAGTCAAGCGCGAGCGTTTTTGCGGCTTTTTTGGTTTTCTGCTTCGTAGTGTTGTATGGATAAAGAAATAATTAGTACACGTTACATTTATGTGTACATTATATATATATATCTGCATATATATATATACATATATATGTGTGTATATATGTTATGTATTTATATTTGAATTATTTTGAATTATATTTATATATGTATTTGTAATATATGTTTGTTTGCTATATAAATAACATAAATATTACATTTATGTATACTTTTATATATATATCTGTTTGTGTAATGTGTATATTATATATACATTTATGCATGTATATGCATACACTTATATACGTATATAATATGTGTATGTATATATATATATGTTTGCTCTTTAGCTTGGTCTTTGAGTGGCACTATACAAATGTCGAATTACAATATGTACATGTTTAGTCATCACACATATAGAGAAATTTGAGACTAACAGAACAGTGAGTGTCTATGTTTCCACTGAGATTGGTTTCATGTTTACCTGTAAGCTTTTTACTTAATTAAGTTGCCGTGTTTATGGCGATAAATCTAGGAATATACTGAAGTCATATTTCGATACATTTTTGTCCTAGTCAGTGGACTGGTTATGGGAGAGAGCTGTTGTTACGTTTCTCGTCCGTTGAATTTTTGGCTAAATCTGGAAGGCTCAGTTTGCTCGCCAGAATTTTCACGTTTTCTTATTCCTAAGGTGTGTGATGTTTAAAACAAAGCAGCTGTAAGAAGGTTCTGATCTTTATGTCTTTCTTTAAGCAGCAGTTGGGATTCTGTGTCTTCAGTGAGACATGGTTGTGTGGTTATAGCGCTCAACCTGTGAAACTGAGAGTACAGGTTTGAGCCTCCACTAAGGCACTCACTGTGTGGGGACTTTGAGCATGTCCTTCACCCACAATTGCTCGGCGCCGTCGACGTTCTGACGTGTGGTTTTGTGTGCACTTCTGAAATTTCAAAAACATATTTGGTTCAGGTGGTTGAGTTTGTTTTTGTTGCTTAGACATTACATTACACCTGATGTAAAAAAGTCCATTACAAGAGCGTAAGTGGTCTACTAGTGTTACGTTTTAGCGTAAAGATGTAAAGTGTAAAGTTGTTGCAGTGCCTTGGAGAGGTTAGTTAGGACGCCATACATTTACCCAAAAAACACTAAATTTTTATAATAATTATCTTCCTATTAAGTGATTATTATCACTGGCCATTCTTGAGCAGTGTAAGAAATTCTGTGTCGTTAGTATCCAGTGCCCAAAGTATGAGTCAATGGCGCTATGGAATGGATCTGCTAATCCGGTGCAATTTCACAGGGTCAATCTGCTTGGAATTTTGTAAATTCAAACAAAACTAATGATAGTTTCAGCTGTTGTCAGACTTGCCATGTTTTTTCAGAGGTTGTCGAGATGTAATCGACAAGGCGAGCTCCCCACTTGGGGGAGAGGTTGTGCGTCAAGCTGCTGTTAGGCAGTTGGCTGATGGAATTGGAGTCGGGAGATAGCCGAGCTGTATTTTGAAAACATCGCATGTGACCATTGAACTGTTTTTTGCTTATTATTATTATTATTGCAAACATTTTAACTCGTGCAAAGTCATATAGAGAGGCGTATCTGAGTCAATCAATCAATTAATCAATCAATCAATCAATCAATCAGTCAATCACCTGAGTCAGTCACCAGGTGAAGAGCTGTTAGATAATTATCTGGATGTTTGAAAGCCAATGAGAGATAGTGAGTTTTGAGGCGTTTCTTAAAGGAAGAGAGAGAAAGAGAGCAGACATTGGTGGGCAATTCCATTCCTTGGGGGCAGAAACATGGAGTGCTCAAAACATAGTATGAAAAACTTTGTGCGAAGCCGAAAACGTCTGGTGTGGGTCAGACTGTTTGCATTTATTGAGATCAGACTTGGCGAAGTCTAAAAGTTGGCTGGTCAAATTGTTTTTTGTGAAGGTTAAACTGTTTTGGATCAAGGTTGAACTCTTTTGGGTCTTGGATCAAGATGAAACTCTCTTGGATCAAGATGAAACTGTCTTGGATCAAGGTTAAACTCTTTTGGGTCTTGGATCAAGATGAAACTGTCTTGGATCAAGATGAAACTGTCTTGGATCAAGGTTGAACTCTTTTGGGTCTTGGATCAAGATGAAACTGTCTTGGATCAAGATGAAACTGTCTTGGATCAAGGTTAAACTCTTTTGGGTCTTGGATCAAGGTGAAACTGTCTTGGATCAAGATGAAACTGTCTTGGATTAAGATTAAACTGTCTTAGAGATATGAAGCGAGCATCCGAGTCCGGTTTCCAGAGAGACCAAAATGAGGAGACAGAGGAGCTGCTTAAGGCAGGTGACGTTAAAGACAAGAAGGCTTGGAAGGCGATTTGTATTTGGAAATCTAGTCATCTCGTATTGAGAGGGCATTAAAACCCCATCAACCTCTGCATACCTTTATAATTGAGGTGTAAAAGATGGGCGCAGCCGAAAATTTGAAATTCGGGTGAAGCTGTCAAATTAAACATTCTGCTTGATGTGTGAAATTTTCTGGCAGACACTGTCATCAATATCATCATCAGTTCCTGATGCCAGGAACTATTGTCATTGGTCATTTTGTCAGGTCCATTGCTCCCCTTAGTGTTTAGTCCAAATGATGTTATGTCCTGAGTTATATTATCTAGCTAGCACAGTCTTGGTCTGCCTTTGTGTCTTTTTCCTTCGAATCTTGCATGTAGTGCAGTGTGTGGGATTCAGTCAACTGGCATTCTCTCTACATGAAATATAAGTGCTGAGGAGTTGAGGACTAGCTGCTTGATGGTCGTAACTGTAAGGTATTTAACTCTCAGAGACTTGTGACAAATTTTACTTTTAGAGATTTTTGACAGTTAATTGTGACACATTCGACTTCTGAGAATTTCGACACGTTTAACTTTAAGAGAATTATAACAGGTTTAGCTGAGAATTATGACATGTTTACCTGAGAATTATGACACTAAACTTTCAGGATATTATCACACTTAACTTTCAAAGAATTATGACACTGAGGCTTAACTGTAACAGAGTTTTGACACATTTAACTAAGAGAATTATGACATTTATGACACTTAGCTTTGAGAGAATTACAATGCACTTAACTTTCACAGAATTGACTTTAGGAAAATTGTGATACATTTAACTCAGAGAATTATGACATTTAACTGTCAGAGAATTATAACGCTTAACTTTTGGAGAATTATGACGCTTTCAGAGAACCAGGATGCTTTACGTTCAGAAAATTTTGACACCCAACTTTCAGAGTATTGTACACATTTAACCCAGAGAATTATGACACTTTCAGAGAATTATGACACATTTAACTATTACAGAAGTGTTCCTAATTCAGCCAGCAACATCGTGTGGCACTTTTGCATCCAAATTTAAATTCAAGTGTTCAGTTAACTAACTTGTGTCATACCACAAACTGTTTGGGAAAGACACTTTTTTAGAGTTTGCTTATGAATATGAAAGATAGATTGAAAATTAAAATTAAAAAATAAGAAAATTAAATTTAAATGAAACATTTGTCTAGGTATAGATTTAATATAATTGCAGTCTGAGATTAGATGTCAGTTTCCAAAGTTGAATGTTATCACAATCACTTATATAAATGTATTTCTAAAGATTAGTGGCAATGCACTTTAAATTGTGAATTTCAGAAGGTCAGTATTGTAGCACATGCACAGTTTTTTGTATCTTTTTTGTTTTCGTTGAGAAAGTCGGAAAGAAAACTGTCTAAATACAGCTTTGAAGCAGTGCATATTTTAAGGAATTTTGACTACTGAGACAAAATTTTGGAACTCGTCTCTCAAAAAATTTGATGACTTTTTCTGGGAATTCATCTCCCCGAAAAAGTTTATGACCCTTTTTTAGGAAGTCATCTCCCCAAAAAGTCACCTCCCGAAAACCGCTTCCATCTCCCGAAAAAGTCATCTCCCGAAAACAATTGATGACCTTTTTTTACAAATTCACCTCCAGAAAAAGTTTATGACCTTTTTTTAGGAAGTCATCTCCCGAAAACGTCACCTCGGAAAACAGTTGATGACCTTTTCTTAGGAATTCATCTCCCGAAAAAGTTCATGACCTCTTTGGCAATTTACTACTGGGGCAAATCTTAAAACTCTTCCAACATTTTGTCCCACTGCTTATACTTTAACCATACATTGCCTGGGACAAATCAGCCTAACTACTGGGACAAATCCTAACACTACTGGGACATTTGTCCCACTAGTTATACAGTTAAAATATGCCCTGCTTTGAAGAGACTCAAATAAAATTTCTGTACTTACCATTGGAATAGACAGTTAAAACCATGTTAAAAGCATTTGTTGCATTTCTTGATGTTTACTGCTTTATACAACTAGTTCGCGTCATTCTTTTTCAAGGCTCGTATTTCGCTAGCTGCTTTTGTGTATGAGCTGAATTCAGCACTTCAATGTGTTTCGTGCTTTGCATTCTTCCAGAAAGTAGTTTCCAGTGTTAACGATATCTTGTGGCTACCAGGCCGTTGATGTCACCCTCCTCTTTCGTCAGCCTTGAGACTGGCACTTCCTGTCACTATCGGCATGGACTTGTAGTGGCGGAGTGTAAGAGTGAAGTCTGATTTGGTTTCGTTAAATGATGAGGGCAGATATTTCGTTAATGACAATCGCAGGTGGTTTGTTAAATGAATGAACGGAGTCATCATCTTTCGTACGCACTTATTTCCTTGTTTCCTTTGTTACATATTTTGTTGAAAACACTCGGTAATGTCTGCTAGAAAGGCAGGTACAAACTATCTGGTGTCAAACTACAATAGTTGCTAGTCTGTCACACGCAGTTTTCTGTTTACTTGAAAAGGCCACAGGCACCTGTGTCTGGCTACGGGCCACATAGAGTGGGCCTTATAAGCATCCTGGCCACAGTAGTGTATGTGGATTTGAGACATTTCTCTTAGAAAGCAGAACCAATTTGTCTAGTTGTAGCTGCCACAGACATGTGAGTGATTCGATTACTTTACACGAATTACAGTTTCATTGTTGATTGCATTATTTATGTCATGTGATAATTGCTGATTAGTTTGACCAAGACCTGTTTTTTGTGGTCAAGAGGCAGTTTGCTCTTCATCAGGTGGTTTTTATCATGGCTTCCTGTATGTTTAACAGACCACTTCCTTTCCTCTACATGTTATATTGATTGATGTGTATGCCTATGTGTATATATATATATATATATATATGTATATATATATACAGAAAAATATACATATATATATATATGTCCATTATAGGCCCTATGCATAGTTGCTACTATGAGTCACTTTTTTGTGTTGAGGACCATTTTGATTAATCATTATCTTTATCATCATCAGCATTATTATTATTATTATTATTATTATTATTATTATTATTATTATTATTATTATGATTTTTATTATTATTCAGACAAAACCTATATGGCATCGTAAAGCTCAAATTTGTTTTGCGCTCATACCTAATATATATATATATATATTTTACATATATATATATATATATATATATATAATATATATATATATCTGGCTATATATATATATTTCACCCTTATGAGGGCATTATATAAACATACATACATAGATTTATATATAATTAGCTTTCGTTTGCATGTGATAAGTGCATTTACGCTTTTGCTTTGACATTTATGTCCTCTCTTGCTTTCTCTGGGCCATTTGATTTTGTTGCCATTTTCTTCTGGGGCCACTGTTTAACTGGACCAAACCTTCTTCATATGCCTTGGACATTTGGAAATGCCTACCTTTCATGTGGACCAAGTGCCGGATTTAGGCATATGCTAAAAAAGCTACAGCTTAGCGCAATCTGCAGGGACCTTAAAAAATTCAGAATTTTTTCTGTGGGGCTTTTTAAAATTTTATGTGTTCTGTATGTAATATATTATGTAGAACCTTTTTAAACGGCTTGTGTAGCAAATTCCATCTTGCCTGAGTAAATGTATTCATTTGAAAATAATTTGAATTATTCACTTTAAATATTGTGCTATTAAATAATTTAAGGGCATATATGTTTTAAAGTTTTGTGAGACCTTCTGGTGTAATTTTTTAGCAATGGGCCTCCAAACTCTATATATAGCTAAGGGCCTGGCCCGATCTAAATCCGGCACTGTGTGGACCCAGTGTCTTTGGCACGGAGTATAGGTTGAAGGTGTCGTGTCAGTGTAACTGTCAAGTAATCATAGTCACTTGGGCAAAGTAACTATTCATTCGTTGCTTATTATACTTGCCGGAAAATGCCATTGTTACTTTGAGGCAATTTCCTGATATTTGATATTTTACACAAAATGGGAACAATGCATGATGCTTGTACCAAAAGTGCTGACATATTAGCCCGACTTCCTGAAGGTAGGCTATAGATCGGATTATAGAAACATGTTTTTGAGTTAATTTACGATACATGATACTACAGTGAAGCTAACAGTAGCAGCACTCTAATAATGTTCAAGGTATCGGTCCCTAGTCAACGCTTTGTTTGTTGTGAAAGCTAAACTCCAGGGTCAGTCCGGTCGAAAGCCAAGAAGGGAATCCGAGAAGACATTGAGTCAAGGAAGAGATGAGTTTTTAATTATTATTAATATTCTTTATTGAAAACCAAAAGCGAACCGCACATTGTTGAACAAGTATAGAAAAACATATAAAACATTGAAGTAATAAGATTCGAGGTGTGAAGGCCAGAAGAAACTGCAGAGCGAACTTTTGCCGTTAGAGAAACAGAAGAGAGATCCAGAAAGTCTACAGCTCCCAAGAACTTTGTGATTTGATCAGTGTGTATTTTAAACTTTTAAGTTACTCAGATTCTTTTCTTAGGATGTAAGTATGTATGTATGTATATATATATATATATATATATATATATATATATATATATATATATATATATATATATATATATATATATATATATATAATATACATGTGGCGTGTTACTGTATATAAATGTGTTTCTTTTGCGTTGTGCTTTATCGGTGTGTTTGACTTTGGCGGTAAAACTTTTCGTCCAGCGGAGCAGACGATAAATTCAGTGGATTTCATCTTGCTGCGTTCCGTTAGTTAGCGTCAGTTTCTCACACACGTCAGACACAACAGTGTTTGTTTGACGGCCGTTGAGTGACTCTTGCAAGCTTAACTTCTGTCCGTATATATTTCTTAATTTATTGATGGATTTTTAAAGAGATAGTATTTGATATTGTTGAATATTATTGAAGTAGTCATGCGCGCTAAATCAGACGATCGTCGTCATAGATCTTGGCTAAATATATACATATGTTGAAACATTATCATGATATATATTTATGTTGAAATATCATTGTCATGATATGTATACAAGGAATCTATATATAGAGGAATGGAAAGTCGTGACAATTGTATATCCGGTGTGCTTCCTTACCAACAGGTGTCGTTCCGCTTTAAATTTTACGCCGGATATTAAATATGATGTTTACTCTGGAAATATAATTATTCGTAGATTTTCTTCATGAATATAAAAACTTACAATGCATTTGTTATGTAAACAAGACGCTATACCTTTCCGTCCGACACAGAGGGATGCGCTGCAACTAATCGCACGACGTTAAATAAGGACTTTCCAGTCCTGTGTATTATTGGTCCTTGGTATGTATATGCCCAGATATGTATGCATACATTATATATATATATATATATATATATATATATATATATATATATATATATATGTATATGATGGAGGTGTAGTGTTATTTGCACATGAAATCTATCTTTTGACTAATTTCCTATGCATGTTTGTTGTAAATATGTAGAACTTTTTCTTAATAGTGTAGCGTGCTGTTGAACGTCTTCGTCGTGTTGCCTCATTCTACCTTCCTTAGCGTGATTTTGAGTAGCTCTGGAGATAATGCCTAAGCATCGATCGACGGCGCTGCAGCAACCGAGTAAAAGCAGAGGCGGTGATCTTTGACAGGTGTGGGGGGGACACTTGAACTGATCTCGTCAAGACAGAGGTCAAAATATTGTTACCTTTTTTGGCGTTTCTTCAAAATTCGGGGGACAACTGTATACTGTGCTCCCTCACTGTTAAAGGTGGGGGTCTTGCCCCTTCGGCCCCCGCCTCTGAAAGCCTTGCTCAAGGTCCCTACAGAGTCGGCTACCGTGTCCCCCGTTCGGAAGGAAAGAGCAGGATGGGATGGTGGGGTGAAATTAGAACATGAACGTTTAGTTTGATTTGACTTGCTCAGCTGGGTAGGGTATTTCGACTGTGGAAGTCCGTATTCAGACTGGCGGCAGTATTTTGATCAGGGAATTAAGGTATTCGACCCGGGTTATGTATATATCCGGATAGGGAAACTTTCCGACTGTAGAAGACATTCCAGAAGATATAGTCCTATTCCGACTGAGGAAGGTAGCCTATTCTGTCTGGGCCTCTGGGGAAGGTATTCTAACATTGGGACGGGTATTTCAGCCGGTAAGATTATTCTATTCACAGGGGCGTCTACACCATAGAAACCTTGGAGCAAATGCTCCATCCAAGAAATAGGGGGGATCTGTCAGTGTGTGTGTGCCACCGTTATAGGGAGGGGGAGGAGGAAAGAAGAGGGGGAAATTTGAGGTTGCTCCAATGACTTAGGGGGATAGACGCCCCTGTCTAATCAGATCATGTAGACTTCTCCGAGGTCGAAAGACTTTTGACTGCGAAAGACGTTGACCTGTTTGTTACTTGATATAAATTACAGCAGAGTGAGAGACGTGCATGTGTCTTTCGGATTCCTCGTAGCACTGGTGGCGTGGGGGGGGGGCTTTTGAACTGATCTGGTCAAAAAAAGAGTTTTGAACTGATCTGGTCGAAAAACGAGGTAAAAAGATTTTTTCGCGCAAAATTTCGTGACTTTTTTTTATTGTTTCTTCAAAATTTAGGGGTGGGGGCACATGTATGGTGTGGGCTTTGTCCCCGCCCCCCCCCCCGGGATCGCCGCCCATGCCTCGTAGCACAAGTTTTAAACAGTCATCTCTCTAAGACTTATGGCTGTGGAGATATAAATGGCCACTTAAATAAAATTTATGTGATGGTGGGTGACGCCACGTCATGTGTTTCGCAAGAAATGATTGCAAAATGGTGATTAAAATATTATTTGAATTCCTCCCTCCCAAAAATCATAACTAGACACCAATATCATCCGTCTAACTCTAAGAACAACACTAAGAGAACCATTGATAAAATGCTACTTCAACTGAGCCGTCAAAGTTTGACGTCATGTCATCAGGGGCGTCTACTCCATCCAAAAAATATGGGGGGATCTGTAAGCCTAAGTGCATGTGCCATCAATATTGGGGGAAAGAACGCAAAGGGGGAAGAATATCGAGGGATGGGAGGGGAAGTTGCTCCAATGACTTCGGGGGGGGGGGGGATAGACGCCCCTGCATGTCACACGGCTTCATGCAAGAGTAACTTCATGACACCAACACCGTTTTGTAGGGAAAACATATCAGGAAAAGTCCCCCATTTTTAAATATCTCTTTCCGCTCAAAAGTTGAGCGTGAAAACCGCTCTGGGGTAAATTTACCCCAGGTTGCAGCACGAGGGTTAACAAACGCGTAATAATTCGTAGAAAGTAGGCCCTTCTACATCTGAAGCAATTAACCTTCGTACGGCTATTCGAACAGGTACAACAGTCAAAGAGAGAAATGGCTTATATATATATATAGCAACATTACATTCGTCAAGTATTTTTTGTGACGAAAAAAGAACGACAAAGAAGATGCATGTAGATGTATTAAATACAACTGAACAGAGATGTATGTAGCACCTTAAGTCCTATGTTAAAATTTAAGTGTTTATTAAAAACAACGAGTTCGTCCACATTCATTAAGGGCAAAGTGTTCAACAACAAACAGAACTCGATAGAGTCACCGCTTGTGGGCTCTCGCATAGTCGTAGAACTTAAAAGTGACATGTAAACATTGACTCATTTGAAATTTCTTCATAGAAGTAAAAGTTTCTTATATCCTGCTTTACCAGGACTGATCGCTACGATCGAATACAAGTCCTTAACACCTATAAAACAATTGCAAAACGCAATGATCGATCCAACCAGGCATAAACCCCGATAAATAGCAACCAATACCAGACCGAGAACTCTTCAGGTGGGAGGGGAAGCGAAGCAATGGCCCTCAAGCCAGCCCTGGCCTTAGGTATAGGCGAAGCAGGTAGTTGCCTGCTGGAGCGCCCTCCATTTTCACATTCTGTTTGATTGTTTCATGCTTTTCAATCATTTTTTCCACTGGTTAAAAACTAAAAATGATTTTGATTAGGTGGGGGGACGCCAAATGTCTGCGGTAAGACTGGTAAAACAGTTACCGGTCTGCAGCATTGGAAAGTTTGAGAAGCACTGCCATATAAAAAAAATAACACCAATTATCATGGGCGGCGATCCCGGGGGACAAGACCCCACCTTTAACAGTGGGGGGGACACGCCATACATCGGACCCCCAAATTTTGAAGAAACACCAAAAGTGTCCTAAATTTTTTTTCGCGCTCAGGTCATCAAATTCACACGCGACAAATTTTTGGACCTTTTTTTGACCAGATCAGTTCAAAACTTTTTTGACATCAGTTCAAAAATGCCCCCCCCCCACCTTTCAAACAAGATCGCCGCTACTGCCCATTACGGACTCGTATGGAGCCCATATTGGTCCCACCTACTCCCGTATTGGCAGGGATGAAGAGAAATTGTGGGAGGGGGTGTCGAAGTGATGATTACAATACTTACAAATACAAACCCCAAAATCAAATGGGGTCTGGGTTAGTTTCTGGTTGTTAAGGGAAATAGTACGCAAGAGATATGCGGGAAATTGTAAAAGAGGAATGGAAAACCTGGACCCTAAAACCGGACCTCCTTTTGACTACCCTACGGAAAACCCCTCGGACTTTACGCAGCGCTTGTGAATAAGCCGCGTTTGGCTTTCCAGTGGCGCTTTAGAAGTTTGGAGTTTACGATTACAAAGTAAACGATCCTCACAATCGTGTGGATCTGATGCAGTTTTAGTTGCTAAGGGAACCAATTTGACGCTGTTCTACAACCCATTTAACGAAAGCACTTTCGGAATGTAAAGAACAACTTCTGTAAATTCAGGAAATGCGCTATAACAAATCTATAATTTAGATTAAAGAACATTAAATACAATTCATTAACTGGACCGCTAGTCTCTTAGTTTAACCACAGTATAAATAATTATTACAACAGTAATATTAACAATACTAATACTAATAGTAGCGTAGTCGTAATCGCAGTAACAAACCGCGAAGATTAGTAAGTTATCTGTACACAATTTGGGCAGAGAAAACTAATAAAAGACTGGAAAGAAAATGATCACCAGATGTCCTTCTTGCCTCAACATGATTGGCTGACGATAAACAATGACAACAATAATAACAAGAAGACGAAGATGAATTAAAAATACATATAAAATAACATAAATAATACAAATACGATAATAATAATAAAACTAACAGCAATAATAATAATAATAATAATAGCAAAGTTGCAGCAACAACAATCATAAACCTTATTACTAATACTACAACTACTACTATTACAAGTACTACTATCCCTGGACAACCCCTCCAACTTGCCACAGCACTCGTGAATACGCTAGTGCCCTGCACTTAAGTTTCAAGAGGCACTGTAGAAATTTGGAGATAACGATTACAACCTCTGCTGCTACTGCTAATAATACGAATAATAATAATTATAACATAACTATTTTCATTTTACTAACAATAGTAATAAATTAATAATAATTAACTATAAACAAAATCAAAATAACTAGACGAATAGGGCCCATTCCAGACAATTTCTACACTGTAAATAATGTTGAATAATGTTGAAGTCCCTGAGGGATCCTGTTTACCTTGGGGCAAAAAAATAAAAATAAAAACAATAAAAACAAATAAATCAGTGACAGTTAATCCTACAGATAGAAATTATGGCCAACTGAAATGAAGATAAAACGTCGAAGGCTTGTCGTTACAAGTACGTATCTTCCTCGATGGCAGTTTCTGACGGCAGACGAGACCCGACACCGACTGAAGGCGGTGGTGGCTTAGGGGGCCGAAGCCCTGACCCACCACTTGCGGGTTGCTGGGGCACCACATTTGGCACTTCAGGCGGCGGATGTTTCGGGTGTTTCCCCGTATTGGAACTTTGTGTTCCGGTACCGGCGGTCGACTCGCCGTGCGGTTTCGCTGAGGAACTAATTTCAGCTACAGAGGCTTCCTTTCCGGAATGATCTTCAGCGGATGCCTTTGTGCCGCTCGACGACCTGCTACCACTTTCCGTGTCCGGCTGAGAAACCCGAACCGGTTTCGAAGGTCGTTCCGGTTTCCTTGGAACCTCTATCATGTCTCCTCCTTCGGATCGTCGTGGATCACGAGACGATGGAGCTTTGATTTCTTCGTCCGAATCTAAGTTCCCGATCTCCTCAACAGCTGCAAACATTTCGTCCACCGAGGGCTCGGCTTTCTTTGCAGATTTTTTCGAGCCGCCTTCCTCTGCGACCGAAGGCGGCTTGCTCTTCAGCGTTGCTGGCGAGCTGTCAGCGCGTATTCCTTCTTCTCCGGTTTTTCCGTGGGAACTACCCGCTCCGTTCACGTCGGATTTCGACGGCGTTGTTTCGTCCTCGTTTTGTTCCTCTGCCGTTTTTAGCAGCTCCACCTTGGCGTTTTCCATGTAGACGGTGTTTGGTCGCGTGAGGAGCGTCTTTCGAGGCCCGCTTAGGATGTTGCTGATCATAGCCTGACTGGCCGCAAACTGGGTCGAGCGCTTCACACCGACAGGCTGTGTCTTCTCGTCTCCCGTTGCCGTGGCTACGGGATCCGACCGCACAGGAACAGGCGATTTCCGCAGTGATACCGTCTCTTCCGATGCTATAGAAGCCTTTGCCTGAGTCGTCGTCACGGCAACCCTTGTCAACGTTTTGCTTTTTTCCGCCGAATCACCAGACGTCTCCTCCGTTGCTGTGACAACGGTTGCCTGAGACGTCGTCATAGTAACCTTCTGGTGAATCGTTGACATATCTTGGTTACTAGATGTCGCTGATGTTTTCATGATGGATGTGGTTGTGACCTTGGCAACTTGTGCGGTTGCCTCGGTGCTGGGTGGCAACGGGGCTTGGGTCTTCCTTCCTCGCTTCGGGGCGACAAGGTTTGAGACATCGGGGGTTTCAACGCTTTTCGACACGGAAGAGACTTCTGAACCTGAGACACTTGACTGATTGGTACCCACGGCGCTATCAGCTCTGAATATAAAAAAATTATTACAATTATTAAAATTTCAAAATAAATACATAAATTATATTACAGTTTCACACAATTGAGATTATGACTATGAAAAATAGGAAAAAAATTATATATTATAATCTCAAAATACAACTATTGTAACCGAAAAATAATTACCAGAGAACCACAAAAATACAATTACAATAAAAAAACTGCTAGCACAACTGCAAACAATTACATTACAATTGCAACTATTATACAATTATTAAACAATCACAACACAATTACAATACAATTACTAACAAATCACAATACAATTACAATACAATTACTAAACAATCACAATACAATTACAATACAATTACTAAACTCACAATACAATTACAATATAATTATTACGCACTTATGCTTACAATGCAATTACCATACATTACAAATACTACACAGATTAGATTAGATTAGTTTAGATTACATTAGATTAGATTCCACATCAATATAACTAAAACGTAGAAGGAATGAATGAGATTAGAACGGACAGATAAGATTAAGATGGGGAGGGGGACAGATGAATGGCAACTATTGCTCGAAGAACATAAGATCTTGAAAGATGCGGTTTGATACCCGTAAGCTCCCTTATAGGTTGACTCAGCCTTCCACTCCCTAGGGGGCAGCTATAAAACGAGCGGGCGCCTAAGAGGCAGCCAAGAGAGTGTGTTCTGTAAGACCTTGATAATTGTACTTTCATGTTTCAATGTTACTTACTGTGGTTTGTTAGTGAGCTTGTCAAGAAACATGAATAGGATTATTTATTATTATTATTATTATTATTATTATTATTATTATTATTATTATTATTATTATTATTATTATTATTATTATTATTAGCTTTTACTACAGATGTATCTAGCTTAGATCAGCTTCTTGTTTTCTACCCAAGAGAATCGGAAGAAAGGCTGTCGCTTGAGTCGACTTTTGCAATCGTTTGTTTCATGCCAATCGAACTGTTAACGTCGCGACTGTGAGTCGTTGAGCCACCGCCAGGTGGCTGCGACGGAGAAACGACGTGTGACGTCATCTCGCCCAATTCAGAATCTGAGAAACAAAGATAAAGAATCAACTGGTGCATCTGACAGCTACATAGTTGAAACCTGATTGTAACTGATCATTTTTTGTGCCTTTGAAACTCTTGGCCCAATCAATCACGAAGGCATGGCTTTCTTCAACAGTCTCGGCCACCGCCTTGCCCAGATAACTAGAGACAGCAGAGAAACTATCTTTCTCTACCAGCGCTTATCTGTTGCCATCCAACGCTTGAACGCAGTCGCTTTTCACAACACTTTTGGCACTCAGCATGACATTAATGAAGACTAGCCATCCCAGAAAAATGCTATGCCTAAGTTTTGAAATCCTGAGGCATTACGTGTAGTAGTAATAATAGTAATAATAATAGTATTAATAATAATAATGATAATGATAATAACAATAACAATAAAAATAGAACAAATAATAACAACAATAATAATTATTAATTGCTTAAATAAGAACAAAAACGGAGTTGAGTGCTTAAAACAGATCAAGCAAAGAGAAGCAGACTTATTCAAACTAACTTCCATATTAAACACCAACAGAAAGTTGCTTAGTCAAAACAGAATATGACAGACGTTCAGTCATCGAGTGTCATGTCCAATGTCATGTCGAAACGATCACGTCCATCAATCCATGAAAACAACATCTACGGTAATAATAATAATAATAATAAAATATTTTTTAACTTAGGGTAAGCATAATGCTTCATAAGGTAAATAATTTCTAGAGAAAATTAATGACATCTGGAATGGCAACATTTCATTCAGTTAATAACAATAACAATAAAATAATTATAAAAAAAATAAGTCACTAACTGTCTCTTTTTTTACCTCCTGAGGGATTACAATTACCTTGGTCAATAAGTAACAATAGTTCAATGCATTATTATTATTTACATAGTACAAGCCTAACACAAGCAAAGCCCAAACAAAACTGCAGCATATGAATAGAATAAGGCAAAGCAAATTTGAAACCTACTACAGTCGCCCTATCAACAATCATTTCCAGTGACTTTTCTGATAGCAGATGCCTCTACCATTCAACTCCAGACAATCTTGTCCAGCTATACACCGGGTACACCATTCTCATAAAGCACGTTCCATTACTGCATGGAGCATAGTTTGAGCTTTACCCTGAGGACACTGGGCAACCATAGAAGTAGACTAACGTCAAGGCACACACAGGGTTTACACACACAGTAGTAGCAGAAAATGAAAGTAGTTTCATTGAATTAATACTATACACTGACATGAAGTAGCACAGACAGAAAGCTGTAGAGAAAAAAGTGAGCAATTTTAAAAATTTATACTCAGATGTGTTAAACCAGTATAAAACTGTTTAAATGTTCAGAGTGGTTTTTCGAATCCAATTATTTGAAGTTAGACATGATCGTGCGTGCCTGTAAATAAATCTTAACTACTTATTCTACATACACGGTAATACTAGTAGCATTATTAATTAGCTACTTATAACAGAATATGAATTAATTTAAAGCGTTGGTAGCTGGAAATAGACAAGTCTTCAATTGTCTGGAAAATGAGAAAAAAGAAAGAGAGGAAATCTGCAACGGTGGCATAAGTGAGTTTCATAGATATGGACCAGCATGCGAAAGAAAAGAGAGACGACAAGTCTTTTGCTGGTGTGTTGGGACAAGCAGCTGGCCATAGGGGGCTGGTCTGGAGTTTATCTGGAAAGCTCTGCTCTCCTGTCACTGATGTGGCTGGCCGCCAAGCCCTTCGTTCTTCTTCTGCTGGTTAGCTCTTGGTTCCTCCTACTACTACCACTAGCCAGCATTGCGCATTCTCTGTGGCCGGCCAATCCATCTGGAAGGGATTTCCATTGGAGATATGCCTGCTGCCTAGGCTTAGTTTGCTTACGTTTTACAAGTTGCTGAAATTTAGTTTATATTGCCATGGTTGGGTGGGAGTGCCTCTGAGTAGGTACCTTGAAGGGGCACTATATTAAGTTTTCAAAATGAAAGAACGAAGAACTTTTTGTTGGTAAGATAAAGCACGAGTGGATTGCAAAAGTCAAAGGTGGCTCAGCATCAGATCACAAAGCACCTCGTGGACAGCAACTTTAAACTGGACCCAAGCTGGAAAAGAAAATCAAGCGATTTGAAGACACACGTATTACTTATAATACAATACAATACAACTGTATTTGATATTGCTGCTATTCAAAGTTCAGAAGTGCACAAACGACCATGCAATAGAACACACGGTGCTGAGCAACTGTCAGTGAAGGACTTGCTCAAGGTCCCTACACAGTTACCGCCTCGGGGACAGCTCAAACCTCCGCATAACAGGTCAAGCTCCCTATTCGTTCGGCTACCACGCCCACTTTACATTATACTACTGACATACAGGTGTTTTAAGAAGCAAAGAAAAAATTGAACTTAAGTGACGTGCAATTGATTGACGTGCAGGAGAAACTTAACCGAAACCAAACAATGACATGCAGAAACAACAATCACGATTCAATCAATCGCCGAAACCAATCAAACCAACAACATGCAGCAAGCTAATCAGGCATTGTACCTGAGCAAGTCATTTTGGGTTGTGACAGTAAGCCATGACACGGCGTGACGCGTCCCTCGGTCAGCGACATCTGCCTATTCGTCACGGCGACACCCAGTTTGGCGTCGCCTTGACACGAAACCGACATGTCAAAGTTCTGCGTCCGTTTCTTGCTGCCCTCCATGTGACTGTCCCACAGAGTCCGAACCTTCGCCAGATAGTCCGCGCAGTTGACGTCACCGAGCGACTGAAGCGCAAACGCTGTGCTATACATCTCCGAATGAACGCTCTTCGGGGGCGAAGGTCGCAGGGTCGTGACCTTTGGCAGTCTGTGCGTTCCCCGGATGCCGAAATCGATCAGGTGATCGTCATCCGGGATCGAAATTCCGCAGTCCGTCAAAGGTCGCGTCCGGAGGAAACTTTCGTGCATAGCGAGTCCGGAGTTCTGGCGCGCCTCGTGCCGTCTGCTCACCAGAGGACGCTCCGGCCACGAACGTACGGAGACGGAATCAACACGGCGACACCAAAAGTCCTTCTGCGCCTGAAATCGTCTGGCAGCTGAGGTAACAGGAGTGCGGGTCTGAGAAACCAACCGACTGCAGTCATGCGCAACATCGTTGTTAGAATTCTTAGAAGCGTGCGTCAAAGAAGCGAGGCTTGCGGCTACGGAAATGCGATCGGCAACACAACCGTTGTCACCGTTGTTGTTGTTGTTGTTGCTGTTGTTAGTGTTGTTCTTGCTGCTGAATGACGAATCGAGTGTCGTTGGCACTTGCGCCAAACAACTAGGTTTGTTTCTGTCACGAAATGAGTCTATAAGCGGGGGATTTAAGCACAAGATGTCACTTTAAGACGATTATCTGGTTTGCATATAATCAAACAAACAAATCACTGGCGGCGATCTGGTTGGAAAGAATGGGAGAAATTTTGAAAATTGGACCTAGTATATCTGTTCTCAATGGCCATATCACCTCATAGCCACGTCCATTGTGCCAACACTGGTCCATATCTGCCCACCACCAGCAGCACCACTTTATAAAAACACACCAAACATGTCTGCCTGGTTTCTAACCCCTCTCTTAGCTAGCTTTGGACCCGTACATACCCTAAAATGAAACGTGGTTCAAAAAACCCTGTCAGCATGCCCAAACCAACCAATAGTTGTATATTTGCCCATATACATCCCATATGAGTTCTATTAATGCCCATTTGGGTTCAATAATGCCCACATGGGTCCAATTAATGCCCATATTGATCCAATTAATGCCAATATGGGTCTAGTTAATGCCCATATGGGTCTAGTTAATGCCCATATGGGTCTAGTTAATGCCCATATGGGTCCAATTAATTCCAAAATGGATCCAATAAATGCCCACATGGGTCCAATTAATGACCGCATGGGTTAAATTAATGCCCACATGGGTCCTATTAATGCCCAAGTGGGTTCAATTAATGCCCATATGGGTCTAAAAATGCCCATGGCAATGCTGGCAGGGAATCCCCACAGAGTTTAATAATAGCACCAGGACACAAGTTTATATAATTTCTCTCTTCTGGGATCGCCGCCTAAAAACACGACTTGAAGCATCCTTTCAAATATCTCAATACAAAATCATGTCAAAAATTCAAACCATTTTAAGCGCAATCATGATTATAGCGGATCAAAATATGCTTCACCATCCAGGTGCATCCTGGGAGAGGAAGTGGTGCATGAGGTTATTTTGGTAAAAGCGGAAAAGCAGAAACTAGCCGTTAGTTTTCAAGTGCAACTCAAAGTGAATGGTCGATGATGGTCCTACCGTCTCCGAAAAGCAGCGCAGCGTTACTGATCATCGCTTCCGCTATGGAACTCTGCACTCCAGTTGTCAGGATGTTTTGCCTGGAAGCAGATGCAACGACAACCAAATAAAAGAGACAACGAAAATTTACATCCAATCCTTCATTCACAAAAGTAAACAAGTTTACATGCAATGTAACAAGTTTCAATTAATAAATCTAATCTATTAATTTAACAATTTATTAATACGTGTTTTATTAATTTACTAATTTATTAATAAATATTTATTAATTTAATAATTAATAAATTGCCCATGTCTAGAATATGAGATAGTCAAGACACAGTCGATGGAACTAAAACAATGAGGTTATATTGGGGCTGTAGACTTTGTTCT
This sequence comes from Allolobophora icterica, assembly GCA_963556255.1. Lineage (NCBI taxonomy): Eukaryota > Metazoa > Annelida > Clitellata > Crassiclitellata > Lumbricidae > Allolobophora > Allolobophora icterica. The sequence goes on along the minus strand of OY744606.1, from coordinate 78,140,296 downwards.
CTTAGATTAGATTAATGTTTAATATAAATGATACAAAGCAACAATAGACTTCTATAATTATGGACTGATGACATAATTATGAAGTCATTAGATTAGTTTAGATTAATAGTAACAATAGACTGATATATGAAACAGGGTGGCTGGTTGATTGGGTGGCTGGCTCTCTGGTTGACTGGCTGGCTGGTTGACTGGCTCTCTGGTTGACTGGCTAACTCCATATAACAGCTTATTCACTGCAAATATCTTAGGTAAACTATATGAACCGTTGATAAATGGAGTGTGTGAAATGTAAATATATATATTTTTCTATTGAGACTGTATGGCCTTGACCCTGTTAATTTTTCAAGAATTGATCGGGTGAGACCCTTCACCACCGCTGCCTCTTTGATTGGGTGTCACGCCATTTAAGGTCCCCGACGGCTCCCCGTGCACGATTCGTGCTAGCCGGAGATTTGTAAATGTCTGGAGAGAGAGGGGGATAGAGAGACGGACAGACAGAGGAAGACAGAGAGAGATAGAGAGCGAGAGACAGTGACAGAGACAGACTAATCCTAAACAGACAGACAGACAAGGGGAGACAGAGACAGACAGAAACAGAGAGAGAGAGAGAGAGACAGACAGACAGACAGACAGACAGATAGAGAACAAGACAGACATACAGAGACAAACAGACAGGGAGAAAGAAACAGAGAAACAGACAGACAGACAGACACACACACAGACAGCGAGACAGACACAGAGACAGATGGATAGACAGAGAGACAGAGACAGAGACTAAACCAGGCATGAAGAAAGCTCATCGTCATTATCAGTCTAGTGTCGGTCATGCTCAGATAAGAAAAGAATTGTTAATTGAAATCCAAATAAATGTCACACAATGTATCATTTACCCATCACCATTTCTTGACCACAGGAGGTTTGGACCAACAACGATCGCCAAGTTCGTTGGTGACATCTTATTCACTTCCGCATTGTCCGCTAGCCTCGCCAAAAACTGTATTAAATGCCTACAAAAACATTCAATGTTTCCATGTGTCTATACAAGGGTATCCATCTGGGGTATCCATCTGGGGTATCCCTCTGGAGTATCCATCTGCGGTATCCCTCTGGATTATCCATCTGGGGTATCCCTCTGGATTATCCATCTGGGGTATCCCTCTGGAGTATCCATCTGGGGTATCCATCTGGGGTATCCATCTGGGGTATCCCTCTGGAGTATCCATCTGCGGTATCCCTCTGGATTATCCATCTGGGGTATCCCTCTGGATTATCCATCTGGGGTATCCCTCTGGAGTATCCATCTGGGGTATCCATCTGGGGTATCCATCTGGGGTATCCCTCTGGAGTATCCATCTGGGGAAACCTCTGGATTATCCATCTGGGATATCCGTCTGGAGTATCCGTCTGGGGTATCCATCTGGGTATACGACGGTTTGGTGGTAAGCGTTTGGACTCTGTCAATCAATTTAAGTGCCTACAAAACATTAACTGTTTCTAAACGTTTATAATCGTAATCATAAATTTATATAGTGCCACTTCAAGAGAATCTCATCAGAGGACCAAGGGTATCCACTTGGGATGTAGATACATGTAGTTTAGTGGTTAGCGTGCTGGACTGTCAATCGGCAGGTTGGGGGTTCTGATCCCCTCCTGAGCAGGAAGATCTTTAGGACATATCATCGGTACAAAGATCAGGCAGTGAGGCAGGGAGAAGACTGGCCATCTTATATATGCCAAGGCTAAGAAAACGAAATTACTAAAACTTTAAACCCATGGCTGCCTCTCGGATTGTTAGGTTAGTGCTATTTAATGACACAGTGTCACAAGAAAGATGGGTATCGCCCTCCTACTTTATCCAGTCTTGGGACTGGCACTGCCAGACTATGGTTTGTGGCGAAATTCGCCTCTTGGGGTTAGTTAGCTCAAGAGATTTATCTTCTTCTAAGAGACTTCTTGACCATGTGAAGAATGCGCCATCTCTGGAGACATTCAAGTCACAGCTCAAGAGCTATCGTTTTAAAGTAAGGTATGACTGTCAATGATTTTTCAACTCATACAAATCGTCTTATTATTATTATTATTATTATTGCTATTATTATTATTAGATATCATTATTATTATTATTATTATTATTATTATTATTATTATTATTATTATTATTATTATTATTATTATTATTATTATTATTATTATTATTATTATTATTATTATTATTATTATTATTATTTATTCACTTCACTTGTTAAGTCTTGAAGTGAACTTGTAGTCAAAGTCATACATAATCATATCATACTTAATCATAATCATCCACAATAATAATCATACATATTCGGTAAGTCAGAGATATTAGAAGTCACGCTACAGAGGGTAAAAAGACTGAAACCTTAATCCTAATCTGAAATAATAATTGCATTTTACATTAGCACCATTCCCAGAGAATCTCATCAGAGACGCTCCAGGTAGTAGAGCTACACTTGCATCTAACTTACTTTAGGTTATCGAAGTACAACGGTTTCATCTTCCTCAGAATGCTAGCGATGGCCTTTAACCTCTGGTCTGGTGGACTGGAACAAAATTGCAGGCAGATAAAAAAAATTAATAAACAAAAAGGCATATTTTCAGACATATTACTATCACCAAAAATGCAGAATGCACATCGTGTAATGCATCTAAATCAATCACTCGTTTCCTAAACCGTGATATGTGAGAAGTACACTGGATCTGTAAAGCCTTGCTAATCCACCGTAGTCTGCCTCTCTGCTTCTGGACTGATCTCCTGGAATCCCTGGATATTGATCTGATTATAACTTGGTTAGGGGGTGCTCGATAGTATAGTGGTTAGAATGTCAATCAAGAGGTTACAGGTTCAAATCCCCTCCTGGGCAGAAATTTCTGGGTATCCATCAGAAATTTGGTTATGGATTTCTGCTCCACCTGCGCCCCCTTGCCAACTCAGCTATAATGAGTACACTGACCGTACACTGTTGGTCGGAAGATGAAATGGCGAGGGAAAGGAATGGCCACCCGCCCTCATATGCCGAGGCTAACAGTTCATACCCATGGCTGCCTTACACTGGCTCAATAGAAGTAACTAATTAATAATCCAGTGATTGTAAAACAAATATGGATAATATGGTTCAAAACATTTGTCCTTGCACCTCAGATTCAGTGCAATAAATAGGAAATAAATAAACAGTTAACACACTGCACGCAAGGTACGAGTTAACTCGTATGTCATTTCACGGGTCTAGGTGCGACGTACGAGATAACTCGTATCTCAGTATACATCATTTCCACAGCGTCTATAGGCATATCCAGCATGCTGGCAATCCATTCTGCCGCGTCTCTCTTACTACTATGGTGAGTACTGCCATCTGATGAATAGCGAAGCAAATTTTTAAATTTTATTTTTAAGTTTTATTGTAACTGCAGCCATTAGACAACGCATATGTGCACTGTCAGACGTCAGCGTTCTGGTAGTTATATCTTCGCGTAATATAAATATTATGTTCTAAACATTCTTGATCCCATATAATATCCTACTAATGTATGTTTTCCTCATCTGGCTATCGAATATTTTGATGATGTTTGCAACACGCGTGAACAGCGCAAAGAAACGCGCTATATTTGCGGCGCGTGTCGCGGCGTGGGCTTCTATAGCCTTCACGCTTCAATGATTATCATTCAAATGCAGACTTTTAGTCAGTTTACTGTAGAGTAGAGTAGAGTAAAAAGCAGTTTATTTGCATTTTCATTCATTTATGTAGATTTTCAGAGTTACTGTCGATAATAAGTGACAATGGCCGTTGATATCCGATATCCTTACATTACCGATAATTGATTACAGGTCTGTACGCGTAATGGTAATAATTTGGCCCGCTGCCAACGTGTTAAGCAAAACCAGACAAAATGAAGTTTAATTACAAAATACAGCAAAAGTTAAAAGCGACCTAGAAGGTATGTTTTATGAAACTGGAACACACATACTGAGGCATACAGAAAAACAGACAAACAGAGGGATAGATGAACAGATAAAATGTTGAGTTGAAGTTTAAACTAAACCAGAGAGAACTTACAGTTGCGAAGCTTCTGCCCAATCATCGTACAGGTCAAAGGTGAGTAACGGTTCCGGTAATTCTCGAAGGTAAAGCTTCAGCACACCTGACCAGGTAAAACAATGCATTTCATCAGCCGCATCCTCAAGAGGAACAGCAGCACCACCCACCCGATAGCGCATTGGATAACATCTGGCGTAGAGTGCGAGAGGTGCAGAGATCGAGTCCCATAGGCGGACATGCTTTGCAGGCTGCAATTTGCGCCGTGTATTGCAGGCTGTCTGTTCTGTTAGTAGTTAAGATTTATCGCATAACATGTACATGTACAGCGCAGTGCGTTTGCAGGCGCTTAATTAAAGAATAAATATTAAATATTATATTAATATTATTATCTTATCGAACAGTTATTGCACTACATTATTAATTATTATTAATTAATTGAGAGCAACATGCATCAGTCAGCAAAGTAGCTCAGTGCTAGACCATTAAGAGCCAGGTATACAAAGAAAGGATCTTTTAAACACCTGGTTCCGACCTGGAAAAAATATAACGTAACTCTGAAGGCAAAAGAAGACAGCAGTTGTGAAGAAGCCTGTAACTAGATCTCATACAATACAATACAATATCTGATATTGTATCTGATATTGCCCTCCTTCCAAAGATCAGAAGTGCATATGACCATACGACAGAACATCAATGGAGCTGAGCAATTGTGAGTGAAGGACCTGCTCTAGATCCCAACACAGTAACTGCCTCAGGCAAGGCTCAAACCCGTACTCTCTGCATTACAAAGCAATCACTTTAACCAACAGGCCACAGTGTCACCACTGTATAGTCGAGTTTGCTAGGGATGCACTTGGAAACAGCCACTGGGGACTCCCTAGTTTTCTTGCTGCCAGCAAGCCCACATGGAGACCATACAGGACTTGAATTCCCAAATGAAACCCGCATAAAGATGAGTCGCATCTAATACTGAAATTCGATGTAAAATCCGTGAGACCTACTTGCTACGCAGTGAGGATCGGTCATGTATTCATCCATGTCAACCATTCCAGCGTCAAAAGCCGCCTAAGCACAACAAACAATGTTCTGTTAACAACATATATTCCGACATCGTTTGCCATTAACGTTTGTTAACAACATATGTTATAACATCATTTACCTAAACATTTTTAACATGAAATGTCACATCATTTTCCTAAATTATTTCTTAACATAATATGTCAAATAGTTTCTGTAACTTTTCCCCACAGTTAAGCCCCTCTTCTGAAGATCTGAGCCAGAAGCCCAACAGTTGTGGCCCCACAATTGATCCCCTCTTCTGAAGATCTGGGCCAGAAGCCTCTGCAAATGTGGTCCCACAGTTAAGCCCTCTTCTGAAGATCTGGGCCAGAAGCCTCTGCAAATGTGGTCCCACAGTTAAGCCCCTCTTCTGAAGATCTGGGCCAGATGCCTCTGCAAATGTGGTCCCACAGTTAAGCCCTCTTCTGAAGATCTGGGCCAGAAGCCTCTGCAAATGTGGTCCCACAGTTAAGCCCCTCTTCTGAAGATCTGGGCCAGATGCCTCTGCAAATGTGGTCCCACAGTTAAGCCCCTCTTCTGAAGATCTGGGCCAGATGCCTCTGCAAATGTGGTCCCACAGTTAAGACCCTCTTCTGAAGATCTGGGCCAGAAGCCCCTGCAAATCTGGTCCAACAGTTAAGACTCTCTTTTGAAGATCTGGGCCAGAAGCCCTTGCATATGTGGTCCCACAGTTAAGACCCTCTTCTGAAGATATGGGCCAGAAGCCCCTGCAAATGTGGCCCCATAGTTATGGCTCTATGGGTGTGCATACACCTGTCGATAGGGTCACATGGCTTTGTGTTCATCTTACCTTCAATAACTTCAGTTTTGACGCTCCACCCGCAATTCGAAACAAGCCCTAAACCAAAGACAACATCCGAATTAATTAAATGCATCTACTGCAGTGTATTGTTTGGGAATGTATTGTAATCCATTGCATTGTACTGCACTGTATTGTTTTATATCACATTACAATGTAATCGCACTGCATGATATCATAACATAAAATTATTCTATTGTATCGTATATGGTATGGTATGGTCATATTGGTTTGTATCGTATATTGTATTGTATCGTATCAATCATACTACACGGTATTGTATCATATCATATTGCATCATATATGGTATGGTCACGTCATATTGGTTTGTATCGTATAATATTGTATTGTATCGGATCAATCATACTACACAGTATTGTATTGTATCCTATTGTACCTCATAATATAGCATGGTATATTGTATTGTATCATACTGTTGTATCATATCCTATTGTACAGTAATGTATTGCATTACATTGCATTGAATTGTATCATATTAAGTCGTACTGTAACATGACCTGCGTCTATAATCCAACGACTGTGGCTTTAAGCTAGCTGAGTAGACTCTGTGCTACAACAATGAACAGGTTATTTGTGCGAACCTGTCTTGCGCCTCGGAGTCAGTAAACAAACTAATATTGTCATATAAAAAGACAATCTTATGCCTAATGCTAAACTATTGCTATCATTACTATTATTATCATTATTATTATTAATTATTATTAATCAGATATCTATATTCTGCTAATTAATAGTTCATCTCCAAGGTGTGGGTGGCAGGAAAAAGATAAGTCTTCAGTTCTTTGTGGAAGGCGATCTGAGAAAGAGCAGGGTCCCTCAAAGCTGGTGTTAGTGAATTTGGCAGATGTGGACCATGGTGCGAATAAACACAGGCGCCAAAAGTCTCTCTTGAGTACAACGGAAAAAACAGCTGATCTCAAGTATGTACTATCATAAAAGATAATGACTGGCTGTTAGTAAGCCATATTCCTTGGACAGTTTATACCACATTATCATAACACCAAGTACATACTACTATAGTGTATTCTATTATCTGCTACTTAACTGCAAAAGTCCACCTTCAAGAAGGTGTCTTCAGGCCCTGCCACGTTATTGATGCCACAGACATACTGTCTAAAGTGCTAATGGATGCTGAGAATTGCTATGAAAACTGTAAGGCTAGCCACAGGGACGTCATTAAGGGGGAAGGAGGCATTTCCCCCACCAATAGCTATGGAACACATGGCTATGGAACAGCTGTGGCTATGGAAAACATAGCTATGGAACAGCTATGGCTATGGAACATATGGCTATGGATCTGTGTTGTCAGATTGAGGTGTTTTCTCCAGAGGTGCTATATAAATGATTGGTTATGATTACAGTTACGAAATGGAGGTACCTCCTGCTCAAGGCCTTCTTCATTGAGTGCCTTGATGGATTCTCTGATCACAGTTGCAATCGGTTGCTTAGTCAAAAGGAGATGGTCCTCAAGGGAACAGCCGAAGACGGGTCGCTGAGCGTTCTGTTCTGTTAATCAAATCACATCTATTTCTTAATCAAATCAACTGCAAACCTAGTATGTTCTGTTACTCAAATCACCTCTATTTCTTAATCAAATCAACTGCAAACCTAGTATGTTCTGTTAATCAAATCACCTCTATTTCTTAATCAAATCAACTGCAAACCTAGTCTGTTCTGTTAATCAAATCACCTCTATTTCTTAATCAAATCAACTGTAAACCTAGTCTGTTCTGTTAATCAAATCACCTCTATTTCTTAATCAAATCAACTGTAAACCTAGTCTGTTCTGTTAATCAAATCACATCTATTTCTTAATCAAATCAACTGCAAACCTAGTATGTTCTGTTAATCAAATCACATCTATTTCTTAATCAAATCAACTGCAAACCTAGTATGTTCTGTTACTCAAATCACCTCTATTTCTTAATCAAATCAACTGCAAACCTAGTATGTTCTGTTAATCAAATCACCTCTATTTCTTAATCAAATCAACTGCAAACCTAGTCTGTTCTGTTAATCAAATCACCTCTATTTCTTAATCAAATCAACTGTAAACCTAGTCTGTTCTGTTAATCAAATCACCTCTATTTCTTAATCAAATCAACTGTAAACCTAGTATGTTCTGTTACTCAAATCACCTCTATTTCTTAATCAAATCAACTGTAAACCTAGTCTGTTCTGTTAATCAAATCACATCTATTTCTTAATCAAATCAACTGTAAACCTAGTCTGTTCTGTTAATCAAATCACCTCTATTTCTTAATCAAATCAACTGTAAACCTAGTCTGTTCTGTTAATCAAATCACCTCTATTTCTTAATCAAATCAACTGCAAACCTAGTCTGTTCATATCTATTTCTTAATCAAATCAACTGTAAACCTAGTCTGTTCATATCTATTTCTTAATCAAATCAACTGTAAACCTAGTCTGTTCTGTTAATCAAATCACCTCTATTTCTTAATCAAATCAACTGTAAACCTAGTCTGTTCTGTTAATCAAATCACCTCTATTTCTTAATCAAATCAACTGTAAACCTAGTCTGTTCTGTTAATCAAATCACCTCTATTTCTTAATCAAATCAACTGCAAACCTAGTCTGTTCATATCTATTTCTTAATCAAATCAACTGCAAACCTAGTCTGTTCATATCTATTTCTTAATCAAATCAACTGTAAACCTAGTCTGTTCTGTTAATCAAATCACCTCTATTTCTTAATCAAATCAACTGCAAACCTAGTCTGTTCATATCTATTTCTTAATCAAATCAACTGTAAACCTAGTCTGTTCTGTTAATCAAATCACCTCTATTTCTTAATCAAATCAACTGCAAACCTAGTATGTTCTGTTAATCAAATCACCTCTATTTCTTAATCAAATCAACTGCAAACCTAGTATGTTCTGTTACTCAAATCACCTCTATTTCTTAATCAAATCAACTGTAAACCTAGTCTGTTCTGTTAATCAAATCACATCTATTTCTTAATCAAATCAACTGTAAACCTAGTCTGTTCTGTTAATCAAATCACCTCTATTTCTTAATCAAATCAACTGCAAACCTAGTCTGTTCTGTTAATCAAATCACATCTATTTCTTAATCAAATCAACTGTAAACCTAGTCTGTTCTGTTAATCAAATCACATCTATTTCTTAATCAAATCAACTGTAAACCTAGTATGTTCTGTTAATCAAATCACCTCTATTTCTTAATCAAATCAACTGTAAACCTAGTCTGTTCTGTTAATCAAATCACATCTATTTCTTAATCAAATCAACTGTAAACCTAGTCTGTTCTGTTAATCAAATCACCTCTATTTCTTAATCAAATCAACTGTAAACCTAGTCTGTTCTGTTAATCAAATCACCTCTATTTCTTAATCAAATCAACTGCAAACCTAGTCTGTTCATATCTATTTCTTAATCAAATCAACTGTAAACCTAGTCTGTTCTGTTAATCAAATCACCTCTATTTCTTAATCAAATCAACTGCAAACCTAGTCTGTTCATATCTATTTCTTAATCAAATCAACTGTAAACCTAGTCTGTTCTGTTAATCAAATCACCTCTATTTCTTAAATCACATCTATATCTTAATCAAATCAACTGTAAACTGCAGACCTGTGATGAGTTTTTCTTGAAGCGACGCTTCATGTATCTCATATTACAACTACATTTACAAAATCAGTCGATGGCCACTTAATGTGAAATCGCAATAAAAATCATGATCTGTTGGAGAATCCAGGTTGAAAGCTGATAGAAAACAAATGGAAGGAGACAAGTATTGTGTACCTATTAACTTAATTTCTGGTAGAACGTTCTGGAGTGCCACCGTCGCATCTGAATGATATTTCAATTGCGATTCAATCAACTGAAAAAACAACAGTAAAAACGGTTTACCCTTCATATAATAATAATAATCTTTTTCTTTATTAATCCAAACCGACAAACGCAGTAAGATTACATTGATACATGACAGTACAATTAATTAGAAATATCTTACCTAAACACACTTTATGGCAGCCATGCAAGGCGCCCGCCCGAGGGGGGTTGCGGGAATCGAACCGCGTACTGCTGCTCTCCTGCTGCTCTCCTGGCCATGAGTGTTACCATTACTCTATCCACCTACCCAATCAGCCAAGTTCCCACTCAATAGCTGAACAGAACCCTTTCCCTATGTTCCTTTCTCACCTTAAGACTCCTCTTTTCAGCTGTGCTGGAGTCGGAAGCACATCCGAGTAGTTCTCCTTGAAGAGGTGCTATATAAATGTCCGATAAGAATGAAATATGATTTTCCACTCATTAAAATCAGGTTTAATTTGTGCTGTGCACAATAGTGTAGTGGTTACCATTCTGGACTGTCGACCGAGAGGTTGAAGGTTCAAATCCCGCCAGGTCAAAAATTTGAGTAAAGATTTCTGCTCAACCTGCACCTCTAGTTAACTCAGCTATAGTGAGTACCCTGACCGTACACTGTCGGTGGGAAGATGAGATGGCAAGGGAGAGGACTGGCAACACGCCCACATATGCAGGGGCTGAGAAAATGAAGTTGCTAACACTTCATACCCATGACTACCTCTGAAGATAGCATAAGGGAATGCTCTTTGAATGTTATTTACTTGCGCAGAGGTTTAGCTTTTAATACAAGTAATCAAGATTACTGTTTTATTTACGTTTTTAAGATAAGCATAACTCTGAACATCATACACATCTAAAAAAGCTGCATTACACTTACAGTTTACATTACAATTACAGTTTACACTACAGCTACAGTTTACATTACAACTACAGTTAACAGACTGATCTTCTGGATGTTGATCTGATTACAGCTTGGTTTTGGTGCATTAGACACTGGCGCAATAGAAGTTACTAATTACAATTACAGTTTATATTACAACTACAGTCTACTGATACTCAAACGCTACAGTTTACATTACAACTACAGTTAACAGACTGATCTTCTGGATGTTGATCTGATTACAGCTTGGTTTTGGTGCATTAGACACTGGCGCAATAGAAGTTACTAATTACAATTACAGTTTATATTACAACTACAGTCTACTGATACTCAAACGCAACACAGTACTTACGTAAGTGAAAATTTTACTCAGCTCTCCCTCTCTTGCGTGGAAATTAAACATTTCTATGGCAAGTTGATCCTGAAAACATTGCAAAGTGAATTATTAGAAGCCGGTAAGCAAATTACATTATAGTACTTTTCTTAACTAAACCCTGATGCTCCTCTTGCAATCCCTGTTCACGCATGTCACTACAACATAAAGCAAAAATGTTCATGCAGCTGTTCCATCTTCTTATCATACCCATGATTACAACTTGGTTTACCTGAACATGGCTTGGTTTACCTGATTACAGTTTGGTTTACCTGATTACAGCTCGGTTTACTTGATTACAGTTTAGTTTATCTGATTATTTCACTTGTTTTACCTGATTGTGGCTTGTTTACTTGATTATGGCTTGGTTTTACCTGGATATAACTTGCTTTACCTAATTATGGCTTGGTTTTACTTGATTATGACTTGGTTTTACCTGAATATAGCTTGCTTTACCTAATTATGGCTTGGTTGAACTGATCATGGCTTGGTTTTACCTGAATATAGCTTGCTTTACCTGATTATGGCTTGGTTTACTTGATTATGACTTGGTTTTACCTGAATATAGCTTGCTTTACCTGATTATGGCTTGGTTGAACTGATCATGGCTTGAATAGATGATCATGTCACATGTGACAAGTAAGCAGACAAACAAACAAGCAAGCACACATACAAGCAGACAGACACACAAGCAGACAGATGAACAAACATCTGGGCCACTGTAATAATAAGAGTATCAGCTTCATATAGCTCCAGCATATGTACAGCTCACTTTATACTGCTCCAATTTGTTAGCAGCTTCTTCCATGTCCTCGAGTGCTTGAGTCGCCCTCTTAGTACCCTCCGATGATCTGTCCTGTAGAACCGTCTGTCTCGTACTATGCCTACAGAAATTCATCAACAGATGTAATGTAAAGTCAGGTAACTCATCATCAGTGTATTGTACTGTATTACATCTCTTGATTTATACAGCTCCTCCTACAGAGCTCCAAGAAAATAGAAGTTTCAGCAGAGTTCTTCTTACACAGGCACGCGCGTTAAAACCTCCAGTCCTTGACCCTCATTACTTAGTTCTTCATTACTTAGTTCTTCAGTCCATAGTCTTCAGTCCTTAGTCCTCCAATCCTCAGTCCTCTAGCCCTTAGTCCTCTATTCTTCACACGAACGTCTTAAAATAAATTAAAATTAAGAAATAAATAAAAAGAGAAATCAGAAAGGTTTCCAACCGATCTATTTGTTTCTTTCCTGGGTAAAACCTGATACCAACCGAGAAAGGCTTTTAGCTGATAGATTTTGTCTGCTTCCGGAAAAACTTACCGAGACTTGAGACTTTCGACCTCCTGTACCTGTTTGGTGACCTGTTTGCGTAATTTCATGATGGCTGGAATGTCTCTCTGTGCGGAAACATCAACAGAACATTCTTTACTCATTGTATTGTATTGTATTGTATTGTATATGGGCATTTATAAAGCGCCTCTCGCGGCATAGACCATTCAGAGGCGCTCATTGTAAATCGTAATCGTAATCTCCAGTTAATCAAAAGCGTCACTCTAAAGCTAAACGCTAAGCACCAGCTTATTCACGAGCGCTGTGTCATATCCGAGGGGTTGTCCAGAGGCCGATGTCCATTGGTGGTCCGAGTCCGGTTGCCACACAGACCAGGGAGAGACAGAGCAGCTGTTATGGCGGGTTTCACCGAGGACTGAATACCATTTTTTACTGACATTGTGCGACTTTTTCACTGTTGTAAGCATTGGTTGTCTCGTGCTAATAAAGATATAAGTACTTACCATATGCTCTGTATAGACCAGTAAATATAATGCAAACCTCATTAAAAGGAGTGACTTCTTGGATATGCCAATCCAACTCTTTCTTTAAATTTATGTGTATTAATTAAATTTAGTCCCCTTCAATTCAATAGAGCAGTTTAAAAGACAGACAGACACTTTTGTTTAAATGAAATTTGTGATCACTGAAAAGAAGTTCATATTTAGGTAACTAATGCTCACAAACAGCTGGAAAAGTAACGTAATCGTAAACTCCAAATTTCTAAAGCGCTATTCGAGAGTCAAGCGCAGGGCACCAGCTTATTCACGAGTGCTACGTCGTGTCTGAGGGGTTGTCCAGAGATCGATGTCCAGTGGAGATTGGAGTCCGGCTTCCAGAGAGAGGAGGCAGAACAGCTGCTAAGGCGGGCTTCACTGAGGATGAGGAAGCTTGAAAGGCGGAGGATTGGATGGATTAGGGCGGCAGGAATTTTTCAATAGGTGGGGGACTTTAATTTGGAGTGGAAAGCCTTTGAGGTGATAAGCAGAGGAGCCTGAGGCAGAGAGTGGTGATGTTGGTGGGGGTACTGAGAATTTTAGTTATCCAGAGGAAGCACTCAACAAACAACAAACACAATGAACGAAATAAGAAATACACAAATTTAATAATATTTTAATTTAACATTTACTATTTTATTTAACTCAAGAAGAAGCAGAAGAAGAATAAGAAGTGTTTACCTCAAGTAAAGTCTGAAGCGGTTGAAGTACGCTGAGCTCCACATTGTCCTCGTAATTCACGAGCAGGTTCGCCAGCTCACCTTCGACATTTCCACATTTCGACAACGTCTGCCTGTGAGCAAGAGAATGACGTCACATAAAGCTCAATGGAAAACCCCAAGCTATTTTTAAGTTGAGGCTCACTGTCAATATAATGTTTGCCTGTGAGCAAGAGAATGATGTCATACAAGCTCAATGGAAACCCCATGCTATTTTTAAGTAGGGGTGGCTCACTGCTAATATGTTCTACCATCACTTCGGTGTTCGGGATTGGAATTACAATTTCAGTGGACACTATCGCAGCTTTTGAGAGGAAGCTTTGAAGAATTTGCCACTGATTATGTGCTGGCATTTGGCAGTGGTTCTGACTAGGATAAAATGTCTTCTTAACAATGTAAACCCAGGTTATGAATATGTTTACATAATATTATAAGGCTATTAAGTATTACAGGTTAACTTGCAGTGGGTCTAGCACAGACTACACATTTTCTGAAACAATTAAAACCCTTGTTATGTTACGTTATGCTGCTGTCATCATGTTATGCAACATGGTGTTATATTGTTATGTTAATCTGTTATGTTGTCATGATTGTAATGTTATTATGTTATGTTATTATGTGATGTTATGCTGTTGTGTTATTGCAATGTTGTCATATGTTATGTTATGTTACTGTGTTATGTTATGCGATAACGGTACGTTATGTATGTATGTATGTATGTATGTATCTATGTATGTATGTATGTATGTATCTATGTGTGTGTGTGTGTGTGTGTATGTAAGTATGAATGCATCAGGACAAGTAGTCATATAGCGCATATTTAAGTACGTTACAAAAGCGTTGTAATGTCATCTTATACTCCGTTACGTTATTTAATTATGTTATGTAATTTAATGTTATGTTAATAATTATTATTAAGGAGCTTTTATGTAGCGCCCCTTCAAGGTGATCTACTCAGGAGCGCTCCTAGTCCAACCACGGCCGAAGAGAATAATACATCATGCTAAACCCCTAACCCGTGACATAAGCTTCTCAGCCTCTCTGTCTGTTTTCCACAAATGCTTGAAGACCATTCTGTTTGATCATGGTTTCATTGTGTTAGGTCGGGAGAACCTCTGATGAGTATCTCTTGAAGTGGAGCTATATAAATTTGCAATTACCATTGCCATTAAGTCCCCTTCTCATAGGACCTTGACCGTCTAGGAATCATTCCCAAGGTCCCTGCTCCCAAGGCTACCATCCACGGACCCACAAAACCTTTAAGGAACAATCATTCCGACGCTTTATAGCTGTTTGCCTTATCTGTGCTTCAATCGAAAGATTCATCAAAACCAGGCACATCCTCTAGAACCCCAATTTACGACATGTCCCCATGTCAACAGAGGGGCCCAGCATCAAAGGGTCCGCTGTGTGGACAAAGCCAGGCAAACAATGAATAAAAGACGAGAGATTACGGGAATGTGGACGCAAATAAAAACCGCAACAACAGATGTGAATATTGATCTGAACATGAAAATCAGATGAAAACATCAAAGTGCAGAACAACGAAAAACAATGCGTTTTAAAATCAAAATTTAAAATATAACGTTCACGAATAATTTATTGGTTTTGGGAGGCATTTGACACGAGCAAAATAAATATTTTGTCACATATTACATATGTACATTACTACATGTAAGTGAACGCTTCGTTCATTCACTCATTGAGTTATTCATTCATTAATTCACAGATTCATTCATTCGTTCCTTCATTCATTCATCCATTTATTCATCGAATTTTCATGAACTGATCCCAAAAAAATGTCAACAAAAGAAAATACAGTTTGACATGAAATATCAGTGTGGTGGGGACGAACCATATTGTATTGTATTGTATCTGAAATAAATAGGATAAATGAATAGGTGGGAAAAATAGGCAACTAAATAGGTGGAAACACCTGAATAAATAGGTGAAATAAATTGGTGAAATAGGCGAAATAAATAGGTGGAAAGAAACTGAAATGAATAGGTGAAATAAATAGCTGATTAAATAGGTGATTGGTGACAGTAATTCACCTTGTGACCAGTTTCTAATCATATCTTCATCGCACGTGCACACACCCACACACACACACACACACACACACACACACACACACACACACACACACACACACACACACACACACACACACACACACACACACACACACACACACACACACACACACACACACACACACACACACACACACACACACACACACACACACACACACACACACACACACACACACACACACACACACACACACACACACACACACACACACACACACACACACACACACACACACACACACACACACACACACACACACACACACACACACACACACACACACACACACACACACACACACACACACACACACACACACACACACACACACACACACACACACACACAGACACACAAACACACACACATCTACACACACAAGCAAACATATTTGCACAGGCGTTGTTGTTTTTTTCCTTCATCTCTTTTTTACTAATGAAAATTGATCTGTATACCTTAGTTGGAATACATGTGTACTGATAGTTAAGTTCTTTAGTTAAGAGATCTATTATAGTTTCTTTTACCTGTTGACCATATAACTTGACTGATGTTACCGATCAAAGTATTGATTGTGCTGCCATACTTGTATTATGATAAATGTTAACTAGGTGGCCCTGCTAAGCAGGATCAAGATCCCTTTTGGGTCTCCTCTTGTTGCCAAAGTTCAAACTTTATGTTGTATTTTCCTTGTACTTCAAATGGCTTCAATAAAAGGATTGATTGATTGATTGATTGATTGATTGATTGATTGATTGATTGATACACACAAAAGCACACACACTTAAATGCATACTTTATTTTGCAACTCAATATCAGGAATGGAAGTTATCGTAATCATGTGCCAGTTAGGGCGCTCGACTGATAACATGGAGACTACTGGTTCAAGCCACGTCCGACGCATTTACTGTGTAAGGACCTTGATCAAGTCAACTGTAACATTGCCGTGGTTGGGCTGGGAGCGCTTCTGAGTTGGTAACTTGAGGGGCCACTATTTTAAATTTTTCAAAATGAACGAATGAATGAAAGTCCTTCACTCACAATTGCTCTGCGCCATCGATATTCTGTTGTACAGTCATGTGCAATTCAGGGCTTTAGAAGGAGAGCATTATCAAATACAGTGGTAATGTATTGTATGAAATACAGTTGTATGGTATTGTATGAAATACAGTTGTAATGTATTGTATCATAAACTCTGAATTCCGCACGGCGGACCCTTTGATGCTGGGCCCCTCTGTTGACATGGGGACATGTCATAAATTGGGGTTCTAGAGGATGTGCCTGGTTTTGATGAATCTTTCGACTGAAGCACAGATAAGGCAAACAGCTCGAAAGCTTATGAATGATTGTTCCTTAAAGGTTTTGTGGGTCCGTGGATGGTAGCCTTGGGAGCAGGGACCTTGGGAATGATTCCTAGACGGTCAAGGTCCTCTGAGAAGGGGACGTAATGGTAATGGTAATTGCAAATTTATATAGCTCCACTTCAAGAGAGACTCATCAGAGGCAATTGCGACGTAACACAGTGAAACCACGATTGAACAAAATGGTCTTCAAGCGTTTGAGGAAAAGAGGCAAAGAGATGCTGAGGAGTTCATGTCACGGGTAAAAGGGGTTTAGCATGATGTATTAACATAACATTACATTACATAACATAATTAAACAACATAATGTATCATAAACTCTGAATTCCTAAAGTGCTACTTTAAAGTGAAGCACAGGGCATGATGCTCACGAGTGCTGGTTCAGCGCTTAAGTTAAAGTAAATGGATTGCTTTTAACCTGATCGCCTCTTTGTCATCAAATGCAGCGGAGGATTCAATCAGCTGTTTCGACAGAGCCGATTCGGGCAGTTTCTTCTAAAAGACACAACAAAGAGACATCGTTGCAATGACAATGGAACTGCAGTTACTTTTCAGTTTACCTTCTGCCATCAACATTATTATTGTTGTTGTTGTTGCTGCTGCTGCTGCTGCTGCTGCTACTACTACTACTACTACTACTACTAATACTACTACTACTACTACTACTAATACTACTACCACTACTACTGGTACAACTACTTCTACTACTACCTATATCAGTATTATTGTTATTAATATCATCAGCATTATTATTATTATTGCTTGAGAACCATTTTGTTCAATCGTAGTTTCATTGTGTGAGGTCAGTAAAGCCTCTGATGCATCTCTGTTGAAGATGCGCTATATAAATTTGCAATTGCAATTACAATTGTTATTATCATTAATTAGGAACCTCTATATCATGAGCGTCTAATGCACAAGGCAGGGATGGCGAGCCTATAGCACGTGTGCCCAAAGTGGCATGTGTTCAAATTTTTTGGGCACGCGGAATTTAGAGCGTCCCCCAAAATATCAAACTTACAAATACAAAATCTTTGTTGGAATCAACATTTTCTTGTTTGAAGGATGTTATTTTAACACCATTCAAAAACAATCTTTGAAATAATGTCTTTAATTCATTTTTTTTACGATTTGTTAGCTAAAACCTATATGGGAAAAATAATTATATACTGTGCAATATTCCGAAGGGCACGCGACGTTATTTTTAAAAATGAGTTAGCAGTATTTTGGCACGCACCTTAAAAAACGTTCACCACCCCTGGCATAAGGCATTAACTGATGGCACATAAACACCAAGTCATAATTAGGTCAATACCCAGACAGACAGGAATCCTACAGTGGACAATGATTGACAGCTATAATGGTCACAGTTATTGCATTTCGCTTAATGTTTTGGTCAGTAAAACAAGATTAACTGATTGATTGAATAGCATAATGGATGCCTAGTGATGTTAATAAAACCAGCAATATTAACAGCAGGAGGGTCCTACATAAGTCATGAAACAGTTAAGACTTAGGTTTAGACCTGAACAATGGTACTGATAATTGCTAATTTATATAGCACCACTTGAAGAGAGACTAACCAGAGGCACTCCCCACCTAACACAATGAAACCACAATAGAACAAAATGGTCTTCAAGTGTTTGCAAAGAAGAGGCGTCAGTGACCAACACAAAACCAAATAACAGTGATAACAATGGTAATGGTTTTACCAGACGTTTCTCTCTTTCGACTCCATGCAGCTGAAGACATGCAAGGAGTTTCTTTCCAACTGCCTGACAGACATTCTTTAAGCTTTCGATCCGTTGCTCCAACTTTATCAGTGATTCACTCAGCTGCTCTGGTTTCTCGTTTCTACAAGCAGAAAGACCAGAAACCATTGACTGGGTATAGGTTCTCAATAAAAAGTGCTGGCCCGAGGACTTGGAATAATATTCCTGTCGCCATAAGAAATCTACCTAATATTTTAATTTTTAAGAGAAAGCTCTGCGAGTACCTAGTAGCAGCTGTTCCCCAGCCCTCCCCATCTACATTTTACTAGCAAATTACTGCCTTGAATGCGCACTAGGTTTTGATGCTGACACCTGATGTGATATTACTTCGATGTTTAGTTAACTAGTTAAGTCCATAATGTCTAGTATTACAATGTTAAGCCAGTTGCCACTATTTCTCGTGTACAAGGGTAACCCTGATAGCGGGACCCAGGTCCCTTAAGGGTTTCTCTCCCTTTACTTCCACTGGAAACTAATTAATTGATCTGTTTTTTGTTTGTTAAAATTTTACACTGATATCATTTCTGTTACTGCATATTTTGCGAAGTAATAAAATTTATGGTTATGGTTATGGTCACGTGAGAGAGAGAGACAGACAGACAGAGAATTGTATTGTATTGTATCGTATCTAGAAATTTATAAAGCGCCTCTCGCAGAATAACTATTCAGAGGTGCTCTCAGCACAGAAGCCCCGGGGAAACAGAAATGCCTTTAGAGAATGCGAGGGGAAACAGAAATGCCTTTAGAGAATGCGAGGGGAAACAGAAATGCCTTTAGAGAATGTGAGACCGATGAGGAAAAGCCAGTCATTAGTTTGGCCCTGAGCAGAGGGGGAAGGTCATTACCAGAGAAGAGAGGGATATAGAGAGGGACAGAGAGGGAGAGAGAGAGAGAGAGAGAGAGACAGACAGACAGACAGACAGACAGACAGACAGACAGACAGACAGACAGACAGACAGACAGACAGACAGACAGACAGAGAGACAGCAGAAAGACAGACAGAGACAAACAGAGAGGCAGACAGAGACTGTCTGTCTCTGTCTGCCTCTCTGTTTCTCTTTGTCTCAGAAAGACAAAGAGAGAAGAGAGGGAGACAGGGAGGGACAGACAGAGAGACACAGCAGAAAGACAGACAGAGACAAACAGAGAGGCAGACAGAGACAGATAGACAGAAAGACAGAGAAAAAAGAAGAAGAAGACAGGGAGGGACACAGAGAGAGACACAGCAGAAAGACAGACAGAGACAAAGACAGTGGCAGACAGAGACAGATAGACAGACAGGAACAGACAGAAAAAACGGTAAGATCGTTTCGGGGAGTTGACCATGAAGTACAACTTGCCTTATTAATGGGAAATACCTGAGCTGCATACGACTTCGTCCAAGGTAGTATGTGAACTAGCTATGGCGTTGCTTAGCTCAATTAGCTACTCTTATCTTACATGCCCTTACCTGTAAATTCATATCATGAGACCTTTTTCTATTTGATACTCTTATCTTACCTTTCCTTACCTGTAATCTTCATATAGTGAGACCGATTACTCTTGTTACCTTTCCTTACCTGTAAACTCTACATGATCAGAACAAATTAATCTGAATTATTATTACCTATAGCAGACCCTACTTACACTTATCCGTAAACCTTACACAACCTAACCCAAACTTCCTTTATCTTATTTCAGCTCCATCCAAGTTACTTTCATTCTCCAAACAATTCCTTAGAAGCATCATCCTGAGGTTGGAAGGTCTTCAAAGAAGAAGGAAAGCAGTCCCTTAAGCTAGCCTTTCATTCATTCATTCATTCATTCATTCGTTCGTTCGTTCGTTCATTCATTCATTCATTCATTCATTCATTCATTCATTCATTCATTCATTCATTCATTCATTCATAGGACTCACTTGATATATATTCATGTTTATTGACAAGCTCATGGACAAACCGCAATAACATTGAAACATATGAGAGTGCAATTATCAATATCTTATAGAAACATGTCTTGGCAGCCTGTTAGGTGCCTGCTCATTTTACCGCTGTTGCTAGGGAATGGAAGGCTGAGTCGACCAGTAGGGTGCTTACAGGTATCAAACCGCATCTTTCAATATCTTATTTTCTTCGAGCAAGAGTGGTAACACTCATCTATAGCGCCTCTCCAAGACACCTACTTACAGGTATCAAACTGCATCTTTCAATATCTTATTTTCTTCGAGCAAGAGTGTTACCATTCATCTATAGCGCCCCTCCAAGATACCTACTTAGAGGCAATATCAGTCCAACTCCGGCCTGAGAGGCAGCCATGGACCCGTACGAAGTGTTAACAACTTAATTTTCTTAGCCTCTGCAAAGTAGGGCGGGTGGTCAGTCCTCTCCCTCACCAGCCAATCTTCCCAACGACATTGTACAGTTGGAGTACTCATTAATGCAGTTGCAAAACACTACAAAAGAGCAACCTAGTGTCTCAACAACCTCTAGGCCTACTCAAGGACCACTTGGTTCTGTAAAGTCGTCTCTCTCATCAAACGTTAGAACTTGGTATTAAAAGGCGTACACTGGTGTACACTGGTGAAAATGAAACTGTACACGTTTTTGTACAGCAACCTTATGGCCTCGACCCTGTTCATTTTCAAAGAATTGATCTTGTGACATCTTCACCACAGCTGCCAGTTTGAATGGGCGCTATGCCTTTTAAGGTCCCAATGAACGGTGAAGGATCTCACCCAGTCAACGCATTGAAAAACAAACAGAGTCGAGGCCATGTGACCGCTATATAAACACTTACACATTCAGGGCTTACACTGAGCTGGGTTCTAAATGCCATGACCTTAAATGTGCTGGTCCAGTGTCCAGTACTACAGGATTTGTCCACTGCTAGCTCTAGGACTTATCCCTACCAGCATGCTCAAACGGAGCCCAAATATTACAATATGGAACCCACATAGAGCCCACATGGGTCCCTTCTAAGACAAGCACCTCTCCAACAATCCACCACGCAACACATGAGATTTCCTAATAACTATCATCCAGTATCATAAGACGCATTATTCCCATCCACGACACTTCCAATCAACGATCAAGAAGCCACACCCCAGCCAGAAAGCTCACATGGAGCCCTTATGGGACCGATATCCCATATAAAGCCCATATGGGTCCTTCCTAATGTCCTTGAAAATGCTAACAGGGAGCCAGTAACCCATACTCACTACCTATGGCAAAAATCGGTTTTAGCCACGATAACGCAAGTCACGGATCGAGATATCCATGGGAGGTTCCCTGAAATTAACGAAACGATCTTACTCATATTCAATCGTAATCGTAATCTCGCGATTTACGCACAAACACACGATCCCAAACGCGTTTAAATCATCCACAGATATCACAACACAATGAACGAGAAACATACTTCCGCAGGAATTTCGACGATGTTATATTCCATTTCTGCATGTTTTCCGGCTGAAAAGCTGCGCTCCTCCTATGCATAACACGGACTACCTTCGAGGTACAGCTATGCCGGATGACCGAGCGAACTGCAGTCTACCTACCTACGACAGTCGGGCCGGGGACCAAAGGTTACCTTCTAATCGATCCGCCAGGTATTTGCATACATTGATTTGTATAAGCCTCGGCTAAAACTGAGGCGTACTTGGCCATTAGTTTGTACAAACCGCTCAAATATGCAAATATTACAGGCTAATGGCGGAGGTTTAGCCTTACAACACGCGGTGTTATCTGTTGTCGCCTAAGAAAGTGACTAATCGAGTCAGAAACTTAGTATGCAGTTTAATCGGTGGTGGAGTCGGTTGGGTAGAAGGCGGGGGTCGGGAACAAAGTACGCACTTTTATATCCCTCCACAACGTTATTATTTTTTACGTCACCCTTATATCTAGCTATGTCGTCTGCCCCTCCCCCCTTGCGCTGGGCCACTCAGTCTATAATCAATGCACTGCTATCGGCCAAGTGGCCTTATTCATACACACTGCTGGCAGCCTGTGGGTAATGTAATCTTGTGAAATGCGGTGTAATGTAAACAAATGTTAGGTCATATCTGAGACTCGAATTTACTGATACTGTGCGCACAACAAGTGATATTATATGAATGAATGAATGAATGAATGAATGAATGAATGAATGAATGAATAAATACGCAGTAGTCTTGTGTAAATGCAACATAAAGTAACACAACATAGAGTAACATAATGTGTCATCTCGTGCAACGTAATGATGCAATGCATTGCGTAATGTATAACTTAGCGTAATACACTGAAATGTAAACCAATGTATAATGGACAACGGTGTAATATACAGTCTTCTATTGTATTGTATTGTATTTGTTAATTACGCTGATCAGTTCAGTTCAGAAAGCAGTTAATACAGAGGAGACTGAGACAGTAATAACAATAGCAAAATTCTATAACAATTACAATAATAAATAATTAATAATTAATAACTTGTTTTAATTAATATTTAAGTCCCCGAGGGATCATATGTACCTTGGTGCAAAAAAATAACAATAATAATTAAAAATAATAACGATAATAGTAATCATCATCATAACAATACTAATAATTATTATTATCATTATTATTATCATCATTATTATAATTACTCAGGATTATTATCACTATAATTATTATCATTATCATTATTATCACTATTATTATAAGGATAAAATAAGTAAATCTGCAACTGTGGGGTGGGAGACTAGTTACCAAGTCCTGTAAACAGTGTAAAGGCTTCGGTGAAAAACTGGGTCTTGACAAGTGATCTAAATGACCTCCGACAGCTGGAGTTTGTGTTTCAAGAGTTTAATGGCAAAAC
Organism: Allolobophora icterica; assembly: GCA_963556255.1. Classification (NCBI taxonomy): domain Eukaryota; kingdom Metazoa; phylum Annelida; class Clitellata; order Crassiclitellata; family Lumbricidae; genus Allolobophora; species Allolobophora icterica. The sequence goes on along the minus strand of OY744606.1, from coordinate 78,116,650 downwards.
CATAAATATATGATGAGAGGAACGAACAACGGGGGGGGGGTTCGGGGGATCTGTAGCTTACTTGTTGCACGGTCGGACAACATGACGTTGTCACTTTCGCTTTCTACTTGGTCTTAAGACACGACCCTAGAGAGAAGCAGAGAAAAAGGCGACCCATTCCAACACCATTAGCGCTACCATCACCATTGTTATCACCACCACCATCACTACCATGACTATTGCCATCATCCCCATCACCACAGCAGCACCATCACTAGTGTCGCAGCCATTACCAGCATTATCAGTCCTCTGACCTCCACCACCACCACCACCACCACCACCGCCACCGCCGCCGCCGCCGCCACCACCACCACCACCACCGCCGCCGCCACCACCACCACCACCACTGCCACCACCGCCAGTGCTACCACCACTAGTACCACCACCACCACGTTGCAGTAAATATATAGACCGGTTTTCGTGACGGAGAGGGTCTTGTTGGCAAAACAGGACAAAACAATGATTTCATAAAGAGATAACAACATGACGGATGTACGTATGGGTCTCACGCGACATCATGACAAGGTCATGACATGCCGCTCATTAAATGCCTTCATCCAATTCCAATAATACACCTTGACCAGGAAATCGATTCAACTCCATCCTATCCTCTCCTCCCAGCCCTCCCCTATCCTCACCTATCCTCCCTATCCTATAGTACCTCTCCTCTCCCCTCCCCTCCTCTCGCTTCTCTCCTCTCGTTTCCCCTTCTGTCCTGTCCTCTCCCCTTCTCTCCTCTCGTCTCCCCTCATCTCGTCTCCTCTCGTCTCCCCTTCTCTCCTGTCCTCTCCTATCGTCTCCCCTCCTCTCCCCTTCCCTCCTCTCCTCTCCCCTTCTCTCCTCTCGTCTCCACTTCTCTCCTCTCGTCTCCCCTCATCTCCTCTCCTCTCGTCTCCCATTCTGTCCTGTCCTGTCCTTTCGTCTCGCCTCCCCTCCCCTCCTCTCCTGTCCTCTCCTCTTCCCTCCTCCCTCTCCTCTCCTCTCCCCTCCTCTCGTCTCCCCTCGTCTTTTCTCCTCTCCTCTCCCCTCCTCTTCTCTCGTCTCCCCTCCCCTCCCCTCCTCTCGTCTCCCCTCCTCTCGTCTCCTCTCGTCTCCCCTCCTCTCCTCTCCCCTCCTCTCGTCTCCCCTCCTCTCGTCGTCTCTCCTCTCCTCTCCAGCATTTCACTGACGACTGAAAACCGAACTCTTCAGACTATCCTATCCTTATTCCACTCATCCACACACCATCCCATGACCACAATCAACAACGATTTTCACCGTAATACCATGCATGCTCTCTGCTCGGCTTGACCTCACCCAGATTCTGACCTGACACCGAAACGGACCAAAGAAGTAGAACCTGGTCAATGCGGATTTGAATTTATATGGCGCCGGTGAAAGCTAGTCTCATGGACGTGGGTTTTTTGTGCTCTGACACTTTTTAGACGTACATTCAGAAGTGATAAGAGCTATGAGTCATAACAGGTATACAGTTAGGAATCATAACAGGTAGTCATAAGAGATAGCATAAGAAGTCATTTTGGTTGAGTTAGGAGTCATGACAGTTAGAATTAGGAGTCACAACAGTTAGAGTTGGACTCATAACAATTAGAATTAGGAGTCATAACATTAATGTTTATGAATCAAAACAGAATTAGGAGTGAAAACAGAGTCAGGAGTAAAAACAGTTAGAGTTAGATTCAGAACAGTTAGAAGTATGAGTCATAACAGAATTAGGAGTTATAACAGTTAGAATTAGGAGTTATAAGTCAAAACAGAGTTATGAATCAGAGCAGAATTAGGAGTCAAAACAGAGTCAGGCGTTAAAACAGTTAACATTAGGAATCATAACAGTTAGCATTACGAATCATAACATTAGTGTTATGAGTCAAAACATTTCGAGTTAGAAGTCATAACAATTGAGTTATTCAGTTAGGGCCATTAGGAATGCCAAATGAGGACCTTGATCTAGTTGCCTGGTCCAATCAGCAGGCCCTGCCTATCCAGTTTCATTGGAACATAAAGGTTGTCTACCATGTTACAGGCCAAACGAGATGCAGCCATACAATGGGATAGTTTTTGACTGGGCAAACTGTTTAACAGCACCAGCATAATAGACCAATCATAGAGTAATCAGACAATAACCACCATTGCAATTATCCAATCAAAAGCCTCCTCATCGCCGCAGCCGACCTTTAACCTCTGGTGCTGCAGAACATTCACATACATACACAGGCACATACTACTCATGTAAGCAAGTATGCCTGTATGCATGTATTTATGGACAGTATGTATTCAAACATATATACATATGTTTGTAAGCAAGTGTGGATGTATGTATGTGTGTATATGTATATATGTATGCATGCTTGTATGCACATATGCATGTTTGCATGCATGTACATATGCATGGATGCATTTATGCACAGATATATGTAGGCCTATGCATGTGGGTGAATATGATGTATGTGTGAGTAGCTTGGCATACAAGTATGCATGTATATATGTATGTATGTATGTATGTATGTATGTATGTGTGCATACATGTATGTTTGGATTGTACACAACAATGCAAATAATAATAATAATAATAATAATAATAATAATAATAATAATAATAATAATAATAATAATAATAATAGTACTACTACTAATAATAATAATAATACTTATAATAATAATAATACTTATAATAATAATAATAATAATAATAATAATAATAATAATAATAATAATAATAATAATAATAATAATAATAATAATGTGCTTTAATTAATATTGAAGTCCCTGAGGGATCCTGTATACCTCGGGGCAAAAAAAAAATAATAAATAAATAAATAAATAAAAAATAATAATAATAATATACTAATAATAATAACAACAACAATAATAACAATAAAATTCATATAGAACCGTATCATGGCTGACGGAGAAATGGTGCTGTATACATGTGTTAAAAATCAATCAATGGATATGTATGCGTATGTGTCTATATGTATACGTATGTATGCACAGAAGTATGTATATGCATGTATGTATGCATTTATTTAAGTATGTATGTATGTAGCAAGATGCTATGGTGCCTGGTTAGGACCTGTCAAAGGGAGAGCATATAGAACAATGTGATCTATAACTGATTTAAACAAGTGCTATATAAAGCCATAAACTGTCTCGATTACAGTTTGACTAAATTACACGAACACATACAGACTGTGTTGCACTCATAACAATAATTGTAACCGGCTTTTGTATGCAGACCTAGCATGTTTTTTATAAGCCTATGAGTACGTGGCTATCATTCACAAGGAAAAACTGTTACATAAGTTATGCTTAAAACATTAAAGCATATATGTATATATATATATATATATATATACATATATATATATACATATATATATATAATATTATATTCGTACATACATGCATATTCATTATATATTGGTGCATATTTATGAACATGTAGAAAGATAAAAATCAGTAGTGGAGTCAGAAAAAGGTTCATCTGGATAATAATAATGGCTGCCATGGTTCCTTCCTCTCTCTCTCTCTCTCTCTTTCTCTCTCTGTCTCTCTCTGTCTCTCTCGTTCTGTGTCTCTGTCTCTGTCCCTCTTTCACTTCTCTCTTTTGCCTCTGATTCTGGGTGGTGCTATATAAATTTTCGATTACAATTACAATTACGTCTCTCTCTCTCCTCTCCTCTCTCTTTCTGTCTGTCTCTCTCTGTCTGTCTCTCTCTTTCTGTCTGTCTCTCTGTCTCTGTCTGTCTCTGTTTGTCTTTCTCTCTTTGTTTCCATGAAACCACTCTCCTGTATGTCTGTCTGTATCTGTCTGTCTCTTGGTGTGTCTGTCTGCCTGAAACTGTTTTTGGATTACTGTTGTACAAGCACTTCCCCCAAAATATGTAACAAAAACCCAGTTGTATTTTGCTGACAAATTAAGGTTGCATAACATATACATGCTGAATCTGATTTTAAAAAGTAAGAAAAATAAACAGAAACGAAATAAACAAAAAGCATGATAAACATAATACACAAAATAAACATAAACAGCCAAATAAACAAAAATAAACATAAGTAGCCAAATACATAAAAATAAATATAAGTAGCCAAATAAACAAACATAAACATATGTAGCCAAATAAACATAAGAAAGATAATGAACCAAATAAACATAAATTGCTAAATAAACATATTGTGTTGTCAGGTCCAGAGCGCCTCTGGGGAGGAGTTTCTCTTGAAGTGGTGCTATACAAATTTACGATTATGATAACGAAACATAATAAACACAATAAGCCAAATTCCACATAATAAACAAAATGAAGCCAAATAAACATAATTAAAAACACGAACCTATCTACACGAGATGCATGGGTTAAAAACTCGTCTGCAAAGATTAACCATTTACCGTTTCTGCTTTCGATCATTTACTGTAATTATGTAGGCTCTAATAGCATTATATAAATTTACCCGATTAAAAATCGCGTAACGGAACGCAAATCATCGCCGCCTCGAAGTAAACAGGGAACCAGCCAGAAGCAAGGTAAACATGGAACCGTTGTGACGCTGGGAACATACTGAATCCTAGAATTATTTGGAACAGATCGAATCTGCCAGTACCTCGTGAAATTCTTGTCGGCGATGTCTCGGACACGCTTCAGTTGCTTCTTCCAGTCCTTTCGTATCATCTTCTTCACCAACGTAGCACCGAATCGTCGCTATTTGACCCAGCCACGCATCCCACGCTGTCTCCACCAGCGTACGACCCAGCATCAGCGATTCTCAACATAAATAAACAGCATTAATCTTGTACGACGTGTTATTCCCGAGCTACAGCGGCTCATGGTCGCTTTCAGATGCTCCAGACTGTCATGCAACCACCCCAGCCTCTCCAGCATCAGGCTCAGCAGCCGCCAAAAGACTCTTGATGGCAGCGGTTCCAGATGCCCCACTGAATCGCACCGGATACTGTACGCAAATTCCGTTTCGTGACGATAGAGAGTATTTACGGTGTCAGATTCTTATTCCACCAGGTGCGATTTGTTTCAGTCGGAGCAGCAACGCCGGCGTGAGCGCTGGCTGATCGATTACTGTCAACAGGGAGTGGGCGAATTTTGTGACAAAAGTCGATCTAAGATTCGAATACAATATAATCGTCGAGTGATTTCCTCTCAGCAGTACATGTATGATTAAATAATACCACATACTGTGATAATACGTTACAATCCTATTTCTTTAAATCCAAAATCTGAAGTTAGACTTATTCTCGGCCTATTGCCGCATTCAACGTAAATTCCAGATACCTGTATTCACAACTTATGTATTCACATAGGCCCTACTTCACATAGGCTAGCCTACGTAATCACAGCTTATCTGGACTAAAATAATATAGGCCTAGGCCCAGGGGCGTAAATTTGGTCTAAAAAGTGTGGGGTACCAATTTCTTGCATACGCGAAGCAAAGCTGAGACTGCGATCTCTGGGAAGGCACAATAATAAAATATTGATTGAAATTGTTCAAAATGTGGGGGTACGGAGCCCCCAGTCCAAAAGTGGGGATACGGGTACCCCTCGTACCCCCCAAATTACGCCTATGAACTTGAGGCATTAAACGCCCGTGTAGATCTGTGCATGATTGAAGTGACCGAAATACACAACACAAAACACCAAAAAAGTATTGGCTTACGGGGTTTTACGCCACGCCAGAGGCCCTCCTGCCAAACAAATGAGCTTACGGGGTTTAACGCCACGCCAGAGGTTCAGCAGGAAAAAGTATAACAAACTACTGACAAAGTATTGGCTTACGGGGTTTTACTCCACGCCAGAGGCCCTCCTACCAAACAAATGAGCTTACGGGGTTTTACGCCACGCCAGAGGCTCAGCAGGGAAAAGTATATTCTACTGAGAAAGTATTGGCTTACGGGGTTTTACGCCACGCCAGATGGCCCTCCTGCCAAACAATGAGCTTACGGGGTTTTACGCCACGCCAGAGGCTCAGCAGGGAAAAGTATAACTACTGAGAAAGTATTGGCTTACGGGGTTTTACGCCACGCCAGAGGCCCTCCTGCGAAACAATGAGCTTACGGGGTTTTATGCCACGCCAGAGGCTCAGCAGGGAAAAGTATAACAAACTACTGACAGAGGCGAAAGCTCCGTCGTCGAAACGAGAAAGCGCCTCGTCCACCTCAGACTTCCGTCCCCGAGAAAACACCCGGAGCAAAGTAACAATATTGCAACAAAGCCGCGGAAACTATAGAGACGATGACGTCATCGGCATATATGAACAAACATTGAAATGATGTCATTTATTTTTAAAACTTGAAAAACCTGGGTCAACTCATTTATAAATACCGGTAACAGCGCTTATTAACCCTTTCGTGTCCGAATTATTTCTAGGACAGCAAAAAATATTTGAAGTGTGTTTTTGAAGAGATGTGTGCAATATGTTGTACCATATAACATAATTTTGTAATTAACTAACTTCTAATTAAAATTAATTAGTGTTGCCATTTGGCAACAGTGGGAATGCATGGCAAAAGCTTACATGTTGCCATTTGGCAACAGTGGGAATGCATGGCAAAAGTTTCCATATGGCAACAGTGATGTAGAAAATGTCAACCAGCAAAAGTAACATAGAAACGACTGCATCTTGGGAATTTATGGTTTGTTGCGGTAGTTTATGTAGCAGTTCTTTTGGGAAGTGAGGCACAGGTAGACATAACACTTGGCACGCATGATGCGGATTATGGATTTCTTGCAGTTGCTGCAATGCCCCTTGTCTGGTCTATGAACAGGCAGGTGCCCGATGTTGTCTAAACGTATTTCGATTGTCCCGCTTTCTTTTTCCTGAGTATTAGGCCATGCAGTGCTCGAAATGGACCGGAACGCACCGGAACGCCGTTCCGGTTCGTCAAAATGAATTAGCGTTCCGTTCCGGTTCGTCAAATGAATTATTGTGGAAAATACTATGAAATTAACGTGAATGCTCCCATATCTTTGACTAGCGTTCCGTTTCGTAAAATTTTCCATTTCGAGCACTGAGGCCATGTGCTTGATGCCATGCAGCTTCGCGTGGTTTTCCGCTCTCTTCTCCCCCCTCCCAACCTTCTGCTACTGTCGTTCATGCGTTCATTACCTGTCGGCTTGACTACTGCTGCTCCCTCTATATTGGGCTTCCTCTGACTCGACTGAATTGCCTCGAATGCACACTACATTCTGCTGCGCGCTTGGTCGGGCGCATTCCTAAATTCGGTCATGTCTCTGTCACATGTGTGACGTCTTCCACTGGTTACCACTCTCGCAACGCATTGTCTACCGGGTCGCCTCCATTGCCTGACAATGTCAGCTTGGCCGTGCTCCCTCCTCTCTGTGCGAGCTTTGTTCTCGTGCCTCTGCTCCACCTGGTTACCGCTCTCTTCGCTCTGCCACCCATGGTGACCTTTATGTTCTCTTCGCACGTACCGCTACTATGCAGCAGCGCGCTTTCTCCGTGGCCACTGGCAGTGATGGGCAATAGTTAACTAAAAAGTTGCTAACTTTTAGTTTAACTAAAAAAATTTAGTTAAGGAAGAAGTTTAACTAAAAAAAATAGTTTAGTTAAAACCATAGTTTAACTACAAAATTTTAGTTGCTAACTAAAAAGTTTAACTAAAAAAATCAGCAATGTGCAACTATTTTTCCACAGTGAACATTGAACACTGTCAGCAAAAAAAACATTTTAACATTGCATGGTTTTAGCATTTACAGCCTGTGTTTTCAAATTCATACACCACTTACAGTACACATGTAACTGTATGCCAGAAAAGCACACATTGCATAGTTTGAAGGTGAAATTGTCATCGACGCTTTGCGTTGTTACAGTTCACTTAACGTCTTTTATTGCGAAAATGTTTGTCGTAAATAGTTGGAAAATAGTTGGAAAAAGTTTAACTACTTTTTTTTTAGTTTAGTTAACTAATTTCCAAAATCAGTTGCCAACTTTAGTTTAACTATTTTTTTTAGTTGGAAAATAGTTTTAGTTTAACTAAAAAAAATAGTTTAGTGCCCATCACTGGCCACTGGCTGGACCAACAATTTGGAATGGGCTTCCTCCTGAGTTTCGGTCTCTTCCTCGAGACTCCTCCACCGCTTTCTTCTTTGCTCTAAAGACTGATCTCTTTCACCGGAGTTGGGCTGGGAGCATCTCTGAATAGTTGCCTGGAAGGGGCTCTATATAAAGGCTTAGTTGAGTGATTGATTGACAGTCTCGTTTCGAACCAGAGAAGCAGAAGGCTTGTTCGTTACAATGACAGGCTGCTGGGATACTTGGGAAACAAACCCAAGAAAATCCAGTCTCTCTTTTTCAGGAACTGCAAGTTGTGAGCAGTGACGTTTGTAAAGGATCAAGCCATTGATGCAGGCAACGTTCGAAACCCAGTAGAAGATCCTACTTTAAATTTTTTTGGTCAATGCGGTGCATTACAGAGAGCATATCAAGAAGGTAAACACGTCCCATGTGGGCACCGTAGTCTGTGACTGCAGCTGGGCACTGAAACTAGACATACCTCTTGACCTTCCTGTCCCAGCACTTCATGATCTTGATATAGGATGAAGGCCAATGTGTGTCACTGAGATCTGCACGACTGTCATACCACCAGGTGACATAAACTTCATACCACCAGGTGACATAAACTCCCAAGTTTGTGTCAACCGTGTTGTCATAAGATGATAAGACCCACGACTTGCCTTGCGGAAATCAGATTCAGACTTCAAACTGCAACCTCGAGGCTATTTGCATGAAGAGTCCCTTGAGAGTGGAATCACTATTGCTTCAGCTTCATTTGGAGCTCTGGAAAATTGAACCAGTTGTCAAATACACAATATGGTTCACATTCTTTGGGAGAGTCTTGCACAATAGGATGACAAGTCAGCCGGCTGAAATCCCACACTCTCTGACACTGCTAGCTCTGGTGCACAGCCCTGATATAACATGAAGTCATGGGTAAATCCAGTGTAAGCACAGCACCTCGCAAAGACCTTGAATCCCCAACGTTTTGGTTTCTACACATTCACCGTTGCAGGATGAGCTCGCTGCAATGTGTATGCCAGAAAATAAATTGCGTCGGAATAGAAACAAAAGTGGCTTGAGCATAGATTATATTATCGACTGAAAGATGTTGAGCCAAAGAAACGCATGAACAGTTTGACACAGCAGTTGGTTACATCAAAGATCCTACACAAAGACTCAAGAGTAATAAGATCTTCGGGTACATGGCTGGCATTTCAAATTTGCAATTTGCTTAGTGGAAATTCTTGCTTAAGCTGAAACTAGTGATTTTTTCTGTGAAAAAAATAATTATTTGGAGTAACAAATTCTTTCCTCAGTTTCCTGCAGTATTCGACTCCAGTCGGGGGCCCCCCTGTAAGCGGGGGGCCCCATGCTAAAGCATATTGAGCATACTGGTTAATCTGGCCCTGTTTACTAGCTTCTACTTAGTGTACACTTTAATCCAAAAGATTAGTAGTTTATTTGAGTATGATCAAAACTGTAATTCCGGTTATCATTACGCGGCCCGGTAACTAATCACTTGCGGATCGCTACCAGGCCACGGAACACAGTTTGATTACCACTGCAATAGGTCATGCTCACAACCTCGAGGCTCTATCATAGCGTAACACTCAGTAACAGTAATCGTAATCGTAAACTCTTTTATCGACAGGCAATGTAAGACTTGGAGTAGGCCTCGAGGGCCGACCTCAACACCTAGGCTAACCAATTCTGGGGTTGTCTTACTGGATTTCAATACGGTTCCCATCAGTCTTGTTGTCAAGACCTTAAACCTCAAGACCAAGACCAAGACCAAGACCTTGATCCTCAAGACCAAGACCAAGACCATTAAACCTCGAGACCAAGACCAAGACCAAGACTTTGAACCTCGAGACCAAGACCAAGACCTTGAACCTCAAGACCAAGACCAAGACCAAGACCCAAAAAATCGAAATCAGGTCAAGACTTCTAAAAATTGTCAAGTCGGAATATTCGCTATTTTAATGAAAACATGAGTCTTTTATTTTATTCAAGCGAATTAACTTTAAATGAAAACTGCAGAGAAATCCGAATTTGTATTCAAAAGTCCTTCATGCAACCTCTTATACCAAATGCCTTTTGTATTTTATAAAAAACCAATTCGCTCAGAATTTTCTGACCAAGACGTGCCTGGTGGGCCTCATAAAAATTCCGCCATGTGAAAAATACGTTCTACAGGTGCTGAAGTCGCTGACACACACAGAGTAGCTTTTAAAGCACTGGATGTAAATGTACAGATAGTGAGTCAATGAGTCGTTTTGAAATCTTCCCATGGTTTATCATACCGTCTGATACAGAATAACTGTTGCTGCTGCCAATGGGTTTTCCTGACCAACATGACTTGTATCCATCCATAGATATTGGTCGTATGATGCAAGCAGGCTTGATACAGAATTCTTGAGTTCTGTTAAATGACTGTTCATATTAACAGCCGGTCTTGGTCTTGGTCTTGCGAGACCAAGACCAAGACCTTGAACCTCAAGACCAAGACCAAGACCTTGAACCTCAAGACCAAGACCAAGACCAAGACCTTGAACCTCAAGACCAAAACCAAGACCAAGACTTTTAAAAACGAACTCGAGTGCACTCGAGACCAAGACCTTGGTCTCGAGGACAACAAGACTGGTTCCCATATGGATTGTGATTTTATTGCGACTGTACTCTAAGTGATCTCGAACCGATTTTTACCCCACCCACCTAGGCCTATCGATTTTGATTTTACTGCAGAGCGCCTGCAATAAGCTAGTTCCCGCGACTTCGCTTTTTGGGGCGCTTTACATCACTCGGGATTACGATTGTCGTAGTTCCTTATCTAGCTGTGCAGTTTTTTTAATGAGATAGTTATCAGGTTCAGGATTGAGTTTATGACAGCATAGAAATCAATAATCTAATTCACTAGTAAATCTCAAACTTAACGATCTTTATTCAATGGTTTAGCCGTCCACGAAATAGCTGCGCTACCTAAGCATTAGTCTGGTGTACCAAACTCCACGTTACACAGCTACAGGGACGCTGTTAAGCAGACTAAAACCATGCGGCTTCTGGGCGACTGTTGGTTGTGCCGAAGCGCACACGCTGTCGCTGGCGGCGGAAGGTTTTAGAAATTGCAAAATATAGATTAATAATTGAGCAATTGATTTTAATTACGTTTCAGTCGCATATGCAGTTATAATTTATTTTAGTAGTATGATAAGGTGTAGAATCACATAAGAAGCGCCACCAGCGTTTTTTGACGCGACACTGTACGATGCCAAGGAGGATGGTTTGCATCATATGTTGGTGAGAAAGAACAACATAATATGCTAGACTTGCTTGCAATTTAAATTTGATTTTGACCTTTGAGGTTTTAAAAGATAAGTGAAATATCAGATACCTGTTATCCTATACCATACATTGCTTTAATGTTCGCAATGTAATTGTAAAGAAATTGTGGAGCCGTAGGCCCTATTAAGAGTCTCATATGATGACCAACTATAGGCGATATGAACTTTGGTTTACTAATTAATTATCTAATCAGTATTAATGGTAATAGTGATCTCGAGATTTTTTACAGTGCCCTAAGTAAGCTAAGTGGCAGGAACCATCTGATTCACAGGAATGCAAGGCAGACTTGCCTCAAACGTTTCCCTGGTGGCATAGCTAAGTATTTTGGCACGAGGGGTGAGTTCTGGCAATCTCTGTCCAGAACAGAAACTTTGAATGTTAACGAAACAGTACTTTAGAGAAACGTAGTGTGTTAATCAACGACAAAATATTGACACCAGAAAACTAGAAACTCCAAATTAAACTTTTCTGCTGGGTGTAACTCCTGCAGACTTTTATATACATATCCTGTTGCAATATTCTTGTTCGTAATGACATCTAGCATCATATCTATAGGCTAGTACAGAGAGTGCCTTTGATTTGTTTTGCTCTTTGAGGGGCGCTATATAAATGTTTAGTTACAATTACAGAAATTGCAATACTTGTAACCTTTAGTTACTAACTGATGAAACTGCTGTTCACATTGGGTTCGCTGAAGAATTATTGCCTCTTAAATTGGATGCCATGAACTTCATGGAACTTGGTGCAGCTGTTGGTCCATTCTCTTGCAATTTCAGAAATGAGCTTCACTTTGCTTCTGTAGCTTCATGTTGGCTAACGTTAGACTGTCAATCTAGGGTTTGGGGTTCTAATCCCGCCATAGCCGAAATTTGGTTTGAGATTTCTGTTCCATTTGTAGGCCCAACCCTAAGCCAACTCAGCTATAGTGAGTACACTGACTACACTGTTGGTGGAAAGATGAGACGGTAAGGGAGAGGACTGGCCACCCACCCTCATATGTCAAGGCTAAGAAAATGAAGTCGCTAACACTTCATACGCATGGCTGCTTCAGGGCTAGATTAAGGGACTGCTCTTCTCTCTTCATGTTGGATAAAGCCGTGCGATATGCTCAAATAAAGATGAAAATTGAGTATTATATCTTACAAATATTTTAGTACCATGTGACTTTGTGTCACTGCATGTGCAGTAGACTCGCTGAACTTCCCATGAGGCTGATCATGGCACCAACCATAATCTGTATTAATCTTCTTTATCTGTCAGACTGTTGCACCTAAGCTTTCTATTCAGAATTAAAGTCTCACCTCTTCTTCCAGAAATCCCACCCTGATCCATCCAATCTGCCGTCTTCCTATATATCTGGAACTAAACAAAACCCACCCTAATGCTCGTCTTTCTCGCTTTCTAGTTTCCTGGATTCTTATGAATCTGTTTGAACTGAACAACCCATCGGACTGAGTCTTAATCCAGCAATCATTTATAAGCTGAACATCGCCCTTCACTCTAAAGTAGTAAGTACTGCAAAGCTTTAAAGTCTGGGTTACAATTTCGACTGGTCTTAGGTTCAACCGGAGCCAACCCAATTGGTGCATTTTGGACAACACAAGGACCGCCTTGGAGCAATGTGGCAGGGTAGTAGAGTAATTGGCCTGTAATGCAGAGTACAGTATTGAGCCTCCCTCTGAGACACTTGCTGTGTAGGGACCTTGAGGAAGTCTTTGACATACAGTTGTTCAGTACAGTACAATACATCTGTATTTGATAATTTATATTGACCGTTTTCCAAAGTTCAGAAGTGCACACATGACCATACAACAGAACACCTTAAGGTGTGGATGGCTACTTGGTTTTGCTGAATTATTATTAGTATTAATTAGTAATTGTAATAAGTAACATCTATTGCGCCGGTGTCAAATACACAAGGCATCAACCCTTGGCGCACCAAAACCAAGCCGTAATCAGGTCAATATCCAGAAGATCAGTCCGTAAAGCAGAGAGGCAGCCTATGTTGGATAAGCTATTTGAAAGAGGTAAGTTTTAAGTTGAGAATGAAATGACAAAAGTGACTGAGCAGAGCGCATAGACACACGGAGAGAGCTCCAAAGTCTAGGTCCATTACAAAAAAAGATCGTTCACTAAGAAGAGTTCTTGATTTAGGTACAACCAGACAAAAATAATCAGATGACCTCATTGAATTGATGAGCTGACAGTTGCAGTGCATGACGTTAAGGAAATCCTAGAAAGATTGTATTTTCAGTTGATGCATTGTGAATTACACATCTGCACCACAGAAGTTGTAGCTAGTTACAATTTGCAATAACATGGAATTATTATTATTATTATTACTCATTTATTATGTATAGTGACCACAGACCACTGACCAGCAACAGTTGATGGCACTGAGCAATGTGTACGGGTTGCCCCAAGGCTCCGTCCTAGGACCTATTTTATACATTATCTATACCTCTGGACTTTCGACACTTCTGGTTGCACATGCGGTTCTGAGTCAGCAATATGCTGACGATGTCCAAGCATACCTGCATTGCCTCTCTACCAATGCCATTCCAACAGTCCGGGTTATGAGTGGGACTTTAGATGCCCTGGAAGCGTGGATGTCGTCAAATCGACTACGCTTGAACCCGTCCAAAACCAAACTTATTTGGCTAGGCACGCGACAGCAACTCGCTAAACTTGACCTCACTGCTCTTGCAATTGAATTCCCCAACTATACCTTCTCAACTCTTGTCCGTGATCTTGGTGTCTGGCTCGATCAGGAGCTTACTTTTGCTCCACAATACACCGTCTTAGTAGGGACTGCTACTACCAACTGCGCCAGCTTCGCACTGTTACTCGTTCCCTAACGCCCAGTGCCACTGCTACACTGGTTCACTCCTTTGTCACAGCCCGCCTTGATTACTGCTCAACGCTTTATTTTGGTCTTCCATCTAGTCGCATAGTGTGTCTACAGCGAGTTCTGCGTTCTGCAGCCCGTCTCATTGGGCATATTCCTAAACATGGCCAAGTCTCTAAATATATGCTGGAGGTCCTTCACTGGCTTCCTATGCGCTTACGCATAGAATATAGGATCGCTGCCTTAGTACGGCGATGTTGTCAGGGCCCTGCCCCTGCTTACCTTCGTGAGCTTTGCTGCACAGTTTCAGGTGCCCAAGGCCGACGTTCCCTCCGCTCATCGGGAAAAGGGGTACTTTTAGTTCCATTTGCTCGTTCCACGACTATGCAAAGTCGAGCTTTTTCAGTGGTGGGCCCGGCAGTCTGGAATAGACTTCCCTTAGAGCTCCGCATGTGCCCTGGGGCCACCCCTGGCCTATTTCTTGCAAATCTGAAAACTGTCTTATATGAACGTGCTGGTGTCGGGAGCGCCTCTGAGTAGTTACCTTGAAGGGGCGCTATATAAATCTTAAAATGAATGAATGAATGAATAGTGATTGAAGGAAGCATTTTAAGGTTCCTACACAGTAACTGTGTTAGGGGAGGCTGGAACCCCTACTCTCTGCATTACAAGGTGAGTGCTGTAACCAATTGGCTACCATGTCCCACAAACAGAGAATGCCACTCCATCTGGTGCCCACTCAGCCCTCCATCCATCTGAAGTTGGTAAATAAGTTTGAATTCAAGGTTGGCAGTTAAAAATGTTTTGTCTGTTGCTTCAAGCAGAAAGATGTTTCTGCCCAAACCCCTCTTGTGGTTAATTCAACTCCGTTTTGTGTTGATTTAACGGGTCTAGTCAGAAATCCTGCTGAAAGGGGTTTCCTCAAACTGGAGCTATATAAGTGCATGATTACTTAAAATTGGCTGTCATGCTATGAGCATTTATATGGCGCCACTCGAAGGAATTTCGTCATATGTGCTTCCGATCCATTTGATGAAAGACATCATCAAAGCAAATCATTTTCAAAGGCCGGAAAAATTCTTGTATATTCTATAAAAAATTGCCTGTTGCTTTTCTTCTGTGGCTTCCGAACCCTTCAGGAGCTTCCGGGGAGGGGGGCCGTGGATGCTTAGAAGATGAGCATAAATTGGATAACCATCTGAGATGGAATTACGATTTGTGGGCTTGGATAATGGCAGCTTAGCATGCTGCCAGAAATTCTGTGCTGATATTGAACTAGTTAGCAAGTTTCTGAGCAGAGATATGTAGGCATACCGGTAAAGTAGGCTACAGGTACAGTAGCATACAAGTAAAGTAGCATATGGGTAAAGTAGCATACCGGTAAATTAGCTAAAGTAGCATACGGATAAGGCAGCCTACAGGTAAAGTAGCATACTGGTAAAGTAGCTTACAGGTGAAGTAGCATGAGGTAATGTAGCATACTGGTAAAGTAGCATACCGGTAAAGTAGCATGCCGGTAAAGTAGCATACATACCGGTAAATGCGCATACTGGTAAAGTAGCTTACTGGTAAAGTAGCATACTGGTGAAGTAGCATACTGGTATGTAAGATTGCAGATTTATTGAATGGTATAATATGGGTTGCAGCTAATGAGGGAATCTTTGCCTTGAAGTGGAGAACTGTAATAGTAAGCTCAAGTATTATATTATATGTAATAATTATATTCTTTATTATTTCAAACCGACAGACACAGTAAGATTACATTGAAACATGAAAGTACAATCAATATCTTAATTTAACACACGGTTTGGCAGCCATGCAAGGTGCCACCCTAGAGGGGGGTTATGGGAGTCGATCTGCGTACCTTATGCTCTCCTGGCCATGAGTGTTACCACTACTCTATCCCCCTCCCCTGTGTATGTATATATGTATTTCTGTGTGTATGTGTGCGTATGTATCTGTGTTTGTATGTGTGTTTCTTGGCTTTTTCCTAGTGCTGTTTGTTGTGCAGGTGGCCATGGATGGGATGGCTGACCAGTTTCTTTGCATCTTTGATTTTATCATCTCACTGATGTTTTCGACCTTGACGTAGTCATGTAATCTCGTGATTCCAGTTTCGCCGCTCTTGACGTTTATGTGCTGACCAATGTTTACAATGCACTCTGACTTTTCAAGGAGCAACTCTCTGCGTAATTGCTTCTCTTTTGACCAGCTGCATCGTATCTGCGTTGCAGGATATTTAGTAGCATCTTTCAAGAACTGTACACGCACGCACGCACGCACGCACACACACACACACACGTATGCACACACACACACACACACACACACACACACACGTATGCACACACACACACACACACACACACACACAAACACTTGTACACATGCACGCACTCACCCACCCAAAGCAGGCACACCACTCTCAAGACACAATATATGTATATGTATGTGTTCTGTCTTTAGATTGATTATCTATATATTATATTATATATATATATATATTATATATATATATATATAATATCTTGAAATTGCTTGGCAGTCACTGTTATATAACTATATATGCAGCTTTCTTTCAATTACAAAACAGCTTTCTGGCGAAGAACTTTTGTTTGAACGACCTTCATTGTAAGGTCAATTCCATGTGGGGCTGAGTGGATGTGCATGCTATGTTTGGGAAGGGGCACCCATGTCGATGTCCTTCCCAGTATTTGAATGCACACGTGGGCCACGGTGGCCAATTGTCTATAGGCTTGCCATGACCATATTTTGTCTCATATGGCCATACATTGTCTTGTTGACTACATATTGTCTGGTGTGACCATAGAATGTCTTGTGCGACCATTTATTGTCTGGTGTGACCATACAATGTCTGACTATATATTGTTTGGTGTGACCATACTTTGTCTTGTATGACTCTTGACTGCACATTGTCTGGTATGACCATACAATGTCTGGTGTGACCATACCATGTCTGTTGTGGCCATACAATGGCTGCTGTGACCATACAATGTTTGGTGTGACCATACATTGTCTGATGTGACCAAACATTGTGTGGTAATGACCATACATTGTCTGGTATGACCATAGATTGCCTTGTGTGACCATACATCATCTTGTTTTATTGCAGGTTCCTGTCATGATGAGCGCAATATTGTTTAGTCTGGCATCTCTCGTGGTTTTACGTCCAATCCATCTGACATCCAATTCATCGACGATGCGAGTCGACTCGCCGTACAAGACGAATAAATGGCGCGATCTACTGAGCACTGCTCGCTGATTGTCATAATGTACGATCTCTTGGGATGACTGTGCCGATGGATCCGCAAATGAACGAGAACGAACGATCGGTTTGAGATCTCGGAGAAAACATTCATTAATTGATGCGGATGAAGGAGTGATGGAGTGATCCTCGTCTGCTGACAAACCAGTTGCTGAGACAGGAGATCCGGGAAGCTGGATGTAAGTGTTGTGTGTAGATGAGAAGTCATCATCGTTAGTACTGAAGGGATGCAGTGGCAGAGTTGTGGTTGTGGCAGTGGTGGAGGGTGGTTGTGAGGGAAGAGTGGTGTGGTGGTGGTGTTGTTTGGGGTGTTGTTAGTGTTGTTTATGGTGGTGTTGGTGTTGGCGGTGCTGTTGGTGGTGCTGTTACTTGTGGTGTTAGTGGTGGTGGGCTTGCTGGTAGTGGGGGGTGGTGGTGAGTAGCATTGTGCTTATGATCGTAACGGGGATTGTGATAATGACTGAGTGCTGTTGATTATGATGATGACTGTTGTGTTGATCGTTACGATAACAACTGACATTGGTTGACAAATATTATGATTACAAGGCTGATGGTGATGGTATTGGTGGTGACGGTGTTGAGCAACTGTTATGTGGTCAGACTTTTGGAAGGCACGTTTTACGAAGCTCTCAAAAGTGCATTGAACACGACTACTGTCTGAGGGATCTAAACTTGAAAAATAACTTGAGCAGGTTTTAACACTTTAACGACAAGCTGCATTGGTTTCCCAGTCGCTTTTAGTACACTCTCGTCATTAAAGGGTTAAGGGAACAGCGCAAATGTTACCTTTTTGCTGAAACTCATTTCGAACATCATTTTATGATGAGAGACTACATGTAATGTAATTTAATGTGGTGATTTTGTATTGTGATGTTGTAATGTGATTTTGTTATGCGATCTTATAATGTAATATGATTTATAATGTGATTTTGTAACATTGTGATTTTGTAATAATTATGATGTTTTAGTGCAATTTATAGCACAAAGCCCTTACTGAGATTTGGTCATTTCTGGTGGTGGTAATGGTGGCAGTAATGGTGTTGGACTGGAGGTTGTACTCGTTGTAGTGGGAAGGTGGGGTGGTGGAAAGTATTGGCAATGGTGGTTTTTCTGAACAGTAATAAATTGTGGGAACAGCGTATGATGATTATGATGATGATGGTAGTGGTGATGGTGATGATGATGACAATGATTATGATGATGATGATGATGATGATGATGATGATGATGATGATAATAATCGTGTTTACTGACAAGCTCACAAACCGCAGTGAGTTACACTGAAACAATTGAAACATGACGGTACACTTATAATGATCTTAATAAACACACGTCTTGGCAGCCTGCAAGGTGCCCGTTCGTTTTACTGCTGCCTCCTAATGAGTGGAAGGTTGAGTCGACCTAGAGGGGGCTTACGGGCATCGAACCGTGACGTTTCAAGATCTAATTCTCTTCAGGCCAGAAGAGTATTAGTACTACCATTCATCTATCCCCTCCCCTGATGATGATGATTACGATGACGACGATGGTTGTGATGATGATGATTATGACGATAATGATGATTATGATTATGACGATGATGATGATGATGATGATGATTATGACGATGATGATAGATGATGATGATTTTTCTGTGCATCTGGATGGCGTAGCATGACATCAGACAATATACACAAAAACAACGAAATTTATTCAGTCATGACAAGCCTTACTAGCCTCAGTGGGTCACGATATTGCGTCATAAATAAGAGCTCGAATAATCTCGGTGAGGGCTTTCTACTATAAACTGCTTACATTATGTTGTAAAATGGGAATATTGTGTCATTTACAGCCGGATGGTGGAATTGATTATGATGGACGAAACAAGTTTCAGTGATGAAGTGAAGGTTCGAATAGATGCTCATGAATTGGATGTATTTCACGGCGATCATTCAGGAGATGACGTGTTCGCCCCTCTGCCGAATAAGATTAGTGGAGCAGGGTACAGGAACTGCCGGAAATCGGAACAGCGTGACAGCGACTCTTCCGAGGATGAGGTTTCGGAGGTTGCTGCATTGAACAACGAGCAGAATAAGCCGCTGCTCTACCCGCGACATCATCGGGTGAAAATTCGATCCGGTGTGATGGCAAGGGGTTGCCTGTGTCATATTGTGTGGCGAATTGCCTCGGGGGTAATTGCCGTTACACTTCTGGCAAGTTTTGCCTTTTTCGTTGTGTACTTTGTTCACGTTCTTGATGCGGAAGTCACGACGCACAAGACAACAAAGCTGATTGGCTGTTCGAAGATGGTTGTTGAAGATGTCTGGGTTGTGGGATTTCCGAAACTTGTGACGGAGTCGGCTTTACGACTTCTTGACGTCAATGGAGACGGGGTTCTGGATGTGCTTTTTGGATTTGCTACAGGTAATTGTCGCTCTATAGTGCTTTATTATAGTTACTCTTGTTGGTGTTGTTGTTTTGTTGGTGTTGTTGTTGTTTTCTGTTGTTGCTGTTTTCTGTTGTTTTGTTTTTTGTTGTCATTTTATCCTTAGGATTGTTATTGCTTATAATTATCCTTGTTATTTATTGCTAGCATTGTAATTCTTGTTTCCTATTTTTGCTCTTGTCTATTAATGCATGCATACATGACGCAACATCACATTTCTCTTGTGGCAATTCAATCACCAACAACTCATCACGCTGGACTAATTTTCTGGATTCGAGGGCGCTCTGAGCCCTGATTTCCGGTTCTCAAGGAGTGGGAACAGACCAGTAGGACTGATAAGGCAGACATGGACTGAACTTTGGGCTGTACATAACCGTGTGTGTGATATACATGTATATATATATATATATATATGTATATATATATATATATATATATATTCATACATACTTGCATGCATAGTTTTGTTGTGTTAGGAGCGGAAGGATACAATGTGCCTGATATCGTCTGTGAGATTTACTTTTCCGGTATTCATCCGTGCCTTGGTGGCCTGCTGGCTGTGGATGGAGCGAGTGGAAGGGAGCTGTGGAGGCACTACAGTCCACATGAGATATTTGCAGTCAACTGCAACCAGGACCTCGATGGAGACTCCCTCAAGGACTGTATCATTGCCGGAAGAGTTGGAGTAGGACGCTACATTGTTTCATTCATTCGTTCTTTTGTTCGTTCATTCATTCAGTGCTCTGGTGTAGTAATTTAGTCAGTCACTCCATTCTTTCAGTCAATCCATTCATTGAGCCAATCCATTGATTCTTTCATTTTTAATCTAATCATTATATTGTCAATTTGTTGAATTTTTTTCTTTGATATGATGATGACTAAACCTTTTGATCTGAGATGAACCCACTCGTCTTAATTGGACTTTTTGCTATATAACCAAGACTTTTGATCTGGAACATTCCTGCTCTATCTATGCCACAATGTTTTGCTGTTATTGGCTCATCGTCCTGGAATGAGTTGCCTGACAACCTGTCACACGAACTCCTCAGCCTCTCCTTGCCTCATTTCCGCAAACATCTGAAAACCTTTCTGTCCGATGATGATTTCATTGTGTTAGGTCGGGATTGCCTCTCACGAGTCTATCTTGAAGTGGTGCTATATAAATTTACAATTCACCTTGTCACCTTGTGCTGTCAACTCCTGGAGCTCTAGCGATCGTCATGATAAACATTCTCCATTGCTTCCTATTCGAAGTCAGGTCCCTTAGTTCTCATGACGATTTTCTTGGCATGTTAACAGAGGTGGTTTGCCATTGCCTTCCCCTGGTTTTGCCTGCCGTGCCCGTTCGTTCCCCTTCCAATGGAAGGGTACTAACGGTCCGCACCACGTGAAGGTGGGCACGGAGGACTTTGGTTCATCAGCCCAGGTCGGGTCCGAGTCTACGCTCCTAAGAGACGTCGGTCAGGTCGCCTCCCTGCGTTACTCTGAAACAGAGTGACTGATGAACCTTTGCGGATTTACAATTACAGTTACAAAACTTACAAACTATAATTAATGACTTTTTCTTGTACACAAAGGTGTTTTTGGCTTCTCTGCTGAAGAATTATGAAATGTTCACAGTAAGTCAGTTTCTCCACTTTTCTGGCAGACTTTTGAAGCAGTGAGTTCACGAGACGGCCACCTGCTCTGGAACTTTACCAATTCTTCTGCCAGAGTGGAAGTGATGAACCTGTACACTGGTCAGTTCATCAGTGACCTGAATGGCGATTCAATTCCAGACATCATAAACATTCACGGCGGAGATCCATTTGGCCAGCCAGGTTATCACACCTTCCCACCTCTGGTTATTGTTGTCTGAGGTTGCATCTCATTTAGAACTGTTAGATAGCCATATTTTTGTCTGTGTGCAAGTTCCTTAAACTTTGATACAAAAGTGTTTACATACATACAATGTACATGCATTCATTCATTCATTCCATCATTCATACATACATACGATGCATGCACACACATACATACATATACGTTTATTCTTGCCAGGTACTGGTACAACATTATTATTTTACCCTTTTACCAAGGCAGATATGATCTCCTATGGTTTCAAAAAAGTTTGGGGAAAAAAGAAAATAACATGGATTATTTTTTTATTTTTTTATTTCTATTAACAGAGGGGTGTAGAAAATTACTCTAAGCAATGGAAAATGCATTTCTGGAATGGCTATTATTATTTTCCCCAAGGTACACATGATCCCTGGGGATTGCAAAAATGGAGCATTGTTCTGGAATGTTTTATTATTGTTATTATTGTTATTACTATTACTATTATTATTATTTTTGTGATTATACTTGCTATTAAGAAAATTTTGAATGCACTGCACAGTTGCCTAGGAATGTGAATTTGAGGCTGAGAGCTATCCCTGCGATCTTTCTAGGAAGTGCGATGCGGCTGTCCGGCAAGATCCTTCTGTTCAGTGGAAAAGATGGAAAGGTGCTTCGTGAGATGACTGTTCCAGATGGAAGAGAAAGCTACTATTCACCAGTTGTCTATGAGAGGAAAGACGGAACAGAGGTTGTGTTGTTTGGCACTGGAGGGGAGACGCACCCGGGGTCGCTATGGATGATCACCCTCAGCGACTTATACAAGGGTAAAATCCAAAGAGTACGTGCTTCCTTCTGCTACTGGCTATGTCGAGATATCAATAATGATAATGTTGATGATGATATTAATAATAATGATTATAAAAATGGTAATAAGAACAATAATAATAATGACAAAAACACTAATGATAGATTAATTTGTCAGGCATAAAACCTGAGTCAGAAGCTTGTAATTTAATGTAAAACTGGGAGTTTACGAGCTTTGAAATATCACCTAATTCTAGGTCACTTTACTTCTACTTGAATTTACTGGGAGTGCGCAAATTAGTCCACACTGTAGTACCTTGTAAATCTATTGTCTGTAAAGCTATTGTCTGTGTGGCAGACATAAAATACTACTACTACTACTACTACTTCTAATAATAATAATAATAATAATAATAATAATATCTTGACCAGGACGGCCACTCCAGAATCAACATATTTAATTAGTATCTGACACCTGAGTTATCATATATACCTCGGGTAAAAAAATAATAATAATAATAATAAATATATTAATGATTTTAATAATGGTACTGTCCAGGGAAGCCATACATGTACCAGCACAGAATTTGGCACTTTTGTAAGGCACTTAAAATGCATTGTATATCTATTGTCTGTAAATCTATTGTCTGTGTGGCAGGCAGAGAAGATCTACTCCAATCCAGTGAAGGGAGTGATGACTCCTCCTGTTCTCATTGACCTGACGGCAGATGGCGTTCCAGACATTGTGTTTGCCACTTACAACTCAACGGTTTTGGCTCTCAACGGTGAAACCTACGACCAACTCTGGAACTTCACCTATCCAATGTCAGAGACTTACGCGTAAGTGTTACTTAGAGAATTACGCTTAAGTGTTGCTTAGAGAATTACGTGTTACGTAGAGAATTACATGTAGGTGTTGCTTAAAAAAATTACGTGTAAGTGTTACTTAGAGACTTGCACATAATTGTTACTTAGAGACTTACGTTTGTTACTTAGAGACTAATGCGTAAGTGTTACTTAGAGAGTTACATGCAAGTGTTACTTAGAGACTTGCATGTAAATGTTACTAAGAGACTTACGTGTAAGTGTTACTTAGAGACTTATACATTTGTTACTTCTCAGTAACTGTTCAGGTGTAATCAAGCGTAAGATCTTGCAAGTGATGGTTGAATTATGAGTCCGAATATTGGACATGGATTTTGCTGTTTGCATGGAATATATTTCAATAGATTTATTAATGTGAATTTGAATTAAATATTAAACAGATTTAAATAATTTAAATAGATTTAATAGATTGCTCTTGTACTCTACTACATATTTGAATGGAGTAATGATGATGACGATGATAATGGTGATGATGCTGATTTTGATGTTGACAGCATGATATGACGTGATATTAAGTACAAAGCCTGAGAAAACAATGAAGATAATTTTAATGCTTTGTCGTTTGATCCGTAGGACTCCTTCACCAGGATTCTACAATTCTGATGGCATTCCAGATTTCATGGTTCACTGGCAGTACGGACCAGGATTTCCGATCTATTACCATTCAGTGGTATTGAGTATTTTCTCGACATTTTAGGTCTGAAAGACAGCCATGTTTTAGTGCCTTTTCAGTTTCATAAAAGGCGGTATAAAAATGTTCAGATATATGCTTGAGTGTTCATAGGTTGGTTTATACATGTTTTTTTATGCAATTTAGTTAAATAAACTTTCGAAATCTTTTTAAATGAACTTCTTTTAAATGTATATAACGAGCCAAAAAAGTGTTATTGACTTGGTTTTGCTGTTAATGCTTTAGTTATGGAAAATGCATTTTGTAACCACTCAAAAAACCAGCAAATGCCTGAATTTGTAGACCCTTGCCAACTGCCCAGTGCCCATTAGCATGCACATCTTTCTGCCCTGGTAGGGATTTAAACCCTTGTCTTGTAAGTTCACACTCTACCAAGCTAACCACTAGACTTTCATGCATGTTGAAATGAGGAACCACATTAAATTCAAAACATGTGGGGGCACATTTGCCATCTAGTAAGGTTGCTTGACCTGTAGTGCATGGAATATTGGATTGAGCGTCCACTGAGGCAGTCACTGTGTGAGCAACAAGAGCCGGTCCTTCACTCACAGTTGCTCATCGATGTTCTGTCATATTGTTGTCATATTCTGAACTTTGGGGGCAATATCAATTACAGTGGTGTTGTATTGTATCCAGACGACAGTGGTCGATGGGGCGAGTGGAAACGCCCTCGTCGTTCCATACGTTCGTAGTTCGATGGGGGCGCAAACATCTCCCCTTACGATCAGCACAGAGGGCCTTGGAAACGACATCTTCCTCTACTGGAATGCTGACTGCAAAGATCACGAAGGAGAGGGCGGCAAATTCACCTTTGTCAAAGGTGGGACATGGTAGCTCACTGGTTAAGGCACTCGTGCCACTGAGAGTATGAGTTTGAGCTTCCTTTCCTGAGACAGTTACTGTGTAGGGACCCTGAACAAGTCCTCACTCACAATTGCTCAGTGCCATCAATTGATGCTTGGTCAGTAGATTGTGATGCTTAATAAATGCAAAATAATAATTATAATAATAATATTAATAATAAACTTGACTATAATGAGTAAGTACACTGACCACGCAGTGTTGCTGGGCAGATGACACAGCAAGGGAGAGGACCTGCCACTCCCATCATATGCCAAGGCTAAAAAAGGAAAAGGGAAGTCGCTAACACTTCATATCAGTGGCTGCCTCTCAGACTAGCTCAAGAGACTGTTCTTCATCTTCTACAGATATATACAAGTGTTCATAGTTATTTCAGTAGCCCTATATATATATATTTATATAAATACGTTAACACACTCGTATATATATACATATATACGTATATGTATGTATATATGGACTGTGTCCTTATGCAGTGTGGACTCATTAATGTGAAGTCATCAGGGAACATGTCTTCCGATACAGCGTGTAAACCAGGCCGCACACGGACGGCTGATGCTAAAAAAAGTCAATATTTAATGCTACACTGCATTTCTTATATAGCGCGTTAACCAATATGGCATCTTGGGGACCAAAGACCACTTTACATTAAGCAGAATGGCATATAAATGAGGAGCACATGAATGAATCATCACTGTGTTTTTCTTGATGTATACTCCTCCGTGTGTATGTGAAGCTTCCTTAACCCTCTTCTCTCTGGTCTCTGACAACAAGCCCTGGATATTCCCTTGACCATCTCTGGTCATCTTTGACATGACGCAGTACTCTTGAATAACCTGGTGCCCTGCACTTAGCTTTGGAGTGGGACTTTTAGAGTTTACGATTACAATTACAAACCCTTAACTGGGCTTTTGTTTTGGCAGGAACAAACGTTCATGAACAGAGTCGGTCGGACTTTTGTCGACTTCGTTTCAAGTCGGAAGGCGTGAGTCGGATGTATGCTCTCAACAGCCACATCAGAGCACCAGGATTTGTAGTCTATGATTCAGGTCATTATTTTCCTCATTTTAATTTCTCTCACTTACTCAACGACTTTCAAGCTTTTCTTCTCATTTTAAACTTAACACTATTTGTGGATTAATTTATTATAGTTTGTTACATCTGTGTGTCTTTTTATATGTAAAATGTATATACTAATGGAAAATGTATTTATTAGTGTGATGTTGTAATGTGATATTGTAATGTAATGTAATGTAATGTTGTAATGTACTGTGATGTTGTAATGTAATGTGATGCTGTTAATGTAATGTTATGATGTAATGTGATGTAACATGATGTTATAATATAATGTGGTTTTGTGATTTAATGTGATGTTGTAATGTGATGTTTTAATATCATGTGGTGTAATGTGATGTTGTAATATGATGTTATACTGTGATGTTGTAATGTTCTGTAATGTATCTTCTAAGTCCCTCTCAGAGTTGTTGCCTTAAATCACGTGAATGAGTGTAATGCATCTAATCATTGGAGGCAAATGTATGGCCAAAACATATCTTCAGTCGATGATAGTCTAAACCAGAGTTTCCCAAACTGTGGGTCATGACCCAAAAGTGGGTCGCAAAGCTCTGGCAAGTGGGTCGCCAAATTTTTGTGAGAAACATTTATTTTTTGCAGCAACAAGATTTGGCTATGATTAAGCTATAACTAGCAGGATTGCAATGAATTGTAAACTGTTTTTACCTAAATTTCCTTTTAATGCTTTAAATTTCTGTGTGCTGTACGTGAATTCGCATATTTCAATACCAATTTATGAAGCAAATTTTAGTATGCAATGCTTAATTTTACACAGTGGGTACCGAGACTGCCAAGATATTCACAACTGGGTCGCGACCCAGAGGAGTTAGGGAACCGTAGACTGCATATGGAACACCGTGTGGACTCGGCAGTGGATTGGTCATGTCGCTCAATTTAGACACCTTTAAAACGGGATGAATCGATGCTATATAGGCAAAGGGCACAGCAGTGGCTACTTTAAACTACACCGCTGCCTTTACTCTGGCAGCGCGAGTCCCAAGACTTTATTTATTTTATTTTATTTATTCCGGATATTTCTATAGCGCCTCTCGAAGTCTACTACTACTCAGAGGCGCTCCTGACTACAGCATTTGATACTATGCCGGAATTTTCACGCCGAAGCGCCACGAGCAATTGCGAGTGAAGGACTTGCCCAAGGTCCGTACGCAGCGGCTAGAGTGGGATTCGAACCTGCAACCCTCCGGTCACAAGGCGCCGAACTTACCCACTGAGCCACCACGCCCCACTTGGTAAAGGAGGAGAGCGAAGTGATTATCACACAGTGTTGTTAGGCTGAAACTACTACTGTCGATAGGTTAGCGCATTCTATTTAGACACCTTTTAAAAGATTGATAAACAGTGATAAATGAGCACAGGAAACGGTAGACTATTGGTTACACTTTTGGACACCTGAAAATTGTATCAACCATTGCTATATAGGCATCGAACAGGGATCAGTTTGAATAACTTAACTTGTGACTTGCGTCCAATTGTCCGAATGCTTTATAGCTATTTTCTCAACTAATCACGCGTTGTGAAAGAGCCACCATTCACAGAAGAGAATTCATACTTTACATTACAGTTGTAGAGGAGAAATTTTCTTTTAAGTTGCGTTATATTTGTCTAGAATTTCTTGAAAGGTACGAATTTATTAATCAGGAATGGTCTAAACTAATCTAATCTACTGTCATCTAATGTAATCTAATGTCATCTAATGTCATCTAATCTAATGTCATCTAATGTCATCTAATCTAATGTCATCTAATGTCATCTAATCTAGTGTCATCTAATGTCATCTAATCTAATGTCATCTAATGTCATCTAATGTCGTCATCCTAAAGCATCAGTCGATGGTTGCTTCAAGTGAAATCACATTTATGAAATCATGAACTATCGGAAATGCCAGATTGAAATCCGATAGATCGGATCAACCAGAAGCGAGTCTGCTTCTTGTAAGTTGGAAAAGACTAGTCTTAAAGTTTGGGCCAGCGAGGCTAATTCCTCATTCCCTCCAACAAAGTCGCATCCTGCTGTTTTTCTTTGAGTTAGAATGAAGGTGTGTGTGTGTGATCTCGTTAGAGGTACGCAAGGAAGTCGAGCACCAGTGGACTGTCAACACAACTGCTGAGGCACTGGAGTTCTTGCGGAACCATCCGGAAAACGTGGATGACTTCCATCACTGGATGCACCAGCTGGGACATAATCCACACAATGAGCCGCACTCCACCGGTCAATCAGTAAGATCCTTTTGCTGACCTTGCGTCATCTTCATCAAAATGTATAGAAACTTGTTTACATTGCTTTAAAAAAGGATGCAGGATGTCGACTGCGTATAACGGTATAAAGTCTCGCCTTTTGAAGAATTCCTACCTTGACCCGTCTTTTCCTCAGCCGTACTGTTTCTAAACCTAAACTAAACCTGCCTTGGCAGCTCCTCTGCCTGCTCTCTCTGGTCTTTCTGGAAACAGGACTGGAGTGGATCACAATCTGGTATCTCTGGAAACTCTTTTGACATCATTTTAGCACTCGTGAATAAGCATAACTTCCAGTGTCGCTTTAGAAATTTGGAGTTTATGATTACGATTTACGATTATAAGAGCTAAAGGTAGTGTACTTGCTTACAGGGCAGGGCCTCTTAGAGGAATTTGGTGAGGTGGTTCAAGACCGCTTTCATGCCCCCAGCAGCCCTTCTGTTTTAATAGTCCCATGCCCGTTATAATACAAAGTCTACAGTGCAACATTTGTAAATTGTCATATTACGATGCAATATCTGTACGTAACCTTATCATTACCATTACATAACGTTACCTGTTTCCATTACTTAACATTACCATTACTTAATGTTACCATTACTTAACGTTACCATAACATAACGTTACCATTACCATTACATCTTTTAAATATCTTGAAGGATAGTCGTTCACAAATCGTATCGTCAGTTCATCCACTGGCGTACGATAGATCCACTGCCAACGACGGAACACTTTATGATGACCGCCAAGCGCTGTCCCCTCATGGAAGTGATGATGACAGTGACTATGAAAACAGTAATGTCCATGATGACCATGGAATTTTCCAGAACAACCGGCCACACAGTTCACAATACAAACACATGCGACCACATTCAGAATGGTCTGCTTATGACCAGTCTGATGACATGCGTCCGAAAAGTCGCGTTATGTCTCGTCATGGTCAGTCAACTTCTGGTGAAGATGTTAAATTTTTACGAAAAACTGGGCTGTCAAAGTCTTCGAAAAGCAAGACAGCAGGCATTCGTAAAAGAGCCACAATATTTAAAAACAGTTCAAAACAAGGTTCGACAAGGATTCGGCATAAAGACGGCGTTAGAGAAAAGAGGAGGTTGAGACGACATGTTGGACCCCATGACGAGGGTGGCCTCCAGAGATTGATATCCACAGGTAGGGGGAATTCTTTACATCTTGTATCTATTGATGCTAGAACCTTCTTGTAATGTAAATCATTATAACCAGAATTCTGTTATAATGCAATCTTAAAAAGATATTTAGGTATGACCAGATAAAGATAATGAGATGACCTCATTGAATATTATTATTATTATTAATTAAATTTGTAACGCGCGCAATGGTCACACCGAAATGTGAATCTGAGGCGCGGATAGTCAGCCGCCAGGAGAAGATGCAGTTAGATATCCAAATGTTAGATATCCAAGAATACTGATGAATAAGAACTGATTTAAAGTGTTGTGGCTAGCCAGAGTTCAAAGTTTTATAAACTATGAGCCCCAATTTAAAACTAATTCTTTGTTGAACAGGAAGCCAATGCAAAAATTTAAGCACAGAGGTTATGTGTTGTAGCCAAAGAGTTTTGATGTGCTGGTGCAACACTATATATAACTGCATAATGTTGCCTGCTCTACCTGAAACTCAGCTACTGCCCCTTTATCAATATCACTTAAACTCCTCCAGTTGCATTTTCTGGTGATGCCAGTCCCAAGCCTCTTGAATTAGCTGGTGCCCTGTTCTTAGCTTCAGAGTAGCGTTTTAGAAATTTGCAGTTTACTGTTACAATTACGAAGGCTGGACAGCAGATGGTGACTCTAATCATCTTCGTTTTCACACAGTGTCATTAAAAAGAAGCAGCTTTACCTGATCTTATGTCGATTGGCATGTTTCTTGATTGCCAAATGTTTATCAGAGTTAGCTTTGTTATCTGATTTCAGGTACACTGGCTCCTCCCCTTCTTGACCCAAGTCATCACGATTACAACAACAGCATTGACGTCATCTTTGCCACTTACTGGTTCTACCCAGCCAAGACAAAGACTCTTCTTCCTGAGGATGAGAAGTGTATCGAACAGCGAATGGCCACACAGCGTGACCGATTCGATCCAACAAGTATAAAGAATAAGAGTTTCTATCACTCAATATTAATAATGTTATTAATAATTTATAACCAATAATGCTGTGTAGGGACCTTGAGCGAGTTCTTTTGCCAAGCGCTATTGATTCTGTCATGTGGTCATGCATGCACTTCAGAAAGTATGTATTATCAACTTATAGTAGTAGTAGTAGCAGCAGCAGCAGCAGCAGAAGTAGTAGTGGTAGCGTAGAAGTAGTGATACTAGAGGTGAGGCTTGCATGAGTTGCACTATAGTTGTCATTTTGGCAACTTCTTGCAGTGGTTGCAGGGAAGACTTTGGGAACTAAGGACGTTAAACATTAATAAACCAATTGCTAGTGAAATGCAACAATAATGTAGGTTAACCTTAACGACCTGGCAAACAGAGAAATGTGGTACAGTAATAAGTAGCATTACTAATATTACGTTTTGTTTACACACCTTTAAATCGGTTTTAGGACGCTATATATTTGTGATTTCGTTCCGTCGGCTAATTGACTTATACTCTTAAATACACGGGCTTTGTAACAAAATATCGTTTAACTAACACTTGATACAAATGCTACAATTGCAGTATTTCGTGCAGGTCTGACCCAGAAGTGGATTAGTAGTAGTGGTAATTTTAGAGTTAGTAGTAGTGGTAGTGGTAGTGGTAGTAGTAGTAGTTGTTATAGTTGTAGTTGTTGTTGTTGGATAACATCTGGCGTAGAGTTCGAGAGGTACAGAGATCGAGTCCCATAGGCGGACATGCTTTGTAGGCTGCAATTTGCGCCGTGTATTGCAGGCTGTCTGTTCTGTTAGTAGTTAAGGTTTATCGCATAACATGTACATGTACAGCGCAGTGCGTTTGCAGGCGCTTAATTAAAGAATAAATATTATTATTATTATTATAATAATAATGATAATAATAATAAGGGAATCACATCAAAGGTGGCTGGATAAGAACTTGTTTTCAAGAGCAGTATCTGTGCAACTGTGACTTGTATGCAGGTAACAGTTGAACAGCTTTATACAGCTTAAAATATGTTTTCGTCTTCACAGGCAAATACTATGGCATGGATGACGACGATTTTGAGCAAGTTGTCACGGATGAATGCCTACGGATGTCCGGTCACCAGCTTCCAGACAATGGCACCTACCAGTCGCAGACAATGTACACACCTTACACGGTCAACATGGGCCAACTAACACTCTACAGGTACTTGTTCTGATTTAATGTGTCGTTCATTCACGCTTGCCTTCTGGAAATCAGTACCTCCTCACGTCCGCAACACTCCTACCAAGAGGCTAACTTACCTCTTCCAGTCTGCTTATGGCACTTAATGTTTGCCCAGCTTTGATGTGCACTTCTGAACTTTGAAAGAAGGGCTTGGTCAAATTACAGAACTTTGTATTGTTTTGTAATTATACATAAGGACCAGGCATACACCCATCTGCAAATCCTTAGATAAGGAAAATAGAACAAGAGTATCAAATACTTCATCCAAGTTATCTTTCATGTTGGATCTCTTTTTGTGTTCCAGGTTGTTTCTGAATACCGAATGTTTAACTGATTGAAAAAGTTACTAATGTTATGAATTTTTCTGTTGGAAAAAATGAGAGTAATTCGCTTTTAATTTGTTGTATTACTTGATGGCCAACTACTTATACCTAAGATTCAGATTCTGTGGCAAACGGGTAGCGGTGGTGAAGGATCTCACTCGATCAATCCATTGAAAAATGAGCAGGGTCGAGGCCATACGGTCGCTACATAAAAACGTTTACATTTACATTTTGGTTTGATTTTAGGTTACGTCTCAAGTGTCGATGTCCAGAGGTTGGCAAAGACCAGAGATGTGGTCGCATTCTGCCTTTCCAAGACCAGCAATGGTCAGGCTACATGGGATCTCGTGCAGATAGCCACTGGACTGCTAGAAAACAGTCCACCTTATGATGATGTAAAGACGTAGAATTATTTGACTAGAGAACTGTCGTCGTCGTTGTTTTTGTTGTCGTTGCCGTGTTGTTGTCATGAGCATAATGTTAATCAACTGATTTTGAAATGGAAGATGCTTAATCAGTGTTCCTACTTTGTAGTTATATAGTCAAACGTTTTTGTTATATTATTATTGATTATTAACTTCTTAGATACAGGGAGCGAGTTAGACACGGGGAGAGAGTTGGATACGAGTTAGACATGGGGGATTGAGAGTTACAGCTAGATATTTCGACCGGGGTTGGGGAGAGTTAGATACAGGGAGAGAGTTAGACACAAGAAGACAGATACAGAGAGAGAGTTAAACATAGGGAGAGTTCGATACAGGAAAACAGTTACCGGTATCCCAGTGGCGTAGCTAGGATTTTACCATAGGGGGTGCGTAATGCGAAGCATAGCACCAGTCTTCAGAGAACCTATACATATGTCCTAGGCCTACTGTACGAGAACTGCAATAATCTAAAACTTTTAATACATGCAATGAAAATGTGTCTATACGTGACAATTTAAAAAAATAAAAGACAATAGTTTAAAGTTAAACCCTATTACAAGCTCAGGTATTTAAATGAAATCTAAAGCAAACTTTAAAACATTTCCGATCTATCCTATAGGCTATACTGTAGGCTAGGGCCTATGAGAACTGCAATACTCGACCACTTTTAATACGCGTGTACTGAAATGTCTTTACTTCACAATGACTATTAAAATAAGAGATCATAGTTTCAGCCCTATTACATGTTCATTTACTTAAAATTAGAACTAAAGCGAACTTTAATACATTTCCCATAACGAAAACCATTGAAAAGTTGGAAAAATTTCCGAAAATAGAATTGGAGCTAAAACTTATCATAGAAGTATCATCAGGTCCGTGACAAGAATATCTCATTTCCGGTTCAGGTAAAGAAGTGTTGCGCTATCCTTCTCATGGGAAATGAGATGGCTGTATTGTCACCCTATTTCCATTGACCCCCTTGTGGATTGGTTCTGCCTCCAACGCTCCTTCCTTCTAATCTAGTCTTCTCTCATCCTCCTTATCCCTCCCATGACAATGACAAATACACCACACACACACACACACACACACACACACACACACACACACACACACACACACACACACACACACACACACACACACACACACACACACACACACACACACACACACACACCCATAACACCGACGACACAGAGCCATAGCCTAGTGCAACCGTAACATGCATCAGAATCCATCCCATCGTCCCTCAGGCACATACCACCCCATCGCCCCTCATACAGAAAAAACCACCACATCCCCCTAAGGCAGAAAGATACAAGTCCATCGCTCCTTAGAAAGAAAACTTGCCGCCAGCAAATGCACAGGCACCTGTAGAAACAAAGAAAAACCACGACGGTTATTACTACACGTTACGACAGATAAATTGTATCCTTACAGGAAAGAATAAAGTATAAGGGGACATCCACATATTACGTACGCAATGGGGAGGGGAGGATTTAGGCGATTTTGCGTATGGGTGCGAACGGGGGGGAGGGGGGCAAAATTTGTACCTACGCAAAATAAATTTCTAATTATGACGTCCACATTAGCCTATTTATAACTCTGTATTGTCCTATAGTCGTCCGATGGCATTTTATTACATTATGTAAAAGCCATGTGCAGTTATTCTGTGCTGTGAACGAGACACCTATAATTTGTCTATATTGGCCCTCACTCATCCTTCAATCTGGCCTAAAGTGCAGACATTCGGGCTGCCTGGAGCTGTCGAGACACTTTCTGCAGCTGGTCTTCGAAGGGGGGGGGGGGTGCGTCAAGCGTTCGTGCGCAGGGGGTGGGGGTGGAAGAAAGTACGCTTGCGAGCAGAGGGGGAAGAGGGTCCAATTTTCCCTGATTTTTGCGTAGGGCCTACGTAATATATGGATGGCCCCGAACTATCAATTAAATACTTCATCGTTCGCTCTCTGTAGAAAGCTAGATATGGCTAACAGCCTAGACCAGTGTTCCTGGTATGAAGAAGTTAGATGCGCAAGCAAGTCACCAAACAGTCGAATTGGCTTCGGTTCAAGGTCTTTGCGCGATTGTAGAATCGATGTTTAAAAAATTACAGTGGAAAAGTTGTTTTACCCAGATATAGTTAATCGCCAGAAGTCCGCATTAAGCGTTGAATTCTATAGCCTCCCAATAGTGTAGAGAGGGTAAAACCCTGCCACTGCATGGTAATGCCAGTCTCAACCCTGAAGCCTGGATAAAGGAAGAGGGCGACGCTATATTGTGTGTCCCCCTACTGTTCAAGGGGGTCTTGTCCCTTTTGAACTGATCTGGTCAAAAAGAGTTTTGAACTGATCTGCTCAAAAAGAATTTAAAAACTGGGGTGACTTTTTTGGTGTTTCTTCAAAATTTGGGGGGGGGGCAGGTGTATGGTGTGTCCTCCCCACTGTTAAAAAGGGTCTTGTCCCCCTCGACCCCCGGGATCGCCGCCCATGAACTGTGCTAAACTGGGTATCACTTTTTAGTCATCTGGGAATTAACTTGGAATGAACTGGGATGCCCGGCGGGGTATCCCGTATGGGTCCCGTACGGAAACCGCGGACAAAAACCGGCGGGTTCCCGCCGGGTATCCCGTACGGGTCCCGTGTGGCAACCCGTATTTTATTCCGGATATTTCTATAGCGCCTCTCGAAGTCAACTGCTACTCAGAGGCGCTCCCGACTACAGCATTTGATACTGTGCCGGAATTTTCACGCCGAAGCGCCACGAGCAATTGCGAGTGAAGGACTTGCCCAAGGTCCGTACGCAGCGGCTAGAGTGGGATTCGAACCTGCAACCCTCCGGTCACAAGGCGCCGAACTTACCACTGAGCCACCACGCCCCACCCAGACGTATGGGAACCGTCTGGGTCCCGTGTGGGTGTACGTGTTAGCTGGGTAATCTTCTTTGTTAGGACACAGCGTCGTAAATCAACGAACCAACCAGAGTAAAGCAGAAGCTTCAGAATCTATACATGGAAATCAGCTTATTCGCTAAGGATGTCATTTCAGCTTTTTTCAGGGGGGGCAAGGACGTCAAAAAAGAGGCAAAAAAATTTTTCGCGCTCTGCGCGAAGAAATTTTTCAGATTTTGGGTTTTCTTCTTAATTTTCGGGGAAAACTGTATACATAATGTGCACTGTCAAAAAGGTGTGGTCTTGTTGAAAAACCTGTGCAGACTCTGGTTTTGTTAATACTAGTATATAATAATTCCATGAATTTGAGTATCATTTTTTTCTTTTTTACCCCTTTCTTCTTCCTCCTTTTCTTGTTCCAGCTTTTTCATTTTTTTCTCAAAAATCAGGGGGGGCAAATGCCCCCATTGCCCCCCCAAATGACGTCCCTGTTTATTCGGGGTTCCAGTTAAAAACAGCCGACAGCGTATACAAGGACCCCTGTTGTTTGCAACATCTGGGAATCAAAATAATAATCTCCAGTATATGCATATTACTATTAAAACCTTTACGTATTGTGTCTGCATATATGTTTGTCAGTCTGTACGACGGGTGTAATATGTATGCATGCGAGTAGGTAGGCCTGTGTATGTATTGTATGTATGTATGTATGCGTGGGCCGCGATCCCGGGGGTGTTGAGGGGGCAAGACCCCCACCTTTAAGAGTGGGGGATACACCGTACATCTGATCCCCACATTTTGAAGAAAACACCCAAAAGGTCAAAACATTCACGTGCGAAAAAAAATTTGACCTCTTTTTTGACCAGATTAGTTCAAAACTCTTTTTTGACCAGATCAGTTCAAAGTGTTCCCCCCCCCCCATCTGTCAAACAAGATCGCCGCCAGTGTATGTAGGCCTATGCATACATAATTACATAATTTACATAGGCTATGTATGTATACACATATGTACCGGTACGTACGTATGATTTTGATCTTCGGTTCGAGTAGGATTTCGATAAATTGTGTAGATTTCGAATTCCAAGTCAAGTAGGATTTCGATCTCTTGGTGACGTAGATTTCGATCTGCAGTTTCAAGTTTGAGTAGGATTCAATGTCTTGGTGGTGTAGAATTCGATCTGAAGTTTGAGTTGGATTTCGATGTCTTGGTGGTGTAGAATTCGATCTGCAGTTTTAGTAGGATTTCGATGTCTTGGTGGAGTAGAATTCGATCTGCAGTTTTAGTAGGATTTCGATGTCTTGGTGGAGTAGAATTCGATCTGCAGTTTTAGTAGGATTTCGATGTCTTGGTGGAGTAGAATTCGATCTGCAGTTTTAGTAGGATTTCGATGTCTTGGTGGAGTAGAATTCGATCTGCAGTTTTAGTAGGATTTTCGATGTCTTGGTGGTGTAGAATTCAATCTGCAGTTTAAGTTGGATTTCGATGTCTTGGTGGTGTAGAATTCGATCTGCAGTTTGAGTAGGATTTCGATGTCTTAGTGGTGTAGAATTCGATCTGCAGTTTGAGTAGGATTTCGATGTATCTTTAAGAAGGCTAATTAAGGTGCGCTAACAGAAAGACTCGTAGAACAGCAGAGGACAATTACCGACGTCATTTGGAAATGACGTCACTTTGATTACTTATGGGATATCGTTTAAACTGTACAATTGATTTATCAAGTAATGGATAGGCTATCGATAACACGAATAATTAAAATAACAAGTAGGCCGATCGGTGGCGTTAATAATTATATTAGCAATTAAATTATTAAATTAATTCGGTTAAATGATATTGCGATAGGCCTAATTGTTTCTGAGGGACCATTTCCGGAATTTTTAAATTTTTATAGCGCCTTAATATATTGATAATTCATTCTTTCGTTCGTTCAATTCACTCATTCATCTGTTCATTAACTAATTTATTCGTTTGTTCGTTCGTTCAATCATTCATTAGGCCTACGTTTTATATCTACTGATGTGTGAAGCCAGCTCGGTCTTGGGTCAAAGAGAACAATCTCCGGCGTGATAAAATGTGCAGTTGGGGTCATCCATATATTACGCACGCAAAAGTCCGGGAAAATTGGACCCCTCCCCTCCCTGTTCGGAAGCGTACTTTCTACCACCCCCACCTGCGTACGTACGCTTGACGCACACCCCCATACCAGCTGCAGAATGTGTCAGTTCGACAGCTCCAGGCAGTGGCTGTCTGCACTTTAGGCAAGATTGAAGGATGAGTAGGCCTAATCCATGGACTCACTGCTGAGCTGTCTGATAGTTTAATAATAGCGTTCAGACGTAAGGTGGCATACAAGTGACACCTCTACCCAGGGCATATTTTAACTGTATAACTAGTGGGACAAATGTCCCAGTAGTCTTAGGATTTGTCCCAGTAGTCAGAGCGATTTGTCCCAGGCAATGTATGTATAAAGTACAACTAGTGGGACAAATGTTGCAAGAATTTAAAGATTTGTCCCAGTAGTATTGTTGTATGACCCCTTATTATTGCTTGGGAGACCCGAGAAAAGTTGTAAAAGAAGGTGATGACTAAAAAAAAAAAAAAAAAGGTCATCAACTTTTTTCGGAGATGAATTTTGAATTTTTTTTTTAAAAAGTCTAACAGTTGTAAGTTTGTGAAGATTTTGTCCCAGTAGTCAAAATTCCTTAAAATATGCACTGCCTCTACCACAGTCCTATTTCTCCTGGTAGTACCTGCTCATGATAGCTGAAAAGACTGAACTTTGGCTCAGTTGAAGGCTAATCAATTTGAGGGCCAATATAGACAAATTATAGGTTTACCCCCCCCCCCCGTTTCCGTACGCAAGCGTACGCAAACACATGCATTTGTGACACAATTTGTGTTACCCCCTCCCCTCCATGCGTACGTAATATATGGATGGCCCTTGGTCAATAATAATAATAATAATAATAATAATAATAATAATAATAATAATAATAATCGGGCACTTATAGCGCGTCTAAACAAAATGACATCTTGCACAAAACCGCGTAGGCCTAACAGAAAATACAGTTATAGTCATAGGCCTATAACTTTGTTTAGTTTACAATCAGGATTATAACTCGTGTGTGTGTGTGTGTGTGTGTGTGTGTGTGTGTGTGTGTGTGTGTGTGTGTGTGTGTGTGTGCGTGCGCGCGTGATTAATATAATTCTCTATTGTAGGCTAGGTTGTTAGCATTGTCGCTCCACCCTGAACATCCAGCGCCGTGGTTCTCTGCGCTCTTCTAAGCAGGCTGAGCTTCTAGTTTCCCGCTCACGGACCGTCCTTAGGCAACGCCATGATTTTTCCATCGCTGGCCCTGCAATCTGGAATGGGCTCCCTGTAGCGCTTCGCTTGGTCCCAAGCACCCATTCCGCCACATTTTCTTCAAATCTCAAGACTGTACTCTTCAGCCGGGGTTGGGTCCGGAGTACTTCTGAGTAGATAAACTTGAAGAGGCGCTATATAAATTCTCCATATGAATGAATATGAAGTTGAAATATCATTCTGGTCAACGCAATATGTACTATTGTGATTCATAGCATACAGTTCAGAGACACTGCAGTAGTCGAGTAACTCGTAGGCCTATACAAGGCACTTTCAATTTGAACACCATAGGCTAAAATGCGGACAAGGGGAAAGAGAGGGTTATGACCAGTGCGGACGTCCGCATCTAAATGTTTAAATTTGATAGGTTTTTTAAAACCCTTTTTTTAACCTTTCCTGAGAC
Organism: Allolobophora icterica; assembly: GCA_963556255.1. Taxonomy (NCBI): domain Eukaryota; kingdom Metazoa; phylum Annelida; class Clitellata; order Crassiclitellata; family Lumbricidae; genus Allolobophora; species Allolobophora icterica. The sequence continues at coordinate 78,077,551 of OY744606.1, read as the reverse complement.
ACGAAAAGGTCAGTGATGTGATTGCCGAAAACCTCATGCTGTGTCACTGTGTGTTAGAACTTTAAAACACTCGGCTTATTTTTCAATTTTAAATACACTGGTTGACATTTTAAGTAATGTGATTTTAAATAAGATAGAACTGGTAGCTTATTAATGACGTTAGTCACAATGTTGGTTTCTTCGTTCATTGGTTTTGGTGTGCGGACGTCCGCAATGGGGTGGGGGAGGAAGGGTAAGGTCAAATGCGGACAAGGGGGAGGGAGGGGTCCAATGTAGGTCATATTTTGCGGACGTCCTTTATGGATGACTCCTAAGGTCAAATGAGTTTACAGCGTAATTACTATCTAAGGCCAAAGGAGTTTACAGTGTAATTACTATCTAAGGTCAAAGGATTTTACAGTGTGATTACTATCTGAGGTCAAAGGAGTTTACAGTGTAATTACTATCTATGGTCAAAAGATTTTACAGTGTAATTACTATCTAAGGTGTTTATTACTATCTAAGGAGTTTACAGTGTAATTACTATCTAAGGTCAAAGGATTTTACAGTGTAATTACTATCTAAGGTCAAAGGAGTTTACAGTGTAATTACTATCTAAGGTCAAAGGATTTTACAGTGTGATTACTATCTGAGGTCAAAGGAGTTTACAGTGTAATTACTATCTAAGGTCAAAGGATTTTACAGTGTGATTACTATCTGAGGTCAAAGGAGTTTACAGTGTAATTACTATCTATGGTCAAAGGATTTTACAGTGTAATTACTATCTAAGGTGTTTATTACTATCTAAGGAGTTTACAGTGTAATTACTATCTAAGGTCAAAGGATTTTACAGTGTAATTACTATCTGAGGTCAAAGGAGTTTACAGTGTAATTACTATCTAAGGTCCGAGTTTGTTACTGATCACAGTAACAATTATCAAGTCTTAGTAAATTTCCGCACATCATAATTAAAGATTTCGTCAAGAGGCTATTGCCAATTCAAAACAGAAGTTGTTCACAGGCAGAGAACTATAATATTATGTCCTCTGATGTTTCAGTTCATAGGCTTCAGTTTCTTCCACAACCACTTGTGAAATCCCCGTTAAAATCAAATAAATAATCTGAAATGAATAAAACGTTGACCAAAGCGGAAGTGCTTGCGTTTGAAACGCCTTGAAACATTTCTCTAAGTAGCCTAACTGCTGAAACGACCACACGTGACGGTTGCAGACCGGTTTTCTTCTCCTTCTTGACACAGGTTTGTTGGAACGACTTGCACAGAAGGAATTACTGTTGTTACATTTTTAAGACTTTTCCTATTTCTGCAACAGATTTAGGAAAAACAGTGGCAATAAGAGCTAATAAATTATCAGTAGAGATTTAGGTAATTTCTGCAACAGAGTTAGGAAAAACAGTGGCAATAAGAGCTAATAAATTATCAGTGGAGATTTAGGTAATTTCTGCAACAGATTTAGGAAAAACAGTGGCAATAAGAGCTCTTAAATGGCGTGGCACCCATTCAAAACAGGCAAACGGTGGTGAAGGATCTCACCCGATCAATTCATTGAAAAATGAGCAGGGTCGAGGCCATATATGGTCGCTATAGAAACTTGCGAACATTTACAGTTACATTTAATCAGTGCTTTTTTTTCAGCCAGAACGTGCCGGAACCGTGTTCCAGCACCTTTTTTCAGCTACTAAAAGATAATTTATTTATTTTAATAATAAAAACAATTATTTAGGACAAGTATTTAGTTATTTTAATTTAATTTCAGTGTTGTGAACTGTTTTCAGTGTTTATTGAGACCCCTTCCAACCCCCAATCCAGTTTTTCTCAGGATTTTAGCCCTTCCATAACTGTTCAGTTCCGGAACCTATTGTTCAGTTCCGGAACCTTTTTTCCTAGAAAAAAAGCACTGCATTTAATAAATTGTCATTGGAGATTTAGGCAATTTCTGCATAAGATTTGGGTACAACAGTTGCAATAAGAACTAATAAATGATTGGAGGCTTAGGCCTAGTCATATTTCTGCAAGAGATTTGGGAAACCAGATATCACAAGTAGCAATAAAAGCTAATAAATTATTATTGGAGATTTAGACCTAGTTCTTTATCTGCAAACAATTTAGGAAACAGATTTCAAAGAGGCAATAAGGGTTAATACCCAGTGTTTTTGCTGTCAGAGGGGGCTTAAGGGTTCAACCCCTAGCTCTTCTCCTAACACCCTCAGCTAAGTAACTGAAAAGATGCTGGGATCAGGTCTTGACCACCCAGCTCAGTTGTTTTGTGTAAAACATTAACAACGTTAGATTTTGACATGCGTTCATGTACTGTGGTAATCTATAAAATTTTCAACACCCTCCCAGCTCTTTTTGACAACCAAAACACAGTTTACTAATACTGTTTGTATATCTTGAAATACACGTTAAGTGTGTGTATGTATACATGCGTGTGTGTTTCTGTATGTTTACACAGTGTTGACCAGAAAGTTCTGTAAAACTTCCGAGCAAATTTTTGCATAATGTACATAATTATGTCACATCTGAATATCTTTGGATGTGTGTGTTGGGATGAATCCATCAGTACCTCGAAAACTTACCTTTAATGTCTTTCTCCATTTGTAGAAAGTTTTTAAATGCCGAGATCATGGCGTTTGTGAACGTCTGGTGCTGGGCCAGTGGTGCCGTCACTCCAAGAACATGGTTCTCATTCATTTTCCTGTAAAGCAGATACATTTACGTATTTACGTTGTGTTTTATTTGTTGGGGAGGGTTAAAACATGCCCTGATTGTTACTGCTCATCCAGTCAAATCTGTTAACTTTTGTAGCGTAGTTATATTACTGAGGTTTGCCTACCAAGCATTTAAACTTATAAGTAATTGCAATCGTAATCATAAATGGCACCAACTTATTCACGAGCACTGTAAGTAAACCGTTGAGGCAAAACTGGGAAGACAAACTAGTCACTAACTGAAGAAAGGTTATCAGATATCTTTGGAAAGTAAAAGGTCATAAGATATGCTGGAGCACTAACAAAAGACGTCAGAAATCTCAGAAATTAATTGGAAAAACAAAAATCCTAGTAAAAGTCATAAAAGATCGTTAAATCAAGAAGGAAAGACCAAACAGAGATGACTGTCAACATGCTAACGTCCTCAGAAACAGAAAATATCTTAAATATTAAATATCTTACACACACCCATACAAATCTTCAACTGTGTTACATCACATGAAATGAAAGCAAATCGACATGCAGCCTACCGCAGTTCAGCGGTTATTTCCTCGGACATTCTTAGTAGCATTTTCAGTGCGTTCAACTTGTTGCCATTCTGGAAACAACATATATAATTATAATATATACATATAACATAAGTAACAAAATACGATATAAATATATATAATTATATTTTATATGTATTTCTGCTACACGGTAGCTGACTGGTTAGCTCACTTGCCTTGCAGTGCAGAGTGTGAATTCGAGCCTCCTCCCTGAGGTAGTAACTGTGTTGGAACCTTGAAAATTCCTTCACTCACAATTGCTAAGCACCACTGATAGATTCTTTGTCATTAGATAGTGGTGCTTAAGAAATGTAACATAAATAATAATAATAGCTAGGACCATGGTATGCTTAGCAAGGATCCAAGAGGCAAATGGTGCCATTCACTCTGTGGTGTATCATCTTATGGATTCATAGCACATACCAAACTGTCACAACATGTACATAATTATGGAGCTCAACATTTCAATTTAAAAAATATCCTCCCCACTGATCCTCATCTCCTTATCACATTTTGTATTGCAACAATTCCAAATGGCATCCACTGAAACTGTCTATCTGACATTTGGTGGCAACAATTGGCATGTTCAAAGTGCTTGCCTTAGCAAAGCAAGCATTGACTGAATCAAAATAATAATAATAATAATCTTCGTTTAATATCTTCAAACTGACAACAACGCAGTACGATTACAAATCAGTACATGTTATGCGATAAATCTTAACTACTAACAGAACAGACAGCCTGCAATACACGGTGCAAATTGCAGGCTACAAAGCATGTCCGCCTATGGGACTCGATCTCTGTACCTCTCGCACTCTACGCCAGATGTTATCCAATGCTTGCCTTAGCTAAGCAAGCATTGATTGAATCAAAGTGCTTGCCTATGCTATGCAGGTATTAACTGAATCAAAGTGCTTCTTGCCTTAGCTTGCGAAACGCTGAATGAATTCCGACAGGTGCCTGCCACTGTGGTCGCACTGTTGTTTCGCAACAGATTCGTCTTGTCTTCTTTCTTTGCCGGTGCCGACGTTATCTGTCGTGGCTTCCCATTCCAGGGTAAAACGTTTGTTGGTGTTTTTGCCCTTGATTGGTCGTTCTGGTGTCGTTCGTGCCAGGCCCTCACCTCTGGCAACTCTAAGGCAAATCTATCTTGGAACGTCAGACCTTTAGACGAATACATTGCTGACCCTTCGTCTTTTTCTCTTACGCGTGGAAGTGGGTAGGCGAGCAACGAACTCGTCTTTCGAACGTATGACTTCTTCCCCTGCGCTGTATCGAGGCTCGTGTGGGATCCATCTACGGTAATGCTTGCCAAGCTATCGACTGGACTCAACACCTCCTCCTGTAGCAGCGAGCAGCTGCTTTGACGTGCGTTCTGCTTCAGGCCTCTCAGAGTGCAGGCAATGTCTCGATAGGGATAGACGCTCGAGCTGCTGCTCTCTCGCGAGCAGATGCTCGTGTGGCTGCTCGTTTCCTGCGTCCCATCTGCGGACTGCTTTGGAACGCGTCGTCGCGTCTTTTGCAAACGAAGCACTGCTTTGTCAGCATTTCTTACGACTGCTGCGCTGGCTTCCAGGCGAGCGCAACGCAACTCGAACGTCCGATTTGTCCTCAAGCTGACCGGCGGAGACGGACGGTGCATGGCAGGGCACCTGACGGCACCCTTGCCAGAGCTGGAATTGACGACGTGGTCACTGGCACTGACTCCGAAATGACACAGGCGGGACTTGAACGGTTGGTCGATAGAAGTGCTGCGACTGTTTGGTCTGCTTGACAAGACGCTGTTCACCTTTGGCGTCAGAGGCACCCGAGTCACGGCCTTTGAATTCTTTTTCGACTGATTGTTTGACAAACTTCTGTCGACAGTTTCCTTTGATCCCGCAAACTGTGCACTTTTCCCAATCACTGGACAGCGGATCCTTGATTCTGTTGATCAAAAAAAGTCGGATCAATATTTATCAGCTTTCTGATAAAATAAATTTCAACTGACCATAAATAAGATAAATATTCAAAAAACTGCAGTTACTCTGGGAAGCCAGAGCATCTCGACAGAAAGCCTGATTGAATCTAACAGCAGAAATATCAATCAAAATTTATATAGCACCCCTTCCAAGATCTCTACTCAGAAGCGCTTCTGGCCCAAGCCAGGCGGAACAGTACAGTCTTAGGTAATAAGTGAAACTGAGAACAGGGAACCCTGAGAAGGAGACGCATCTCCAAGGGGAGCCCATTCCATGTAGACGGACCAATGAGGGAGATTGCCCAAGATGTTTAGGATGTTCTATCAATTGTCATTTTCCTATAACCCAGGCACTGGACTTGTTATACTAATTATTATACAAATTATTATATTTTTATTACAAGAATTATCAACTTGAGTGGTCATATATCTGTTGTAAGACCTAATTCATGGTTCTTTCTTTTGCATCAAATGCACAGTCCTCCACTTGGAACTGTCTCCCGCTGGATACCAGAACTTTACTGCCAGGAAAAGCTCCAGAAACTCATCTTGGAATGCACGTTTTATTATTATTATTATTATTATTATTATTATTATTATTATTATTATTATTATTATTATTATTATTATTATTATTATTATTATTATTATTATTATTATTATTATTATTATTACAGAGGTTTTATATAGCGCCCCTTCAAGGAGTGCTATCTGCTAGCCACGTCTCAGTGCCTTTGTGAGGTTCTTAGCTAATTAATTCTGCTCAATACATATTTTCTGTTTCCCTAAGTGACACTTGTTTAGCTCAGTCTACCATCTGCGTAATCAGTGCCTCTGGGATGTGCTTGAAGGACCCGTCCATTGTTAAATCACATTACGAAACAGATGTTCTGATGCATGTATATCTCTTGCAGCGTCAATGAGTGTATAGGGGAAAACCTCTTGGCAGAATAGAAATGTATGAGAAAAGTGTACACTCCATGGGACATACTGAGCGACACAATGGTCCATCGGTAACCTGGTCATGGATCATGCGGTTGCAGATTCGACTCTGTGTAACGACCCTGGGCAAGTTGTGTGGAGACGAATGTGTCTGTCACCAAACAGTATAACTTGGAACCAGATTAAGCTGGGAAGTAAATGGTAAGTCCTGCAATGTGTCTTCAGATTCATCCACTGCTGGCTCAAGGGCCTACGAAAAGGAAACAAGCGCTTCTCCTAAGACCCACTCAGAGACACGGGATCTTTACTTTTGTATACTACTACGAACCAATCTCGATATAATGGCTCACCAAGATAGCTATATACGGAGGTTCTAGCATACAAAGCACAGTAATAAGTATCTATGAAACCAGACGGCGTTCTTACTGTTGCCGTCTGCCGATGATGGTGCTAGTCTGACACTAAGTCGAACAACTGAGTTTCCGGTTGTCGTCTTCTTATCAGGACTCTGTCAACATGAATAGCACAGACCCTGAACCATCCAGAAAATTCATATACTACCTTAAAGGACTGCTTGGACTAGAGTTGGGGAGAAAGATCTCGCAGGGATAAATTTCGGCCTCCAGACAGCACAGAGGAAGGCACAGGACAGAACAGCATGGCATCATATCGAGGACATGGCCACACTCAGCTGAGTTCCCCACCAGAGAGACAGACAGACAGCCAGACAGACAGACAGACAGACACACAGACAGACACACAGACAGACACACAGACAGAGACAGAAAGACAGACAGACAGACAGCGAGGAGGGAAGGAGGGAGAGACATAGGAGAGAGACAAACGGAGACAGACAGAGAAACAGAGAGAGACAAAGAGAGAGACAGACAGGCAGACAGACAGGCAAGTTATTCAGGTTGTGTTAGATCCAATATATGGTAATGTAATGTAATCAGATGTGTAAGTTAGTCGTCTAAGGAGCTTCTTAACCTGCTGGGCAAACCTGTTTTCCTGTGTTACTCCTCGTAAACTGCGCGGTATTTTTTGGCTTGACTGTAACGCCAAAGACGTGGCTAATAGTTCGACGCGCCTTCAGGACATCATCTCTTTGTTCTTCATCAACCCCATAGGTACCAGAATCGCTGATGGTGTCCGACGCCTCATTTGCCGAATTGAGTATCGTATAAGAGTGGTTGGCTCTCACTACTCCATGGATATCCAACTTCATATCAGTCTTGGAATCCATGCAGTCGGCCGAATCGGAGACGTTTAGATCGGTTGAGCGCGAAGATGCAAAGCGGAAATTATTCGCCGAGGATGCAGAATGAGAACTCTGATTCAAAGGGCAGGAAGACTTTCGACAGGGTGTCCTAAACGAAGGGGTATTGTTGTAAGAGGGTACGTTGTGTAAAGTGGATGACAGGGAAGTTCGTTTTCCTTCATTCGTTTGTTTCTTCGGAGCAGTTACCGTGTGTTGGGTGGGAGTTGCGATGACGCGACGAACTCTGATACTTGGCAGCGACTTCCGTTTGTCTACAAACACACAACAAACGGATAATCTCAAACATTAAATTCACCAGAATTAATGATTTCAACCGAATAATCTCAAACATTAAATTCACCAGAATTCTGGTCATCTATTTTACTTTCTGGCATTGACCTCACTCCTCATCGACCTAAACAAAACCCTCCTCAGCAGCTCCTCAGCCTCCTCTCTCTGGTTTCTCTGGCAACCAGACTTGGATCTCCATTTGATATCATGTCTCACAAACCTATAAGTAGCTATCGACAGTTACTGATGTATGTACACCAGAGTGTGAGTGTGCATCGGGTATAATAAATATACTTACTTACTTTACTTACATACTCTTTAACACGCCATACAAAAACTGCATTGTAGCATCAAATATTGTCTTTTTTCAGCATTTTCCTTTTTAGACATGGCCATGATGGCCAGGTTAACACTTTGTATCACAAGGCATAATTTCCTCTTATGATTTCGTGTTAATGTGGCCACACTGTATAATGACAACATGTTGTACATATATGTCTAGTGCCTTACATTTAGTTTTAATTATTTTCTGGCAGTTGAATAGTAGCTCCATTAAATGCTCACATTTGGAAGACTGTGCCACATTTATTTTTTTTACTGATTTTCTTGCATTTATGTAGCAATTCTACGTAATGAAAGCAACACATCATGTGATGCAATTGTACGCTATGATCTGTATATACATAATATATATATATATATAAAACATATATTATACATTATGGTATATATATACCTGTGTGTGTATATCAAGACACTTACAATGTCTACATATATATGTATTCATACAGGTACAGATATATATGTATGTCAAGACCGTTAATTTATCAATTCTACATAATGAAAACAACAGGTGGCATTATGCTATTGTGTATTAATGATTCACACAATGGTCCTTGCATGTGTGTATCCATAGAGACACAGATGTAGTGCTTCCTCCTGCCTGATGCCACACGCACTGCCTGAACCTCGTCAGCTACACCTGGTGTCCATACAGGTATTGATTGACATCGCCATCTCTATTGCTCTGGCCATGCGAATCTTTGCTGTTGAATTTTGAATATCAGCGTTGCTCTCTGAACTTCAGAACTTCGTAAGGAGGGCATCAACAAATTAGGGTTGTACTGTATTGTATAGTATATATAAAAATGTGAATTTACTAATTTTCTCACTATCAAACAAATATCGTGTCAGGGAAACCAGCTTATTCACTGGCATTATACCACATCACATCCACAGAAGCAAGTTGTTGGGTTGAGTTAGGTACCACAGCAGAATCTGGGGGTCATTGGTGAGAGGGAAGCATCAAAAAAATTGTTGATAATGGTGTTTAAAGCCAAATGCACCATTGTAGTCCTTACAAAAAATGGGATCTTCATAAATACTTTATACCAGTTCTAGCATCACTTACAAGACCACCTTAGAAAGCAATGAGATAAGCTAAAGGCACAGGTGTTATGATTTTATGTTTCTTTATAGAAACTCATATCATTTGTGGGGTAGGGTAGCCAAGTGGTTAGAGTGCTTGGCTTGTAACACAGAGCATACAGGTTCCAGCCTTCTCCCCGACACAGTTACTGCACCTAATTTCACATTTATTCACCTTGTGCAAGTAATGATGCAATGCAATTATATCAGTTACAGTTAATAGGATAGGTAAGCAATATAAGCTTTTGAGTGCCTATGTGGTTCTATCCAACTGTCCAATTTCTGTTTGAAAGTGCTCAAGCTTGGTTTAGATCCTATTGCCTGTGGAAGCCGTTCAAGTGATCCACAATTCTTTGGCTAAAACATAATTTTCTAATGTCCTCTCGGATTTCCAGTTGGTGCCCTCTGGAAGGTTTTTCATCTATATTTTCAAGTCCATGTTGAATTTTGTAGGTCTGAATAAGATCACCTCTCATTCTTCTTCTTTCCAAGGAAAACAAACCTAGCCTTTTCAAGCCTTTCATAGGGCATCCTAGCTATGTCCACTGTTTTGCCACCACAGTCAGACAATTCCCTTTGCATTTGAAAGAGATCTTTCTCTGGTCATAAATAAAGGGAAAATTATTCTTGGTGAATGAGTTCTTTCGGTTGCTGGACCCTGATTTTGGAACTCTGTTGCTGCATCTGTTTGTTCTGCACAGTCGATTATGTCACTTCGTTCTCAACTTAAGACTTACCTTTTTCAAAGTGCATATGCCCATCATAGTCGGCCTCTCTGTCTAACGAACTGACCTTCTAGACGTTGACCTAATTACGGCTGGGTTTTGGTTGGTTCACCATTGGTTGATGCATAAGACACAGGTGTAATAGAAGTTACTAATAAATCAATAATAAAAACAATGGCTGTTAAAACAATGATTCTAATCTAACCAGGTTTGCCACTTGCTTCATCTCTTGTCTGCCTCCGATGACCTTGAAAACCAGGAAACGACTTCTCGGACCTCGAAAACGAACCCTGAACACAAAGGTCAGAAATATCTAATCTAATCAAATCACTTCTATAGCGCTGTTATCATAATGCACAAGTAAGGGCACAACTTTGCCCCATAAAGTGGTGGTAACTAATCCCCTCCTCTCCTTTCCTCTCCCGAACCCTTCTCTCCTCCCTCCATAACTTGAAGGCATCTATCAGCATTGGAATAGTTAAGCATGTGCAGTGCTTTTTTCTGGAAAACGTTCCGGAACGGAACAATAGGTTTCGGAACGGAATAATTATGGGCAGGCTAAAATCCCAAGAAAAATTGGATTGGGAGTTGGGAGGGGTCTCAATAAACACTGAAAACAGTTCAAAACACTGGATTTAAATTAAAATAATGAAATTATTGCTTTTATTATTAAAATAAATAAATTATTTTTTAGTACCTGAAAAAAGGTGCCGGCTGAAAAAAAGCACTGGTTAAGTACATGTTTGCAAGAATACGACATGGTTAATTGTCGTCACTTGAACTTGCTTCAAACCGAAATAAAGAGCTGTCTTGTCACAAAATATTTCAAAGCAGGGATAAAAGATGAAGTGGTCGTAATTTTTAAAAGTGGTGGTAACTGCATGGTATCCGCCACGATACAGAGTTACTGCCAAAGGGCTTAGATCTATCGACGGTTACTTCAAGAGAAATTGTATCTGAGAATCCTAATCCTTCGGAGAAGTATGGTCAAATCAGAGATCGTAATCTCAAGATTTCTACAGCACCTAAAAAGTGAAGTCAAGGAAACCAGTTTCACATACGCTCAGTCAAAACAAATTCGATAGGCAGGTGAGGTCAAATCGGTTCCAGGTCAAAATCCGAAGGTAAGACAACGAACCCCGACAGCAACCGATAGCACATACATAAAGTGCTATTTATGAACCTCACAAAAGAAAAGAAACACGGCCATCACGCAGTTCCAGTGTTAGTTTGTGGTGGTAGAGTTTCGGTTTCAGTGGAGATTCTCCAAATCAGTGCCACAGGTTTTCTTACATAGTTCAAAACTGGCACCAAAAGCTTAGAAAGTAAATTAATATCTCGTGTATTTTACACGTTACAATATTATTACGAATTAGTAAGTTCTATCGTGTCAATGTCTAATGCACAAGGCATCAATCAATGGTGAAACAATCATAATATCTGTACAATATCAGCATAGTTCATTTATATAGCAGAGGCGCTATATAAATTTTATGATTGATTGATTGATATATTAGTTAAAAACTCTCTTCACGAGTGTTTTAAGTTGTTTTATCAAATGACATACATTCTGGTATGTTACCTGGTAGAAATATCTGACACATATACACTGTCTAGGCCTATTTATATTCACCTATGGGCCTAGAAGTTCATTTATTAAGTGACATTGAGGGAATGGTTTTCAGAGTCAGAGATTGGCAGTGGTGAATTTAGTTTTGAAGGGGAGCCAAGTAAGCTAGGTCTTACTTTTTTGCCAAACATTAAGTCTTGATGACTTTTTAGTAAGTTTCTATTAAAAAATTACACTTCTGGCATTTGCATTCAGCCAATCCCAAACTTAGGCACACCAAATATAAATTCCTCAGCTCCAGTGAAAACCGTGGGGTCATAAGATCTTCAGGCCCAGATTTCTGAATGGGGTTATGCGTTTGGCCCCTTCTGCGCCAATGCTCTTCAGCTACGCTGTAATCTATTGGAGATAAAGGTATGTAAAGCAGACAAACTTGTATGAAGCACTTAATAAGAAGTTTTGAGAAGTACTTAATAAGAACTTTTAAGAAATACTTAATAAGAACTTTTCAGAAATACTTAATAGGAACTTCTTCGAGAAATGCTTAACAGGAACTTTTGAAAAATACTTATTAGGAACTTTTAAGAGATACTCATTAGGAACTCTAAAACTGGCCAGGCACAAGAATTACCTTTCCTCACCTCACATTACAAGTGCATTGAAACTGTGCATAACACTTCATTGTGGTACATGTTATGTAATAAACTCACCTCCTTATCCAAAATTTTCCCTCGATCCGACCTGACTTTCACGTTGCTGGCGCGCCGCTCAACACGTTGCGCTACGTGCCTTGGCAGATACCGGCTCAATTTATCCGAAATGCTCAGACCGCCGCTTGAGCTGTCACTTCCAAAATCGATAGTAAATGCTGTCGAAGACTTCCTTGAATCAAGGCTTATTTCATTCGATTCCATATTTAAATCTGATTTTTTAAAGTTAGAATCAACGAGGTTATCTGCGCAAACATCGTTCAATATGTCCAAACTTTTGCGGTTTTCTGTGTCAGTAACATTCGAGTTTCCCAAGCCAACATGGTTTGCTGTATCCATATCACGAGTAGTGTCAAAATGGATGTGGTTTACGGTGTCCATATCGTCAGAGCTGTCTGAATAAAAGTGATTTAAAGTTTCCATATCACTGGAGTTGTCCAAACCGATGTGGTTTACTGAATTCGTATTGTCAGTGATGACAGAGTTCGTGCCAGAGGTGTAGCCACCTGTGTAAGTCGGGGCCAGAGTTGGGCCGCCAAGGTGGACTGAAAGATGGTCCTGTCCACCATAAAACTTGGCCATAGGTGGGACTTGTCTGTAGGCTCAGCTGTAGAAGTTAACATCACAGCTGCACAGGTTACAGGGATCGTTGTTTGTGATGTACATCCAGTTTATTTAAAATGATCTAAGAAATAAAGAAATTATGCAAATCACTTAAATTATCATCATCATTATTATTAAATCAGTACCAGCGCATCAACCGAGGATGCACAACATCAAGCATATTCAGGTCAACACACGGGTCGCTCAGAATCTGTGGATAAATGCAAGGGCCTAAAATAATGCATTTTCTTACACAAAATGTGCAGTGCAAATTGTCGACTGCGCAGCTGAATTTTATGAAGTGTGCTGTGTGTAGTATGAATTTTTAAGAGATTAACTCAAATTCAGGGGCCCGGGAACCTATGGCGCCAAAGGCGCCGGTGCTCACACAAGTTTTGGCTCTGTGGCGCCGAGGCAGGCGCATGCTCACACAACTTTTTGGCCATTAATACAATAAAAAAATCATTTGCGCCCTAAATTTCAATAGTGATTAGATAAAATATGAGCGCCATTGTCAACCAGGCCAAAGCCTTTACGACAGAACCTCAGACTCGATGCACTAAACTTTGTGACTAAAGAAATAGCACAGGAGGCTTAATGGAACCTAAAGCCGAAAGCCGGCCACTGTCGAGTCAGGAAGTGTCAGTAAGCTAAGTGACTGCTAAAAGAAGCATGTACTGGAACCTTACTCTCTCGGTCTGAAAGCTGCAACAGGTGTGTGTTGGATGTTGACAGATAGGTTTTCTCATTGTGACACGCGCAATATATCATCCTACAAGGCTGATGAGAGATTGGTTGGAATTTGGATATCCGAAATAGAGATAAGAAATAGGACAACTAATTCTTAAGACAGCAGTAATGCATATATATATATATATATATATATATATATATATATATATATATATATATATGTATATGTATATGTATATATATATATTTATTATATGTTTGCCTTGATTGGCTCACCCAACTTTTAAACACTTCCCGGGCCTCTGCTCAAATTGACTACACACGATTTCATTCTAATACCTGAAGTTTCACTTACCAATTCAAGTACAGTTAGAGGAGTATTCTGAGTATTTTAGGCACTGGTAAATGCTGATGGCTCAACGTTTCACCTAAACTCGTCTCGGAGTAAATTGCCTCTCTGTATTAGCAGACCGATCTCCTGGATATTAATCTGATTATGGCTTGGTTTTGTGAATAAGCTGGAGTCCTGCGCTTGGCTTTCGAGTGAAGCATGTGACTCGAACAGCATGCATAAACTTGAATATCATTAAGACATTCACATCTACCATGACCGTCATGCATATTCAGCAAGTCTGTGGAACTTATTCATGACGACTAAAGGTACCCAAAATCTGGCAGCAATAACTGCATGCATAGGCACCGCAGTATAAAATACCTTGTTATCTGTATCTTTCCTTTATTCACTCTCTTTGTTGACAAATTTAAAATCCCGCATACACCCATTCTTCTGTGCCGAATTCCTCTATAGGCCTACTTTACGAGTTGTGTTCAACAACCTTGAACAATGGCTTCAAAAATCGCGGTTGATACTCACGGTCTGGAAGAGCAGTAGAGCACAATTGATTCCATATTATATATAGGCCCTATGAAATATGTAATAGTGTTTTTGAGAAGTGCTAAACCGCGCTGTATAAAGAGTATGTTGCACAGCAACTTAGAAATGTTACAAGTTCAAAGAATGGCCTATAAGACTTTCATGTTACATGAATCGTAATCGCAAACTGGAGAAACAGTAGCGCTACTTAAAACCAAAACGATGGGCATCAGCTAATGTAATCTCAGGCAGCAGTCAATTAAGTGTTTGCATGACAGATCAACAATCTTATCCGTTTATCGACTTTCTTGAAGCCTTGATTTTCCACCTGACGGCGTTTTAGCACACATCATATCGCTAATATAATCCCAGAATACATTCAGAATTGTTCTCACCTTAAAGCTTCTGAACTCGGACAATTGCTACCCCTACGACTTCTGGATATTCTGTTTGATAACTAAGGACTTCTGACTGGAAATTGGGGTTAGAAAAAGCAAATCTTTAAAACGTGTCGTGAACTGTTGCTTTCTGGTCGTTGTTGAGAAGTCCAAGAAAGCAGACGGCGGAAGTAATTGTCAACAAAACAGCCGAGCAGTAAATTTGTTCTAAGTTGTTCTATTGGACGACGTATGAGCCAATATTTGTCTAGCGCTATTCTTTTCAAACTACTATTAAATTTTGTACCCACATGAATTAGTATTAGTATAGACTTCACAAGTCTCGGCAATGGAATGAATACTATCCTCTGATCCATCTATGCTGCGGTTTGTCAGCGTGTGTGTACTTTATAAACAATAAACGAATATCATTATTATCTAATCTGCCGCATTTCCGTTTATCTCCACCTATGAAGACAACACACCATAACAGCTCCTTCGTTTTCATCTCTCGCTCGTCTCCATAAACCGCATCTAAGTAAGTCAGTAGCATTTATTTGCACCTATTTTTCGCGCGCCACTTCCGGACAACGCCTCGGACTTGTTGCACGGTCGTGAATCAGCTGGTGTCCCGAGCTTAGCTGTTAAAATAGCTTTCCATTTATTTTTTTTACAATTACGTACTCTGGTACGATTATCGTACGAACATGAAGCACGTCTAACCAAGCAGGCGCCTGCTCAGTTTAATTCTTATATTTATATAGCGCTGTGATTTAACGTAACATTATTTAGGCTAGCACAGCGAGCGCCTTTGACTGGGTTTCTGTATGGCATTAAATAGATGTACATGTAGTAATAAAAATTAATAAAAATTATAATTATCTTCTCAGAGTTTTTTCAGGTCATCATTTGTCTCTCAGAAACAATAATAATCATAATAATAATAATAATATAAAATAATGAAATTTTCCCCTAACAAATAAGTTTATAGAGTACGGGCCAACGCACGGAAATGTTTCACACAATGAAACTAACTCCGCAACTGTCCGTACTCTGGCAGTGCCAGTCTCAAACCTGAAGGAGGAGGGCAACGCTAATCATCTTCGTTATGACACAGCGTTGTTAAACAGCAACTACTGTAATCAATTATAACCATGCAGGCGCCTGCTCAATTTTAATTCTTATATTGTCATTATTTTATAATGACATCAACTAAGCAACAGTGTTCCCATCTGACATTGATGTTAAAGTAGAAGGCAGGATTGTTACAGCACTGATTCTGCATACCGAGTTACTTTTTCTGTTACACAAATTTATTAATACAACACAATCCCTTCTGTCATTCCCAGATAAATAGTTTTTCTTTGTTTAGTCCCAGATAAACACATTTTCCATTTTAATTTAAGAGTAACACAGAATGCAAATAATTAAGTTTCTTTGAAACAAAACAATGAATTGTACAGCGTCTTATTTGTAAAAAGTTACAACAATTGGGCTTTTGAGGCCTATATAGTTATAATAATACTACCATTAATAACAATAAAACAATAACATAATAATAATAAGAGTAGTAGTAGTAGTTTTGGTAGTACTAGTAGTAACAATAATATTAATACAAAAGCTTTAGAGGAAAATTGCACAACTCCAAGAAGACAATTTTCCATGCAGTCTTTCATTCAAAGTTCACTGTAGTGAAATTTTAACCACATTAGTAGCAGCAGTAATAATAATAATATCACACATCAGAAACATGCCACTTATACACTAACTAATAATTATAATAACAATAATAATAATAAAGGTAATGGGACAGTAGATTCATAAAATATAAAGATCTCCCTGACACCTTTAAAACACTTTTTAAGATGTTACATGCTTATCAACATCAACTCAATGTGATGTCAGTGTATCATTTCACCATCAGAATCAAAGCCACAGAAATCAAAAGTTGAAGGAAAACTAAGACAAGAAAACAGCGTGACAAAACGAACAAACTGAAAATACGATAAACTAGAACTACGAACAGTAAACATGCAAAAACATTGAAGACTTCAACGGCCATAGTTGCCAAAAGATGTTCTCGAACTTGGGATCAGTCAGTGATAGAATTCCATTGCTTGTAAATGTAGCATGAAAAGCCAGTTTAGTTTAACTTGGATAAAATAATCGTAATTCTATTTAACAATAACAAAGACACTGATAATTATTTGCTAAATGCGTAGACACCTTTAAAACGCTATTAACTTATGTTCTGCATTCGTCAAAGGTGTTCAATCACAGGATCTCAGACATTTTCACATGTTATTGTCAACGCTATAACGATGAGCTGCATTTTGTTTCCCACTCACTTTAAGTACACTCTCGTCATTAAAGTGTTAAAGGAGGAAGAAAATAATCAAAAACATATTTTGTCAAAAATTTTGAACCAGAATAACAGAGACCTGATTTCTTTTCCAGAGCAATTAAGTAAAATAATAACGATGACAACAGTAGCAATAATAATAATAATAATAACAATAATGCAATGCAGTGGATTTGCCTGTGCTTGTTATTTTAGTTAGGCCAAGACATAACAATAACGGTAACATTAATTGTTACATTAATTACTAATGAAACAACAGTAACGAAGACATATTAATTTTGATACTAAATCACCAAAAGTACAGCAAATATGCTTCTTGTTTGGAAAAGATGTCAACAAGGCATTTGGCAAAGTAACAAAAGATCACAAAGTGCAAACAAAGGATCCACTGATGACCTTTGAACTCGAACGCGGGTTTTCTTCAGATTAAGGGGTTGTTGTCATCGTTCCCATTCGTCATGAAACGAGGGGTTCTGGCTCCCTTGCGCCGACCGCTGAACCCCACAAGGATGATCACGCCGAAGAACATCGATCCGAGGATCACAAAAACGAGCAAGTTCTGCTGAAAGGAAATCCTTGTCGTGGAATCCGCTGAAAAAAATTAATCAGTTATAAAATCAAACACATTACATCAACTATAATTGAGTATCTTTTGAAGAGGTGCTATATAAATTTGCAATTACCACTAACATTACCTGTGACCTTTACTAGCTTCTTCTCTGCTTTTAGTAGGATGCTCATGCATCTCCTAGTCTCATGGACCGCGACTTGTTCTGTAAACAGACTGTGGTTAGGCGATGCTGTTTATTTTAGAAATAAACAATTCCTTGTAGATTGCAGCAACGACATGCCTTGATTTACCTTTCTATTATTATTATCATTACGCACCACTACCTAATGACCAAGCATCAATTGATTCTGCCGAGTAATTGTGAGTGAAAGACTTGCTCAAGGTTCTTGCACAGCAACCATCTCAGGGAAGGCTCGAACCTGTACTCCCATGTTACAAGGCAAGCGTTCTAACCAGTCAGCAATGGTGCCCCACAATCGGCTACTGTGTGGCACCTTACCATGTACTTCACTCTGTTCCACGGTCTCTATTTGCATAACAGATGAAATCTTACGTGTTGGTTGACTGTTGTTGTGGGTCGAAGTTCCACTGACACCATTTATGATAACAAGCTTCTCAAAAGCACATCCACTGTCCTATAAAATAACCAAAACCAGTTCAAAATTTCAAAATCGTCTGAACTTTGGGCAATTATTTAACACAACAGTTTTTATCAGCCCACCATGAAGAGTGAAGTCCACCTTGAGAACAGTACTTCACACCGCCATTTCGGGATCTTCAGTCGGTCCTCAAGACACAATTCCTTGCCATCTTCAGTTAATAAATTGTCATTATATTACGGACTGATCTTCTGGATATTGACCTGACTACGTCTTGGTTTTGGTGTGTCATCGGTTGATGCCTTGTGTATTAGACACTGGCACAATAGAAGCTACTAATTACAATTACAGTATAGCGCTAATACATACGAACACGTACACTACAATGACTAAAACAATGAGGTATTGATAAACTAACTTATCTGCCATACCACAAGGCAGTTGACTAGCAAAACCTCAGATTAACATTTCTATGAATCTTGGCCTTAGTTTCCCTTTAGTGACCATTGTTTGATGCCTTGTGCATATAAGACAATGGCACTACAGAAGTTATTAATTAAGAAAATTGGGCTACAGAAGTTGTTGATTATGACAATAACATTATAGAAGATCTTAAAATATGTCAACGACGCAACAGAAGTAATCGCTTATTAAATGACAACAGCAGTATAGGTTGTCATTTATTAAATGACAACAGCAGTATAGGTTGTCATTTATTAAATGACAACAGCAGTATAGGTTGTCATTTATTAAATGACAGAGGCAGTATAGAAATTGTATTCTGCCAACAGTGCTACAGAAGATGTTAATTATGTCTATGTTTCCGTACAACTTGTTAATTGTGACATTATTGTAGCAGATATGTGAGCATTACAAATTTTCATAAGTATAAATTTACTAGATAAACAATAAGAACACTAATTAATGAAGTGATTAGGTGTTAGGTGAAGTTAATCCTAACAGATTCTGTTAGTTTCTTTGCCTTCTCAACGCTTCTCCTCTGTTTGATCCAGTTCTTCACGATCTGCTTTTCCTGCTCACGAGCATCGATCACCGACTGCGGATCATCACGGTTCGCACTCCGCAGATCGAGGTGGTGAGCCCCGTCTTCGATCATGATCGCAACCAGCGTCTCAGACAAAGTCGACGTCACACCTCCTGCACGCCAAGGGTCTAATTTGCCGTTACTGCAACAGAAAATTGTAACAGTAATGTAACACAACTACTTCTAATTTGTGTTCCTCTCCTTTCAGAAAGGAGCTAAAACATTCTTGTTCCATATGGAGCAACAACTGATGACTTCTATAATCCAAGTTATAATTACAGGCAGTAATTATTACTAGTGTTCCGGGTGTAACAAAATAAACAAGCACTTACAATTACAACATTGTCTTTGGTAGATATAATGAACACAGCCTTATAGTGAGACTACGCTACAATGAGGTTAGTCTCCATGGTTAGATAATGCTCGGATCCATGTCCCAACCATGTTATATCAGAATCCATGTTATGAGGGAGCACGTTATAATATGTCTCCGGTGTAACTCCAGCTGTAAACATAATTTTCTCCTGTACGACTCTAAACGTTCCATATCGTAGAAGGAAACTTGTTTGTAAAATGCCAACCTAAATATGATATTAGAGGCGGCTCTGATGTTCTTTCCTCCAAACTGTTCTAGTATCCAGTTCGGCCGAGGTGTTACTCCCCATTTCTTCTGGCACGACTTCGTAAACGCCTCAAAATCCCACGGGTTGTTTTCAAAAAGATCCGTTACTCCGTTGCTGCAGCTAGGCATCACCATCTCAGAACAAGACTGCGACACAAAAAAACATGGTTTCATTACGATCATTAAACGTATTAAGTACTAAGAATCAATTGAAGGAGCTGAAACAAGGATATATTGCAAAATTCACTATTGCTTTTGTAATTGCAATCGAACTTTTTATAGCACTGCTCAAAGATTAAAATAAATCAGAGGTGCTATCTGCCAGTAAGATGTTAAATATCATTGTGTCCTAGACTAGTACAGCAGTTAGTAAAACAATGCTTAACTCAATATCAAATGTTTCAATAGCTTGCTATGCTGCCACCTGGCGCCTCACATTCACACTTCTTTGGTACTTTAACAATAGCACCTATGAACACGTGAGACACTGTAGCTGATTGGTCGAGTGCTCGTCTTGTAATGTAGAGAGTACAGGTTCGAGCCACCTCTGAGATGATTACTGTATAGGGACCTTGAAAAAGTCCTTCATTGACAATTGCTCAGAACCATGAATAAAAGCTTGGTCATTAGATAGTGGCACTTAAAAAAGGCATAATAATAATAATAATAATAATAATAGATGAATTATTTTGGCTGACTAACATTCAAAATGGAATTTGCTTTCAATAACTGAAATTTCAAAACAAAAAACAGAACTTTCACTTAGAATCTTGTATTCAGAAATACTCAATTGATATAAAGTTCTTCGAAACTGCTCGATTACCTGGAAGTCCCATCCCAAATCTCCAAGACTGGCAACTGCTTCCTCGCTGGTGTTAAAGCACGGTGTCGTACCAGTGTAATTGTAGTAAACGTTAACTGCGTCATGCAAGTGCTGTATGAGCTCGACACCAGTCAGATCTGGATCTGAAAGGTGCTTACAGACAGCCTTCAACAGAAACAGATTAATCTGAACCATTATGCACAAATTGCACATACTCAGAGCGTCTTCTATTGAAATACCATATATATAAAAAGGGAGCGGACAGCTTCTATACACATAAGTGAATTATGCACTTATCGGTTATGCACTCAAGTGATGTCGAATGTATTAATAATTGTATCTGGACTTTTTTATCTCCTGATGGACAATACTTATTACTTATTGTAGGTATAAAAAAAATTATAACACACATAATAATAATGAAAACTAATAATATACAAATATAATAAACAACAAAAATACAATAAAACAAATAAAAAAGTCAAAAACCAAAATAATAATAGCAGTAATAACGGAACAGAAATCACCTTGAGCGGCCACGCAGGAAGTGGTTCCAAGAAGCTGGCTGGGTAGGGGTAGTCAACCATCGGTAGCACTCCCCATGTGTTGGTTAACCAATCCTTGACTGACTGTCCAGCATCAGACGCGTTAAGAGGTTTACAGAGTCCGAACGTACGAACCAACAACTCACGACCTTTATCTAAATTCAACAGAACACAAGGTCAAGTAATGTAAAGTAAAGTAATGTATGTTCTTGCTTCTACGTATGCTTGTATGTACATACACGTGTGTATGCATGTTTGTATATGCGCATTTGTATATATATGCTTGTATTATTATTATTATCATTATAATTATTATTATTATTATTATAAATGGATGTTATTAAATGCAGGATAATGTAACTAAATGAACTGCAATGATGCTGCCACAGCTGGAACACTGAGGTGCAGCAGAGTATTATCAGTATGCGGCTAGTTATATGTATATGTGTGTGTGCGAATATATGTATGAATGCATGTATATATGTATATATATATGTATGTATATATATATATGTATATATATATATATATATATGCATGTGTGTGTGCATGTATGCATGAACGAATGAAGGTGTCTTTTCAGAAGCCTTCAGAAGCTCAGCATATGTCTCATGCACAGTGGCACCATCATGTAATAAAAATCCCTACCGGTCTTTCCCATCTCAGTCACGACCTTCCACGACTTGCGAATATTTTCGACACAATTTGGCCCGGACAAGTTGAAATCTTCAGTGACAATCTGGTTGTATCCATCACATGGGACGAGATCGCCAAACAGCCAAATGGGAGCGGAGGAAGCCAGTGCCCTGAAAAACATAACAACAGTATAAGCAAGAAAACATAAAACCATAGACTGAGGTGCCAAAACAACTGGTAGAAGATAAAGGTGCAAAAGGTAACAGAAGCATGAAAGTTAAGGTAACATGTCTATCAACTTACCTCTGTAGAAGTACCACACCCGTATATACCTCGATGGAAACCTCTCATAAGCATGGAAAATGGAAGCTTTGCAGTGGTCTTGTTTGCAACACGATCTGCAACACAATCTGCAACACGATCTTCTCCTTTCTTTGTGTCTATTTTGAAGGTAGTTGAAGACCATTCTGATTGATAGTGGTTTGTGTAGTCAGGTTGGGACCACCTCTGGTGAGTTTTTTGAATAGCTGCTATATAAATAAGCATTTACTTACAAAAATACATACATACAACTGAAAACAATGCTACAGATAAGTCAAACAGAAAAAATGCATTATATACAAAATGCAAAAATACTTACAAAAATACATACATACAACTGAAAACAATATTACCAGATATGTCAAACAGAGAAACTGCATTCAGTTACCCAACAACGCTGTGTGGATATTTCATGCGAAACCAGGACGCCAGCATACCACCGTAGGACCCTCCAAACGCAACAACCGGACTGTTCTTGGCTCCTGTAACGTTGCTCTTTATCTGGTCTATCAAAACCGCAAAGTCAGCAAGAGCCTGCTCGGCCGACAAATAGCCAAGGTGCTTCAGATCCTACAAGCAACAATTGTAATTAGTAACTTCTATTGCACAAGGCATCAATCACTATTTACTGTTAAATAGTTATACAGAATCACTATCTAAAATTAAATAGTTAAACAGAATAGTTTAATAGTTAAATAGAGTCACTATTTATGTTCACTTACTTTGTAGGAGTCGGGGCCATAAGGCAAAGATTCGCCATAGTATCTGTGCTCAGCAAAGACAAGCATAGCTTTAAATTCAGGAGCCCAGTCGAACATTAAACCCTGCAAACAAGATCATATTAATCATTAATTCAACTATACATGTATATATCAAAATGTATACATATGTATACATAGAGGTATTTACATATATACGCATTACTCATTACTTACTCAGAGTTACATGTAGATTGGGACACAAGCATTATAAGCAGTTGACATGCACAACTAAATATAATAAAAATACAAAGCTTGATACAGCTTCCAAAGGCAGTGTTGAAAGGGGTTCCACTGTAGGATCATTCCAAAGGCTGTCCTAAACAGGAGTTCCGCAGTAGAAGCATTCCAAAGGCAGTTTAAAAAGAGGATTCTACTGTAAAATAATTCCAGACAGTGTAAAAAAGGGATTCCACAGTAGAATCATTTCAAAGACAGTGTTAAAAGGGTTTCCACTATAGAAGCATTTGAAAGACAGAATTAAAAGGGGGTTCCACTGTAGAATCATTCCAAAGACAGTGTTAAAAGAGTTTCCGCTGTAGAATTATTTTTCAAATACCGTATTGTTCATAAACCAAACGATGTCGCCTTCATTTCCAGCGTAGAAGAATATTGGAGCATCATTTCTGGCCCAGTACTTGTCCACCACTAAATAACGTTGACGGAACGTATCCTGATTGGTGTAACCAAAATGATCGACCTAAGAAAACACAAAAACTGCACGTCAACATAAGCTGGCCCTCGAACATTGGAACTGACATTTTACCACACCCCAAGACAATCACTATTTCACAAGTTAAGACTAATTCCAGTATTACTATTATTATTAACATTAATAAGCATTTATTAGTCACCACTACCTAATGATCAAGCATCGACTGATGGTCCTCAACAGTTGTGAGCGAAGGACATGCTTGAGTCCTACACAGTAACTGTCTCAGAGGAGGCTTGAACCAGTGCCGGCCTTAGGGGCGTGCGAACCGTGCGGTCGCACGGGGCCTGCAACTTAGGGGGCCTGAAAATGTCACAGAAAATTAATATGAACAAGACAACCTAATAACAATATTATGGTTTTGATTCAATCTTCCTTTTTGCCAATAAAATAAAAGTCAACTTCCTCTATATCCCAAAATTCTCGTGTATAGGCTAGTTAAATTTGACTTGTACTTGTTAACAAGCTACTAAAATAAAAGGATTAGTAATGAAGAACATCTTTGACATGTGTCATGGGGCCCGTACAGTACTATGTTCTGCATGGGGCCCGAAATATCCTAAGGCCGGCACTGCTTGAACCTACACTTTGCCTTCGCACTACAAGACGAGCGCTCTAAGCAATCGGTGTCATGTGTGGGACAAGTATGAGCTGGGAGTTTGGACCAAGAAAGACATAATTCATTAGCACCAGCTTGGCAGTAACTTTTGCTTTCACTGATTTTGTTTAACAAAAAC
This sequence comes from Allolobophora icterica, assembly GCA_963556255.1. Taxonomy (NCBI): domain Eukaryota; kingdom Metazoa; phylum Annelida; class Clitellata; order Crassiclitellata; family Lumbricidae; genus Allolobophora; species Allolobophora icterica. The sequence continues at coordinate 78,053,129 of OY744606.1, read as the reverse complement.
AATTGAAAACTCATCGTTCATCCACTCCCCACACTTTGGGGTCAAATCAGGAATTAGCACAACATGATGACATAATTAACACTTCAACAACAAGCAGCACTGGTTTCCCAGTCGCTTTTAGTACACTCTCATTGTTAAAGTGTTAATAATAAATATTAATAATGATGGCTGCCTGCTCAGGTAGCTAAAAGGACCCAAAGGTCAGTCTACCAAAACAATGAGGAATTCTTTGGTGGATATGCAATCGTAAGATGCGAATGAAATGACAAAAGCGACTGAGCAGAACGAACAGACACAGGGAGAGAGTTCCGAAAATTAGGTCCAGCAACTGATAAAGCTCGTTCACAAACAGCAGTTCTAGAGAAAGGCAATTGGATGACTCGGTTGCGAAATGTTACATACCTCTCCCCAGGTCTTCCATTCAAAACAGAAAACATTGCTCTTTCACAAGTCTTATCCTGATTCATCCTCTTCCCTTACCTCACTCACCGTTCCGACCCCAAGCACAACCCTCATTAGCCGTCTGACTGTCTGCCTGACTGACCCTTTGGATCTTGACCTGGAACTGATTTCACCCATCCACCCTGCCTAACGATTCTGATTTGATTGAGCGCCTGTGAATAAGCTGGTTCCCGCGACTTCGCTTTTGTGGGCACTGTAGAAATTTCTAGATTACGATTACGATAGGCTAGATCTGCGGAACAAGAAATCTGACAACCGGACAAAGTTTCTTTGGCCTGGCAAACAATATAAACAGGAGAGCAAGATTCAAGCCTTGGGTCAAGAGCCGACAGGCAAATTAACACAACAAACCCCCACCACAACAATAAAAATAAATGATGAAATGATAAAACAACGATCAAAGTTCCAAAATGAGTTCTACCGGCTGCTGTATGTACAGAGTTAGGAAATCTTGCGTTGGCACATTTCCACGTTGCTCTGAAACTGCACGTCTTCTCAGGGCTGATCGGTAAAAGGCCAGACTACCACTCATCTCTGCCAGAATCAACAGAGATAGGAAAACGATGGAATGTTGACCCAGCATTCTTGAAATTTCTGTCTAATGCAGAAGCAAGCTGCTGTTCACAGGAATCTTGAGGCAAACCCTGAAAATCATGAAACAACAGCGTTATATAGGTCCACTTAGCTAAAAATTCACAGTAGCATCAAATTAATTCCTATCGGGCCACACTACATTTGTAATATAACATTAATATCTGAAATTTCTACTTGAGTCATGTAATCCTCTTAACTTTCTCCTCGCCACACAGAAGCTGCATCGGGGATATCAGCTTATATACTGGCAACACATGTCCACATTTACGCAAATTATTTAGATGCAAGCACTGCCCTATGACTACCATCATCAAAAATATCCTTACAAATCATGAATAACATACAAGCACAAGGTAAGTCAAAAAGTGGCTGTAAATAATTATGTAATACCGTTTATCGTAAACAATAAGGAAAAACCTAAGCTAGAAAGTTGTGAAGCGCCTTTATCGTATTGCACAAGGCATCAATAGAGTCCATCTTACACGGCATAAAATAATCATGCATAAATCGCTATGGATAAATCCAGGTTCAGTTCAATTCTGGGCAAAGATCCGTTTCATTTGGCAATATTTATACTACGTCACTGTGTCAAGTTTAGCTAAATGTAAACTCTAGCGCTACATAAAGTGCGTCTAATAGCGTTTGCACCTATTGAAGCGCAATATAAATCACGAGAAAAGTTTTCCGCAACAGTTGTTTATGTCTGTTTACTCGTATAACTCTCCATTGCGAAAGTACCAAACTATGCAGAATAATAGCGTTAAATAGCCGTCGTTAACGCTTAGCTTAGTGCCGCGTAGTAAGCTCAAATGTGCATTAAAAACATCTGGATAAATTACCAATATTTGCTTGCCGCACTTACTGACACCGCCCCATTAGAAAAATAAAACCGCCAACGATTATGTATCACTCACGCAATCATATGATATATTTTTATGGTTCACCACCAACGACCTATTATATATAACAGATGATGTGTTACAAGATTCCTTTGCAAGATAATACCATCGATATCTATATTTAGACCTAGATATCGATGGATAATACACATAAAGCGTAGTAACGGGTCGAGTTATATGGCGCGTTAATAATTCTCACGCGCTCTGCAGCTGTCAGATTTTACATTGACATTAATATAATTGTATTGGCAATGAATACTTAGGTGGCCCTAGTTACCGGTTCATTATCCTTTCTAGGTCTCCTTTTGTTGCTAATGCATAGCGCATTAATCGTCATGTTGATTTTGCTGTGTTTTCTAATGGCATTAATAAAGAATTGATTGATTGATTGGATTGATTGAAGATAATAGCTACATGTCAGAGGATAATTAGTTGTCGTTACTCTTGAAATATTTTAACTCTAAGACTAACATCTTGTTCATGAATCTTTATAATAGCTATGCCTATAGGCCTAGCTGGGACAAACTATGTAGGCCAATCGAGCCACATCCCCAGTGTACGTGCGTTACCTGTAACGCGTTACTGTAACTATACTATTTTACGGTAACTTTTGGGTAACTAGTTACTTTCTACCAAAGTAACGCAGAGCGCTATAGCTAATTATATACTTTCATAAGGTAACTGCATTATGAGAATTGTAGAAAAAAGACTGTGGGGGGTTAGCCTTTGATTCATCTGGAGTTAGGGTGTGCAATGAAGACTTTACTATGGGGTTCTAAGAAAGACTAGTAGGGGGGTTCAGCCCCCCGCCAACCCCCCGACAATTCTCACCCTGGGTAACTGTAACGTAAAAAAGTTAGTTAGGCCTACTTTGCGTTACTTTTTCTCGGCTTGACCTTCCCGGAATCTGACCTGGCACCGGGACGGACAAGGCAGCCTATTGCGGACTTGATTTAATATAGCGCCGGTGATAATTCTTGTCCATCTGACGTGGCTTAATTTTGTGTGGCGCTGAGATATTTCGGAGATTTACAACTGCATTACTTTTTAAATCAAGCCATGTTAGCGTCGTAGGCCTATTATTATAGTTCTATGATGGCGCTTTAAATATTATTAAAGGAGTAGATGTGTACTAGTGCTTACAAGCCGCCACCGCCTTTTAAAATAAGGGGACACCACTTTTAAGGCGCCTCAGAAGCCGTGGTGGCTTATAATGACATAATTCATATTACGCTGAAAAATCTAGACATATCTACGAGTCGTTTTTTCGATTTACTAGAGCGTATTTTATGGGGTGGGAAGCCAGTGCATCCAAGCCTTCTCGTGACCAACTAGCCCTTATAAACAGATTGGCTTTAAAGCTGTGCCTCATTATTTAAGCCCATCCTGTTGTCTATTCAGACATGTTAATCAAGGATTCGTAGGCTTGTCTGGCACACGAACCAGCAGCCGGCGCTGATAAATGGCTCAATAACACCATCAACTAAAAGGGAAGGGAAGTGTGCGTGCCAAGTAATTGATGTAGTCTATACACTGCCTGATCCCGCACCTGTTGTTTACAGTCTCTCGCGCATTAGTTCGCGCAATCTAGGTCAGTAACAACCATTCATCGTTGCTTTTAGCCATGGAATGTGTTTATAAGCCTATATGAGGCCTCGCGCACAACAGAACTATTAACCACTGATCATGCCGTTAATCAGATGTAGAGTGCTCGTATGTATGTATATATGTTTGTATATATGTAGTAGGTTATTAATATATTTATAACCGTTATAATGAAGCAGTGCACCGCTTTCTGTTTAATAACATATAAACCTCTATTTAACATAACATAACATAACATTACAAGGTTTTAAGTGGCTCAGAAGACTTTCATCTGTGTCAGAGCCACTCTCTCGAGCTTCCTCTCAATTGCACCTCGTTCTAGTTATTTATTCTAGTTATGTATTCAAGTTATTTATTCTCTTGTTTCTGGTTGCGGTGGCTCCGCCTAATAAAAACGAGTGTAATCATCGGTGTCATTGTGTTGCTTGAAACGTTGCTTAACCACGTTTGCTTGAAAGTCTGCAGCACTACAATATATGGACTGCTATGTAAAAAGTAATAGACTGAATGAGTCTGTTTATCGAAAGGCTGAAAATGTGTTGCCAGGTCGTCGGGCTTTTTGAGCCCACTGCTATTTTTTAAGCAGTCCAGTTCAGATAAATGCGGGTATGGAATTACCGTGGTTTTTGCTGTGCTCGTTAACCTTGTGGCTGTTGCATTGTCTATATATCATAAAAACATGTGGTTTAGCACACTGTCTATAGTCATTTCCGAACGAACATAAATTTTTAAAGCGACCTGGAAAACCTATATTCACTTCAAAAAGGGGTCAGTCAGCGCGAAAATGGGTTAAACAGCATGTTTACCGCGCAAGAAAGATCATTCGTTTATCTGTGGTGTATATTTACTAAAGCACATAACAGAAAAAGGCTAAACATAGTACATTCGATAGGCCTTTTGCAGCATAATGCGGGTGTGGTATCATTTCGGGACCGGTTGCCAAATTTGGACCCCCCATATATTTCGTTATAAATTAGAAAAAATCAAACATTCCGCGGTATAATGCGGGTGTGGTATCATTTCGGGACCGGTTGCCAAATTTGGACCCCCCATATATTTCGTTATAAATTAGAAAAAATCAAACATTCCGCGGTATAATGCGGGTGTGGTATCATTTCGGGACCGGTTGCCAAATTTGGACCCCCCATATATTTCGTTATAAATTAGAAAAAATCAAACATTCTGCGGTATAATGCGGGTGTGGCATGACTTCGGGACCGTTTGCCAAATTTGGACCCCCCATAAATTTCGTTATAAATTAGAAAAATCAAGCATTCTGCGGTATAATGAGGGTGTGGCATGACTTCGGGACCGTTTGCCAAATTTGGACCCCCTGTAAATTTCGTTGTAAATTAGAAAAAATAAGCCTTCCGCATTATTAGAAGCTAAATATGGATGTGACACTACTACGAAACGTCGGCAAAATGTTGACCCCCTCCTAATAATATGCTGGTGGCGCACTGGGAACAACAACAGACTCACTACTCCAACCGCCTACGACGAAAATTTTTATATCGTGGTTCGCGGAGAAGACCCAGCGCTGGTTAGTTTCTTGATTAGTTCTGCCACCATCTGGTCTTTGCTTTGACTCGGCAACTCTTTTTTTCCATTCTTGCTTTGTATATCACGTTTCATCGTTCTATATTTCTCCTCCTCTCCCAGAATAAGCTTATACTCTTCATCGCTAATAGCAGTGTCTTCCAAAGCCTTAGAAATATGGTCATGAACTGTGTTTAGCTTACTTTCCGCCAAAATACAAATTTCATCGTGTTTTGAAGCTTTAGCAACAAAACTTCTACTAACAACATTTCCAATAATATCCAGAAAACTCGTCGCTATGGCTAAACTCTCTAGAACAATACCAGGAATAAAACCAATACCAGTGGCTAACATAGCTGCCCCACCCACCCCAGTTCCAAGACTAACCAGAGCAAGGCCGGCCGAGGCCCCATTAGCCACATCTACAACCCTCTTATACTTTTTGCACAGTTGTCCGCGACTTATCGCCTCGGACCTCAGGAATGCTTCTATTTCGCCAATCTTCTGCAGACGAAATGTTTGCGACGTCGTGTCTGACGAAATTGTGGACTCCATAAGCGTTGGGTACAAAGACATAGTTTTTTTATAGTTGCTCTATCAGTAACGTTACGTTTAACTCAATAGTTGAAGTACTTAAAACGCCTATCTTTTTTCCTTCAATTCGAAAACTCGTTTGTCCTGGAATGAATATTGCCCTAGATGCATCAAATTGTCCACTTTGAATGTCAACTGTACGATCGATGCTACCCGCGGCTGTAATAATGCGAACTGACGCATCACCGGTACTAACACCAAACGTTGTAAGCCTCCGGAATCCGCGGTCTAAAGAGACCGTCTCATTGTTAGTTTGCAACGTAATACAGGGATAGCGTGCCGCGGTCAATGGAAGCGTTTGCCACGAACTTAGAGTCACAGTTTTGGTCGCTGTGTAAATATCGCGGCTGTGGTAATCGTCCGATACGAAATCGATGTGGATTTGGGGAACCGCGGCTAACATATCTGCGGTGGGCTTAGGGATAGTATATCCCCAGTTGGTTAGTCCAACCAAATCATCGAGGTTGTACTTGTGCATATTTGTTTCTCCTTTTTGCCGGAGATAACCCCGAATCTTGTAGTGTGAGTCGGCCATTATTAAGTGTTATGTGTCTCCAACTTTAAAATATGTGTAAATCTGGAAGTGGGATATTCCAAGAGTAGTTAGATTTGGTTCTGTACCAAGGACCGTCAGCCTGTAGATTTTGTATGCGGTGTCAGAGTCGATGGTAAACTCCTGCGCAAAGTTAGGCAAAACGGTGTTGGAGGTGAGTAGGTCTGTATATGTAAACGCATCACCATTCCGAACGGCCCCACTGATCTTCCAGGACGATATACGCGGGACATCAAGAATATCAATTCTCCCAGCCAGGCTGACTTTCCATACCCGCACAGGGACCGGGCATTCAATATGTAAACAAGCCCCAACAATTCTATTCGCAGGGGGCGTGGCCCTCCACTCACCTCTTACACCTGAGTTGAATGCCATATGCGGTGGGTTAGTGTCGAGAAATGTGTTGGCTATGGCCTTAAAACCCGTTTCGGAGAGGTCACTGGAAAGGGGTGGAATGTGGCCGCTGTAGTTTAAAAATTTGAGGTTATTCACGTACTGTATTACAGCGGCCTCTTTACTGTCTGTATACCTTTTAACCACAACAGCCTGATTGTCGACATATTGTTTATTGGCCACGTTCAAAGGCTCCGTCGGTATTTTATTTAATTTTGTCATTTTGCCGGTTACAATTCTCGTCACCTGCCCGATACTCGCCGCGTCGGTATTAGTTGTTGAGGCCCCCGTGTAAAGCCCAGTCACCCTCTTACCGCCCATAGCTAAATTTCCAGTCATTGCGTCGCCAACTTTAAGCACGCAAGCGCTCCTGACCATAGCGTCTTGTTCTTCGGCGTAAGTTTTTGCAGCTTCGGCTTTCTGGTCCGCGTACCCCCTTGCGGCGGCGGTCTTTTGATCTGTATACAACCTCACGGCCGAATTAATCGCGGTGTCCTGATCGACCGCGTACTGTCTAGCAGCAATATGTTGAACATCAACATATTGTTTGTTAACCACGTGCAACGACTCCGTGGGAACTCTATCGAGGCTCAATAGAGCGCCGGCGACCGCTGTTGACACTTGTTTCCAACTCGCTGCGTCGCTATCAGATCCTGGAATCTCTGTTGGAAGTCCAGTTACTCGGTGGCCACCCATGACTAAACTTCCAGTCATTACACTTCCAGATTTGAGCACACACGCGTTCTTGACAATAACATCTTGCTCGTTGACGTAAGTTTTAACAATAACGTCCTTTTCGCCTGCATACTGCCTAACGGAATCTCTCAGCACCTCGTTCTTCTCGTCCGTGTACTGTTTGGCATCGATCAGCTTCTGGTCTGCATGGTTCTCGGCCGCGGCTGCCTTCTGGTCCGCGTACAGCCTGACGGCAGTGTCCAGCAGAATGTCCTTATCGTCTGCGTAACGTTTAACGAGACCAGTTGCCTCGGAGCTTAAGCCGTCTGCATACAACTCAGCTTGGTGCGCCCGCTCTTTCGCGTACTCTGTTATTTGTTTCCAACTTGCAGCGTCGGACTCTCCCACCAATTCATCCCAACCCTCGTCTTCACTGTCAGATCCCGGAGTGTCCGTGGGCAGCCCAGTAACTTTGTGGCCACCCATTTTTAGAACACCAGACATCGTTCCACCGGTGATTTGTAAGTTGTCCTGATCTATGATGTCTGCATAAGCCTTTGTCGCGGCGTCTGTTTCCATCATGGGCGTTCCCACGTTTGTCAGTCGAAAACCTCCAGCCGACAGAATTCCCATCATGGTATCACCCGCTTTGTGGACGAGCCCATCGGCGCTTATCTGCCCCCCTCCCACCCCACCTCCACCGTCTCTTCCAAATTTATCAACCGGCATTTTTTATATACAAAAAGGTGACGGAAGTCTAACATAGGTCAAGCACGATGTCTTCAAAATTCTTTCCGGCAGCGAGCTCTCTTAGCACGGTCAGGCAGAGATGACCACATACCACATCATCGGGCCCCTGCAGCTGAAATGTTTGAGTTCTTATAGGATTTTTTAAATATCGAGAAATTTCGAGAGGCGGATCCAGCCCATAACTGTCAAAATAGATGGCTGTAGGCCCATCTATCCAATAGGCAACCCAGTGAGTACCATCGCCGGAACCAGAATCTAAATTAACAACTCCACACTCCTTCTCACGAGCCGCGGCATGCAGACCATCTCGCATGAAAACACCGCGGAAATGCGGCAGCGCCCTGGCAACTTTCTCTATATCGAAGTTGCTAAGAGGTTTTAGTTTTTTTGTCCGATGTAGAGACCCGATCCTTTACACATTGGGCAACAACCACCACGAGTCTCACGCCCGAGATATAAACCAGTCCCGCGGACCTGGGCCTCGAGTTCGCGATTGTGACGCGCCGCCTCCGCCAGTGCAGCGTCGCTGGCCTGTTTGCTCTGCACAGCCTTTACTACCCCAGCGGTCCCACCAGCCACGGCACCCGCCGCGGATAACCCACCAAAAAGCAGCGGGAGGAGAGCCAGTAGTGGAAGAAATCCACCCATTTTAGTCATCTTTTTCAATTGCGTTTTGGTGAATCTCAGCTCCATGCCAACGCCTTCCGAAATCTTCTTCACGATTCGGGCGGCTTGAACTTTTGTCAGCGCGAGCTTATCGTCTCCACGAAGCTGGCCATGAGCGAGTCGGATCGTGGCACCAGTGCCGGCGCGCGCAGCTTTAGCCAATGTTTGCTTTTGCCCTTCGGTCAGTGAAAGGCCGAACGCAACGTATTCAGTTTTCATTTTTGGAAAAAATATATCTAAAAGAGGGCCTTGTATCTAAATGTGAAAAACCGATTTCTAGTAGACGACGTTGAATTTGCTGCCATCCGATTCAAAATTCAGGAGTCGGTCGCTGATCAGGACGGCATATGCCGTCGTATTATTTGGTACCCCTTCGTTAAAGTCCACCTTGATTTGTATGTCCTGTACAGAGGTTTTAAGTCGTTCGGATTGCCTGCGCACGTCCAGGACGAAGATCGGAAACAAATCTACAAATTCCATTGGTGTCAGTTGGCATGACGATTCACGCGCGTCTATACCGCAATATTCTTCCTTGAAGTCACGTAGGGCCTTGTAAGCGCGAGAAGTTGTCCTCTTGGTGAAGTCGAGATTCATGTCAACCACCGGGTAACGATCGGTGTTGAGCATAGCGAATATGTTGCGAACCTGTGCATGGTCAAACAGTGCCGGATTCTGGCCTTGATGTGCATTCTTTCCAGTCTGAAAAGCAACAAGAATCCAGCGTGGCTTTTCCGTGCCCGACTTAACACTCAAACGCCAGGAAAAAGTCGTCGCTCGTGGCACCGCAATGTTGTCGCATTGCATGGCGCGGAATGCCACAGGTACCTTAACCTTTGCTTCAATCTGCTTCATAAGCATGCTTTTATACTCCAGAGCGGGTATTATATGCGGCATGAACCAGGAGAGTTTAGTCAGCGCGATCTGGCCATTGGCCGCAGCGGCTTCCTTGAAGATCGCGTCTGCGTCCCCCTGCCGGCTCAGCAGTAAAGAGTGTTTGATCCCGTATACGACCTTGTGATAATCATCGCAAAAACCGAATAGATGTCTTAAGGGAACGATGAATGAAAACGTTCCAATAGGGACGGGTTTTCCAATGATCATCAGTCGACGGGCCTCGAAGCCGATATTCGCAGCCGCCGCCGCCGCACTCGTGTCCTTCTGCCAACACATGTTTAAACCTTCGCCTTTGGAAAAATCATCGCCGTATACCAGCATGCCTTTCATCGTCGTGGCTTGCCCAGGTGACATGACATTCTCTATCTCGGTATTGTTAGCCAGGTATCGAATTTGAGAAAACATGTACGGGATAGCATTGTTGATGAATGACACCAACGAGTCTGCGATGTAAGCCGCGCCAGTTGATGTAATCCTGCCCTCCACAAGAAGGTAGCTCTTGGAAGGCTGTGTGAAAATGTCTTGGTTCTGGATGTCTATCTGTATGGCCTGACCGTTGTTAATAGCCTCAGGGTTTTGTGATTCATACTCGCGGTATTCAAACGATTCGATGCTATTATCATCGGGTACCGCCGAAGCGATGTCCAACATTTCACTCGGCACGTCAAATGCCGCCATTATTATAGCTAAAAAAGTTCAAGCTTCAATTATTAATCATGTTGCAAATGAATTTCATATGTGGTGGGTTAAACATTTTTTTTCCGTTTTGTGAATTAGTCGGAAATTTTTTTTTCATTTTGCAAGAAACAGACCCCTACCACAACGACTCGGCTTTATAGTTTTGAAACCGGATCCAGCAATGCGGCTGTTTATGTCAGCCATTGTCGGAACAACGGGTGGCGGACTTACAGCCAGTTGTTTTAAGTACTCGATGCTCTTGTCGCTGAGCGCCTTCTCCAAAGGTGCGGGAACCGCTATTGGTGCTTTTGCGCCGGCAACAGCGCGTCTCGCTTTCACGGCATCAACGATCTGCCTGACGGCAGACGCTGTTGTGGCCCCAGCTTTCACCACATTACCAACTACATCCGCAACATTTGTTATTACACCTTTATTAGCCGAGATGAAGGAGCCTGCACGGCCAAGGAAGCCCGCGATTTTGGGTATCCAGTCGAAAAGTCCACCACCCACGACACGACGCCGCTTTTTAATTCCAAGAACCAACATTAGAATATTTAAGTGTGAACATTTACGCACTGCGGATGTGAAACCTTATAGTTACTGTCTCACCGCGGAGGTTTAATTGTTCACCATTCTGGTCTGTCAGCCACACACGAATGCCCTGTACGTTGCCAGCCGGTGCAACTGGTAGGTACACCAGATTTTTCGGAGACTCGATCACCTTGTAGCCGGGCGACACATCCGGGAAAAAACTGTAGATTACTGGCAGCTGGCTACCATTTCGATACGATCCAGAGATAATATCACAATTTACCAGAATTGTGTCCACCCGGAGAATATCGACTGGATTTTCTCCCTCTTTATAACCAATACCAAGCCTCTGAGGGCTAAAACCGAGCATTTGCCTGATAGTAGATTGCGCCATATTTACTATATATTGGGCATTCGTTATCTTTACGAAGGCGCGTAGGGTAGATGCGTTGGCTCCTATAGTAATAGGAGAATTAAAGCCGAGTTGAACAACACCTGTCGGCGGCGGATTTTGCTTTTCTAACTGGCGGCCGATTTCGTCATTAATCTGTGCGATCTCGTAGCTTCCGTCTGGCAAAATGATCGTCTTCCACGTCTGTCCATTGGTGGAGCTGTAGACGAACTTGTTATTTGAGCCGTCAATGTTCGGAATAGAATTATAAGTTTCAAGATTGACCAAAGCAAGCTCAAAGCGTCTTTTTGGATCCAGGTACAGCGGTGGTGAGAAAGCCGTGGTCCACCCTGTAGTATCTGAGGAAACAACTATACTAAAATTTTCCTTAGGCTGCAAAAGTTCTCGAATTTCTTCGAGTAGTTTCTCCGAGCGTTCCATCTTGTGTATTTTATTTTATGAGCATGTTTCTATTCAATTCGAGTGCCAGCTCTTTGGAGATCGCACCGGAACGCAGTAACTCGTCAAGAATGGCGGAGATTTCGTTGCCGAGACCAGTGTTTCCCGCGGCCTTAGAGGCCACCAAAAGCTGCAACCTCTCTACCAGGGCGTTTGGATCGTTGTAAAATTGCACCGCACCGCCTCGAATCAGCTGGAACTTTTTACTTTTCCGGCCATGAATAGGCAGACCAGACATCTGTACGAGCTTTTTGAAAGTTTCAATTGCCTGAGGCGAATATTGCTTAGTCTTAACGAAGCGTTTCGTTAACAGGCCGAACAATGACTCATCGGCAGGAGCTTCGAGCACGAGGTTCCCACCTTTAAACACTCTTAGTCTACCAGCAGACAGCGCGACGGGGTCGACGGAGAGCTCACCCAAGGCGCTACCTTGTAATTTAAGGGGAACGGCTGGGACACTGAAACCCTTTCCCTTTTTGATGAGGCTGTGGCCCGCTAGCAGTGTATGGATTCGCTTTTTATATTCCCTTAGGGCTTCGATATCTGCAGTCACCTCATCTACCTTTTCTTCGTCTCCTTGCTTATTGGCTTTCCTTTTCTCTTTGCCCAGGGTGTGGCGATTATAGTGATTTACCTCACCGATTATCTTTTCAGCACCTGCAATGTCGGCTAAATCGAGCTCGCTCGGAGGTTTAAACCCATGCCGTGTGATTGCCGCGACGTTGAGATATTTGTTTGGATCTACTAACAATGCGGGGGGAATTCGGGATGCTGGAAGCGCTGGAAGGGCTGGAGCAGCTGCTGTTCCTGCGGAATCACCGAACAAAGCCGCTATCGGGTTATAGTTAGCAGACTCTGAAATCTGCGCCGGCAAATCCTGTAAAGCGCTGGTAACTTTCTGCAGCTCCTTAGACGTAGCCGCCTGTGATTCAGCCGTGGCTGTGGCGATTGGTTTGAAAAGCTTTGCCGCATCGTACTGAAGATTGGCTTCACCGAGCTTCTCATCCACGAAACGCTGTCTCAATCGATTTCTGCGAGCTAAATAGTCCTGAGTCAACGCGTCTCGCTCCTGTTTAGACGAAACTTTTGTCCACATCGCGTTTATATGTCGACTATATGTTGCCCGTAACGATAACTTTTGTCCACATCGTGTTTCTATGTCGACTATATGTTGCCTATATCATGTCTTTAAATACTTGCCTTGGGCTTATAGAAGCGATCGAACCCGCAACGATATTTTCCATCGTACACTTTGGACGTCAAATCTATGACTGCGAATCCATATGGCTGGGCAGCACACTCGCTGAAGAACGTACGGAACTCATCGAAAGACATGTCACCCCCCACGAACGTATCGTGAATGGCTCGCAAATTTTTACTGTCTTGGTTGAAGAGGACTATAAGATTAGCATTGTCACGGATCGCTTGCTTCGGAATTCGAAAATAATTCTGTGTTAAGTAGAAGCAGTCCGCGCCACCGTGTCGACCCATAGTGAAATACCTTTCGATGGGCGACTGTTTTTCAAGCATGACGTCATCGAAAACTAGAAGGCTTCTGGCATTCTTATTTAATGATTCAACTGGAACTATTTCATCTGAGCAAGAGTGAAAGGAAGCCACTTCCTTACCGGCAACTTTTTCGAGTTCTGTTATCCAGTCCCGGAGGAACTGATATTTTTCCTGTCCCAGAGACTTCGAGTATAGATACAGCCGATCAAAACGCAGGTACCCCTTCTTCAACAGAAGGTTAAGCAGTAGGTTTGTTTTCCCACATCCGCTAGGCCCACAGATTATGCACCGTATGCTGGATGGTAACAGCCAATGGTGGTGTTTTTTTCCATCGTCGGCTTCGAGATCGAAATTTGTTATTTCCATATAGAGACAACGAGTTATGATTGTATTCAACGAAAACAATGTATTGCCTACGATGTAAGAAACATACTGAGACTTCAAATGAAACAATCGTCGAGTTACGAAACGGTCGGCCAGCCAAGAAGGGAACCTGTGCCGTCTGCGGTGCAAAGAAGAGCCAAATTTTGCCTTCTAAAGTGCGAAAGACTGGAGGTTCTCTACTGAATAGGGCCCTCAACGCTCTTCCTCTGCCTGAGATGCATATGAGTCTTCCATCCGGTATGTCTTCGGAAGATAATCCGGGAGGTTCTTTTCAGAATACGGGAAAGTACTCTTACTGTGGACCATTCACAAAACTCGATAAACGGCTGTCACAGCGCTATCACGGTGTTAATCAGCTCGACCGTGCGTGCCTCCACCACGATGTGGCTTACGCAGTTCATAAAGATACTCCAGGGCGTAACCACGCAGATGACATCCTCGCTGCAGCCGCGTCGAAGATCGCACTCACCGATGAAACTCCGGATTATGAGAAGAAAGATGCCCGGCTCGTATCGGCCATTATGTCAGCGAAGTCGAGGCTGGGGATGGGTGTTGGACGGCGACGCAAATGAAAATCATTTGTGTATGTGTTTACCTGTTTGTAATATATAGTTTTTACTGAAATGTCTAAGCACCTTTCAACTATCTATTACAGCCCTAGAGGTTACTGGCGAGGTAAGGCTGCGGTGAAAAAGCTAGCCGTAGCCGCCAAAGTTTCCGAGGCCGAGGCTCGCGATTGGCTGAAGAAACAGGCTGTGTGGCAGATTTCTCTACCAGTTCCACGCCGCATACCGCGTCCAAAGTTTGAGGAAAATCGACCAAACGCCGTACACCAAGCCGATCTCTTGTTTTTACCTCACGATAAAGTAGGTCGAAAGACTTATAAATACGCCTTGACTGTCGTCGATGTTGCTTCTCGATACAAAGAAGCAGAACCGTTGATCAACAAAAGTGCGACCGAAGTCGCCGCCGCTTTAAGCCGGATCTATAAGCGGGGCCCATTGACTTGGCCTCGACTTCTTCAGGTCGACCCTGGCCGCGAATTTATGGGTGATTTTACACCGTTGCTGGCGAAGCACGACGTTCTTGTAAGACGCGGACAGGCCGCAAATCATCGCCAACAGGGCATCGTTGAACGCTTTAACCGTACTCTAGCTGAGCGACTCTTCGGTGCTCAATACGCTCAGGAATTGCTCCTGGATGCAAGGGGGTCATCCGAACGGTCAGTGGAATGGGTTCGACGATTGCCCGAAGTTGTAGCTGCACTAAACGATGAGCCGACGCGCTTGCTCGACATGAAGCCCGTTGAAGCGATGAAAGCTGCTAAAGTGACACAGAAGCCCTCTCATTCACAAATGAAAACTCGTTTGTGGGGCTTGGATGAGCCTGTTCTCGGGCACGACGTTCTCGTCCGATATTTGTACGCTCCCGGCGAGCTCGAAGGTGGAAGCAAACGTGCCACCGATCCTAACTGGTCGCTCACCATCCACGCTATTTTGGATGTTGTTCGGCAGGCTGAGCAACCGGCTTTATACCATCTAGTTGATGGGCCTGGCCGCGGTTTTGTCCGTGAGGAGCTGCTTCTGGTGCCTATGGGCACTGAGCTACCCCCCGATAGAATACTCAACCGTCGTTGATTTTGTAGTGCCCGTATGCCAGCGTTGTTATCCCATCGGCCTCTATCCACTTTTTTGTGTCTAATGGAGAGAGGCTGATCTTATTCTGCTCGTACACTCCGATCTGGTGGTCGTGGCTTCGAATCACGACTTGTGTGTGCCGCATCTCTTCTCGTTCGAACAGGCACTCCTTGTATAGCTCGTGATGCAGATCCTTCTTCACAACTGCTCTCTGAACGCCTTTAGCTTTCCTGATCTCTGAACCGCCCGATTTTAAGATCGAGTACATCTTCGGACGCAGTCCCACGAATTCGGCGATGGCCAATCCGTTACATTCATCCTTGAACTTGCCCAAGACTTTCTTGATCTCGACGTCGTAGTATGGGCTGTCTCTAGAAAACTCACTAAAGTCGTATAGGTGTTTTTTGTTCCACATATCGACATAGGCGTTCGGAGTTTCCACCTGAAATAAGAGGCTGTCAGTGTCTGTGTATAAGAGTTGAGCATTGTTGCCGTACTCGTTTTTCACATCGTTGTACCAGAAGTCGTACATCAGATGCTTGCTGAGGTCGAGGACAGCCTGGCCGACATATACAGGTCTGTTTAACTTGAGCTTGCTCTTCAAACTGTGAATCGCGGCGAGTTGGTCGTTGAAGATTTTGTGTGATATGTAGGCCGGGTCGGCAGTTAGTTTACGAAGCTTGTCAACTTTTGAGGTCGGTACCAGGTTGACCCTGATTCTTTTTCTAAGATTTTCCATGGTTTTTCCGAAAACTGCATTATTAGCCAGTTTGAAGAAGTCTTTTTCAAATTCCGACGTTGCCTTCGCCCTCAATTTTGTATTCATCCCGATGTATGGAGCCATCCACGCCTCCTGCCTGAATTTAATGGCACGATGGATCTTAGAAACTCGTAGGCCCAACGAGTGATATAGTTTGAGATTTCTATAATGGACCACATACCGCTCCTTAGGTCGCAGGCTTGGTACTAACTTCACATGCTTTGTGAACTTGCCTCCCAACTCGTTCATAAGCACATTCTGATAGTCACTCAACCACTCCTCTTGGACTGTCAGGGTCTCCGGTGCTAGGGGATAGTCGTTATGAGCAATGTGGAGGTGCTCCGGGTACTCGAGATCAACTTCGAGTAGGAAGCCTTCAGGCGCGTCGTCTGGAGTTTCCAACACTTCGTCGAGAGTTGGACTTTCCCAGCTGAATGCTCCAACTGGTAATGGCTGTTGCATCGCCCAGCCGTACAGGTTATTAGCGTCGAGATACATGATCCAGTTTTCTGGCTTCGTGGTATCGTGATCTGGGCATTGCGGGTTGTTGGCTTTTGCGAAGCGCTTAGATACCATCGAAATTCCGCCTCTGAGACCTTTCTCTACGAACAAATGCATGTCTATATCGGTTAAAAGTTCGAGTTCGATCTTCGTCTTTTTCAACAAAGCGTCCCAGGCCATTCCTGGTAGGCTGAAGTAGTTTGCTGGATCCAGACTATAGTGCTTCATCGATGTGGATCTGAAGGTCTCGAATACATCGGCTAGTAGGAGTACATCCGTACGGAGATACAAGTCGTGATAGTCACCCAGAGTTTTACAATCGAATTCATTCCATACTCGTTGAGCGTGTTCATAATCCGCATCAGAGATGTTCTCACGGGTCAGCCTGCTGTAGAACGCTTCTTTGGGTGGAAGTCGGTCTTCTTCGAAGCGGTGGTAATCGTGGATGTATTCGTAACAATAAACGCCCTTTCGCCTCAACAGATCTAATTTTAACCTTTCGTTATGAGCGAAATTTTCGTTTATATACGCAGTTGTGACTTTCAGATCCTCAAGCGACAGGTTTCCTGATAATTTATCCAATGAGCTGTTTAGAAACTGGAGGCTGTCGATGAACTGTAGTTGCCCTATGTTGAATGTCATGTATTTCTCCATATTGTTTGGGATGCAGTTAATTTCAGTTTCCTCATCCTGTGCGGCCTCACAACTTCCGATCGCTTGCATGATGAGATGACTGTCGTAACCTCGCAGATTGTGGAAGACCACCGGTACCTTACACTTATCGGGATATATTCTAAGTTTTAAGTTGCACTCGCTGTGAGCGGCACCTCGGTACTTACCGGTAATGTGGCAGTGGTCACGAACTCTGTCCGCTTCGAGCGCATCTCCGCAGATGTGACATTCGATAGCCTCGCGGAATGATTGACGATCGACCGCTGACATAACCATCTTAGCTGGGGTGGCCAGCCTTTGTTTGATAGAGGCTAGCTCGCCTTGTAGTTGTTGTAGGAACTCCTCCACGGCGTTTTCTCCGCGGTATAAAACTGGTTTCTTCGTGCGGCCATCGTATCGGACCACTATATAACAGAAGCTACACGGTTTCTGCTCAGCTATCTGTCTGGTGTTGCTCTCGTTGGGATTCATGGCCGCATTTAGGACTGGCACGTTCAACGCCTCGAAGTCTGCGTATATGATATACGGGGCTCGCATCTGTTTACGATGGTTCTGGAATTTGAGTATATTTTCATCCTCCTCAGGCATCTCAATCCGCTGAGGCTTCTTACTGATGCCCTGACAATCCTTGATATGGGCATCCAGCAAGTCTTGCCTACAGAATACGTGTAAGCAGCGACGACATGGATGCTTTCGTCCTTGAAATTTGCTGTTTTTATAAACCATGCGGGCTAGATCCTTGATCCAGACATAATGAAAATTTTCATTTGCGTCGTCGGCCAGTAGTAGAAGGTCAAGATTGTGGACACTGGTCCGGTTTGAAATGTGAATTGGATACAAAGCTTTATCCCACCCGAAGACTGAGACGCTTATATTTGGGTTTTGACGCTCAAACTTGTCGATATCTGTGACCTTCACTGGAAATTCTATACCGTCAAAGTTTAGCTCGAGGAGGTGGGCACGATACTTACTGGGACGATAGGGGTGTTGCCTAAAATCTACTGGATACATTGCGCTTAATATGGCCCACTCGAAGCATCGGTTATCTTCATTCTTAACATTAATAACCGTGCGAGGGGGGATGTACTTTGGTGTGGGAAAGTAGCTCTTCCCTCGGAAAGGCTTATATCTTGCAACACCGAGGTCTAGCGCGACAATCCGCCTCACCCTCCACCCCGACCCCTCATTGGTGTAATCCTCGAGGAGTTTTAGTATTTCGGCCTTGGCCTTCCGTATAGCCCCTTGGATTTTACCCGCATTGGTAACTGGTACTGCTTTGCTTCGAAAGTAGGCGGTATTGGTAATGATGCCGGGGGGCGCGTTGCCACCATACACATTATCAACGGTCGGTGCCAGCTTTTCCAACTCAACTGTCAACACTTGCGAGTATTTAAGACCGTCTTGTTTCAACAGCTCTTCGTTGAGTTGTGCCTCAATGTTGTGCTCCATTGCACTCAAGAAAGCTAACGCATCTCCTTCCAGCCTGTGGTTAAGAGGTACTTCTGCACGGAAGTCTCTCAGATGCTGATTGGCGAGCTCTTTGTGTAGTAGAAAGGGTGGTGGCCCACCTCTATCCTTCTTAATTAGGAGTGGGTCGAATTGTGCCAGAAGGGCCTTACGTTTTGCCCCTCTATGCTTGCGCACTGGCGGAATTGGCCTTGGAAGCAGTGGCTGTAGTAAGCGCCTTTTGACTGCATCTGGGATAGGTTCGTCTAAGATATTCTGTAGAACAGCTCGAAGAGCTGGGGGACCAGTAAACTCACGCAACAATTGTTCAATTTTTTCATTCGTGGACAATGCCATAGTTATAAATTAGTTTATATTACTGTGGCAAACTTTTCTTTAATATAATAATTATATCATTTGTTCAAAATGAAATTTTGTTTACTGATATTCGATTGACGCTTGCTCATCTGTATTATCTCAATACAATAACTATATCGTTTGTTCAAATGATAATTTTTTTATTCTACTGATATATTTGATAGTCGCTTCCATTCTTTATTAAATTCACGGACTAACCCACCTCGTCGAGCTCTCAAATATTTAGCGAAATAACCACATTTCATACACTCACCCACGTGTGTTTTTATACCCCTTCCACATTTGGCGCAAGGTCTCGTCCCACAACCGTTTCGCAGTCGTGCCAAATGTTTGAAACAGTACTCCCCAATGCACCTGCGACAGCAGAGGGTTGTTTTCCCTATACCGAGCCAAATGCAAAAGTTTTGCCCTAGCATTATGTTTTATGTATACCACAACCTATTCATTTATTTAAATTGAAAAATGACCCAAATGGTTTGGGCCGGCCTCGTGGGAGGTTCTCGGCCGGCAGCAAACGGTACTTTACATTTTAAAAAGCTTCTTTGGCAGACTTAGGGCTTGGGGAGTTCTAAGCAATTATATCCAAAGGCACAGCTTTAAAGCCGATCTGTTTATAAAGGCTAGTTGGTCACGAGAAGGCTTGGATGCACTGGCTTCCCACCCCATAAAATACGCTCTAGTAAATCGAAAAAACGACTCGTAGATATGTCTAGATTTTTCAGCGTAATATGAATTATGTCATTATAAGCCACCACGGCTTCTGAGGCGCCTTAAAAGTGGTGTCCCCTTATTTTTAGACGTGGTGGCGGCTTGTAAGCGCTAGTACACATCTACTAAAGGGGTTATATCATCAACCTGCAAATTCTTTGGTTCACGTAGGCCTACGATTACGATGTTTGTCAACTGTGTGAAGATTAGCGCTGTATTCATGGGCGTCCGCAGGAATTTTTTTAGGGGGGCGCAAATTTTTTTTAGGGTGAAATATGTTGCTAGGGGAAATAACGTTTTTGCAGAGAAAAAATATGCATATACAAAAATTAAAGGTAAATAATGACCAAGGACTTTACATAAATAATTGTGTTTTCTCGCATTGAAAATTGTGTTGAGACTGTTGTAATAATCATAATAATCAAAAGATTTTATTTTTATAGAATATTTGCAAAATCCAGGGGGCGCATTTGCGCCCCCTTGCGCCCCCCTCCGGACGCCCTTGACTGTATTAGGTCAATATCTGTCGACATCAACGGGCCTCTGTTAGGCCTAGCCATAAGATGTCATTAAACTGTTGGATCCGATCCAAACGCCTTGGATCTAATGCAAACGTCAGTGCATTAGTTGAAAGTAATTGTCAATGTAAAGTAAGGTCGATTACAAAAAATATCGCTAAACGCCGGAGAATGCACTTCTATTTTTCGACACCTTAAAAATGCAGTCAACCGAAGTTATATATAACTATCAACCGCGTTGAAGTACTACGTATCGTGCTAGGCCGGTACACCCGGTTATTACCCAAACCATTTCCCAAGAGCTGTAATACGCAATAGGAACAGTGAAAACTGTTCAAAATTAATTTCTGCCGACGTCAATAATGGCTTTTGTTGTTATAACACGTCGTTAAACTCTGGATGCAATCCATATCTATTCGTCAGAAATTGCCTTTGACATCTAACATTTCATTTCGGTCGATGTCAACGTTCCTGGCAGACACGTTATCCATTACTCTACGGCAGGGGCGTCCATCCTATGGGGGGAAATTGGGAATAAAGCAGAAATCTTCATAGCCTTTTCAGGGGGGGGGAAAGAAGAAATTTTTAGTACATTAAAGTTAAACGTCTGCTCATTCTTTCCATTTCAGTGATTAATCGATTAGTCAATTTCATAATTTTTGGCGTATCGTACGCGGCATATTCAATCTCAGACCAAAGGAGATTTCCAGTGTTTAAATGTAACAGCCCACATATACAACCCTGTATTGCCCTCTTCTCCTCCACGTTCCCTTGTAGCCCCAGCAACCTTGCAGAGCTGACTCCAGGCCGGTATGGTGGAACACAGGCAGGGAGGCAGGCAGAGAGGCAGGCAGATAGCAGCCCGGCTGCTCACAAGTCGGCCGGTATCAGATTCCTCGCCTATGGGGTGATTGCGGCGAAGGGGTGAATGGAGGGGCACTCTTTGGTTGACGTGGCCTCCCGCAAGATGAGATACTTTGATTTATAAGCGTTTCGTAATTTTGATGTGTTAATACTTTGCAATTTCATTTTACTAGTAGGCCTAATCATGCCCAGAGACAATGTTTTAATGAATTATAAATGTTGCGAGCCGTTATGCGGCATGCTTATCCGTAGTGACAAATGGCGCATACATTGTACTACACACCACAAGGGGAAGACTACAAGGTATATATAAATTGCACACAATTTATACATAGCTCGGTTCGCACTATACCCACAGGTAGTGCAAACCGAGCTCGAGGAGTTTCGACACGCATATCGCGCCGTACAAGACCTTGTGCCTCTTAATGAATTGATTCCAGACGACGGAAAACTGGAACTAATTCAACTAGACAGTGACAATGATGACGAGCAAAAGACACATCTGTTGAAAGGACAGTGGATTGAAATCCTGATCTCCCTTGCGCTATTCCATCACTAAAACTAGACGAAATTGTTAATCGCCTGGCTATACGCACTCTGCTGCTCTGAAGAGGCACCTGTTGTAATTTTAGTACTTGTGTTACTACGTTTGTACTGTCTGGCCGCTATCGCGGTAGGCCTATGCCTCTGTCTTAACGTAACTAGGCCTACATGTACTTTCAATCCACTGTCCTTTCGACAGATGTGTCTTTTGCTCGTCATCATCGTCAAGCCTTCATATTTTATAATGCATAATGTTGCTTTATTAG
The DNA here is from genome assembly GCA_963556255.1 of Allolobophora icterica. NCBI lineage: Eukaryota > Metazoa > Annelida > Clitellata > Crassiclitellata > Lumbricidae > Allolobophora > Allolobophora icterica. The sequence continues at coordinate 78,031,260 of OY744606.1, read as the reverse complement.
CGAACTGAAAGTTACAGAATTCAAGAGTAAAATTGTGCTTCAGAGTTAGGTAATCGATAGGCCTATTTTCTCTTTTGTCGACAGTCGGCCAATCGTCTGGGGACGTCGTTTGGGGGCATCTGATCACATGGGGGAATGCGTCATAGACGTATGGGGGGATGGACGCCCCTGCTCTACGGGGATCCGTAGAGTAATGGATAACACACTGGCGTGAAGAGCTGAAGGTACCAAGATCGAACCCGGTAGACCCCGTAAGGTTTTTTCAACCTTCCACTCGCTAGGTGGCAGTGGTTAAATGATTAGTAGGCCATGATTGGCGCCGTGTGGCTGCCGCTAAAAAACAGTTATATTCGACTCCTGTATAACTGTTATCGTGTGCTTCTACTATATACATGTATGTAAGGCGCCCTGTCTGGTTGCCGTTTCTACTATATGTAGGTTCATTGTACAGCGCAGTGCGTTTGCAGGCGCTTAATTAAAGAACAAATTATTATTATTAATATTATTATTATTATTATTATTATTGTAACGAATCGTTACAAGCCTTAAGTATATTACTTTCACTAAGATTGCGAAGTCAATGTCATTCGCTAGAGGCCACTGTGGTAGTGCTGTACAGTGCATGCCAGCAGTAGATCTGTGGTATGCGAGTCAACCAATGAGAAGACGTCGCGCTTTCTGTGCTTGTTCGTGATTGGCTAGAGGTGAGCACGTGCGAACATTTGCGCCCGTTTTCGTGGCCTGTATGCAGTTTCAGCCTAGAAGTGGACGAGGAAGGAAGGACTTGGTGTCCTTGGAGCTATTTTTAGCGTGAAATGGTCTTAACTGCGCAATAAGGAATTTTACGATTAAAACGATGGAAATTGTCGAAAGTCGGGGATAATATTTCATCGTAACTACATCTTTGAAGATCGGGCGTCGAATTTATCGACGGGCGTTCGATATTTCTTCGAATTTCGGGAATTATGGCAAAATTTCCGGGAGGCCATGTTTTCGATTGAATTGGTGCAACGGAGCTCCAGTGACCTTGGATAACCTTGACGAGGATTGATATTTACTGGATTTGACCGGAATCGCAAATATTGGCAATTGAGAAGAATATATCTTGGAAGTTCAGGGAGTACAACCCCTTATTCTTTTGAGTCGTATATTGAAATCTCCAGCGATACTTAGATAGATTAGATATGTATAAATTTGTTGTGAAGCGATAAGGCGATAGGTTAAGTTCATGTGCTATATAAATGTACACGTTAACTTAGTCAGGAAACATACAGCGATAGATAAGTCGATAGTTTAGAAGCACTTGTGCTATATAAATGTAAATGAACATAATTATGGCGATAGTATAAGTCGATAATTTCATTTCTGTTCAATAAATAATTATAATGGAAGAAGAGATTTTATCTGAACACGAAACTAGCCGAACATGCGACATTTTGGTAAGGGTGGTAGAAACCCAGAGAGCAATTGTAGAGCGCCAGACAAATCAAGACTATATTAAGTGCATTGGTTGAATCCCAACGAACCTTTGTAGAAACTCAAAGGGTATTTGTAGAGCGCCAGTCGAATCAAGATGTTCTTTTGAGCGCATTGCTAAATAGTCAGAGGGAGTTTGTAGAATGCCAAGCTAATAGGGAGATTGGTCTTCAGACATTTATGGAGCGCCTGTTATCAGATAGGGTCCCTGAGAGAAGAGAGCAGAAGAAAGAAATTGAGTCTGTTGTGAGAGCGCCGAACCCTAGTGAGGGCTTGCCACTAAGCCCTGCTGCGCCAGCAACGGAAGCCGCGGACATGCCACTCGTCATCCATGGTAGAAGAATGCCTCAGGGACCTAGTATAATGCAACCGGGCGTGAAGCCTCGCTCTCGGCCTAGTAAGAAAAGGCGACAGCGGTTGCAGCAGATAGAGAGAAGAGAACAGGCCCACAGCGCCAGCAAGCTGGGTACAAAACCAGGGCTTGTATACTCTTCAGATGTTCTCTCACAACAGCGCGGGCACTCGCAAGAGCGGGAGCAGCACGCTACATTATTATTATTATTATTATTATTATTATTATTATTATTATTATTATTATTATTATTATTTATTATTATTATTATTATTATTATTATTACAAGATGTCATATTAAACTGGATTCCACTACGGCTGTATGAGTGTATTATGAGTGTATTATGAGTGTATTATGAGACCTATGAAAAACGACCGATGAAGACTGTTCAAATAAGTTCTTCCGACGTCAGCGGCCTTTAATAATAGGCGTAATTTTTTGGGGGGAGACGCCGGGTTCACTTTTTGAAAGGAGGATACCGTACTCCCACGTTTCATACCCAGAAGAAACGATGCCCACTGTTATTTTCTCGGCCCTGGTCTTCTTTCTTGTCACGCCATATATCCTCAGCAAGGTCTTCCTCCTCTTGTCGTGCAACTCCACCGCAGCTCGTACTCTGGCAGTGCCAGTCCCATGGCTAAAGAAAGGAGGAGGGCGACGATAATCATCTTTGTTATGGCAGTGTCGTTAGACAGCAAATAACCTCCCTCTTGTCGTGCCTTTCCTAATTCTCAATACCACAATTTTCATAGGCGTAATTTGTTGGGGGTACGAGGGATACCGATCATACCGTAGCCTTTTTTTAAACAATGCCAATCAATATTTTATTATTGAGCCTTCCCACAGATCACAGTCTCCGCCTTGCTTCGTGTCTGTAATAAACTAATAAATTGGTACTCCTCACTTTTTAGACCAAAGTTACGCCTCTGACAATTTTAATATTTCCCAGGGTTAGTCACCCCGCACGTGCGTACAATAAATCAACAAGAATGTGTTGAGGTCTGAGGTTGGAGTCTCATTCTGTAGGAGAGAATTAAAGACAGCTGGATCGGACCACATACAGCACGCCAATCATCGTCGATATGACGGCGTCGTTAAATAAACGTTACAAACCGCCACATGCAGCCATAGCTATTCATAGCCTTCAACATGTAAAGGGCGTTTCAGTTCTCTCATATGAATTAGAGCACTATGTATGCACTCTCCAACCCGAGGAATCTATATTTAGAGGAATGGTAACGCTTCAAAATAATTGCACATTCGATTGCATCCTTACCCGTAGATGTCGCCCCGCTTCCATTTCACACCTGATATTAAATGTGTTTTAAACATAGTTTATTATATCTATGGTTTTAAATCGCCAAAGGCAATGTTTTACTCTGCAAATTTAATTACTCATCGACCCGCCTTCATGGGTATTATACTATTATTCACTGAATGCACTTGTTTTGTTAACAAGCCGCGGTGTTTTCCTGACCGGCAGAGGTCCTCGCTTAAACAAATATCGCGACATTACATAAGAAGCTTCCAGTCCGATTGTCTCCAACCCACAGATATATATTTATTACATCTATGCTCCAACCTAACGTAGTTGTATGCTGAGTCACGCGTCCATATACCATAATAAGACGTATTTGAACTGGCAGACACGCATGATATCACCACCGCGACCGACTCCGCGAATAGAGCTGTAGCCGCTACGTCTGTACAACGAATAAATGGACACGGTGAACAAGACATACGTACGGGAGAACACACGCGTACAAGAAATGTAACGCACACATGCCCACATAAAGGAGTGTGGCTGGGCGACACAATAAGAAGCCGGTGACCTCACGCAGGCTGTCATGCATGACATCTGCAAAATGACTGCCTGGTGTTTAACAAAGCCATAATATAAAGTCCCACATACGCCTATATAAAGCAATACAGGCTTACATATATATATATATATATAAAATACTATATAAATATATATATATACTATATAAATATATACGCTATAAATAATATTTATTCGTGTATTTTAATCCGTATAGCAAGCGCACAACGTCTCTCTTCGAAGTATTAGTTGTAAGTCTGCGTGATTTTGATGTTGTTTAGGCACCTTTGTTTTCAATTCTAGTCACGTATTGGAAATTGTGACGATCGAAGACATTGCCAACTGTAAAGGTAAGCCAACCATGCATTAATCAGGTTAATGATAAGTATTGACGGTAATTAACGCAGTGACAGATGTAGCCTATTTCAGCCTTAAGACATATTGTCGACCTCGAAGCTCACCGTACAAAACGTGTAATTAAGGTAATTAAGGTAAAAATGTAACGGAATTTGTGTAGGGCCTACTTAGGCAGTTTGCTAACATGGAATAATGATTGCACAAGGGACATAAAGGCAAGAATAGCAAAGGCAAAGGGAGTCATGTCAGGACTAAACTCCATATGGAAAACCAAACAAATCAGTTACAAGACCAAAATTTATCTAAAAAGCATCTGTGTTTAGCACAGCTCTTTATGCCTGTGAATCATGGACAATTAAAAAGACGGACCAGGATAAAATATTGGCATTTGAAATGTACTACTATAGAAGGATACTATAGGCCTACACCTAAACTGGACAATGAATGTGACAAATTTGGAGGTTCGAAGAAGACTGAATATAAAGAAAGATCTAATGCAAACAATAATGAAGAGAAAACTAAGTCTATTTGGGCATATATGTAGAATGGATGACAATAGAAAAATAAAAACCGTGATGATGGGAACTATGGATGGAAATGGGCGAAGGGGCAGACCGAACAGAGAGTGGGCAGATGACATCGAAGATTGGTGTAAACAAGATCTGCACAGCTTAAGAATATTAGCACAAGATCGGGGACTTTGGAGAAAACTGATAGATCATGCATTGGACACCTTCGGCCCACGGATCCTGATGATGATGAAGGTAAAAATTCGTTGCTATAGGTCTGCAAGTGGATTGTGTTTGATCAATCTATTAGTGAACTTTAAGTGAAAACGGCGCAGCATTTCTATTTGTCTAGGAAAAATAATATATATATATATATATATATATATATATACATAACATATATATACATACATATATATACATACATATATATATATACACATATATATATATATATATGTGTGTGTGTGTGTGTGTGTGTGTGTGCGTGCGTGCGTGTGCGTGTGTGTGTCTGTGGACGGATGGATGGATGAATTCATAAATAGATGGATGAAAGTTACATGGATTGATGGATGGACAGAAGTAGGGTTGGATAAATAGATCAATAGCTCGATAAAGCATTAATTTAATCAGGACGCCAATAGCACACTTTTAATATACCACCCGCGATTACTGTATGCTATTTTGTACACACAAATAATTCCATAACTAAACAAATATATTATGTAAACGCATGTTAAGCCAAATACTAAATTCCTCATCAGTGAGACCAACTCCAAACCCCTACTATACCAAGTAAAATACACGAGATCGAGGTGGTTTGGCCAGTTTCGGTGTCAGGTCAGAGGTCATAACCCGGGGTCAGACTGGACAAAACACTGCAGCTTACCCTACCCTACCCACTGCAGCCTCCCTACGCCAAGGTGGAAAGGTATTATGATCATATCTGAGGACGTTGTATTATGCGGGCTCCGATGTAGATTCTGATAGTTTGAAAACATCGGTGTTTAATCAGAAATTAAACTCTCCAAGGGAGACGGTATGCGCAGACGAGAGCTCTTAGCTGTATAACCGTAAATTTCCAAATCTCTTAAAACTTATTCACGAGCTCAGAGGTAGAAAGAATATGAAAATGTAAACGTACACGTTTTTCTATAGGCCTATCGACCGTATGACCATGACCTGCTCATTTTTCAATGAATTGATGAGATCATCCACCAACGCTACCCGTTTGAATGGGCATAACCAGTCAGGGAGAGAATTGTTTGGGGTTCAATCCCCTATAGTCTTTCTTAGGACACACCTGTAGTTAAGACTTCATTGCGCACCCCAGGGGGGTCGTTTCTAACACCCGAGTTGAGCTAGTGTGATTATATTGTGCATATATTTCAGCATTTTTCTTTCACAATTCACTTTGTGGGTTACTAATAAAGTAATGATCTGGTTTACTGTGAAATTTTTGACCATGTGAATTGTATAGGCCTACTAATAAATTTGGTGATGTCATTGCTTTAAGGAGTTCAAGGTTTCTATTGCATTTTTGAATTTTCTTAGTTTGCAAAACACGGATAAAAATTTAATATCAAACTCATCAAAGTCTGACCCCCAGTCTTTTTCTACAATTCTTACACTGTGTCCAGTCATTTGTTGTTCCTATACATGTACGGACAGCGCTAAATTTCGGGGATTTACATTTCAGACATTAGGTAGACCTATCAAAGTAGACTTCAGCGTGGCCATGGGACGCAGACATGTTCTATGTAGGCAACCTCAAAGTGCTGACAGTCACGACAGGAAAATTTCTACCGAATTTTCATGTCGGCACCTTTTTTGCATGCCAAACAGTCACGCTTGGTTGCTCGCTAACGATTTGAAACATGTCCTACTTCTGAGCTCCCTTATTCCACGGCTAGCGGAGCGAAACTGCATGTCATCGGTTACGTTGAAGATTAAAATTATGTGAAGTAACACGATTCGCTCACGATTTAGCTTATGGTACATTGAAGGAATGCAAAGTTCACTCCTATGAATAAAAGTTGGTTTCTGCGACTTAGCTTTTTCTGGGTTGGCGCTAGAAAAATCTCGAGATTAAGAATTTGTGATTAATTTTGTGTTAATCAGCAGGATACCGAGTCCCCTAGTCAGTCAGTCAGTCAGCTCTGCTTAAGCCAATCAATTGGTTATCAGAGTGACAACGAACTGATTGGTTGGCTTAAGTATAGAACAAATTTGTGATTGGTTGGCCTAAAGTGAAAAGGTATGTGATTGGTTGGTTTATGTAAAACAATTTCTTATTGGTTGGTTAAAGTAGAGCAAATCTATGATTGGCTGGACGCTTTTGTTGATTCGACGGTAGCAAAACCAATGAATGAAGTCACTTTGTAAGACATCATCAAGAGTTTAACGACATCTTATGGCATCAAAAGCAGTTAATATCGACATAAATAATTTTGGCATATAAATGTATAATACTATTGACCAGACAATCTTTGTTGAAAGGTGCTACATGAATACATGTATTATCGTTCTGTTGCTGCATGTGGCGCGGTTCTACGCACATATGTAGGCTTCTCGAACGTTTAACTTATGCATAGCGTGCAGGGGTTTTAAAGGTGTCTAACGACTTCATTAAGTTTTCATGCTTAGGCGGTATAGGCTAATACAGTTCATCTGGTAATGTCCTCGTAATATGAATATGTAAATAGTTGGCAACAATGGCCGCTGACATCGACAGAAATTACTCTGAACAGTTCTCACGGTTTATGTGGCATAATATCAGAGCTGATAAGTGACTTGAAATCACTTGAGCCACGTTAGCAGCCTACTTGCTGGCATTTGGGGAGAGGGGGGGGGATAGAGTAGTGGTAACACTCATGGCCAGGAGAGCATAAGGTGCGCGGATCGGCTCCCATACCCCCCTCAATTGTGGCGCCTTGCATGGCTGCCAAACCGTATTTTTAATTAACATATTGATTGTATACTTTCATGTTTCAATGTAATCTTACTGCGTCTGTCGGTTTGAAATAATAATAATAGTCCTAATCATATGCAAAATGATTATTATTATTATTATTATTATTATTATTATTATTATTATTATTATTATTATTATTATTATTAATTATTATTATTATTTGGACGATTTAAAATGGTGTCCAGTTAGCTACACCTATCATTAGACTCTAGCAGCGTATACATACGTTTGAATCACAGTAAAATGATCTTTTGACCTCGTGTCCGCCCTTCTGTAGAGATCGTAAACAATTGTGTTACCTTCTTAGCAATATCTTTCAATTAGCCCAGTTGTTTGGATTGTTGTTTTGAGTGATATTATATATCTGCCTAGAATAATATATATATATATATATATATATATATATATATATATATATATATATTATGTATGTCATACGACGACGTAAAGTTTTTGGTTAAACCTTGAAATAGAAAACAAAATACAGTGCCTAGATAGATAATTTTTATTTTAAATTGCGCTGCGTTATGCTATAGGAACAGTGAAAACTGTTCAAAATATTTACACACCTCTATTAAGTGTAGAATTCTCAAAATAAGTAAAAGCAGACGCACTGTGCAATAATGATGTGCCATGGTATAAAAATGGTGAGAACTGCTTAGAATAATAATTCTGTCGGTTGCAACGGCGTTTGTTATCATAAGATGTCATGAAGCTCTCGATCCATCCGAACCTGCGATATGATCTTCTCCTTTCTAAGGCTTCGTTTTGCAAATGATTAGGACTAACATTTCAACGACGAGCGGGTACTAAAAGTGACTGGGAAACCAATGCAGCTCGTCGTTAAAGTGTTTAAGACCATTCTTGCTGATCGTGGCCTTGGCTTGTATATTCAGGTCGGAATCATGTCGGATGAGTTTTTCCTGAAGAGGCGCTACATAAATAGGCATTTACAATTACAATTTCTGTTTTTTATTGCCACAAAAATAGTAAGGCTGACGTCAGCGATTCTGGCAGCCGTAAGATGTCGCTAAACAATACAAACTTTCTTCTACCACTACTACCACTACTAATGCCACTACTACTACTTCTGGTACATTAGCATTAGTTCTGTTCTAGTAGCTGTAAGGTTGAGTAAGGGTTGACGTCATCGGCCTCTGCACGAAGTGTCGCAAAACTATACAAAAAGAAGTTGTGGTTTTGAATTGGTGACGGGTGTTTTTGGTCCGTTTAAACTAGACGACTTTGACACGACGTCTTTACAAGAAGACCCTTAATGATGCAATGACAATATTCTATCGGAGTTGTCAAAGAATGCGTCGCCCATGATACGTGGCTGTGTGTGATAGATGATGCTATCACAATTTTACCATTGGTATCGCGGCTTTTTAAGAACTCAAGGCCTACGTATTTTAGGTCTATACAGCCCTGTGGATATTATAGGCATATAGGCCTACAGCCAGGGCTGTAGTCGAGGGTATGCAGCCTCTACAGACTACAGACCGTATACTCACCTCACAAAATATGTGTACTCGCCTCTTAATTTGTTTCGGAAAACCACCGGTAGCATGTACTCACTGTATACAGCCCGGTGGATACTACAGGTCTATGCAGCCCTTTGGAAATTATAGGCATATATACAACCCTGTGGAGATTACAGGCCTTTACAAACCTGTGGATATCATAGGCCTATATAGCCCTGTGGATATCATAGGTCTATACAGACCTGTGGATATCATAGGCCTATACAACCCTGTGAATAGTATAGGTCTATGCAACCCTGTGAATAGTATAGACCTATACATCCCTGTAGATATTATAGACCTATACGACTATGTGGATCCCCATCTTATCTTAGGTTATTGGATTTTTCGAATTTGTGCGCCCAGAATTGAAGCCCCTATCCTTCTGGAACGATCTCCATAGCAACCTGCGACTGAAACACCTTTCCCTATCTTTGCCTGTTTCTCCGTAGGCGCTTCAAATCCATTGGAATAGATCATCGTTCTCTGTTGCATCTCATTTGTTTCTCTAAGATGGCTCTACATAAATTTATGAATACGATAACAATTGTAGATGCTTACAAAGAACTATACATCTTGCTTTCCTTTGTGAAAGAACCGTCTTGTTCTTGTTCTTTAGATTGCCATCGTCGATCGTCAGCGAACTGCACCTGTAACGGAGAGACAAATTACTCACCTGTGTACCGCACAGGTTAATTAGACCGCGTCGAGAAAGTAGCCCACTTGTGTCAGCTGAGCCCACCTGCACGAACATCACGAGTCCCTGGTCATCTGGTCAGACAATGAAGGCAACTGTCACAATGACGAATAGGTCGCCTTAAAGATCAAGACTTGTCGAAATCCTCTTTTGTACGTCAACAGGGGGCGCGACCAAAATGGCGGCAAACAGAGACTCATATTTTCCCGACTGGAATGAGGGTAACGTACATATGCCCGATATAGGGTTCGAACCCCATTCCACCGTCAACGTCCCTACCCCCGAGGAACCAACAGAGTCATCGGGTCATACCAGGATGACGCCTCGACCTGGCACAAAGAGGAAGACCTCTAATTCGTCCAAAAATGGCAGAATACGAAGAACGGGGACCCGAAGTTCCGGGGATCGAATCCGCAACCACCAGAACAGCAGTCAGACGACGAATCGCTCGGCCACGAATCGAGAGATCGAGGCGAGAAGGCGGAAGGAGAAGATCCGACGCCGGAAACGGAAACACAACCGATGCGCCATGTTGGAGAAGCTGATCGAGCGACTGGAGCACCAACCGGAAGTGGAATCTCATTCGCTGCTCGGAGTCACGTGCCGTGACGTGTCGTATTTCGTCATCCTCTTCGCCGTTGTTCTCTTCCTGCGTTCCGCCATTTCTCTGTACACTCAGAGCGTACTCGAACAAATCCAACTGAGGTCTAGTCAACGTATTTTCATCCGCTTCTACTGTTAAATAATCAATCATTCGCAATATTATTATTGTTATTATTAAGTTCTCCTTCGACACCTTTTAAATGGTTAAAAAGTACGTAATAAGTTCACTTATTAGCGTTCAATCTGCAATATCCCCGCGCCGTACATGGATCTGAAGGTGGATTGAAATCAACACTCAATAGTCTGTGAAGTAGTAACAGTAACAGTAATCATCATCATCATCATCATTATCGTCATCGTCGTCGTCGTCGTCATCATCATCATCATCACTACTGCTGCTGCTGCTGCTGCTGCTGCTGCTGCTGCTGCTGCTGCTGCTACTACTACTACTACTACTACTACTACAGTACTACTACTATAATAATACTTATCATTCTTATTGTTATTGTAATTGCTGCTATTGTCATTCATTCCTGTTATTGATATTATTACTATTTTAGTCACTTCTATGGCGCCAGTTGATGGCGTATCAAAACCAAGTCGTAATTAGGTCAGTATCTAGAAGTACAGTCCAACTTACTTACCTACTTACTCACCTACTTACTCATTTACATAGGTACATCTTGGCGAACAGCCAGTTGGACCTGATCAAAGGGACGGAGTCGATGGGCTTTATCGTTACCGTTATCGTCGTCGGGTTCTTTGGTCGACGTTGCCACAAGCCACTCCTCATGACCTGCGGTGTCTGCGTACTTGCCCTCGGCGCCATCATCTGGCCAGTACCCTACTTTGTGACGAGTACGGCCAAGATCAATATGACTAACAGTTACAGTTGCAGCGCAAAGCCGAACCCCTTCGGACTTGACGTACCCCCGACGTTCTACGGGCAGCTGTGTCAGGTGGGGTCGAAGAACGGTTCTGCGTTGTTCGACTCGTGTTCTTCGTGCCTCAAGGACAAGGACTGGATGACCAACAGGGACACGTTTGTCCACGTCCTCTACCTGGCTGGGTTCCTGATTGGGTTTGGAACCGGACTGTTCCTCACGACTGGAACTCTGTACATCGAAGCAGCCAAGAGGCAGAAGGACTCGCCACTACAGTACGGTATGTACACACGTATTGTGTTGGTGTATCAATAGCGTATTGATACGTATTGACACTCTATTGCTGTGATGTTAAGCGTCACTTAGTAGCGTAATTTCTGTTTGAAATATTTGCGCTATTGCTGACAATAGTTGCTGTTGAGCAGAGTTGTTATTACTATTGTTGGTTTTTTTTTGTTGCGGTATTGCTGTAACGTTTAAGGCAATTGCTAATGCTATTGTGTTTCCTGTTAGGGTAATTTCAAACGTAATTGCTGCTACTATTATGGTTGCTATTAGTTACTGTAATTTTGGCGTAACTAGCCTACTATTACTATTGTGGCTGCTATTGCTGCTATGTTAAACGTAATTGCTGCTACTATTGATGTTGCTGTTTTTTCTTTCATGTTTCAATGTAATCTTACTGCATCTGTCGGTTTGAAATAATAAACAATATAATTATTATTATTACTGTAATGTTGAGCATAATATTATTGCTGTCACTGTCACTAAAGGTACATCACGGCACTGGCGTAAACTTGTCCAAAATATGGGGGATTTGGCTTTTTTTCTACACTTGTTGCACTGAATGTACAGTCCATCTCAATTATTGGGGGGGGGGGCACGTGCCCCGGCTGCCCCCCCCCCCAGAGTCTACGCCTATGCATCACGGTACAAATAACTGTTGAAATTTATTGTTTGAATCCAAGGTAACAGGGTGAAGAACTCGGTTTAACAAAAGTAACTACTGATCGTATATGATAATAAAGGAATGTAAGCTTATACTTCCTTGAGGAGAGTCGAGATCATCCTTAGCGTCACCTATTGTCTAACCTGCCAATAAGATTCTGCGCGAATGCTAACCAGCTACAGTATCTTTAAAAATATTAATTATTACTAGAAATTAAATATTAAGCTTATCACTAAGTATAGTTCGACTAAGTATAACAATGTCTAGGCCGGTTTTGTTAATCGGGAATTTATAATTTCAATGGAGTGCTCAATAGTGTAGTGGTTAGGGTGCTGGACTGTCAATCGAGAGACCGGGTTTCAAATCCCCGTAGGGGCTGAAATTGGTTCGAAATTTCTGCCATCTGCGCCCCGTAACCAAATCAGCTATACTGAGTACATTGACCGTACAATGTCGGTGGGAAGATGAGACGGCGAGGTAGAGGACTGGCCACCCGCCCTCATTTGCCGAGGCTAAGAAAATGAAGTCGCCAACACTTGAAAACACCGCTTCCTCACAGCTATTTTAAGTAGTAGTAGTAGTTTCAGTTTGACGACACTGTGTGAAAACAGTGTTTGATAACAAAGTTCATTATCGTGAACCCTCTATCAGCCACGTTGGATTTTTTAACCTAGTTTAATGGACTGCTTCCTTCTCTTATAAGGCGAATGCATGTCTTAAAAGAGGTGTGGAAGAGTCTGATCTTCTTCTTTATGATTCGTATTTGCTAATATTAGACAGGAAATAAAGTTGGGCTGTCTGTGTGTGCTCCTAGGATTCCTGTTTTTCATGAATGGTCTGGGGGAGTTTCTTGGATCAGCCTTCGCCTGGTGGTTCCTCGTCTATCCGGAAAATCTCAAAGGTACATCTACAACACAACAGGATAAGATTATTCTAATTGCTTTCTTTAATCTATGACTACCATGTCCATCGGCCAAAGTCAATGATCTTCTGTATCCTGACCTGTTTACGGCATGGCTTTTGGTGAGCCATCGGTTGATGCCTTGTGCATTAGACACCGGCGCAATAGAAGTTACTAATTGTAATTAAACTAATTAACACACTTTCTCAAATTGCTTATCCACCAAAGAACCCTGTCCTTGCCATCATTTCTGAGAGGACTGACCTTCTGGACTGATCTTATGGATATTTCTTCTGATAACAGTTTGATTTGGTGTGTCATCGGTTGATGCCTTATGCATTAATTAGACACAGGCGCGATAGAAGTGACTAATTAAAATTACGATTGCCGACTCTCTTCTTCTTCTGTTTCAGCCGGGTCTTCCTTATATCCGTGGTCAGTTCGCGCCTGGTGGCTGGGAATGGTCATCTTCTCTTGTCTCCTTTTCCTTCTATCCTGGACATTCCTCTTCTTCCCAAAGTGGATCGTTGAGCCGAGCTGGTCTATCGCTCGCCGTCACGCTCGACTGGCCCGCCTGACGAAGCTCTTGGACGTAGCCAAGCGTGATCGGCAGAAGCGTCGAGAACAGATGAAGCGTGACAAGCAGCGGCAGAAGCGCGGCCGCAATGCCAGTGCCAAGGGTGTCGCCGGTGCCAAAACTGGTGCCAATGCCAGTAGGAATGCCAATGTTTATGTTGGTGACGCTGCCAACAGAGCTGCCAATGGTGCCGCCGAAAACGAGGTGCCATCTTCGTTGACGTCAGATGCTGGTGCTGATGGTGCCAACAGTTCAGATTCGGAGACAGAGGAAACTAACGGAGATGCTGTGAACTCCAATGGACACAGTACAAGCGAGGAACAGAGTTCGCAACCACCTGGAAGAACACCTAAAGGGGTAAGGTTCGGTGCTGTTATGGACCCTTCTGGGGCTGATCCTGTGGCCCCAGGCCCCGTCGGACAGAAGCAACGCTCGCCCAAGCCCCCTCGCGGCCCAGCCGAGGAACGGAAGGAGAGCAAGAAGCGTGACAAGGTGTCCCAGGTGTTGACAGAATGCTTCGCAGGTAGGAAACGATTCCTTAAGAAGAGCTTTTTGTCATCTAATCGTAATTACAATCATAAACTTCAAATTTTAAAGTGCTACTTACAAGCTATGCGCAGGGCACCGGGTTATTCAGGAGCAATGATGATGATGATGACAGCAGCGCAGATAACTTCGACAACGACGAAAATGATGATGACGACGATGATGCGACTACGATAAAATTGGCAACTTCTGCTTGAATTTCAATTTAGAAATGGCGCCATACGAATCCTCTTGTTCGCATTCTTGTTTCAGCCGCCTGGGGTCTCGTCTCCATGCCAACCTATATACTGGCCGTCGTATCGGCCACCCTGTCCGCCTATCTCCCGGCCGGGTATCGAACCGACGTCGCTCGTTTCGTTCGCACCCAGTACCACTACGACCTCTCGTCGTCTATCTTCTACGCAGATGGTAAGCGGTGTGATGTAAGCGGGAATTTATGGAGCGCCAGAACTGATTCTAAACTTAGACGCGGCTTAAGCTGTGTTGGATCTTAAGCAGACGTAGCGAATAGAATAAACGGTGGTAGGTAGGCATTGGTATTACCAATGATGGTTGTGGTATTGTCAACGATGGTCATGGTATTTCCAGTGGTGGTTATGGTGGTGACGATGACGACGATCATGACGCTGTATAGTGTTACTAGGTCTCGATATTGCGCTCTTTTTAAATGCTCTTATCTTAGGTCTAAGCACGAGATACCTATACTGTTGTTACATTTGGCACATACCTATCTATTTCAACATTGCGTACATTATGTACGCCTACCAAATGTTACATTGCACATTTACCTACTGTTACATTATGAATATGTCTACTTATTGCTACATTGCCTAAATACCTACCTACTGTTACATCGCTTAGGACGCATACACGTTGTTACATAAGGTTGAACCTACCTGTTGTTACATTATATAGGGCCTACCTGTTACATTACGTAGGACCTACCTGTTGTTACATTATATAGGGCTTACATATTGTTACATCACGTAGGACCTACCTGTTGTTACATCACGTAAGACCTACCTGTTGTTACATTATGTAGGGCCTACCTGTTACATTACGTATGACCTACCTGTTGTTACATTACACATGACCTACCTGTTGTTACATTACTTAGGACCTACCTGTTCTTACATTACGCACAGGTTTGTGCTATTCGCTGGCGCAGGCAGGCGGAAGTCTTCTTGGTGGCTACATCGTCTGGAAGATGCGACTATCTCTGCCTCAGCAACTGCGGTTGATCATCTGTGCTCTGGCGATCAACATCTTCTTCTTCTTCCTCATCTTCTCCGTCGGATGCTGGAGTGATGGAAACCGATGGCAAAACTCATCAGCCATCAACAGGTGAGCACTTATACCGACACTAGATATCTAACTATATCTAGTGTCATCTTAAGATATCTCGTGTCATCTTACCATTTCATCCTAAGATGCATCGCCTCATCTTAAGATGTATATATCATCTTAAGATATCTCATGTATTTTTCACCATCTCATCTGAAGGTGTATCATCTAATTTTAAGATGCATCGCCTCATCCTAAGATAAATCATCTCATCTTCAAATATACCATCTTGTCTTTATCGTTGTTGCTATCATTCTCAGAGTTAGAGCAGAATTTGTTTCGGTATATCTGCTCCACTTGCGCCCCCTAGCCAACTCAGCTATAATGAGTACACTGACCGTAGACTTTCGGTGGGAAGATCAGACGGCGAGCCTCGGCGAGGCAGAGGACTGGCCACTCGCCCTCATATGCCGAGGCTAAGTAAATGAAGTCGCTAACACCTCATATCTCTGGCTGCCTCTCGGGCTAACTTAAGGGTCTCTTCTTCATCTTCTTATTCTCCGCGACAGAAACCAGTTAAGCGAATCGGTGCACAGGTAAAACCCGGCATACCTTTAAATGATTTAAAGAATAAGAGAATTCGTCTAAAACGGTCACAAGATGCCACTCCTAATGACGGCAAGTCATCGTAAAATAAGCCAGAAAAGCATTTTTTCGGTGGGCCTATTATACGCATGGGCCCAAACTTCAAAGCACAGTCCAACAGTTCACTTCGATTCATGCGCTCTGTCAACATATCCTGGTCACCTGCAACTCTATGATGAGTTTTACTGTCATTAAATATATAATTTATATATATATATAATTTGTATATTATACTGAAAATGAGATAAATGAAATAATATTTAAGTGTTTGTTTATAATGTGGATTTTTACACTGGTATATAAGAACAATGTAATTGTATGTATAAATTTATACACCTTTAAAGCGCTCTCTCAAGACGCAATATATTTCTCATATACGTTATAACGGTAACTAGTTGGAATCAACCTCTTAATAGGTCGATGTCAGTGGCTCAGAAAATGTTGCGAAACGGTGGAAATTAAATGCTTTTAAGACACCTTTAAAAACTGTCTTCTGAATATATATATTATATTATCTACCCTGATAATTAGATATTGTGCAAATTCGTACGCAAAAAGGCCATCACGGATATAAGATGTCGTTAAACATTTGGAATAACAATACTGTATTAACAGCTTATAAAAATTGGTTTTAAGTTTCGGCCGATATGACGTCATTGGACTTAATGATTTTCTAACCTCAGCTAATAGTTGTAAATTATAATACAATGTGAATTATAAAGTTATAGTGGTTCTACATCACAATGTCACTAGAGCTCGCATTTTTCTCGCTCTCACGCAGACTTTCCGATAGGCTTACAAGAAATAGGTCAATTGGTTATAACACAATTTTATTTAAAATATTTTGTGCTACATATTATATCATTTTGTAATTTCTTTATTATATATTAAATGTCGTGTGTTGTAAATGTACTATGTATGCATATGTAGGGCTAGTCTCGACATAGCAATCAAAGAAATGCGCAGTTTCATTTAAACACCTTAAAAGTGTTTGGCCACAACGCTATAATAACCGTCAACCTCGCTCAATCGTTTAATTCAATTCGCAATTGCTCCTGTGCATTCGTAAGAGTAAGTCTCCAGTAAGATAAAGTCAACGGCACATGCGGCCATAAGCTGTTAACACATTTTAGACAGATCTATACGTTCCATCCCTTAGCCTTTACAACTCCGCCACTTAACTCCGCCCCTACTCTTCTAGTGCCAGTCCCAAGCCTGGATGAAGGAGGAGGGCGACGCTTATGTCATCTTTGCCATCACCTCTATATTCTTTGTTATGACACAACGTCGTTAAACAATAACTACCACAGAGCTTCGGCTGTTGAATCGGTTATCGGCTGCAGTAATCTACGAGCAAAGTTAAGGCAAAGAGCTCTCAGGGTCGGACTTCGATCGATCTAGCAGTCGGCTGTATGTCAAAGACGGACGCCGAAGTTGGCGGAGGTTCTATGTCCCAATCAGCAGCTGGTGGTGAGTGGGAACATGAAGGGAAAGTTTGTAGGTGGCGATTGAGTGGGTGACCTGGTCCCCTCCCCCCCCGAAAACTACAAAGCATAGCAGGTGAATTTAAAATAGAACTGCACAGAAAGATACTATAGCAGGAAATCAGTAAAAGAAATATGATATTTAACAGAAAAAGAGGAATGATTAGATTTAGGAGAAAGTTGAGAATAGAAAACTTCAGCAAATCCAAAATTATAAGAACTATTGAGAGTTATAGTCATATTAGCAAGAAGACATCGTGCAGTAACAACATCAGTGTACGAAAATAACAGTTGTAGCAAATTGCGAAGGCTGTAGTGTATTCACAAAGAGAGTGGCGAGCTTCCCTGTTAATAGCAAAAACAACATCAACTCCGTAAGCGAATTAAAATAATCAACGAACGGCGACAGAATAACACAGGGTGAGAATTGTCGGGGGGGGGTTAGGGGGGTTCAACCCCCTAGTCTTTCTTAGGACCCCATAGTAAAGCCTTCATTGCACACCCAAACTCCACATGAATCAAGGTCTAACCCCCCCCCCAGTCTTTTTTCTACAATTCTCATACTGGAATAACATAAGAGTGACGATGGGAAATCCCCAGAGAATGAAATACTAAAACGAAAATTACAAAAAGCGATAAAAATTGTCGTCAACTACTAATCTCGATTACTATAGTCACAATTACGTCTTGTGTGGCTAGGTAGGGTATACGTAATGTAAACAGCCATGGCAGCCACAAGAAGAGTTTAAACAATAGAAATCAATTATCACAAATCCTCATAGGACGACTTTAAACCCTGGAACTTTCTGTTTCGAATAAGAAATGCACTGATCGCCAAATATTAAAGGTAAGGTTGGCATCGGGGATGGAGGGGGATAGAGTAATGGTAACACTCATGACCAGGAGAGCAGCAGTACGCGGTCGATTCCCGCAACCCCTCTCGGGCGGGCGCCTTAAATGGCTGCCATAACGTGTGTTTAGTTAAGATACTGATAATTGTACTGTCATGTCTCAATGTAACTTACTGCGTTTGTCGGTTTGGATTAATAAAGAAAAAGATTATTTATTATTCATTAAGGCGATAAACAATTGATAATGCAAATTTTTAGACACCTTTTAAACGCCTTTAGTAAATACTATATGATTGTGAGTCAGGTTAACCCACCAGCTTAAGTGTCAGTAGCTTTACAGATAAACGGGTATGGCAGTCATCAGGAGTCGTTAAACAATGGAACTAGAATCATCAATTTCCAGCCAAGCTGGATTCGACAATGGTGATGATGATTTCGATGATGATGATGATGATGATGATGATGATGTTGATGATGATGATGATGATGATGATGATGATGATGATGATGATGATGATGATGATGATGATGGTGGTAATGGTGATTAATGATTTAAATAATAATAATAATAATAATAATAATAATAATAATAATAATAATAATAATAATATTTATTCTTTAATTAAGCGCCTGCAAACGCGCTGTACATGTACATGTTATGCGATAAATCTTAACTTCTAACAGAACAGACAGCCTGCAATACACGGCGCAAATTGCAGCCTACAAAGCATGTCCGCCTATGGGACTCGATCTCTGTACCTCTCGCACTCTACGCCAGATGTTATCCAATGCGCTATCGGGCCCCCCATAGATGATGATGATGATGATAACGACGACGATGATGATAATGACGTTGATAATAATGATGACGACGACGATAATGATGTTGATGCGTCATTAGCCGATTTCAATGATGATGGCTTCAGTGCATGAAACGTCACTAGATGACGTTTTTCTGGGTCACATTCAGAGGCCACAATACCTGTGCACGAAATGGAAAAACTTGTTAATTATAACACAATTTTATTTAAAATATTGTATGCTACATATTATATCACTTTGTATTTTGTATTGTATAATAAATATCGTATATTTAAATGTGCTGTGTATATTTATCTGGGCCTATACTCGACATAGCAATCAAAGTAATGCACATTTTCATTTAGACACCTTTAATGAGTCTTACCACATCGCTATGAATATTTAAATGTTGATAAAATTTACATTGACTTAGTCTTATCTGAATGTCGCGGCTTGCTCTGGCTAAAATAATGCACGAGGTAACTAATGTTGAATGGATAGCTAACACTTTACTAGAGCTGTCGATACGCAACTAGGTGAATTGGAAAAGGTATCAATGATGATGACGACGACAATGACCACAAAGACGATGTTGATAGTGATGAATATGATGATAATGATAATGGTGTTGATTATGATGAGATTTTGATGATGGTGGTGGTGGTGGTGGTGGTGGTGGTGGTGGTGGTGGTGGTGGTGGTGGTGGTGGTGGTGGTGGTGGTGGTGGTGGTGGTGGTGGTGGTGGTGGTGGTGGTGGTGGTGGTGGTGGTGGTGGTGGTGGTGGTGGTGGTGGTGGTGGTGGTGGTGGTGGTGGTGGTGGTGGTGGTGGTGGTGGTGGTGGTGGTGGTGGTGGTGGTGGTGGTGGTGGTGGTGGTGGTGGTGGTGGTGGTGGTGGTGGTGGTGGTGGTGGTGGTGGTGGTGGTGGTGGTGGTGGTGGTGGTGGTGGTGGTGGTGGTGGTGGTGGTGGTGGTGGTGGTGGTGGTGGTGGTGGTGGTGGTGGTGGTGGTGGTGGTGGTGGTGGTGGTGGTGGTGGTGGTGGTGGTGGTGGTGGTGGTGGTGGTGGTGGTGGTGGTGGTGGTGGTGGTGGTGCTTTAGTCACCGATTTGAAAGATGATGGGTTTTATTCAGTTCATGATTTTAGTATTATTGTTGTTGTTATTGTTATCGTCATTGTTATTACAAACTTTTAAGGCTCGCAAGATCACATAGAATGCAAATCTGAGACGCAACGTCAACAGATGTCGTTTTTTCTCGTTCTCATTCAGACGCCACAATAGATGTGAACGATGTATATGAACTAGCTACAAACCGTTTAATTTTACCTTTTTAATGTTACATTCTATATTATTATGTATTTTATATTGCATAATTTTATTAAATTTCCTATATTGTAGTTATACTGTGTATCATACATGAGCGTAGGCCGATACTGAGACATAGAAATCAAAGTAATGCAGTTTTCTTTAGACACCTTAATAGAAGCTTTCTACAAATTATATAATAGACGACAATCTCGAATTTATTACATTATATTCATGATTCTTGATTATTATGGCATCGCTAAATAGTACAAGAACTCCGCCACTACCCTGCCTGTGGTAGTGCCAGTCTCAAACCTGGAGGAAGGAGGAGGGAGACGCTATAATCATCTTTGTTATGACACAGTGTCGTTAAACAGCAACTAGCCAACCAAAATATCCAAGTCGTTAGATGAAGATCGGCGTCCTATCAACATTAATGGCCTTTGATACCATAAGATATCATTAAAACAGTGGATAATACAAATGCTTATTGGCAGTGGCTTCTATCCCCCCTAAGCAACCGGGCTCAAACCCTCTCCTTCCCCCTCTTTCACAGAACCCCCTGTAAGCTGGAAGCAATCCCCTTACTGTAAAGCCCTTCCATACCTCGCCTCCCCTTCTTCCCATACCCCTCCACTCCGCACCCCATCCTTCACACTTTATCCCCCCTCTCCCTTTACCACTCTACGTACTATTCCTGCCTTCCCCTTGAAGCGCAGGGGTCCGGGGTCCTCCCCGAAATTTTTTTGGATTTCTACATTGCCGTAGATGAGTTTTTAGCGCATTTTGGAGAAAGACAATTGGTTTTGGAAACCTATACATTTTAGTTCAACTTTCTTAGGGCTCTCAGTGCACTGTAAAAATGTTATGGGACAGACTGCAATATATATGGGACAAAATATGGGACGCATGTTAAAATACTGGGCAATATGGGACACTGCTTAGCAAATATATGGGGATTTTAAGCTGCATTATGAATGGTGTACAATGCAGTGGCAACAGGCTCCATCCCTGCCTATTGCAGTGTTACCCAGCCGACAATTATTTTTGCTGGAATATTTCAAGACCTGATAATCCCATTTTCACTATACATGACAATAGTTGTAGCACTGACCAACTAGTTTTTCTTAATCAACAGGATTATGAACGCTTTAATCAATTTTTAAAGCTTTTTTGCATCCTGTACATCAACAGAAAAATAGCGGAACATAATGGTCAATAGCTAAAGAAAAACAAGTAGGCCTAATAATGATACACAATAACACTGCTTAGACACTGTAAACTAAGCATAGGCGTAATTTGTGGGAGGTACGAGGGGTACCCGTACCCCCACTTTTTGGACTGGGGGACCGTACCCCACTATTTAAATAATGCCAATCAATATTTTATTATTACTGCAATTCAAAGACGGCTTGTTTTTACTGACACAAAAATTAATGAGAATACTGACAGGTTAATATGTCTGAAATGGTCTCCATGCGAAAAGCGAAAGTGGAGAAGAAATTGGTACCCCCACTTTTTAGACCAAAGTGTATACGCCCCTGAACCTAAGCAAATATTGCATGGCCCATAATACTGATACAAATAATAACGACAATCTATAACGCTGCTTAGACACTGTAACCTAAGCAAACATTGCATGGCCAATAATAGTAATACATAAAATTTCGATGTTGACAAATGCCGTTCGAAGGTGTTCAGTTCTTGGATGTTGCAGGACAAAGCATTTTGCTGGCCTGAGTCAGTACTGTCAGTGGAACAGAAACATCCATTTCACTGGAGGGGGAACTTTCCCTCTGGCACAAATTGGAAGCAGTCTGCTTCCTTCCCCCCCCCCCCACGTAGTAGGCCCTGCACAGAACTGTGAGCAAAGACTCTGTAAGACTGTAACTTGTAGGGAGTGTGATAAAAATTGAAAATAAATACTTCCCCCCTTGTTTTTCACTGGGCTCAACTTGCGCCCACCCTCAATAGGGATAGAAGCCCCTGCTTATTGGGCACCATTGAAACGCCTCATTCGTCAACGACCCAGGAAGCCGTAAGATGCTAAAAGGGAAACTGCCTTTTTTTAGACACCTTTATAACTGAAGAGCATCTTATTATAAGTTATCCAGCTGAAATGTGCAGGTAATCTGTTCTTAGCAGAGCGTAACTAAAGCTCGAACAATTACAGTAACTTAATAAGTTATGATTAAGGCAACTCGTGATGTAAAAAATATGAAAACAGTCACTAACACTCATTTGATGACTAAAGCGCTACTAGTGCTGTCGAAATAAAAGACTTGAATCAACGAAAATGAACATACTAACAAGAAGAACGTGGTTCAGTATGCATTATTCAATGATTATTGTATTGTGCAAATGTACCAGCGCCTGACAATCAACCTCGTACACATACAAAACTGTTGTTGTCACCTTTAGAACTTTGCCACCAGATGCTATATATTTTTAAAATACGCTCCAAAGGTAAACGGATGGTCCTTGACCTATAATAGAGTCGACGTTCTCCATCAGATGTTGATATACACTGAATAATGCAATGATTCTCAGGACACCTTTAAAACGGATTTAACCGATGCTATATTTTAGTACACTGCCTGTGTTAGTCAATGATTCAGGACGGCGGCGGTTATTAAATTCGAACTGAGAAGTACGCAGTAAGATTACAATATATAACAGTAACAGATGATGTCAAGTTTAACAGTAGTCGAATTTAACTTATGGCAGCCTGCAAGGCGCCCATCTGTCCTACATCTATCTTGCAGTCACCCCCCCCGCTAAGGAGTGTAGGGAGTGAAAAGGCTAAGTCAAACCCTTTATGGAGCTAGCATGGATCGAACCCGCGTCCTTCATCGTGCCAGCGTGTTACCATTCAACCATCTCCCCGACAGGTGTCGTTCTTTTACAGTGTCGACAAAACTTGATAAGAAACTCTGAACATGATGTCATCTGTAAAATTTGGATCCGCATGTTGGGCTGCGCGTGTGTACATGGGCTCGCAGGTGATCACTCTGTCTAGTTCATGCCACACGAGCGGTGAGAACTGTTCAAAAATAATTTCTGTCGATGTCAACGGCCTTTGTTGCATTACGATAGCGTTAAACTATCGATCCATCCATCTATTCAGTCATTAACATTTCATCAACGGACATTGTATCGTTGAACATTCTGTGGTGGTGGTGGTGGTGGTGGTGGTGGTGGTGGTGGTGGTGGTGGTGGTGGTGGTGGTGGTGGTGGTGATGATGATGATGATGATGATGATGATGATGATGATGATGATGATGATGATGATGATGATGATGATGATGATTACGATGATGAAGATTACGATGATGAAGATTACGATGATGAGGAGGAGGATGGAGATGATGGGTGGTGGTGGTGGCAGGGCATATTTTAACTGTATAACTAGTGGGACAAATGTCCCAGTAGTCTTAGGATTTGTCCCAGTAGTCAGAGCGATTTGTCCCAGGCAATGTATGTATAAAGTACAACTAGTGGGACAAATGTTGCAAGAATTTAAAGATTTGTCCCAGTAGTATAATGAGAAAGGTATGACATTATTGTTGAAAAAAAAGGTCATCAACTTTTTTCGGAGATGAATTTTGAAATTTTTTTAGAAAAAGTCTAAAAGTTGTAAATTTTGTGAAGATTAATTCCTTAAAAAAGTTCTTCGACCAGATCATGGCCGACTTTCTCCGACCCATGGCTGATTTTGTCCCAGTAGTCAAAATTCCTTAAAATATGCACTGGGTGGTGGTGTCATTCAGTGTACGATTTACATTAACATAATAACATAAACTGAAAGTATTCACTAAATTGGTTTAATTAAGGGTTTCTGCAGATAGTCCTCTAGCCTAGACCCAAGTTATAATAATTTTACATCGCAACGTCCCTAGAAGTCGCCTTTTCTCGCTCCTATGCCAACTGGCTGTTACACAATTGATGTAAAATATCATGCGTAATGTTTTTTTTACTTATTACACATTGCAGATTAAGTAACACATGCTAAGCAACACACACACACGCGCACGCGCACACATACACACACATGCATGTCCACACACGCACACACATGCATTAACACATACGAGCACACACGTCTATATACACATATAGGTCTATAGGACGATGGTGCTCAACCATGGCAATAAAGTAATGCGCAGTATCATTTAGACGCCTTTTATTTAAACCGTGCTCATCCAACGCTGTAATAATTGCCAACCTTTCGTTATCAAGCAACCGAAACTCCGCCGCTATCCTAACTGTGGTAGTTCCAGTCTTAAACTTGGAGATAGGAGGAGGGCGCCGCCAATCATCTTTGTTATGACACAGTGTCGTTAAACAGCAGCTGCTGTATTACCGAATAAATAATAAAACATCTTTCGACACCTTTAAAACATGTTGCATCGATGCCTTATAACAGTAAATAACATTCAGGGCGTTATTAGGTAGTAATTAATGCTGCTCGAGTGCGACTAGTAAATGAGTGGATGGGAGACCGTCCGCGTAATAACACGACATCTGTTGCCAAGTTAGTGTTCCGTCTTTATTCGTGGTATCCAAGGCAACTTGTCTCCCTTTCACGCTGGTCTAATGGCAATCGAATTTTACTCTTTACGTGGTTTATTTGGACAACCCGTTGCTCTTGACGCTGCAATCTGATGTCGTTGAATAATGGATAACGCAAAATCGTTAGACACCTTTTAAACATGGGTAACCGATAATAGATAATCGTCAGTTGTAGCAGGGACTTTGATGTCATAGAATAGACGTAGGACGACGTTAAACTGTAGAATAGTAATAATAATTGGTTCATTACGATTTGATTATAAATTTGTTGCATTAAACAATTTTTCCGACGTCAACGGCCTTTGCTGCCATAAAAATGTCGCCTTTTCTCGCTCTTATGCCAACTGGCTGTTACAGAATTTATATAAAATATGGTGCGTATCAGATTCAATCAATCAATCAATCATGGAATTTATATAGCGCCTCTTCAAGGGCTCTACTCAGAGGCACTCCCAAGCCAGGCCTGATCAAAGAGAAAAGTCTTCAATAGAGCGTAAAAAGAAGACGGGTGAGTACGAGGAGACAGGCGAAGGAGAGGTGGTAAGTCATTCCACGCAGTTGGACCAGCGACAGAGAATGCTCGGCGCTGCATAGTAGCAGTGCGGGCATACGGGACTATAAAGTCGCCCCGAGAAGAGGAACGGAGGGCAGAGCGACCCGTAAGCGAAGAAGAGAGAGTGAAAACAGAGCATAGGTAGGAAGGATCCATGCCCAAAACACATTGCCAGGCGAGAGAGCAAAGCCGATACAGGATACGCTGCCGGATGGGAAGCCAATGAAGAGATTAAGTAACACATGCCAAGAATCACCCCCCCACCCACACACACACACACACACACACACACAACACACCCACGCACACACACGCACACACACACACACCCACTCACACACGCACTCACACACACACACACACACACACGCGACTGCCGAGGGGTTGCGGGAATCGAACCGCGTACTGCTCTCCTGCTGCTCTCCTGGCCATGAGTGTTACTATTACTCTATCCCCCTCCGTGTAGCTTCTCGGCCGCATACTATGTAAAACACGATATAAATATATATTTACATATTATTATATTATGTGTGTGTAGTTGTGTGTTTGTGTTATGTAACCTTAGTCCTCCTGCCGAAAATTACGTCTAGGTTTCTAAATTTAGAATCTAGAACCTAAAATGCCCTTACAATGTTTAATTATATAATAGCCTATCCGTTGACCAATGTTCGGTTCAAAGTCCAAGTCAGGTTTCTACAAGGTCTTCTCTATGACTTCGAAATATCTGTAGAAACAGTTCGGGTGTGTTAGTATTAGCAATTGTTAGTGTTAGTATTAGTGCGTTAATGGATGGATTTTAATAGTTTAACGATACCTAACGATTTTCAAGAAAGGATATACTTACTAACTTACTAACTTACTTAATTACTTACCTTATGGCATCAAAGGTTAGTTACCGTTCCATCATATTTCGAAATGAAAAGCAATAGCAGTATAGCATACCTACGTTTATGAAAAGTAACAAAATGTATTCCAAGATTAGCAGCGATCAAATATAGCACACCTTAATTAGTGCACCATTATTTAGGTAGGCCTAAGGCCGCCATGGCACTGCCCGCACTCTGGTAGTGCCAACCCAAACCTGGATAAAGGAGGAGGCCGACTCTAATCATCTTTGTTATGTCACATCGTCGTTAAACAGCAACTAATTAACTCTTGTCACTGAGCTGTAATTTGACAAATTAATTTCTGTCGACGTGAGCGGCCTTTGTTGCCATTAGATGTCGTTAACCTCTGGGTCCTCCTCCTCCTCCTCCTCCTCCTCGTCCTCGTCCTCGTCCTCCTCCTCCTCCTCTTGTCACTGAATGGAAATGTTATGGTTTTTGATGCTCTGTAGCCTGTACTATCCACAAACTCTAACTATAACTGATGCAACTATCTTCAATTAAGGAAAACTGCTAAAAATCCAGTTTCTAATTCCCAATAGTCTTGGAGCAGCCCAAGTGAATATATATAGGCATACCATTGGGATAAAAGTAACACCTCTGTTAGGAGGAAGGTTAATAGATATTGTAGAATCTTTAGACACCTTTTCAAATATTGGACAGATGCTATATATACTATCGTCAATCGCTTTTTTGATTATTATGAAGGCAAATTTGACCTAAATATAAAACGTAGGGATAACGTCGACGTCAACGGCCATGGCAGCCTCAAGATGTCGTTAAACAATAAAAACTGGGATCTAAAATTTTCAATCCGACTGGATACTTGAGCCTGCTTTTATCTTATACCCGATTAAAAGACGTATTAGCTTAATTGGCATTAATTTTTGCAGCTCTGACGGTTCGAGTTCAATAAGTAGTTGGGTGCTTGACCGTTCGTGCAATATACGTCATCGGGCGCTCACTAAGATACTTCCAAACTTATTTGTCTCTAATGAATACCAAGGCGAATTGTTTCCTTTTTCTTGTCTCATCATCATCATCATCATCATCGTCATCGTTATCATTCCCTATTGTCAATCATCGTCATCTTCATCGTCATCTTTCTACATTGTCAATAATCATCTTCATCGTCATCATTCCCCATTGTCAATCATCGTCATCTTAATCGTAATCTTCCTCCATTGTCAATTATCTTCATCGTCATCGTCCTCCATTGTCAGTCATCTTTATCTTCATCGTCTTATTGGTTTGATGAGTGAATGAAATGCTGACGGAATAGAATCTCTCGTGATCTTTATTTGCTTTCGATTGTTTGTTTCTAGTGGAGTGGACGAGAGGAGATGTGTGAAGGACTGCGACTGTTCGGGCGTTCAGCTGCAACCGGTCTGCTCAACAGGTGGCGCCAGTTTCATATCGCCTTGTGACGCTGGATGCACCAGTCTCCAACTGCGTGACTCTAACCTCGTTAGTCGCTTTCACCTGCTTATCAATCAGTCAATCAATCAATCAGTCAGTCAGTCAGTCAATCAATCTGTCGATCTATCGATCTGAATTGGTTCGAAGATAAATTAAAAGTCTTGGAACCACTAAAATAATTTTTATTTACCTCTATATGATCGATTGATTAATCGATCTGTCGATCCAATCACTCCAGTGAATCCAATCAGTCAAATCAGCCAGTCAATCAATCAATCAAGATCTGTGATAGACAATTCCAGTTTCGTCCATTTGACGGAGTAGAATGGAATAAAGAAAGATAGGCATAGAAAGCAATAGATGGTCATGAGGATGAGAGAGACAGTGGCACACAAAGACAGACACATACGCACGCAAGCACGCACTCACGCACACACACACACACACACACACACACACACACACACACACACACACACACACACACATACACACACACACAAACAAACACACACACATACACACACAAACAAACACACACACACACAGATTGCGGAAAATGCCTCGTGCAATACGATAGCCGCTATAATAGTTATTCGATTACATTAGATAAGATTAGATTGTGTTGAATTGGACTGGACTGAATTGAACTGAACCATAGATACGACCAGATTGGACTGAACTAGACTAGATGGTCCAAACAGCAGAGTTCGTAAGATTGAATAGAATTTCTGATTTAGTGCAGATATGACTTTCCATTATCATTCGTCTTGTAGGTCTATTCTTCGTGCAGCTGTGTCGTAGGTGGCACCACAGTCGCTTCAGAGGTTTCAACCGCGTTCTGTTCGACCTGTTCTGCCTTCGGTGGCTACTGGGTCCTATTGTTCCTATCCATTGTCTCCTATTCCACCGCTTACGTCTCCATTCTACTCGTCTTCCTCAGGTGTGTTACCGATTTAACATCAAGCACTGCTACAATTATGTTGCGCCACTATTTACTAGCGCAGTAAAAGTGTCGTGGCGGGTTATAACATCGACTCTGATCACCTTCGAAGACGCACACGCCCACAAAGGGTCGTAGCAGAGGAGAAAAGACGTTTTATTTATTCACTAATTCCTATTTATTTAATAATTTCCCATTTGTTTACTAATTTCCTATTTATGCTTCCTAATTTCCTCTTTATTTCCTAATTTCCCATTTATTTAATACTTTCCTCCTTATTAACTAATTTCCTAATTAATTACCAATTTCCTATTTATTTCCTAATTTATTAGCTCAACAATGTTGATATGAGGGCGTCGTGAAACATATGCGGTCCACAGTTCGTTATACACCTCTTTTAAGGGTTGTATTCATCCTATAAATAAAAGACTAGTTTTGTGAGGCTCGTTTTATACTGATGGTACCATTAGTATTGTAATTAGTAACTTCTATCGAGCCAGCGTCTAATGCAGAAGACATCAACCGATGGCACACCAAAAGCTTAGTTGTAATCAGGTCAATATCCATAAATCAGTCCGTAAGACAGCTATAGGCAGCCTACGGTGGATAAGCAGTTTGCAAGAGGTAAGTTTTAAGTGTATGGGGCTCCGTTGGTCGTGCGAAGGCGCGTGTTATTTACTTACTAATTTCCTACTTATTTAATAAATTCCTCTTTCTAATAAATTTATTATTTATGTACTAAGTTCCTATTTATTTACAAAGTCTCCATTTATTTACAAATTCCCTATTTATTTGCTAATTTCCTATATATTTACTAATTTCCTATTTATTTACTAATTTCCTAATTATTAACTAATTTCCTATTTATTTACCAGTTTCATATTTATTTACTTATTTCATACATTTATTTATTAATTTAGTATTTATTACTAATTTCCTATTTATTTACTAATTTCCTATTTATTTTACTAATTTCCTATTTATTGCGACGATATCAAGTTACTGTCAGTTAATAAGTTACTAAAATTCTACTAATTTACTAATTTATTAGGTCACCAAGTTACACCAAGTTATTAAAAACAAATAAACTAATTACTAGTGTACTAAGTCATTAAGTTATTAGGAGTCTCTATATTATTAAAAATAATCTACTGATGTATCAATTTACTAAGTTACAATAAGTTAGGCCTACTAAGTGACCCATTACTGAAAATTTACTAATTATTAATTTACGGATATATTAATTAAATTATTTACTCGTCCACGGCAGGGAGTGCAAGCATAATTATGGCGCATATTATTATTACGGTGCATGGGGCGATATATGGTAAAAACCATTGTTATGTACGTGTGTCCATTGTCGGGACGTGGGGCAAGACAAAATATTACTGTCTCATTTAGGGAGGGGCACCTTTGAGACCCTCCCGAAGTTGAAGAAATGGAACCAAGTTAAACTCATTTATGGCATTGATAAAGAAGAGCAGTTACACACCTCTTTTAAGGCTTATATTTGTCGTATAACTAGAAAAGACCGCGTTTCATTTGTAACTTAAGGAGAAAGCAGCTGTATAATTGTGCAACATGAACGCTGAAAATTATTCAAAAATAATTGCATTACTCTTTTAAACGTTATATGCGCCTATAAGAAAAAGCGTCCGGATGCTATAATACTAAGTCCTTGTGTTTTGCTATAGGAACGGTGAGAATTGCTCAAAATAATGTCGACGTCGAATACCTTAGTTTGCCATAAGATGTCGTTAAACTATCGTAATCGTAATCTCGAGATTTCTACAGCGCCCATAAAAGCAAATTCGCGGGAACCAGCTTATTCACAGGCGCTTAGTCAAATCAAAATCGATAGGCGGGGGGTCGAATCGGTTCCAGGTCAAGATCCAAAGGAGTCAGCCAGTCCTTCTCCTTGCATTATATTTGACGCCAATCATCGTTTATATGAGGGCGCCGTTAAACAAATGCGTCCACAGTTCGTTATACACCTCTTTTAAGCCTTTATTCATTCTATAAGTGAAAGAAGCCGAGCATTATCATAGTTTTCTGAGGTATAACGTAATGCTGTTGCTACGTTAGTAAATTCTATGGAGCCAGTGTCTAATTCTTTCTTTTTCTTTTTCTCCTCCGTCAAGTGTTCACCGACGATGAGGCTCCAACAAAACTTCTCCATTTCGGTCGGTCTCTTGCGAGTTCTATTGCCTTTTTTAACTCCCATCCTCTGTCTTCTATGTCCTCTAGTACATTATCTATCCACTTCTTCTTCGGTCGTCCCCTGCTCCTCGTTCCCTCCACTTCTCCGTGCAGCGACTTTGCCGGCATTCTTCCGCTCTCCATTCTGATCACATGTCCATACCATGTTAGTCTTCTTTTCTTTATTCTTTCCACTACCGTTTTCTTCTGTCCCAGGACAACGAAGAGAATCCAACGGACATCACGGTCCTGGAGGAAATGCCACAGAATAACAACCAGGATAGACTGGGTCACATACTCAGAGGAGAAATAGAAGAAGCGATAAAAAACCAAAAAAAGAGGAAAGCACCAGGGGAGGATAACATCACAGCAGAAATGATCAGGGAAGGAGAGGAGTGCTCAGTGGAGATGATGCACACCCTGTGCAACAGGATATACCAAGGAAAGAAATGCCCGGAGGACTGGGGAAAGGCGATCATAGTCCCCATACATAAGAAAAAGGACAAGACTATCTGCAGCAACTACAGAGGAATCAGCCTCCTAAGCGTACCTGGGAAAGTGTACACCAGAGTCCTGCAACAACGACTACGGAGGTATGTGGAGGAAATAGTGGGGGAGGAACAAGCGGGATTCAGAAGAGGAAGGGGAACAGTGGACCAAATATTCACAATTAGGCAACTGTCGGAGAAGTACTATGAAAAGAACAAGGTGATATATAACAACTTCATAGATTTCAGACAAGCTTTCGACAGTGTCTGGCAGCAGGGGCTGTGGAGAGTGATGAGGAACTACGGAGTACCAGAAGAGCTAGTGGAACTACTGGAGGACCTGTACAGTAAAACGATAAGCGCAGTGAGAGTAGACGGGGAGCTAACGGAATGGTTCAGAGTACATGTTGGAGTAAGACAAGGCTGCGGTCTATCCCCATACCTATTCAACCTGATATTGGAGGCAATGATGGACATAGCGCTGGCAGATACAGAAATAGGGGTGAGAATAAATGGAGAAATAGTCAACAACCTAAGATTTGCAGACGATATAGACCTGATGGCGGAAACCGAAAGCCAACTACAGGAACTAACGACCAGGGTACACGAAAGTAGTAAAAGATTCGGGCTTAGGATCAACGGAGAGAAGACCAAAACAATGACAATTGGCAAGGAAAAAAAGAAGATAACCATCACCTTGGAAGGAGAGGAGTTGGAACAGGTGGCGGAATTTGTGTACCTTGGGGGTGTAATTACGGAAGATGCAGAATCGACAAGGGACATAAGGAGAAGAATTGGGCTAGCATCAGCAATGTTTGGGAAGCTGAGGAAACTATGGAGATCAAGCAACATCTCAATAAGAACAAAAACCAAGCTATATGAAACACTGGTAATACCAGTCCTTATGTATGGAGCAGAGTCTTGGTGCGTGAAAAGGGAGGACGAGAGAAGACTGCTGGTGGCGGAGATGGGTTGGCTACGAGGACTACTGAATAGATCACGGAGAGAAAAGATACGGAACGAAGTGACACGAGAAGAACTGGGACAGTGTCTAATGCAGAAGACATTAACTGATGGCGCACCAAAAGCCTAGTCGTAATCAGGTCAATATGAGATCAGTCCGTTGAAATAGAGATGCTAAGGCAGTTGGGAAAAGGTGAGTCTTAAGTAGGCAGTGATATTTTCGTTAACGAAAACTAAAATTAGAAGTAAAAATAAATGATTTCGTTAACGAAAACTAGAAGTAAAAGTAGGAATTATTTCAGCAGCAAAAACGAAATTAAGAATTGAATTAGGAATTATTTGCCGAACTATAATTATGAACGAAATTAGGAATTATTTTCAGAACTAAAATCATTTTACTTCTTGTGACGTTAAGTTGAGGCTAAGGCCAGTAAAATTGCATGCGATCCTAACACATAATCCATTGGAAAACTTCGGTTGAGATGACAACGCTGCGCATACTACTCTTGATGTAGGCCCTAATCTACTATCTTTGGTCTTCGTTGTCTAATAATTGCCCCACTTAATTGCGTACCAAATTGTTTTCAACTTCGAATTGTCACATGGCCGACCGACTCGAATGAAATCCATCAGCGACTGCACAGCGGTTTGGATATGGTTGTCCACACAGTGGGGCCTAGGCCTACCCGGTTACGCTGATACTAGATAATCCTTCGTTTCGTAAAATGATAACCACACTTGACTCAAATTCAAATTACCAGGTAGTTTGTGTTTATTTATTTATTTATTTTATACTGCTAATTTATATAGCGCCTCTTCAAGATTGCTTACTTAGAAGCAGCTCTCTGCTACAGCCTATATGATGCTGCATTGTTAGACTAACGTTTCACCCCTTGTTTTACTTCAAACAGTTTTTTCTTTCTCAAGACAAGTTTGGTGTGCTTCTCTATGCTAGCGTTGCATACTTTTACAGCGCAGAAATTAATAATTATTTGGAAAACTAAAATAAGAAGTAAAATTATTTGAGAACTAAAATAGGAATGAGAAGTAAAATTATTCGTGAGGTAAACTTAGAATTAGAAGTAAAATTCAAGAGCTCAGAACTGAATTAAAACTGAATTAGGAATTATTTTTAGAAGTAAAATATCACTGTAAGTAGGCATTAGGGCCTACTATCATTATTGTTGTTGTTGGTATTGACGTTGTTGTTTATATTTCTATTGTTGTTGACGATGAAAGGATCGTAGCAGAGGAGAAAAGACAACTGTCGCTCTCATTAGCCGTCTGGATCATCGCACTCGGCGGTCTGTACACTGAACACTCTCTGTTCATCCACTAATTAGTTATAAATTATTTGTGACCTTTTTATTCATTATTTATACATCTATATTCCGTTTTAATTAATTAGTTTACTTAATTTCGTATTTGCTCGCTCGCTCTGCATGAGAAACTAACGGAAGGACAAATGAAGAGAAAAGTGGATGGTTAATTGAAAAAATTAATGGATGTGAATTGCTGATTAAAGACATAATTAAAGATTACTGATTAAAGACATTGTAACTGGCGTTACTGAATCATAAAAATGGTCCGTTAGACACCTTATAAACGGAATGCACCAAAGCTATATATAAGCGTAAGCCCATCTCGTTTTTGAAACTTTTCGTAAGCAGACTAATGCGTTCATAAGTAAGGTTAGGTCGACGTCAATGACAGCCACAAGATGTATGTAATCGATGAATGACCGACTGAGTGAATGAATGAATGAATGAATGAATGAATGAATGAATAAAAGAACGAACGAAGGGACGAATGAATTCAAATATTAGTCAGCATCATCCAGTAAATTCATATGTTCATATGGCTTTACCATGTGTCTGTAATGATGTTATCATGTGTCTGCAATGGTTTTACCATGTGACTATAATAATAGCTGTACCAAGTGCCTATACTGGTTTTACTATGGTTTGTCGACAGCCTACGTGCCTGGAACAGCCGTCTTTCGAGGCATCGAGTCCAGTTCCTGCGGGAAGTGGAGCAGCGACTGCCACTCCGAGTCCGTCTGTCTGATCCACGACGTCAACCAGCTGCGCTACACCATCCACGGCGCCAACATCGTCTTCCAAGGAGTGGCACTGGCCGGATTCGTCCTCATCCTCTTCTTCCTCAAGGAACTGAATCCCTGTCCCAAGAAGTCGACCTCTGACCAAGAACACGACCTTGACCCTGGTCAGGACCGTCCTCGAAGGACCGGTACGAAGATGGCGTCAGCGTCCTCTGGTGCGATCCTGCTGGGTGATGGTGGAAGAGCGGTGGATGGGGTCTTCTACCAGGACAGTCTGGTAGGGACCGGAAGTTCATCCGTCGTCGAGACGAACGAAGACCTGCATCTGCCGGGCAGTTATGTCAGTCCAGTTTTCGAAATGGACGACGAAATGAGAGGTTCTTGGAATCCGGAGGAGAGCTGGGCCGTGGAGAATGGACTGGGACGACCTGAAGGTCTCGAACTGACGAGGACCAATGGGAATGTTCTGGAATTTGACAGACTGTCTGGACAAAGCTCACTGTAACGATATTAGGATCGTTTCATCTCCGTGCGTCTGTCTGTCTATCTACCTGTCTTTCTGTCTGTCTGTATTTCTATCTGTCCACAAGTCTGTCATTTTGTCCATGCCTGTCTGTTCGTGTGTCTATCCATCTATCCACCCGTCTTTACGTCTGTCTATCGGTTCGTCTGTCTGTCTGTCTGTCTGTCTGTCTGTCTGTCTGTCTGTCTGTCTGTCTGTCTGTCTGTGTGCCTCTATCTATCCTGCCACATCTCTGCCCGTATACATGTCCGTCAGTCCGTCAGTTTGTACGTCTATCTGGTCGTCCTTGTATATGTCTGTCTCTCTATATGTCTATATGTCTTTGTAAACATAGTGTGGCTTTCTACGTGCCTAGTCTTTCTGTGTGTCTGATTGTCTTTCACATTTCGTGTGTGTGTGTGCGTGTGTAGGTTTGGTTGTCTGTGTGTCTATCTGTCTCTTGTTAATGTCTCAATTTCATGCCCGACCCGATTCGCATTGCTTCGCCCTCTGGCGAAAGCAACGGCAGCAGCAGTTTGCCATCTAGCGACTGATGCCTAAACAATCGTACTCTACTTGGGCTATATAACACTTGACGACGGTTTGTTGACCTAGGCCTGTGGGCCAATACAGTCTATACTTACTGCAACCCAAAACAGAAGCAATTAGCGATTAATACGTGAACTGCTAATGCTTTTGTACTGTTTTTGAATGCTAACCGCTGACCTTGATTAACCTGACGAACTGGTTTAGGCATAGAACAGATTAAACAACCTTGGCACTGCGCTATATAAATGGTTAAGTGACCTTATCCATCTGCCATACGTTGGCGTAGTATTCGGGGAGTTTGGTACCAGTACCTCACCTTTTTTATTGAGTGTACTGTGTACCATACCCCATTGGCGTGATTTCCGCGGAGGTGTTGAGTGTATTCCACTTTTGGGTTGAGGTTACCATACCCCATTGGCGTGATATCCGCTGGGGTAGGCCCAAGGACTCTTTATGCAATATAGAATCCTTGGGGTAGGCCTATTCGGTGGCCACTTTTGGGTTGAGGCTACCATACCCCATTGACGTCATTTCTGCGGCGGTATGCGGTGAACTTCACTTTTGGATTGAGATTACCAGACTCGAAAGGCATTTTCGTGAGGTATGGGCTCTACCAGTACCCGACATTTTTTTTATTCCCTTAAAGGAGTAATATTCGTGTGGACGGTGTGGTATACGGGTACCCGTATTACCACATTTTGAACTGGGTACCGTACCCCCACTTTCAATGCTCGTTAATGTTAAAATCTTCCTGGCATTCTTCAGTAACTTTTCTTATCATTAATCAGAAATGATTCATTATTAAACTAACGGCTAAAAAGCAACTGATCGGTGACGCCTTCAATTTCAGGCGCTGCTGTAGGCTAACGGCAAGACTGTGTTACAGCGCCACAGAAATTGTCAGCGTTGTTCTTGCATACTTCTTCGCTGAAGTTCGCTCTACTGAGCGAGGTAACTTAATTTTGATTATTCCACCGTCCCAGGGGGGGATCCAGGGGGAGGGCTTATCCGGCCATGGCCCCCCATTTGAAATTTATCTTTATTTACACAGGCGTTTTCTGGGCGTTTTATGATGGTTACACAGGCGTGCCCCCCTCCCCCCCGTAGGCGTGGATGAGTCAAATGTACACAGGAGGTGGTTCCCGTAGATGTATACTGAAGACATAAAAAAGGTTAATGACTAAAAAAAGGTCATCAACTTTTTCGGGAGATGGATTGCAAAAAAAATTTTCCCCGGTCGGTTGGGTAAACTGATTCCTCTCCCAGAAGATGGTTGCTTTGTATGTATAATTTTTTGCCCCCCCCCCCTTGATAGACTTTCTGGATCCGCCCCTGCACCGTCCCAAACTTCAATGGTCCAGCATAGAAGTTTTGCTGTGGTCGGTCCATCCTCCTATAGAACAAGCTGCCGAACAACCTGCGACATGAACTCCGGAGCCTTTCTCTGCCTCTTTTCAGTTTACACAATACAACGCAATACGATACAATACAACACAATAGGGCCTACAACTGACTAAGGCGGGTTTCGTTGAACACCATAGGATAGAACGTCGATGGCGCAGAGCGTGATGGGCTCACTTAGATCTCGCGCCTTGGGTGGGGGCACCGTGGGGCTCGAACCCGTACTCTGCGCGTTAGAGGCCGAGCTCTAACCAATCAGCTGCCGTACTGTGCCGCCTCACAGGCGCTAGATCATATCAAATGAAGCCTCGATTAAGATCCAGGTTGTTCGTTTGGTGCCAGGTCAGAATCGGGGAGGGGTCAAACCGAGGAGACTGAATGTGCAACGTGGAAATCGTAATTTGCGTTGACATAATTAAAGAGGTACAGGAATGCGTAGGGGACACCATCATTCAAATATTTCGTTTTGTGGTCAAGTCAGAGAGTTGTCTGGGTCAGAGGGTGACCGGGGTCAGAGGGTGATCGGGGTCAGAGGGTTATCTGGGTCAGAGGGTGACCGGGGTTAGAGGGTGATCGGGGTTAGAGGGTGATCGGGGTCAGAGGGTTATCTGGGTCAGAGGGTGATCGGGGTTAGAGGGTGATCGGGGTCAGAGGGTGATCGGGGTCAGAGGGTTATCTGGGTCAGAGGGTAATCTGGAGACAACCATAACTCTCCAATCTATTATGATTCGTGTTTGAGATTTCACTCCAAACTTCTAAAGCGCCACTCGAAGGCCAAGCGCAGGGCACCAGCCTATTCACAAGCGCTACGTCAATTCAGAGGTTTTTACCAAAGAGAAGTCCAAAGGAGGTCCGAGTCCGGTTACCACGAGGGGGCAGATCAACAGAAGAGGCAGGGCAGCTGTTAAGGCGGATGTCGTTTAGGTCGAGAAGATTTGGAAGGAGGAGGATCAGATGAGCCAGCGTAGGAGTTCGTGAAAAGGCGAGGCTTTGGTTTTGAGTGGAAAGCCCGGGGTGATAGATAGAAGAACAAGAGGAGATTGATGGA
>OY744606.1:77980640-77988140 GCA_963556255.1 Allolobophora icterica | reverse complement strand
TGTATCAGAAGGTATGTTCTCTGACAACGGCTGTGCAAATCAAATGTCATACTTGACCAAGATTTTGATTTTGTAAACTGGTTTTGCCAAGTAAATGGATATTGAGTTCAAAGGCTGATCAATTTATGGTGGTAGATTGGCCCTCCAGGTTTATAGCCTTTGAAGTTTTGTGACTTTGGAAACATAAATCTGCAGAAGATCTGTCTAAGAATAGATCGTGAAGTCTCAGAGTATCTCTAATCTGATCGAATCAGAACAGCTGTAATCTTATCTGCTGGGAATCTAATCTAATGTAATCCAGTTTGATTGGAAACGGATCTGAATCGGAATCAAATTTTAAGGACTTTAGTGTGTGAGACTTAATCATGATACCTTACGATTAGTTCACACTCGTGAGGATTTTAGTATGATTTGATCAAGCACTGATGGACAAACTGAATTAGCTGGTGTTTCGGCAGCAACTTCTGTCTCTCTCAGTCTCTCTGTCTTACTTCCTGTCTGTGTGTCTATGTGTGACTCTTTGTCTGTCTCTCTGTCTGTCTCGTAAGAACCTAGTTATGTAT
Source organism: Allolobophora icterica (assembly GCA_963556255.1). Lineage (NCBI taxonomy): Eukaryota > Metazoa > Annelida > Clitellata > Crassiclitellata > Lumbricidae > Allolobophora > Allolobophora icterica. Next base: position 77,987,577 of record OY744606.1, on the reverse strand, counting down.
GTAATTTGCCTCATTAAAACACAGATTCTGGATATAACTGTAGTCTTTCCTTTTCTTGAACGTTCGACTTCGACCGATGAACAATCGTGACCAGACTTCGAATTCCTGTCAATTAGACCCATTGCTGTTAGGGAATTTGTGGGATATCATAGCTGATTATTAGAGCTCTTGCCTTGCAATTAGGAGAGTACAGGTTCGAGCCTTTTGCCAGAGGTGGTTACTTTGTAGGGCCTTGAGTAAATCCTTAACTAAACAATTTTTCAGCACCATCGATTGATGCTTGTTCGTTAGATAGTGGCGCTTAATAAATGCATAATGTCTTCAGAGGGGTCCCTTTCTGCCTCCCAGTTACAGGCTAGGCTCAAAATGTCAAGGACTGGATACTGGTGATGAAGCCTCAGCCACTTTCTTTACTAAAGATCTTGATATCGGAGATGGCTGAGAAGATTGTGTCGATGCAGTTGACATGTTGTGTGTAGGCGGATTCTATCTTACCGGAACAACAATCTGACTTTCAGAGGGTTTCATTCCACAGAGTATGTGCTAACCAGGAGATGTGACAGCAGATTTCTTGTAGGCCGTTGATATGGTTTAGGCAACTCTGCTGGCTGTTTTTGATGTGAGTGTGACCTATGAATATTATTTTATTATCTGCGTTAGATCCGTTCTATACACCACTTATATCATCTACCATCTGTTTTATGCTCTGCAGCTCGGTTAATTGGTTGGATTCCTAACTATGGTCATATATCAAACTATATGCGGGTTGAGTTGCATTGGTTGCCCAAGCAAGTACACATAGAATTTCAGATCCTTAAGTTGATGTGTAACTGCATGGCTGGTTGTGCTTCATCCTACCCTTTGAAAGCTATCTATTCCACTGCTAGTCATACCTAGCTGCAGATCTCTGCTCTGAAAGACAGGGTGATGTGGTTCTACCCTGTCCTATACTTTCACAATGCAACATGGAAGCAGTGGTCGGTCCCTCATTCCGGAACTGCAGCTTCCATGCAATATGTGACGTGAGCTACTTTCCATACATGTCTCTATTTTGCAAATGGTTAAAGACCATTCTGTTCGATTGAGGCCTTGTCGTGTGTAGTCAGGTCGAGCATCTTCGGTAATGGTAACATTAATTGCAAATTTATATAGCGCCACTTCAAGAGAGACTCATCAGAGGTGCTCCTGACCTAACACAATGAAACCACGATTGAAAAGAATGGTCTTCAAGCGTCTGCGGAAAAGAGGCAAAGAGAGGCTGAGAATCTCAGGTTGTTAGGCAGCTTATTCCAGGAGGGTGGAACGACCACAGCAAAACTTCTGTGCTGGACCGCGGTGGTCCATGTTGGTGGAATAACCAAGTTAACATAAGTTGCAGAGCAGAGAAAGGAAGATATTGAAATATAAAGATCCTTGAGGTAAACGAGCGCACCCTGCCGGGCAATTATGCATAAGCAGCAAGGTCTTAAACTCAATGCGTTTTTGCTTGGGCAACCAGTGCAGTTCCTTGCACATAAATTTTGATATAAGCCCAAAGCTAGGTATGCCACCGACCAGGCAATCAGCAGCGTTTATAACAGATTGGAGATGATTGATGCAAGAGGAAGTAAGTCCTGCATAAATGGCATTACCATAATCAACTCAGGAGCACATGAGAGCATGCATTAGAGTTGTGGCAGCCAGAGTATAGTAAGCAAGCACGTATGGTGCGAATCTGACTCAGGTGCTAGAAGCATGCGCTGAAAAGGTCCAAGGTCACGTCCGGATCAGGCACGTAAATGGAGAAAGACTCGAGCGGATATTGCTATAGGCAGCTCAAATCAATTTTGGTGAGCTGCCCACGAACACCACGCCAAATGAATCGGGTTTTCCCAAGATTCATCCGAAGGCGGTTCGATGACATCCAGGCACCAAGTGCCTCTGATGTCTGAAGTACTTTCTCCACCAAGGAAGTAACCTCGACAGATGGGCCATGGACATATGCCTGAGTATCATCAGCATATTGGTCAGCTGCGACTCCCAATGAAGAGAGAGAACTAGGTTTACATCAGCAGTGTAGAGGACATAAAGCAGGGGTCCTAGAACAGAACCCTCTGGAAGACCCTACGTGAACCCAGACACTAGAATAGAACTTTCTAAACCCCGACTGTTGTCTCATGAGTTTTCATGAAGAGGCGCTATATAAATATGCTCATACAAATTGCAAATGCATACATATATATATACATGTATACATACGCATACATACATACATACATGCATACATATGTCAAATACTTACTTGCATGCATACAGATTGGAAATACATACAAAGATGCATACATACATACTTGTGTACTAGGGCATAGCCGGGTGCAGTTTTTCAACCGGATACCGGGTCCGGGTAGTTTGAATAAAAATCTGCCGGGTCCGGGTACCGGGTCCGGGTATTAAAACTAACAATAATCTCAAATCTCTAATCCAAACACAATGTCACGAAAAAATACCGAACACAATGTCGCGAAAAAATAACTCCACTACGAATCAACTTCAGAACATTTTAATAAACAAGGAAAACAACTGCAATGATCGAAAATGGTGGGAGAGAGGGACTACATGGCGTTCTCAATAATCAAAGAGAATTGTCGGCATATAGATGAAAGGAGGAGGGGAGAGGAACTTGCTGGAGCTCTCTATAATCAAAGGAAATTGTCGGTGCATAGGCGAAAGGAGGAGGGGAGAGGGACTTGATGGAGTCATCAACATCAAAGGGAATTGTGGTGTCTAGACGAAAGTAGGAGGGGAGAGGGACCTGATGAAGTTCTCAACATCAAAGGAAATCGTCGGGGCATAGGCGAAATGAGGAGGGGAGAGGGGCTTGCTGGGACTCTCAATAATCAAAAGAAAACGCCGGCAGATCATGGACAGCCAAAGGCCGTCGCCAAGGCAACTTACTGTTCCTGATGTCATTACATTATGTTACTGTTAGTTGACACTTACCCACCCGGACCCGGATGACCTTTCAGCTCCGGGTCCGGGTGTCTTCCGGGTGTTCAATACCCGGAATTTCCGGGTATCCGGGTCAGTACCCGGCTATGCCCTATTGTGTACATACATTCGTGCATACATACATTGTCTTGATGGATGTGTATGCATTTCTTCTTGAACACAGATTACCAGAAGATGGAAGGAGGAGGAAGAGGAGGTGGAGGAGGCCAGAGCAGTTTGCCTTCTTCTAATGTGTTGCCCACGCCTCTACCGACGATTCAGAGGAATATCTTCATCAACCAACTGCAGCCGAATAAGTACTGCTCCAACAAAATAAGGTGAGGTCACTGCATTCAGGTGAGGTCAACAAAATCAGGTGAGGTCACTAAATTCAGGTGAGGTCAACAAAATCAGGTGAGGTCACTGAATTCAGATGAGGTCAAGAAAATCAGGTGAGGTCACTGAATTCAGATGAGGTCAACAAAATCAGGTGAGGTCACTGAATTCTGATCAGGTCAACATAATCAGGTGAGGTCAACAAAATCAGGTGAGGTCAACAAAGTCAGGTGAGGTCACTGACTTTATACGAGGTCAACGAATTCAGGTGAGGTCAACAAAATCAGGTGAGGTGAACGAATTCAGGTGAGATCGACGAATTGAGGTGAGGTCAACAAAATCAGGTGAGGTCACTGAATCATTTATTAGTCAGTTTCCTGAGTGCTCAATAGTTTAGTGGTTAGTGTGTTGGACTGTCAACCGAAAGGTCGGGGATTCAAATCCCTGCCAAGGCAGAAACTTGGTTTGAGATTTCTGCTCCATCTGCACCCCTAGCCAACTCAGCTAAAATGAGTACACTGACTGTACACTGTTGGTGGCAAGAGGAGATGGCGAGGGAAAGGACTGACCGCTCACTCTCATATGCCGAGGCTAAGAAAATGAAGTCGCTAACACTTCATACCCATGGCAGCCTCAGTACTAGCTTAAGGGACTGTTCTTCTTCTTCTTACTGTATTTTAATGACTTGCGTGGTAATTGATGAATTTTCTTACATATTTCTTGCAATTTTTCTGTTTTTACAGTACTGCCAAGTACAGTTTCATCTCGTTCCTGCCAAAGTTCCTTTTCGAACAGTTCCGACGATATTCTAATATATTCTTCTTATTTATTGCGCTACTGCAGGTAATTTGTACAGAAGAATTGAATTGAGGTATTAAGCTCGTTCAACCTGTTCTTTTTCCACGTACTTTAACACTTTAATGACGAGAGTAGGCTAAAAGAGACTGGGAACCAATGGAGCTCCTTGTTTAAGTGCTAAAGAAAATGCTACACTGGGTTCCTGAATAGTAGTGTATTGCTTTCAAGACCATCATGGTGACACACGCGTCAATTTCCAGAAGATCAGTAATTATGAGTATGGGAAAGTTGTATTTTATGTGTATGAGATACTTAATACAGTGCCTGTGAAATACCTAATGTGTGTAAATCAAGATACTTAATACACAACCCCAAAATGCTTCATAAAAGCCTATTGAATGCATTGTATTATTGTTAGTTGTTGTGTTACAGCAAATTCCAAATGTGTCTCCCACCGGACACTACACGACGGCAATGCCACTCCTCTTCATCCTCTGCGTTTCCGCTCTGAAGGAGATGATCGAAGACTTTGTAAGTTCATTGCTTCAGGTGACCTTTGGCAGAACCAAGGTCACGTGATTCCACATTCACTACATGCCTTTGTAAACAGTCGATGCACAGTGTGGTATAGTAGTTAACATGGTGGAACGTCAACTGAGGGGTCAAAGGTTCAAATCTCTGCCATGATTCTTTGGTTCCATTTGATTCCCTAGTGACTCTGCTGTGAAATGAGTACATCGTCTGTACACTGTTGATGGGAAGAGGTTTCTGTTCAACGTTCATCCCTACATTGCCTTACTTTACATCCCATCCCATGTGGTGTGGTAACCACATTGTCTTACATTACACAGACATACACAAATACATACATTCATTCATTCATTCATTCTGAAAATTTATATAGCACCTCTTCAAGAGGCCTACTCAGAGCCGTATGTTTGTTTGTATACATGGGTGCAAACAAACACATACATTCATACATACAAACAAACATATACACATACATACAGCTAAACATACCTACATACATACATACATTTACATTATTCAGCCACTGTCTGGCGTTGAGCTTTACAAAAGCGATGTAACTGTAATTGTAATGGATGAATTTGCTCAGTCAAACTTTTGGCGATTGTGTAATTTGCTTTTCTTTAAATTCAGAAACGTCATCGAGCGGACGATGAGGTGAACAATCGACTAGTTCTGGGTGAGCGATTTCAGTTGTTGGCCAGATATACAGGTTTTTGGTGTGGTTGTGGGAGTTTAGAAGAAGTGGTGGGTTGACTGTAATGTGGGATTGGGTTGTGGTTTGGGGGGAAATTTGGGGATGGTGGCGGTTGGTTGTGGTTTAAAGAGATGTGGTGGGCAGCTGTGGAGTGGTGGTTGTGGTGGTTTTGGTGCTGGTAATGGTGGTGTTGTTGGTGGTGGCGGAGGTGTTGGTGTTGGTGGTGGTGTGGTGGTTGTGGAAGTAGTGGTAGTGGTGGTGGTGGTGGTGTTAGTGGTGGTGTTGGTGGGCATGGGTGTGGGATTGGTGGGTGTGTTACACTTTGGGGTTATACAAGGGGAAAACAAAGAATGCTTAAGTGTGATTGCTGAATAATTAACGTGCGGATATGCCAGGATGATGGAAGATTCCTTCTGCCAAAAGGTAAAGGTCAAGGTGGAAGGCAGGAACGAAGGAAGGGAGGAGTGAATGAATCAAGGGAGGAATGAAGCAAGGAAGGAACGAAGGAAAGGAGTATTGAAGAAAGGGAGGAATGAAGGAAGGTAGGAACGAAGGAATGGATGAACGAAGGAAGGGAGGAACGAAGGAAGGGAGGAACGAAGGAAGGAAGAAATGAAGGAAGGGAGGAACGAATGAAGGAAGGGAGGAACGAATGAAGGAAGGGAGGAATGAAGAAATGGAGGAACGAAGGAAGGGAGGAACGAAGGAAGGGAGCAAAATGAGATCATGCAGAAGATGTAAGGGAGCAGATTTTATGCCATCATTTCTTCATCATCAGGTTCGGTGCCCTTAGGCAGGTTCAGACTTCTGATGACGCCACTCCTCTTGGTGCTGAGCTTCTTTAGACCTGCTGTATCCATCCATCCATCCATCATCATCATCCAGTCCTGTGGGTCTTTTTCCCTCCATTCTGCCCTCGGTGACGGTTGTCAAGAGCGAGTCCCTTCTCGGGACATGACCAATGCATTTCCTCTGTCGCCCCCTTATAGTAGATGTCATAGGTCTTTCTTCCCCAACCCTTTTCAGCATCATTACTGTAGGATGTGTGTATTGTCTGAGCTCTGATGTATGATAGGAACAGCGCCTGGCTAGTCCTAAGCCAATGGGTAAGATGAGGTCTTGTATGAATTATTAGCAGCATTGTTTTGAACGGCCATCTGCGCTTCCATCACCATCATCAGTGTCATCACTGTCATCATCATAATCGTCGTCGTCGTCGTCGTTATCATCATCATCATCTTCGTCATCATTTGTTTTCTAGAGTATGTGGTTCGTGGGCAGCAAGTTGCAATCATTTCCATCCTTGAGATTAAGAGCCAATAGTTCTACATCAAGCGACCATCTTCGTTTATGATCTCTTGTAGTAGTAGTCATCATCATTATCATATAGATGATGATGATGATGATGATGACACTGATGACAGTGATGATGATGATGATGATGATGATATAGATGCTGCTGCTGCTGCTGCTGCTGCTGCTGATGATGATGATGATGATGATGATGATGATGATGATGATGATGATGATGATGATGATGATGATGATGATGATGATGATGATGATGATGATGATGATGATGATGATGATGATGATGATGATGATGATGAT
>OY744606.1:77890640-77978140 GCA_963556255.1 Allolobophora icterica | reverse complement strand
GCCTATTCATGAGCACTGCATCAAATCAGAAGGGGTTTCCAAAGTTTTAACTTAGAGTAGAAATGGATTTGATTTGATTATTGGTGGATCTGTTTTCTTTCAGGGTTTTACCACTCGGTCCTGACCAACTTCTGCTAAGAGGAGCCATTCTGAAAAATACGCGATGGATCTTTGGTAAATTGCTTCTGTAGTTTTTAGTAAAGTTCTTTGTTTTAAAATTTGCAATTCTTGTTGTAATGTTACAGTAAATCTTGTAATGTAAATATTGTAATATTATTGTAAACATTGCAATGTTACAGTAAACACTGATGATTCAAGTATGTCACTGATGTTAAAACTAATAATACTATGTGTTATATTATGTAAGACTATTAGTATAGTGTATATTATTAACTAGTAACTTCTATTGCGCCGGTGTCTAATGCACAAGGCATCAACCGATGGCACACCAAAACCAAGCCATAATTAGGTCAATATCCAGAAGATCAGTCCATAAGACAAAGAAGCAGCCTATGGTGGATAAGCAATTTGAAAGAGGTAAGTTTTAAGTTGATAACGAAATGACAGAAGCGACTGAGCCAAGTGAATGGATACAGAGGAAAAACTGATTACTGAATGATCTTTGTTTAATACATGTCACTAAGCCTGCCATAGAGTTCTTCAATAATGTATGATATGTGTGCATTTACTTTTGACCATCTTTTTTCTTTTAATTAATTATTACTAATTGATTAATTACCAGGTATTGTTGTGTACACTGGCCATGAGACAAAGCTGATGTTGAACTCTACGTCGGCTCCATTAAAACGTTCAACCGTTGAGAAAGTCGTTAACAGCCAGGTATGTTTCTGTCAGGCTCTGAATATGACGATGAAGCAGGTGGCAAAATCTGATTACAAGAGTTACTATTATTATTGGCATCTATGGTATCAATCGATGGTGCTGAGCAATTGTTTGTGAAGGACTTGCTCAAGGTCCCCACACAGTAACTGTCTCAGGGGAGGCTCGAACCCGTAGCCTGTGTGTTACAATGTGAGCGCTCTAACCAATTGGCTACCGTGTCCCATAATTCAAATTATGGCGAGGTTTCAGCTTTTCAATAATATCTAAAAGTTACTATCTGATGTATATCAGCTATTTTGAACTATTAGGACATACTTCTATATCAGCTGTTTGTAATTATCTAAATCTGGGTGGATATAAGCTATTCTGAATTTTCAGGATTCTATGTTACATCAGCTGTATAGAATACCTGGATATCATGCAGCCAAATAGGCAATCAGTGGCTTGTGAGTGTGGTTTGTGAGTGTGGTTTGTGATTGTAGTTTATGATGGTGGTTTGTGAGTGTGGTTTGTGATTCTGGTTTGTAAGTGTGGTTTGTGATTCTGGTTTGTGATTGTGTTTTGAGATTGTGTTTTGTGATTGTGGATTGTGATTGTGATTTGTGATTGTGATTTGTGATTGATAGTCTTAAGATTTATGGTTTGTGATTGGTAGACTCTGATGTTGTTTGTGCTGCTGATTGCACTGTCATTGATCAGCGCAGTTGCCAATCAGATATGGACGTCTCGTCATCTCCACCAGTTCTGGTACCTTGGCTTTGAAGGTCAGCCATCAACATCATTTCCAACATTAACTCATTATAATATTGTTTTAAAGGTGTTGTGTCAATGACGATCATTGATCGTTACTGATGATGTTTTGAAATGGAATTTCAACCTTAGATGTTGTGGTTGAAAGCCATCATCTACCTCAAGCTCCCTGATCCATCACCCTTCAGGCTTTCCACTCTTGCCTCTTCAGGAATTTCTACCTTGGTCCATCCACGCCTCTGTTTCTCAATCTCATTCTAAACTTCGTTTCGTACCTGAAACCTGACTTGTCAGGTTTTGACAAAACTGCCAACAGGTTGCAAGTTTGAGTACAGTTTGAATTGAAGCAACAACAAAGTAATGCCGTTTGGATTATGATAATCAGAAATTATGATAATCAGAAATTATGATAATCAGAAATTATGATAATCAGAAATTATGATGATAATTGATTAGATTAAAGCCTTTGAAGATCCTGATATCTGACTTTGGGAATTTCAATCATTCTTCTTCAAGTTCTCTGCCACTCCTTGCGATGTTGGGCTTCCTCCTTCAGGTTTACTGTATCCATCCACCATCATCCAGTCCAGCAGCATCCATCTAGGACTTCCTTCCTTTCTCTTTCCCACCAATCTTCCCTCCACAATAGTTTCCAGCAGGGAATCCCCTCAGTATATGCACTTCCTCTGTATTTTGCTGATAGTAGCCAAAAGAGATCTTTTGTTTTCCACCTTCAGCATCACCTTTTTGTCTGTTCTGTGCTCAGTCCCAACTAATCTTGAATCATATCCTTTTTAAATAAGAACAAAAATCGTCGGCTTATTTGTGAAATTATTTATATTATTTTGTGATTGATGTAACTTTTTCAGACTTGGATCCAAGTAATTTCGGTTACAATTTGCTGACGTTTATTATTCTCTACAACAACCTCATCCCAATCAGTCTGCAGGTGACGCTCGAGTTCGTCAAGTTTGTCCAGGCGATATTCATCAACTGGGTCAGTAAATTCACCGCTCTTATCTATTATTATTTCGGAGAAAAGACACCAATTGGAAATAGAGGGATGAGCCGATTTGGAAAAATTACAAGTTGTGAAATAGGAAATTTAAAACTGATCTGTTTCCACTGCTTACCCTACAGTGTCTAGTTTCCTCAACCTGTTGGGTTGTAACTGAGTTTAAGAATTATTGGATGTCATCTGGGTCTACCGTTGGATTTTGCTTTTTGTTATGGTTTCAACTGAGGTGATCATTAATTGATGTCTTGTGCAATATGAAAATTCGTGCTGGACTGTCAACCCGGAGATCGGGATTTCATAGCCCCACCAGGGTGAAGGATGTTTATTTAAGACTAGCTGGTTTACCCGGCGTTGCCCGGGGTTATAAGTTTCAATCCACACCACCACCACCACCCACCACCACCACCACTGTCATCATCGTCATCATCATCACCATCATCACCATTGTCAAAGTTTCAATCCCTCTAGCGAATCTGTACTGTAGCTGCATCATCACCATTGTCAAAGTTTCAATCCCTGTAGCGAATCCGTACTGTAGCTGCTTAACCTGGCAGCGCCATCTGGCGAGTTAAAATAGGTTGAGTCTAAGGTTTTGTTATCAGCTAAAAATGCATGGCGAGGGTAGGTTTTTTGCCCGGGAGACCATGGTAGTGGTGAAAACGGGGGAATCGAAACCTCACACTGGCTGTGTAATGCCCACCCTGAGAGAGTAGTGAAGGTTTGGAGTGAAAAGCTCGAAAGCTGTGGAAATGCATCCCGGTCTAAGATCTGTGACAGACAGACAGACAGACAGACAGAGTTTGTCCTTTATATATATAGATTTCTGCTTGACTCGAGTCCCCTAGTGAAGTAGGCAATAAGATGAGTGTGCTGACCATATACTGTTGGTGGGATGATCAGGTAGTGAGGGAGAGGACTAGCCACCCATCCTCTAAGGCCAAGAAGAAGAAGTTGCTAACATTTCACACCCATGGCTGCCTTTCAAGGTTAGCTTGAAGAGACTGCCCTTTGCCTTCTATCTTGAGTTTATAAGGAATTTCTGAAGAAATTGTTGTCTCATGTCCTGTATATAAGAATTTAAAAATTCCACAAAGGTTTTCTAAGAATATTTTCCGAAGACAGTTTGTTCTTGTGTAGGATCAGGACATGTACCACGAGGAGACCGACACTCCCGCAGTTGCACGTACTTCTAACTTAAACGAAGAACTGGGTCAGGTGAGGAGGTAACCTATTGATTGTGATATGGGTGGGGTCAATCATCGAATTTGGGTCATCTGCTGACAGTAAGCTCAAGAGTATTATTATCATTATTTTAAACATGTATATATGTATGTATGTATGTATGTATGTGTGTATCATAGCACTTGTATAACGCCTTTGAAGTAACTCACAAGGACGCTCTGGTATGGTTACGTAGGAATCACTGGACATTATTTGTCTTAAGTCGAGCATTGAACGTTTAACATTTCCAGAATAATTTAATTGTAAATGAACTGTGTTAATAATTATAATATATTAATATTTTTGGCTTCCTTCTCTTTTCTTGTTTCTTTCCAGGCTTTTGTATTGTTTCATTTTGTATTGTATTGCATCTTACTGCATTTTATTATATTGCATTGTATTGTATGATATCGCATTGCATTGTATTGCATAATAGTCATTGTATTATATGGCATTGTATAGTATGGTATTGCAGTTTATTTCTGATTCTAGGTCAAGTACGTCTTTTCGGATAAAACGGGAACACTGACTCGTAACATAATGGAATTTAGGAAGTGCAGCGTGGGTGGAATTGCTTACGGGTATGTGCCAAAGTGTAATTGTATCGGGATATTTTTCTACGACGTACAAGTTGTCATTGTAGTTGGTGAGGTAACGTAAGTTCCTAGTAATCTGTTACGCTCTTGTCGCCAGTATTACATTCGTGTCACCAGTATTATGCTTTTGTCATGAATATTATGCTCTGATCACCAGTATTACAATGCACTACAATACAACTGTATTTGATATTGCCTTTGTTCCAAAGTTCAGAAATGCACACGACCATATAACAGAATATTGATAGTGCAGAGGAACTTCAAGTGAAGGATTGCTCAAGGTCCCTGCACGGTAATTAACTGCCTGAGTGAAGGCTTGAACCACGTTACAGGCCAAGCCTTCTAACCAATAGGCCATCATGCTCTTGTCACATGTGTTAGGAACTTCGAAGCTTACGAAACTATAAAGGTAACACATGCAAAGAGTAGTGCCAAAAAATAATTTCCTACATAAGTAATATGTGAATCCTTTGCTTTTATGTTAAATAATGTGATGTTATTTCAAAATGGCTCATATTAATAGATTATGTCTTTTGACATGCTTTATGTTAAATAATGTGACTTGTTTTATGTTAAATAATGTGATATATTCTGATGCAGTTTATGTTAATAATGTGATGTTGTGTTCTAACATGTTTTGTGTTAAATAATATAATGTTATGTTTGGACATGTTTTATGTTAAATAATGGGATGTTTTAATCCAACAGGTTATGTGAAGTTTTTGTTAAATAACGTGATGTTATCTTGGGGCTGTTACATGCATATATGGATTCAGTAATGTGATGTTTATGTCTGACATGTTACTGGAAGTTTTTTGTTGTTGTGTTAAATAACATGATGTTAGGTTTTGACGTGTTACTTGAATTTCATTTTGCAATTTAGTGATAATCAAGATTCAACCGATCGATTTGCCGATCCAACTCTGATGGAGAATCTGCATCTGAATCACGTAAGCAACAATTGTAATTGTTATTGTTATTGTTATTGTAATTGTTATTGTTATTTTAATTTTATTGTAATTGTTATTGTTATTGTAATTGCTATTGTTATTGTTATTGTAATTGTAATTGTAATAATAATCGCAGATTTATACAACGGAGTTCGATCATCAATTCAGTTAACTTTCGATCATGGTTTGCTTCAATCATCTGATCCTCTATCTATCAACCCTCTGGCTGTCCGCTCGAAATTAAAGTCTCACCTCCTCAGAAATTCCTGCCCTGATCCTTTCCCTCCAAATTGCTTAGTGCATTATCCACCATAGGCTGCCTCTCTGTCTTACGGACTGATCTTCTGGATGTTGACCTGATTACAGCTTGGTTTTTACTGTGCCATCGGTTGATGCCTTGTGTGTTAGACATGAGCACAATAGAAGTTACTAATTACAATTACAATTATTGTTTTGGTTGGCAGCCAACAGCACCGATGATTCGAGAGTTTCTGACTCTTCTTGCCGTGTGTCACACGGTCGTTCCGGAGAGAGACATGGAAAACCCGAGTATTATCCACTACCAGGCATCTAGTCCAGGTAACATCTTTCAAACTCCCTGGTGCACGTGGATTAGTAATTAATTATTAATTAGTAATTTCTGTAGAGCTGGTGTCTAATGCAGATGGCTCATCAAAGCCAAGCCATAATGAGGTCAATATCCAGAAGATCAGTCTACTGAGACACAGACAGACAGACAGACAGACAGACAGACAGACAGACAGACAGACAGACTGAAGAAACATGTGCTCAAATATACTGTAGTTGATTTTTAAAATCTTGCCTATGGTGCAACTATATTCGAAATTGACATATTATATATATATGTATTCAGAATTGTAATAATATGTAACACATATACATTATATATTTATATATAATTATATGTAATATATATTACATATAATTACACATATATATAAAATTTAAAGTGACCATTGATGCTAGTTCATGTAAAACATTATCCTGTACTCGGACCTAAAAGGTCTGAACAGTACTTTGTTACTTTATGTTACAAGATGCAACCTGTGTTCTTTTGTGTGTGTGTTTGTAGATGAGAGGGCGCTCGTTCTCGGAGCTAAGAGACTTGGTTTTGTGTTCAACACACGCCTGCCACAACATGTAACTGTTGAAGTGGTAAGCATAATCATTTACTGTCAGGGTGGTATGACCGTGTTGCCGACAACAGGATCAGCATAACCTTGTTGTTTAACTGTTAAAGTGGTGTTACCATTTGCTGTAAAAGTGGTATGACCATGTTGCCGACAATGTGGCAAGCTTAGTGTTGTTATTTTTTAAGCACCTGACTGTGTTCTTCTCACCAAAGCTATTAACTAAATACACTGTGTTGGTTTATGCACCATACACGAACTGCATTGTGGTACTATATCGTAAACTGACTTTTCCAGTGTTATCCTTTTTATGTGTGGCCTGGGTTAGCCGCTTTATCATAAAGCATATCCTCTAATGACTTTGCATTAACGAGTCCACACCTTAGATAGAATAATTCTGATTGGTTTTTGGTAAGCATGAATGCTTTCAGCCTCCTGAATAGATCTGGAAGGCTGTTCCATGCATTCGAGCAAGCAAACTGAAAGTGCTAATTGTCCAGTTTAGTCCTTGCTGATGACACAAAAACCAATCGGCAGACTTTAATGATCTTGGCCACAGCCAATTAGAGTCAGTCTGGGTGTTCAGAATGTGGACCGCAAGGTAGCAAGTTGCACAGCTGTGCAGACTCTTATATGAGTGAATTTGTTGTATTAATGATGTTAAATATAATAGGTCTGACGGGTAGATTGATTGGCTGGCTGTGTGGCTGGCTGACTGAGTGACCATGTGACTAACTGGTTGGATGACTGACTGGTTTTAAAATGAGGGGCATGGTAGCAGATTGGTTTGAGCACTCGGCTTGTGATGTGGAGAGTATGAGTTCAAGCCCCCCTTCTGAGTTGGTTACTGTGTAGGGACCTTGAGCAAGTCCTTCACTCACAATTGCTCAGTGATGTCGATTGATGCTTCGTCATCAGACATTAGTGTTGCTTAATAAATGCAGAATAATAATTATAAATTGACTTTGTGGGTGTTTGATGTTTAGTTTGGTCAGGAGGAAGTCTATCAAGTTCTGAACGTCTTGGAGTTTACGAGTTCAAGGAAGAGAATGTCGGTCATTGTTCGAATGCCAAACGGAACGATTAAGCTGATGATCAAAGGAGCCGTGAGTTCACATCAGCTCTCTTCTTCTGGGTTAACATTACTTGTATGTTAACATTATTTGTGTGTTTATGTTAGCTGACATTGCTTGGGTGTTACCTGTGTTTTTATGTTAGCTGATGTTAACTGGGTGTTTAGCTTACTTGTGTGTTAACATTACTTGTGTTAACATTACATGTATGTTTATATGACCTGATGTTACCTATATGGTTACCTTGTTTGTTTACGTTACAAGTGTGTGTTTATGGTACCTGTTTCTTTATGTTACTTGTGTGTTAACGTTACTTGTGTGCTTACGTTACTTGTGTCCTTACAGTACTTGTGTGTTATGGTACTTACTGCACGTACATTACGTTCTGTGCAGGACACTGTAATCTATGAGAGATTGGAAGGGGAACAACCGATCAAGGAAGCCACTCTCCATCACCTCCAAGACTTTGCCAGTCTAGGTATGGACGTGCTATGGCTGAAACATGTGTTAGACATGTTTCGATACATACGAACTGTGAACCTCTGGTATTGTTCTATAGTAGCACATGTGTTGTGTATTTAGTTATATTAACTTGTGCTGTAATAATAATAATAATAATAATAATAATAATAATAATAATAATAATAATAATATTAATAATTTTTGTATTTTGTACACCTCTGGCATTTGAAATGTACTGTTATAGAAGAATATTACACCTGAATTGGACAATGAAGGTGAGAAATGAGGAGGTCCAAAGAAGTAACACAAAGGAAGATCTAATACAAACAAAACATTTTGTGTGTGCTTAATTTACTGTTAATAATAAACAATAATGTTGATGATGATGATGATGATGATGATGATGATGATGATGATGATGATGATGATGATGATGATGATGATGATGATGATGATGATGATGATGATGATGATGATGATAATGATGATGACAATGATGATGATGATGACAATGATGATGATGATGAATATGATGGTGGTCTTGTAGGCCTTCGAACACTTTGTGTTGCCACGACTACAATCTCACAGGATTTGTATAACGACTGGAAAGAGCTCTACTTCAAAGCGAGCACATCACTACAGAACAGGGAAAAGAAGCTGGAAGAGGCTGCTGAACTTATCGAACAAGTCAGTGGCAATGTTGCTCTTGTTTTGCTTCAGATTCACATTTCATTCATTCATTCATTCATTCATTCATTCATTCAAGGAATTTATAGAGCACCCCCTTCAAGAGGATGCTCTGGTAGAGCAGGTTGGCTGAATGGTGAAGAGTTCATGAAGATATTTGGGCTGCGAGTATTGTAGGGAGTTGTAGGTTAGTCATAGGACTTTGAAGTGGATTCACTGTGGGATTTGGTGGTTAGATTAGATTAGATTAGATTAGATTAGATTAGATTAGATTAGATTAGATTAGATTAGATTAGATTAGATTAGATTAGATTAGATTAGATTAGATTAGATTAGATGGTCTCTGTGGCCTCAACCAGTTCTGCCCAGAGATTGTGATTAAGAATGCAGTCTTACTGAGAAATGACTGTCAGAAACGACTCAGAAACTGCTTCGATGGGTAAATCTGACTTCAGTTTCTTATGATTTGTCATTGTGACCGTGTTCTGTTGCTTCTTTTCTCAATAGAACCTTCGTCTGTTGGGAGCAACGGCGATTGAGGACAGATTGCAAGAGGTTTGTCAAGAAGATCCAGTTTATATGACTTAGGACAGGTGTAATCACCTGTGAGTAGTTTTATTCACCTGTAAGAAGTTTTAATTAACCTCTGAGAAGTTTTATTCATCTCTGAATAGTTTTACTCACCTCTGAATAGCTTTAGTCACCTCTGAATAGTTTTATTCACCAATGAATAGTTTTTTCATCTCTCAATAGTTGTATTCATCTCTGAATAGGCTCTTGACAAGACTACAAATTCTGTTATTAATAATTAGTGCTGGTATGTTGTAAAAACATTGCTGGCTCAACAGTTTTATTTTTCTGTTGAATTTATAGATAAACTATTTAGATTGTCTTCATAGCTAACAGTGCCAATGTATCATATCTATTCTGCTTTTCAGGGTGTTCCTTGCCAATGTGTCATATCTTTTCTGTTTTTCAGGGTGTTCCTGAGACCATTGCTAACCTTGCCAAGGCTGATATCAAAGTCTGGATTTTGACTGGTGATAAACAAGAAACAGCTGTTAATATAGGCCAGTGTTCACAAATTTACTCTTATCTTATTTATCTTCTTATCTGTTTTGTAGAAGGGATGCCGTAATGTCATATAAAACTAATACAGCTCCTATCAGTATACTTGTTTAATTATGTGTGTCACCCCTACCAGTTATCGATCTATAATGAGACCTTGTAGGTACCACCCTGTCTGTCTGTCTTTCTGTCTCTACCTGTATGTTTGTCTGTGTGTCCGTCTGTCTGTATGTGTGTCTGTATGTGTGTCTTTGTCTCTGTCTGTCTGTCTGTAGTTTTCCCTGTGGCTGTCTGTTTGTTTGTCTGTGTCTGTCTGCGTGTGTCTGTGACTCTGTCTCTGCAGTTTCGAAACTGGCATGTGTGTGAAGTGGCGACCTCAATGTAGATTCCCAGATGGTAGTCCTTGCCAGAGGCGTAACTTTGGTATAAAAAGTGGGGGGTACCAATGTCCTACATACACGAAGCAAGGCGGAGACTGTGATCTGTAGGAAGGCACAATAATAAAATATTGATTGGCATTGTTCAAAAAGTGGGGGTACAGTACCCCCCAGTCCAAAAAGTGGGGGGTACGGGTACCCCTCGTACCCCCCACAAATTACGCCTATGGTCCTTGCTAACCAGAAAACTAGCACTTTAACTGGTTTTGTTATTTTTGTGTCAGAGTCTGAGATTTTGCTGCTCTTCAATGTTTATCTGAATATGTTTGTATATTTCAGGATATTCGTGCAAGCTGTTTACGCAAAGTATGGTCCTGTTAGTCATGAATGAAACAACTCTTGATGTGAGTACGCTGTCACTTTGAGTATGCTGTTACTCTGAGTATAATGTCACTCTGAATATGCTGTCATTCTGAGTATGCTGTCATTCTGAATATCCTGTCACTTTGAGTAGGACCTTCTGCTATCTTTGTACAGGTCTTTCACTTAAAATTGAAAACATTCCTTTTCCAACATCCTGATTCCACCTCTTCCCCTTATCTCTCTCTGCACTTCAATTCTAAACACCATACTTAGCCATCTGACTGTCTGCCTGGCTGACTTTATGGACCTTGATCTGGAACCGATTCTGACCTTATCTGCGTATCAGTTCTGATTTGACTGAGGGTTTGTTAATAAGCTGGTTTCCATGGCTCAGTTTTTTGGCTGTAGAAATCCTGAGATTACAACTGTCTTTAAATTGCGCAGTTGAAGGAAGCCAGGTCGAAATCTATTGGATTTCGACCTGGCTTTTCGAATGGATTATGAGTTTTGAGTCTGATTTCATTCAAAGCTACCATCGACTCACAGTTGCTTGGCGCCATCGATGTTTTGTCATATGGTCGTGTGCACTTTTGAACTTTGGAAGGAGGGCAGTATCAAATGCAGTTGTATCGTATTGTGTATGTAGATATGTAAGGTCAGAGGTTATGAATATGAGTGTAGCAATCTCGGAAACTCAAGAAGAGGTCTTTCTTGAGCCTCAAAGAAGTTAAGGTTCTGTCTTTATAATATGAACCTGAGTTTGTTGTAAGAAGTCGTGTGTGTGTGTGTGTGTGTGTGTGTATTAAAAACACTACTTGATATTTATCATTTATCACTTGTTTTATTTTGCTGGCTTTTGTTGTCATTTTCAGTCGACAAGGGAAAGCCTTCGACGGCACGTGAATGAATTTGGCGATCATCTGAAAAAGGAGAATGACGTCGGATTTGTAATTGATGGCCAGGTAACGTTTGTTCTGCTGGTTCTCACGAGAGCTAGAGTTCAGTTCTTAGAACGTGGTATATTAAGGTCCAGAGGAATACGTACACATATACATGCATACTTACGTACATACGTATGTACATATGTACTTACATATATGCATGCATACATACATTCATGCACAATTATGTGCATACATATGTACATACATACATACAGTCATACATGCATACATACATATATACATTCATACATACTTTCATACATTCACTCACAATTGCTCAGCATCATCGATTGATGCTTGGTCGTGAGGTAGTGCCGCTTAATGAACGCATAGAAATGATAATGAAAGCCGTAACAATAACCATAACAATAACAATGTTAATAACAATATAATAACACGTGCATAAATGCAGACTTCTGTGCAAATACACTGAATTGCAGTTTCTGCAAAACATTGTTTAGCTAATGTGTTCTGTTTTACAGACGTTGGACTTTGCCCTTTCCTACGACTGCTCCCAGGATTTCCTCGACATCGCTGTGTCCTGTAAGGCCGTCATCTGCTGTCGCGTGTCGCCTCTGCAGAAGGCGGAGCTTGTTAATTTGGTTCGCCATCGTCTGCAAGAAATTTGTTTAGCCATTGGCGATGGCGCCAATGATGTTGGAATGATACAGGTGAATTTAAATGTATAATTATTATGTAAACGATTTTTTTATAGCGACTGTATAGCCTCAACCTCAATCATTTTTCAATGAATTGATAGGGTGAGATCCTTCACCACTGCTACCCGTTTGAATGGGTGCCATGCCATTTACTAAGGTCTCCGTGTACAGACAATGTTAGAGCGACTGTATGGCCTTGACCCTGTTCATTTTTCAATGAGTTGATTGGGGGAGATCCTTCACCACTGCTGCCCATTTTTCGGGTTTTTGTAATTGTAATTGCAAATATATATATCACTCCTTCTCTTAAGACTTTTCTTTTTTTGGGGGGGTTCTTCGCATTGGGAGCGCCTCTGATTAAGCTGTACTGTGAGAGGTGCTTTGTGATTCTGTAAATACAAGGCCCTTGATTTGTTAAGGCTTGTGGCTACCGTCAATGCTTTGGCTCTGTGTCTCTCTAGCCTCTCCTTGTCTTTTGCAGCAAATACTTTAGTTCATTGCTTTCGATTATGGTTTCATGTCGTCTGGTCAGGAGTAGCTCTGAGTTATATTCCTTGTAATTGCGCTATATCAATTCGTGATTACAGTTTGATTGTTACAGTTAGTGATGCTGAAGTTCGTTGGTGTATTCTTTCAGGCAGCACATGTGGGAGTTGGAATATCTGGTGTGGAAGGACTGCAGGCAGCCTGTGCCTCTGACTACTCAATAGCGCAGGTAGGAAGATGAATGATGATCAGCTTTTGTGTGGTGCTGAGAAATTTAGGAGAATTATACCATGTTACGTCCTTGGATCTTGATCTGGACTAAACCTGATCTTATTTGGGGTGTATATAGTTTCTTAGACTGTCTGTGAATTCGAGGTTTGCTGCAATTTTCTTTCACATTTGCTTAAGTTTATTCTTAATATGCAGTTTTATCAAACTACAGTTTATTTTCTTGCTTTACATTTATTTTTTTTGCTTTGTGGTTTATTTTCTATCTGTGAACAGTTGTGTTGTGAGTTGAAACATTGTTAATAAATGTTTATTTGTGTTTAGTTCCGATTCCTGAACAAGCTGTTGTTTGTTCATGGAGCGTGGAGCCACCATCGGCTGACGAAACTTATCCTCTACTCCTTTTACAAGAACATCTGTCTTTACTTTATCGAGGTTACACTCTAATTTTTAATGAACTTTATGGTGTTTGTGGTAGTCGGTCACAACTAAGTGTTCTGGCAATTAATTCATTCAGAGAAGCTATAATAATATAGCGCCTCTAAAAGATAGCTAGTCAGAGGCGCAACCAGTGCAACCCAGGCAGAAAATAACAGTTTTGAAGTGTTTATTGAAAGTTCATACAGAATCTGTAGCTAAGACAATATGCAGATCCAAAGGGTGTCTGCATTACCCCAAGCGGAGAAATGAATATTATCCAGCCAGCCAAAACTGAAATGGGGCAGCAGAGTTCGCAAGCAAGGGGCATTCCCCAATTGGCATCACCAAACCCAAATTAGAATCTTAAATTCAATATGCTGGAAAAATAGGCTGCCTTTTGCCACTATCTTGAGAAGGCAAGATTTTCGAATTGCCTATTGTTACTGGCCAGAGTGCAGAATGAGCCTACGGTTATTGTATTGTTAATATATGTTTCTTATCTTTTAGTTTTGGTTTGCCATAATGAACGGCTTCTCCGGTCAGATTCTGTTTGAACGATGGTCTATCGGTCTCTATAATGTTGTAAGTACCATTCTCATAATGTTGTTTAAGTCTTACCATGTTTGTATAAGTCTTTTGTTACTATTCCTCTGCTAATGAAAGTAACTCAGAATGGTTCTGGTGCCTATGAAAGTCACTTGGAGCTGTTCCGTTGCTTGTAAAACAAGCTTAGAAGTGTTTGGGTGCTTAGAAAGAGAACTGAGAACTCGAGGACTAAAAACTGCTCGTGCTTATAGAAATAACTGAAAACTGTATTGGTACTTATAAAGTAACGTAGAACTGATCTGATGCTTACCAAAATAACTATCTTTGAACTTTTCTGATTCTTATCAAGAAACTAAGAACGATTCTGGTGCTTATGAAGAACTAAGAATTGTTCTGTTTGCAATGCTTATGCATGCAAAACTGTGATGTGTGATCTGTAGATATGACTAGAAAAACATTTCTAAAGTTAGAGCGATATTTACACCTCTCTCATAATGCCACAACCAAACAATTGTGATAGATATATGTGCGTGCGTGCGTGTGTTTGCGTATGTGGAGTCTGGTTACCTCTTCTATCGTGAATCTGATCACAAGATTTACCTGATGATTGTTTTAAATTGGTTCAGACAATTTATTTATTTAATTTTCTGTTGATTTCGTGAAGGTGTTTACTGCTGCTCCACCATTTGCGATGGGATTGTTTGATCGATGGTGCAGTGCGGAAACTATGCTTCACTTTCCTGTACTGTATAAGTCGTCACAGAATTCTGACTACTTCAATGTTAAGGTACTTACGCACTCTGCAGTTTCAAATTCTCTGTTCTATAGCAGCATACGAACAGGTGAAGTTTTGTATTGGTCCTTGGAATGGCGGCTTCTATAAATGTTTGATGTTTTGATAGAACCGGGAAAATTGGTAGAGAATTGGGAAATGAAAGACTAAAAGATATATAATTTATAAACGTGAAGTTGTGACTGGAGTTACAATGACAGTATGTTAAGAGTGTCTGCTTTCCTGTATCAAATGTGGATCATTGTCAGGCATGACAACCGATTGGTTAGAGCCGTGCTGTCCAACACGCGGCCCGCGGGCCGCATGCGGCCCGTGAGCTGATTTTTAGTGGCCCGCCCAAGCTGAATACCAATCGCATATAAAAAAAAATTGCAAGCACAATTCAAAGCCAAATATCTCGCTAGAAACGTGTTTGAAGGTTTATTTATATACTTTTTGGCGCTGAACTATCATAATGCATGCCATATGTACATGCTATCATTCACTGTTTATTAGTTATATTACATAATCATTGCCATTCATAATAAATTATAATACATTTAGAAATTTTCAATAAATTTTAGTCGTTGCATTTCAGTTTTCTGGTGCGGCCCTCGGCTTCACTAATACTTGTTTCAGTGGCCCGCGGTGTCAAAAAGGTTGGACAGCACTGGGTTAGAGCCTTGGCCTATAATGTGACAGCTTGTTGAGACACAGATGGCTTGGCTGATACATTGATACAAATGAAGTGGAACTCTGTTCCAGGAATAGTTTGCTCTGCAAAGTCTGTTCGGTCCTTCAGATCTCAACTAAAAGCTTGTCTTTTCCTATACTCATTTCCTTCGTCGGCTGTTTTCACGTCGTCTCGAACTCCCTTCTTGGCTTTCATCCTGGAATTTGGCCTGCTCAACAATTTTGCGTAGTAGCAATCACTGACTAATGCTTTGAGCATTATGACTGTGGTGCTGTAGAAGTTATTAGATTAGAATGAAATGGCTTGTGTTTGATAGAATATATTGTTTCTGTGGTTTCAGGTCTTTTGGTTGTGGTGTCTCAACTCAGTCTACCATTCAGTTCTTCTGTTCTGGATGACAGTTCTGGCACTGGAGCAGGGTCAGTCTTTAATAATAATAATAATAATAATAATAATAATAATAATAATAATAATAATAATAATAATAATAATAATAATAATAATAATAATAATAATAATAATAATAATAATAATAATAATAACAATAATAATAATGAATGATAATGATAATAATAACAACAACAACAGCAACAATAATATATTAATAGTAATAAGAATCAGGTTCTGTACCAGAACCTGATGAATAGTTGTTGTTCCAGATGTTTCTCCCTAGTTTAAATAGTTTGTGTCAAGAGTTAAGTACTGTTGTCGGAACAGGAAAAAGCTCAAAACTTCTAGCACTCAGAAAACCAGGCATGGTGAGGTAATTCATGTTGGTTGGTTTCGTTGACTTCTCAGATTTTCAACCGGGTTTCACCCTCGATTTGATTTTTGACTACGTCTCAATCTCGAAGTGACCATTGACCTTGTGCATTAGGAAAATGGCGCTACAGAAGTTATTAAATTAAATTCCATCTGAGATTTTGCTTAAGTGCTGATGCAGAGGCAGGTTTCATTATGTATGACAGAGCGCTAGTGAATAAGCTGCTCCCTGCGCTTGGCTTTCAAGTGGCACTTTAGAAGTTTGGAGTTAACGATTACAATGACGTGCACATACAGTCGGTTTCAGAAATTATATGAAATTTTGAAACCGGGTGTGTGTAGCCAGGGTTTGTTTGTGTTCTGTAGATATTTCTTTCAAGGATGGTAAGGTCGGAGACTACCTATTCTTGGGCAACATGGTATACACGGTATGTCATGACAGAAATCTTTAACAGTTATATAATTCTTGGTTCTAGAGTCCTGGCCCTCTGGCCAGAAATCCCCCAGTCAATTATCCCCGGCCAGTAAACCTCCAGGAAAATAACCTCTGGTTTAAAACTATGGAAGAATGTTCTTGACTTCATAAGTGTATAAGTCATTTCATAAGCTACTTTGATCTGTTATCACATTTTAAATTTGCTCCATATACATAGGTGAATTTTAGGACTCCTTTGACCTATTACTGGCCTGCACTGTTCCACTGGTGGTCCAACGAACTTGGATGTCACAGATTATCACTTCCTCTACATCATATTTGTAATGTAATGTAATGTCATTAGTAACTTCTATTGCGCCAGTGTCCAGTGCACAAGGCTTCAACCGATGACACACCAAAACCAAGCTGTAATCAGGTCAATATCCAGAAGATCAGTCCGTAAGACAGAGAGGCAGCCTATGGTGGATAAGTGGATAAGTTAATGCGTTTCAGTGTGTTACGTCTGTTTCTATTCTTTGCGTTTCTGTTTCAGTATGTTGTGGTGACGGTCTGCTTTAAGGCAGGATTTGAAATGGCCGCTTGGACTTGGGTAAGTGTCTTTTTGACACAGTTCATTCATTGGTGTTGCTGTTGTGAACCTTCGTGTATTATACTTTCCTTAAAAGTGGTTATTTATGAAAATGTGATATTGTGCCAGTATAATAACTATAATTATTATATCATATAATTATCAAAGGTCTGAGTTGATTGTAATGCAAGTGTCATTGGACATTTATATAGCGCCACTCATAGAGTAAAACAACTCAGAGGTCCTGGCATGGTGTTCCACACACAGTCACTTCCAAAGTACTAATGAGGCTCGGCAATTATTAACTTACTAAGTCTGCAAATGTGTAGTTAACCTGGGAGTTGTGTGTTTGAGTTGTCTGTCTATTTTTCCTAGTTGTGTCATGTCGCAATCTGGGGAAGTATCGTCAGTTGGTTTGTGTTCCTCGCCATCTATCCTCACATGTGGCCAACTGTCGACCTGGCTCCGGAAATGGTTGGAATGGTAGGAACAACTTGCGAGTTGTCGTTATTCAGTGTTACTTATGTTATGCCTGCCACGTATGAAATTGTTACAGATGTAAAGTAACAGAGACATTTACGAATTGAGTTATTTAGTTATCGTTTTATTGTTCGTGCTCAGCTGATTGACATCAGAATAATTCAAAGTTTTAAAGGTTGAGAAATTTACGAATTAAAGTTTAGACATAGACAGATTGATGAAAATGTATAGTAATAAATCTGCTCATTTACAGTAGAAAGTATGCTTAGAAACTGCATTGTTTGTTCATCCTTTGATCTTGTTCATACTAAAATGATTGACTTCAAAGTTTTAAGAGTTAGAAAATTATGCGAATTAGTTTAAAATTGTCAAGAACAATTTACAATTAGTGATTGCACTTAGTTTGTGAATCTTTCATACGTGGTGTCTGTCTTCTTGCCTGTAGGATAAGTATGTCTATGGTTGTGGAATATTCTGGATTGGCCTTATTCTCATTCCAGTTGCGTCGCTGCTCAGGGATGTCATGTGGAAAGTGTACGTAGAACTACTCTAATTGTTATTGCGATAATAGATTTGTGTAGCGCCTTTTCAAGAGAGCATGGTAGCTGATTGTTGAGCGTTTGCCTTGTCGGCAATGTACACTTGGCTGGCACTCCAACTGGCTTCGGGTACTGGCCACTGCCCTCGAATGCAGTACATATGTGCTAAGAAAACAAAATCTCAGACAATTGGTCCTGAAAATCTGAACAGCTTCGAACCTCCTCCCCTGAGATGAGCAAGATCTTCAATTGCAATTGCTCAGCAGTGTCCATTGATTCTTGGTCATTAATGTGTAAAAATAATATTGATACTATTATTCTGGTTGATTTGTCTGTAGAATGCATCGTGAGTTGTTCAAGGGAATTCATGAGGAGGTACAAGAGATGGAGTTGGCACATGAAGATCCATCGAAGATGGTCCTTAGAGCCACCAGGAGGCGGTAAGCGCTACTTACTCCATGACAGAATTACGTAGCACCCCAGCAGCAAGTATTGCAAGGCATATACAGATAATCAAGACTAAACTTGGGCTTTGTGAACAACTTGAGACCTACCACAAAAGGTGCAAATTGTGGCATTAAATATTTAGTTTAAGTTTTGTTCAAATTATTTTCACAGATAAAAATATTATGCTGAGGGTTGATCCAAGAATTTAATGTTTTGAATCACTTTCCACCATTTTTTCATGATTAGCTGGATGTAAGGTTTTAATTTATGTAATTGTTTTTTCTCTGCTCTGTTTGATCGTTGCCTTGCTTAGTCAGGTCAGGAGCCCCACTGATGAGTTTTCTTGAAGAGGTGCTATATAAATCAACACTTACAATTACAATGACGCCATTTTTGTCACCATTTGTTCTTTGTTTAAACTTACTAATCCTAGAGTTGGAACTGTCTCCCATTATCTGTCCGTTCTGCTCAGTCACTTGTTTCATTTCATTCTCAACTTAAAACTTACCTTTTTCAAATTGCTTAGCCACCATAGGCTGCCTCTCTGTAATTGTTATTGGTAACTTCTATTGTGCCAGTGTCTAATACACAAGGCAAAACCAAGCCGAAATCACGTCAATATCCAGAAGATCAGTCTGTAAGACAGAGAGGCAGTGTATGGTGGATAGATCTGTCTTACTACTACTACTACTAATAATAATAATAATATTAATAATTATAATAATTATAATAATAATAATAATAATTATAATAATGATAATCGTATCAAGCAAAGAAAACTCTGTAGATGTGAAATCTGATCCCATTGGAACGTCTGTTGTGTGTTTCTTTCTAGACTGACAGAGACGGCTCGTCTTCTGAAGAACGTCTTCACTCGTTCAACAAGTCGCTTGCAGGACATGCTGAACGAACTTCAGCCACGTATGTGTTCATCTGTTAGCTGTTTAGGCAGTGATAATAACCCTTATAAAGATGTGTTATTAAATGCCCTTGGAGGCAGGACTGTTGCAACTCACTTAATTCGTTGATTCTTTTGGAAGTGCTACATAAATTTGCAAATACAATACTATTCCTTATGAATTCTGATAGGATGTGGTTATGGATCTGAAATTCAGTCGTAGAACATGACCTAATGTGGAGTGCCATGCACTGCCACCTCTTAATAACGCGGCACTTGATATGGTTCCCTATGGCCGTATTTTAGGATGGTTTGAGTGTAGCTACTAGGATATGTTAATTCCTAATTTAGGTATTTATTAAATTTATCATTTCAGACAGGTTCAAGCATAATTACTAGGATTTGTTACTTCCTAATTAATTAACTTATTTATTTATTTCACTTACTATGCATGCAAGGTCAGTGAATCTGGGTCTTAGGCACCAGACAAGTGTTATTTATGGTGTCCTCTCAGCAGGCATGAAAATAGCAATCATTGGATTGCAGACCCACCATACTAGTGAATAGACCGCCATTCAACATGTGCCTCTGTAGTATTCATCAGAGATTTGGTACTGGCATGTTACAGAGATTTGGTACTGTTGTGTCACAGAGATTTGATACTGGTGTGTTACAGAGATTTGGTACTGGCATTGTTTCAGTGTTAGAAAAAGAAGGGCAGTCACTTAAGCCAGTCTGAGAGGCAGCCATGGGTATGAAGTGTTTAACGACTTCATTTTCTTAGCCTCGGCATATGAGGGCAGGTGACCAGTCTTCTCTCTCACCGTCTGATCTTCCAAAAGTGTATGGTCAGTGTACTCATTGTTGCCGAGTTTGGGAGGGAGTGCCAGTAGAGTGCAGAAATCTCAACAAATTTCATGCACTGGAGGGAATTTGAACCCCGACCTCTTGTGTGACAATTGCTTATACATATACAATTGCCAGTCGAGCATACTATCCACTAGACTGTTTTGTGTCCTCTATTTCAGCGCTAGCTAGCACAAACTTAGGTGCTTTGTATGTCTTCGATTGGTTGGTTGTATGATTGTGTCTTGGCCCAAGAATAATAAAAGTGCTAATGCTGTTTTTTCCCAAAGTTGACTACACTGAATATTTAAAAGCGGTTTCTTTTTCCAGGTGGTTTTGCATTTTCTCAAGAGGAGCATGGCGTAGTTCCACAGGTAAGTCTCCAATATGCTGTAGTAATCCTTAGTTTATGTTGGTTGCACACCGAGGCAATGGCCTGATTTCTGCTGGCGCCAAAGGTCATTGACTTGCTTTGTGTTTCAAAGTTTTGTGTGTGATTATCGTCTTCCTATTTCTGTTTCACTTGCTCTGCATTTGCATACAAATGATGCTCAGTGCTCATTAATAAGCTGGTGCTCTGCACTTAGCTTTAGAATAGTGCTTTATAAATTTGGAGTTTACGATTACAATGCTCATGTAACTGTAGTCTCACTTAGACACATTTACAATGATTTACAGTTTAAATGCAAAATGCTTTAAGTGATTTTCTGATTTCAGTCGGAGCTGATCCGCCACTACGACACAACACAGGAGAAGCCAGCCGGCCTTTGAATTGTCCTACTTTTCCCAACGACCCTTGAACCGACCTCCACTGGATGCGTCACACGGTTGGAACACGTATGCGTGCGGAGCGTGGAATTTGTCTCCCGCTGGCGCATACACACTCCCTTGTCATCGTCGTCTCTTGTTGTGCAATCTACGAGTCTCATCGATACAGAAGATATTTTGTCTGAAACCGTTTTCTGAGATATCTGTTGTCTGAGATATCTGTTGTCTGAGATATCTGTTGTCTGAGATATCTGTTGTCTGAGATATCTGTTGTCGACATAATCTCTCTATTTGTCTGCGTATTCCATTTGGTCGTGACGATTGTGAAGCATTTCGTGTTTACGTTGTTGCTTTGTCGTCGGTCGAAGCCGACAGTCTAGTTATTATTGGTCGTTGTGTATGGAATTTGATGATCTCGGACAATCTTATATTTTACTAAAGGTCTTGACATAATTGGTGTTGTACACGTGCTGTGAATTTGGAGGCCATATTTTTCAATGGCTTTCTGGTTTGACTAAACAGTGAATGTTCAGTGAGTCAGTTAAAATGGACTTGGTGATGAAAAGCAGGCATGGGGCACAGTGATGTTGATATTGCCTGGTGGTCTGTATTCTGGTAATCCTGCTGAGTGGTCTATTTTCGATAATCCTGTTGGGTTTTCTCCATGCTGTAATCCTGCTGGGTGGTCTGTATTCGGTAATCTTGCTGGGTGGTCTCCGTTCTGTTATCCTGCTGTATTCAGTAACCTTCTGGGTCTCTTATTCAATGATTTGGGTGAAGCCTGCTGAGCAGACTTAATGGCCTTGAACATCATTCGCGCTCGCTTGTCTCATGCCTCCGATTCTGACTTAACCATGCCACACACGTTATAAGTTCTGTAGATAAATAGTTGAGGGCGTATTGGCAATCGTAAGTGGTCTTGTTCTTTGCTATCCCTCGCTGTCGATCTAAAGGTGATCCATGGATCTTATGATCCATGATTCCCCAGCTATGCCTGTACTCATTGTGTCATCAGGTTTAATAAGGGGAGGTGCTAGCAGAATCAAACGCTTTCTTTCCTGGTGAGGATTTCAACCCTCAACTCTGGGTTGACAGGAAACGATGACTTCGATTAGTAATCGAAACAAGAGCGTAACTATCGATAGTCTCGTATTTACAGTATATTCGTATTCTACAACGAAAATGTAATCGTTCTGGTTTGATGTCGACTACCTATGCCAGATGAAGCCAAAATCAAAATCCAGTGCCATCGATTGATGCTCGGTCATTAGTTTTAATAGATGCATAATAATGATAATTTATTCAGTTTAAGCACCCATGAGATGACTTGACCATCGGCTGATGTGTTGTATATTATGATATTGGCGCTATAGAAGTCATCAGCTTTGATCAGATCCACGATCAGAATACAGCAGAAACTTGTGTGGTCAGATTCCTCGTAGACGTTGTCTAGTTAGAAAACACATTCCCAGTTCTCCTTAAGTCATTCCTCTTTTGATCAGTTTTGTATCTATGTGTGTATTTATATACGTATGTGTGTAAGCATGTATGTGTGTATCAGGCTGTGTTTGGCCGGCTTTTAAAAATCTCACAAAACTCATAAAAAGAAAACCGTGTGTGCTGTGTTTTTTTAAAGTTTCCTCCATCTGAATGTCAGGATAAAAACAATGTGAACTCATTTACTCGCCAAATGTTCTGCTTAACGCAAAAGTGGTGTTATGTTCCGCAAAACTATTAACATGACGTGTCATGTTGGTGAACACACCATTCAAGAACTGCAGCATAGTGCTAAATATTGGGGTTATTTATCCTTTTTTACGTGTGGCCTGGTTTACAGGCTGTATCATAAGGCATGTCTTCAAACAACTCTGCGTTAATGAGTCTGTAATAATTCTGTTATCTCACAACTGATAAAAGTTCACCATTTCAAGGACGGCCAGAGGTTCTATATTCTCCTGTGAAAAGCCTCTGTCTGCTCATTTGTTGTTACGATCTGAGTTATGTCATTTACCCCGGGTTAATCTAATCTTATGATTTATGTAGTGCTGTCGTAATAATGTGACATGAATGGATTGTCATCTCAAGTGAAACTTTAAATAAAACTTGTAATTCGTTGGAGAAGCACAGTTGAAATTCAATAGTTCACGGAAATCAGAAGTAAGGCTATCGTGGATATAATCAAGTTGAAACATATGACTCTTAAGTTTAGGGTGATCCGATGTGAGCCGTGGTACACACTAGTGTTACAGTAGTGAGCCATGTTACACATTAGTGTTACAATAGTGAGCCATATTACACACTGGTGTTACGATAGTGAATCATATTACATACTAGTGTTACAGTAATGAGCCATGTTACACATTAATGTTACAATAGTGAGTCATATTACACACTAGTGTTACAATAGTTAGCCATGTTACACACTAGTGTTACAGTAGTTAGCCATGTTACACATTAATGTTACAATAGTGAGTCATGTTACACACTAGTGTTACAATAGTTAGCCATGTTACACACTAGTGTTACAATAGTTAGCCATGTTACACACTAGTGTTACAATAGTTAGCCATGTTACACACTAGTGTTACAATAGTTAGCCATGTTACACATTAGTGTTACAATAGTGAGTCATTACACACTATTGTTACAATAGTTATCCATGCTACACACTAGTGTTACAATAGTTAGCCATGTTACACAATAGTGTTACACAATAGTGTTACAATAGTGTGCCATGTTACATTATTGCATGATAAATTGCTGGTATTGCAGGCACCATGGTATAATAATAGTATTGGTAGCTGTGCTACACATCTACGTTACACAGATGTTATATACTGACACGTAAAGTTTGGCCACTTGCACATGATTTGGAAAAGTTACACAATGTTACATGTAATGTTGCCCATGATAATGTTCTACATTAGCAACAGACTTGCCTTCATGAGCAGCTACTCCTAATGTGGAATATACATATGTATGCATGTATGTTTGTATGTATGTATACATGTATGTGTTTATATATATGTATATATACACATACACACACATTATGTATATAAAATAGCCTTCATTTGCAGTTACTAAACACACATGCATATATATATATATATATATATATATATATATATATATATATATATATATATATATATATATATATATATATACATACACACGCACACGTACCATTGCATATATATCACATATATTACTAATATGGAACATGTATACACATTATACATACATATATATACTTCTAATCATAAATATATATATATTTTCTGCTGTAGAATCTTGGTATTCCTGATGTTTTTTGTATTTATTTTGTTTTATATTCCTAAAGTGGAATATATGCATATATAAATTTGTAAAAATATGTAATGTGCAGTAGTATATTTCTGATATTACGCTTACTGCAGACGTTGTGAGCCTCAGCGCCTTTTAGAGGGTTAAAAAGGAGCTACATCAACGAGATTACATTATGCTATTGATATTGTTACTATTGCTGTTTTACTATTGCTGTGTGTGCCTCGTCGATTTGATTGGTAGTAGTCGATGCTTTTGTAGATATGTTTCATACTTACATTTTACTTTATGTTTATATATATACGCTTGCATATATTCATTATATATATCGTGCAATATATTTATATATACACATACATATAGTGCAGTATACCCATGTATAATACATTATATAGAGTGCAGTTTACCCATGTTTATATATATATATATGTATATATAGTGCATATATATATATATATGTCTATGATGCAGAGCAGTTTATACACGATCCTTGAGAGGCAAAACCACCATGACCGCGTTTTAACACACCACGATCTGTTATCACGCGGCCGCAGTTTCACTGACAATACGTGATGTCATTTCTTAAATAGGTCATGCTGAAATACAGTGGTGCATGATTTATATAAGCCTTAGTGTGGCCAGAAACTTAGAGACTTAGGTTGTCTGATTTGAAGGCACTTGCACTGTGGCTTGCAATCAGACGATTTTATCCAGTTACCTTTGAAATGCCACATTGCGGTCTGTTATGGGCAAAAGCGATTGTGATTTAACACCACACAGGTTGTATTTTTAGCCACATTAACATCTGCTATTTCCAGACATTGTACTAAAGCGTGAAGTGCCTGTAGTGAACTGCATTGGAGGCACAGCCGCATTTAATCGGATCCGAGCTTAACGAGTCACATGTAAACGAGACTGCACTGTACATGTTTCATATATATACATATATATGTGTATACATATATATATGCATATATATATGTATATATATATGAATGTATACATACATATATATGCATGAATGTATTTGATTCATTTATAGTGTAAGCATAAATATATGTTATGTAAATGTATGTTTACATATTTGGACGTGCATGTGTGCAAATGCATGCACATTGTATAGTGTATACGTGCTTACATATGATCGATGTATAATTATTCAAATTATTTGCATGTGCGTGTGCCCATGTAAAACTGTTCACAGAGTTTCAGCTGTGGGTCAGTTAAGTGGGACGTTGTTTTTTCCTTCAACATGTCACGTTTGTCTTACTTAGGACTAAGTTGTCGTCTGCTTTCTGATCGCTTCACTTTCTGGTTAGTGAAGCAATGATTTCCACGACAGTCCCAACAGCCACGTTCACTGGGCCAATACGGAGCCCTTAGCTAGTTCATGGGGCCCGTAGCTATTGGACTGGGCTAAAATGGGGCCCATAGCCAGTTGACTGGATCACCATGGGGTCCATAGCTAGTCAACAGTGACAAAGTGCAGGTTAGATATGATCCCCATGACTCTGGCAGTTGGAGGTGGATGCACTGGAATTCAACCAAAGCACTATTTATTCAACACTCCGTAATGCCAACTTAATATTTTTTGGTGTCCACTTAACGGTGGGTAATGCCCACTTGAGGATGGCATTAGTAGCCAGAACATTATAGGTGATTTTCAAGAGGTTGTCGGTGGTGCCCGAAAGATATTTGGAAGTTACCAAAAGGTTGTGGGCAGTACCCACTTGACTGTTGGCAATTCCCAACAGGCAGAACTTTGTGTTTGTAAGAAGAAGCAGGTGTTCAAGAGGTTGTGGGTGGTTGCCAGAACATATGGGTAGTATACAAGAGGTTCGGGGTAGTACCCAAAAGATTTGTGGAAGTGACCAAATGCTTGTGGGGTAGTGCCCATTTGACAGTTAGCAGTGCCCAGTAAACAACATGGGTAGAGCCCAACTAACTGGATGTATGGTGTCCCGCAACTAGACAACAGTTTTTGCCCATTGGGAAGGAGGTAATAAGAGTCTAGAAGGCTGTGGACAGTGTTGACTTTACTTTGGTTGAAATCTGATGCATTGCTTTCATCATTATTAAACCGACTCGTAGTTTGCTTATTGGTCACCAGATGGACGAATGAATGCACTCATTCACCCGCTATTGATTAATCGATTGATTGATTTCTAGGTTTCAATGCTGGACTCAGTTACTGATTTGTCACATTATTGATTGATTAATCGATTGATAGTTGAACTCTCATTTGTTTGATGTACTCTGGCTGTTTGATGGGTCAATCTTCCGAATCCACTCCATCTGACTTGCCTTAGCCCGTCTCATCATCGGCGATCAGGACCACTATTAGTCATCGGATATTTTAGGACTTTTTTAAGTATTAACTGTTAGCGCTTTTCGTTAACTGTTAAATCTTTCTTATCTTCTCGATTCATTTCAAGTTTTACTCGTTTCTGTGGCGAATGAAGTCTGTGTGAAATCAAAACATTTCTGAAATTATTTTGATAAAAATGTTTGCAACGAATGTCTACGAACAGAAATTGTTTTGCCTTTGACGCTTTGGTTCTGAATGAAAGGCGCTATAAAAGCGTTGCCATGACATCGCATCCCCAGGGAGGTGGACTAGGGTGGTGGGTGAGGATCTTGGCAACCCAGGAGGACCATCGGTCAGTTAATGCCAACTGTTGGCTTGTTCCGCTGTTACGAGCCGCCCTTCTAGCAACACCCCGTCAATGTCGTTCTATATGAATAAATATACACAGTTTCTAGCTGTCTGTTTGTCATTATGTATGCCTGTTGAGATCTGTACTCTCGTTCCTTGTCAGTCTGTGTGTCTGTCTGTGTGTCTGTCTGTCTGTCTGTCTGTCTGTCTGTCTGTCTGTCTGTCTGTCTGTCTGTCTGTCTGTCTGTCTGTCTGTCTGTCTGTCTGTCTGTCTGTCTGTCTGTCTGTCTGTCTGTCTGTCTGTCTGCATCTTCTCTATGTACGTATATGTCTCTCTACACGGTGCAGTTCTTTTAATCTGTCTCTTGTGTCTCTTGCATTATGTCTGTCTGACTGGTTGTTTGGCAGTCTATCGATCGGACTGTTTGCTTGATTGACCGACTTTCTCAGTGTTCGTCTCTCCTGTGTATCGATCAACCATTGATCTCGATCATTATGTGTCGAGTTCAACGCTTTTGCGTTGAACTGTGTAATTTCTGGGATAAATACATCTGCGCTTACACCTTGGTAGACATTGGCCTCACAGGTTTCCGCGTACCCTGCCAGTGTTGAGTTAGCTCTACGAGTGGCGCTATATAAATGTTCAATTCCAATTACAATAAAGGGCGAAAGCCCCGTTCTCCGTGATTAAGGCACATATGGATTGTCACGCTGTACTCAACCATAGCAACCTATTTAATTAGTGTTATGAACACCTTTATTACCAGGGTACGTTAAATGGCTTCTATTAAGTAGCCATGGGCTAGCCTCATCTCATTAGCAAAATGTTAGAGCTGTACGTAATATGCCAAACTAATAATATTATTTCTGTCGACGACAATAGCCTTTGTTGCTAGAAGATGTTAAACTATGGATCCATCTCGAATTGTACAGGCAACTCAGCACAAGTCACGCTTGTATCTTTGTCGATAAATAAACTTTAAAAATAATCAAAATTAATTCTTACGAACTTCTGGCATAGAAATTCAACATAACATAGACCATTACATTCATTCATTCATTAGTTCATTTACCCTTTCATTTGTCATCTTCAAGGTAACTATAGGGCCCACTAAGATTCAGTCATACGGGAAATCTATATAGCGACCCTTCAAGGATGTCTACTCAGAAGCACTCCTGACCCAACCCCGGCTGAAGATATCATCATAGGACGAAAGAGGACATTTTCCAAGAGGAAATCCCAGGTTGACTGTCTAACCATTATTATAACCATAATATAGCAACGCAATAATTTGGCCCTGAATAATGCTTGACGCTAAACACCTTTTTAACACATCATCTGTTGCTATATAAATTACGAACCGAAGAGGTTTGTTGAATACGATAGGACATGAAACTGAGAAATGCATCTACGTCAGCTCCAGTTTAGTGATTAGCGCACTGGACTGTTAATCGTGAGGGCGGGTTGTTCAAATTCCTGCAACAGATTTATGCTTCACTTGCGCCCCCTAGCCGACTCAGCTACAGCGAGTACTCTGACAACATACAGTCAATGGCGAGCGGCTAATTTAGTATTTCCAGTTTAACGACACTGTGTGCTAAGTTAACGGACTTGCTACACTTACACCAATGGCTGCCTTCTGCGACTAGCAGCTTAATTAAGGGGCTCCTGGGTTTGGTCAAACAGTTTAATGATTTCTTACGACATTGAGTGCCGTTATCGTCAATATCAAAAGGTTTGCATAATTTTCACCCTGGGAATGATTATGACTCTTCGAGCTTGAGAATTTGGTCTGAGCCTACTTTTACCTATAAGGCAAATGTGAAGCTTAAAAAAGGTTTGCAAGGATGCTCCTCACTCAGTTACTGTTACTGACGCGTCATAAGAAAATGATTAGCGTCACCCCTCCTTTATCAAGGTTTGGAACTGGCACTATCAGTGTACGGGCAGAGGAGGATCTCAGGTAGCCTACCCGTTGTTTTCTACATGTTCTTAGCGCAAATAAAAGCCTTAAAAATGTCGCGTGTGAGCATTTGGGGCTGTGGATGGATCCAGAGTTTAACGACATCTTATGGCAACAAAGACCGTTCTCGTCGAAATCAATTATTTTTACTGGTTTCTAAATCTTCTGAACACGACTCCACGAGAGGCAACGCTTTATGTGCTTTTGGTCTTTTTTTTTATTTCGTAACACGTCTCTTGAAAATGGATATAAATAAAGACCACGATTCATGTGGCTACAGGTTACGTATTCAAATCCAAATGAAATATATATATATATATATATATATATATATATATATATATATATGAATAGTCATCTTGATGGGCATCATAATTATCATCATCATTATCATCTTCATCGTCTTCGTCGTTGTCATTGTTATCATCGTGATCTACATCAGCATAAACTTCTCCATCTTCATCGTCATTTTCATCGTTAGGCTATATGTGCATCGTTATGTTAATCATCGGCATCGTCATTTTCATATATATATATATATATATATATATATATATATATATATATATATATATATATATATATATATATATATATATATATATATATATATATATATATATATATATATATATATATATATATATATATATATATATATACACGGTGGGCCAGTAGGAATGCACCAACTTTGACGCCTTATAACTTGAATAATTTTTATGTGAGCGTCTTGTCCAATATATCAAATTGAAGATAATTATCATTCTGCCAAATATCTACGAGATACTATTACGACGTTTTGAGATAATCATATTAATATTCGATGTGCCATTTTCTTGTCATAAAACTGCAAGAAGAAACAAAAGTCTGACGTGAACGATGCGCCGGCGCTCCATCTTGCTGAAAGATGTACCCATCAACTCCAGACAGTTGGCGAATATCACGTAGCAGTCCTCTTGCGAGTACTTCATCGCAGTAATAAACACTGTTCACCTTAGCCTTTGGAGTAACAAAGAATGGCGCCGTCTTTCCAAGCTTTGAAACAGCCAACGACACCATCACACTTTGCGAGAAGTGCTTCCTGCCCTTCAGAAGTCGAGCAGGCGCAACCTCACGCTTAAGGCTAACGTTTGCATACACACGGTCGTTCTGAGTGTTTGTTGGCGTCTGAACCGTGAAGATCTTCTCGTCTGTGAACCATGTTCTGTTGATCTTTTCATCTGTCATTCGCTTCTTGAGTCGTTTGCAGGCGGCTAGACGTTTCATCGAATCGGCATCAGACAATTTCTGAACTTCACGTCGACGATAGACTTTGAGGTTGAGGTCATGTTTAGCAATGCGCCTAACAGTACTGCGTGAAATTCCGGTCGCACGCTCAATTTCTCTCGGACTCTTACTCGTCCCTGGATTGTTGTCTTGGCTGCAAATTAACTCATGGACTTGTGCAATGTTCGACGCTGTGCGCGCAGAACGTTTGCGACCACAGTTGCGGCTGTTAGACGTTCCCGTAGCATCAATTTGTTTAATCAATCGATTTAGAGCATATTTATTCCATTTTCTAGAAGGGAATTCTATCATCATCTGATGTGTATTGTATCCTTTTTCTGCTCGTAAAATTCGGATTAAAATTCTATCCTCTTCCGTGAGCGGCGCCATGATGTTCAATATTTACATTCAAAATTGAGAGGTGTGCGCCGCACCGAAATTTTATAACAACGGTGCCGTATATCAGTGCAAGATTTGACACAGTAGTAGAGTGGATGATTACTTTCAATTTAGTATATTGTGCACGATGTTCGGATAACAGTTGTTCAAGTTATATCCATCCAAAGTTGGTGCATTCCTACTGGCCCACCCTGTATATATATATTTGTCAGAATGATAGTGACTAAGATGAAGAAGATGATATTTCCAGGGTGGCCACGTGACCTTATCTTGCGCATGCATGTATAATAATTCTGAAATTACTGACCTAATAAAGCCACCCACAGACACCATTTGCGTTTGACGTTGGACGTTTATCTCATCATCATCATCATCATCATCATCATCATCATCATCATCATCATCATCATCATCATCATCATCATCATCATCATCATCATCATCATCATCATCATCATCATCATCATCATCATCATCATCATCATCATCATCATCATCATCATCATCATCATCATCATCATCATCATCATCATCATCATCATCATCATCATCATCATCATCATCATCATCATCATCATCATCATCATCATCATCATCATCATCATCATCATCATCATCATCATCATCATCATCATCATCATCATCATCATCATCATCATCATCATCATCATCATCATCATCATCATCATCATCATCATCATCATCATCATCATCATCATCATACTGACAATCGTCATCAGGTAGTTACTGTTGAACGACGCTCTGTCCTAGCAAAGATGATCCCCGTCCCCTCCATCTTTATCCAGGCTTCGGACTGGCACACCTGAAAACGGCAATGCCGGAATTAACCCTTATAATTCTGAGTAATTTTTTCCTATTTTGTGACACTGGGTCGTGACAAAGACGGTTGGCATCGTCCTCCTCCTTTTCGAAGCTTTGGACTTGCACCACCATGTATACTGCAGTGGCGGAGTTTCGACATAGGCCTAGTAACTGAACGAATATTACGCTTACAAAGTGACGTCGTAAAGAACTTAAATTATATGTCTAAACCGAGGAATATAGGCGTCGGAAAACTGCGATTTAAAGGTATGTAATAAACATGACCCACTTGCAGCTGGTAACGAGAAACGTTATGAACCAAAGCCTTAGGGAACTGAACTCCATTCTGACATACCTGGACTTTTACAACTCTGTTCTTACAAGTCTCATGATGTAATAACTATTCCAACACCCTCCATAAAATGTCATTGATAAATTTCCGTGTATAAAAAATGTAACACATCCAGAAGAGGAGGAAGAGGAGGGGGAGAGGTAGAGGAAGAGGAGGACGAGGAGTAGGAGGAAGAGGAAGGGGAAGAACCCGACCTCTCGGTTGATAGCACAGCCCGCTAATCAGTTGACCAGAGCTCTTCCTCGTATAATTTAGAAATCAGCGTGCTTGGTGGCCACGAGATGTCGCTAAGCACCGGATAAAAGACTGCGTTGTTGATAAGTCTAAAATACTTGCAACTGACGCCGCTGTCGTTTTCGAATGGCGCCAGTCCCAAGCCCAGTTAAATGAGGAGGGCGACGCTAATCACTTTGTTTATGAAAGAACGTCGTCAAACAGGAAATAATTAATTAATGAATTGTAGACGTTCTCTTTTCCTATTGACCTCAAGGCTAGGCTTTGATGTCATAGGATATTGTTAAACTCTTCTTAACCGATATATCCACTACTGTCAACGTCAACGGCTCTGGCAGACATAAGGTGTAAAGAAACAATAATAAAAATATATACTTACTTGCTTAAACACTGGAAAACATGGCTCTCTTAATACACCTTTAAAACGCTTCCAAATGATGCTATATAATTATTCAGTTTTGGACACGATTTTAATTACATAGTTGATTGCATTGGCGTGTCAGTAGAGGACAACTTGTCTTATAATTAGGCCTATTATCAGATCGCAGGTTTATAATGCTTATGCGTCAGAGGGAATTTCAGCCTGAGTTGTTGTTATCGTATTTTTTTGTATTTTTTTTATTATTTTTTTCGTGTTGCGTTCTTCTAATCTTCGTGTTTCTGCTTTGAGCGAAAATAAAAGTATATCATGTAGAATCTACGAACTCTTTAACCCTTAGACCTTCGCTACTACTCTAACTGTGGTAGTGCCAGTCCCAAGCCTGGAGAAAGGTGGAGGGAGACGCTAATCATCTTTGTTATGACACAGCGTCGTTAAACAACAACTAACTTCCTAACCCTTCTCGGTCAGTTGCATTGGCTTCCTGTAGAATTCAGAATAAGATTTAAACTAGCCTGTCTGACCCATAAAACCTTTACAACGAGCACTCCTATCCATACTGCTGTCTTCTTACATCCCTCCCCGCAGTCAGCGATCATCTGGTATGGGTCTATGGGTCTTTTGGCTGAGTCTAGATGTAGCCCTGCCTTGGGCTCTTGTGCATTTCGTGTTGCAGCCCCCAAGGAATGCATGGTATCGACTACCCATGTTTATCCGTTGCTCGATCTCTTCTTCTTTCAAGGAACGTCGCAAACTCGCTACCTCTCATTGGCTTTCAGACATCTAGATATCTAACTGCTCTTTATCAGGCGACTGACTAACCACGCCTCGGATTTGCAATTGTATGTGCGATTTTGAACACGTTAAAAGTTCGTAATAACAAAAACAACAACAATAACAACAACAACAATAATAATAGTAGGAACAATAATAATATATATTATTATTATTATTATTATTATTATTATTATTATTATTATTATTATTATTATTATTATTATTATCATTATTATTATTATTATTATTATTATTATTATTATTATTATTATTATTATTATTATTATTATTATCCGAGAATTCATGTCTAGGTTCTGTTCACTCAGAAAATCGAGTTCCCCGCCGCTGCCTCCGTTAAGAAGGCGATAGATATCGACGGGTTTGTTGCTCTTTGGCTCCGGGCAGCTTTGACATGGCGCCTTGGAAAGCCACTGCGTTGAAGCGTTGCACCATCACCGATAGGCTCTTGAATAGGAAGTTTGTTTCGCGGGAGTCATCTGTGGTTTTCGACAGCCGACGACCAATTTCAGATAGAAAGGCGAGACCCTCTCTGTTAAGGGGACCGAAGGTTTCCACAGCTACAGGTATGAAGATGTATCTCTTCTGTAGTTCAGAGTACTTGATGTTCTTTCTCGTAGCAGCCACCTCCGCCGCCCCTCCTGCCGCGGCCGCCGTTTCCGTGATGTAAGAGGCGGCCACCGTGTCCACTACCGTCACGTCCCACAATAAAGACAGCCCGCCGCTCCACGGTATTAGGGTCTATAATATTATTATTATTATTATTATTATTATTATTATTATTATTATTATTATTATTATTATTATTATTATATAAATTATAGATAAATTATAGATAAAGATATATATATTTATGCGTCTGTATCTCGTGCATGAAACGAGTGTTCGTTATTTTCGTCTATCAATTCGCCGTTGCGTGATGCGGTCGTTGCTTGCCAGCGAAGCATGCGACGTCATTCGCGCCATCTTCTCTCAGCAGACGATCAGCGGTTAGTCTGTCGTCTGCTTTAAGCGTGCGACATCTGTCGGTCGGATTGGAAGCTGCGGGGTATATTGACAGACGAAAGACACAAGGAACGGTTCTGGAAACGAAGAAAATCGACAACCAAGAAGAGGACTCGTCTCAAAAAGTTGGTTTGGTCGCAGTTCGCTTTCGCACACACACACGCACACACACTGATAGGCACACACACACACACACACACACACACACACACATTTACAAAGACACACTGACACACACACACACACACACACGCACACCGGCACACACAAACACTGTACAAACTAAAAGCACAAATACACACACATAGACACACTGTACAAACCATAAGCACAAATACACACACAAGCACAGAAACATTGGAGACGCGTTAGGCCTATTCGGATTTAGTTTTGATAAGATACGAAGCCGTAGCCATTTATTTGCCGCAAGTAGAACTGACAGCGATAGTAAGTCTGAAGCAGTTGTACAGATTTTGAATCGGCGATTTGGAAGGAAATTGCATTCTGCTTAGAAAGAAAATGAAGAAGAGTTGAGTAAGCCAATCATCTACTTTACCTGTGAAAAGCTCAGCGCTCGTGAATAAGCTGGTGCCCTGCGCTGAGCTTTCAAGTGGTGCTTTTGAAATTTGCAGTAACGATTACGATTGTTAGCCCTATGTGCTCTAGTGACATAGTTCGCACAGAAGTTTCTCTTTTTTGAGCGCAAGAAACTTCTGAAGCAGCCGTTGCAGAAATTAAAACAAAGGTTAAATTAAAACAAAGGTTAAATTAAAACAAAGGTTAAATTAAAACAACGGTTAAATTAAAGCAACGGTTAAATTAAAGCAACGGTTGCAACCAAACGGTAAGTGACGTCAGCGGAATGAGGTTAAAGAGACATGCGCCTTGAGAGATTTCACTTTCCGATGCTAGGCACCCCTGCTCGGATTAAATTAATTTCAGTAGGTATTTCCCCGGAATTGAAATCCGAAATTAACGGAAAATAGGACCTATATTGAGCGACTTTTGACGTTGTCTCTCGTCTTGGATCTCGGTCGAGATGTCGTTGCAAATTTCGTCGTCCGTGAAATGAGTTAAATCAGCCGCTTCCGGCGTCGGATTTCTCGTTGCAGTCTTAGTTACGCCGTTCAAAAACATGGACCAAGATTGACTTGATTGGACAGTCCAACTTTGGTTGACTACATGTTGGGCGTTTTACGTCAGTTACATTTATGTTAAAGACTCAGGCCAATGTATCAGTTTAACAGACAAGTTGACGATTAAATGGATGGAATCAGAGTTTAACGACGTCTAATGGCTATAAAGGTCGTTGACGTCAACAGAAATTATTTTGGCATAGGGCCTAATATTGCTCTATAATTATTGTTGTTAGAGAATGTAAGAATAATTTGTAGGCCTATATAACACGGGGTTCTAGGACAATAACCCCCCGGACAATGACCCCCCGGACAATAACCCCGATGCAATTAACCCCCCGGACAATAACCCCCGATGCAATTAACCCCCCGGACAATAACCCCCGTATACTGATATATTAATTAGTTTAATTTATATTTTAATCGTTCATCCCGCTCTAGTTGTAGTTATATTTTAATCGTTAATCCCGCTTCTATTTTAATTTATATTTTAATCGTTCATCCCGCTTTAGTTGTAGTTATATTTTAATCGTTCATCCCGCTTCTATTTTAATTTATATTTTAATCGTTCATCCCGCTTCTAGTATAATTTATATTTTAATCGCTTCTAGTTGTAGTTATATTTTTATCGTTCATCCCGCTTCTATTTTAATTTATATTTTAAACGTTCATCCCGCTTCTAGTTGTAGTTATATTTTAGTCGTTCATCCCACTTCTATTTTAATTTATATTTTAATCGCTGATCCCGCTTCCAATTTTAGTTATATTTTAATCATTGATCCCGCTGCTAGTTTAATTTATATTTTAATCGTTCATCCCGCTTTAGTTGTAGTTATATTTTAATCGTTCATCCCGCTTCTATTTTAATTTATATTTTAATCGTTCATCCCGCTTCTAGTATAATTTATATTTTAATGGTTGATGCCGCTTCCAATTTTAGTTATATTTTAATCATTGATCCCGCTGCTAGTTTAATTTATATTTTAATCGTTCATACCGCTTTAGTTGTAGTTATATTTTAATCGTTCATCCCGCTTCTATTTTAATTTATATTTTAATCGTTCATCCCGCTTCTGGT
Source organism: Allolobophora icterica (assembly GCA_963556255.1). Lineage (NCBI taxonomy): Eukaryota > Metazoa > Annelida > Clitellata > Crassiclitellata > Lumbricidae > Allolobophora > Allolobophora icterica. Next base: position 77,941,693 of record OY744606.1, on the reverse strand, counting down.
ATAATTTATATTTTAATGGTTGATGCCGCTTCCAATTTTAGTTATATTTTAATCATTGATTCCGCTTCTAGTTTAATTTATATTTTAATAGTTCATCCCGCTTCTAGTTGTAGTTATATTTTAATATTTCATCCAGGTTTTACTGTTAGTTATATTTTAATCGGTGACCAAAACTAAATTTACCTTTTCCTTGAACAGATTTTATAAATAAACTCCATCATGGATAGAAATAGATCAAATTTTAAACTTTGTATTTTCCATAAACCATTTCTATTATATAGTACTTGACCTCTTTCATGCTGTGTGGTAATTCTTTCATGTCTACTTTGTGCCCAATTGTCTAATAATTGTCTAATAATTAGTTTTTTGCTGTATGGTAAGTCTTTATGTGTAGGCCTACTCTGTGCCCAGTTGTCTAATAATTGTCCATTATTTAGTTCTTGGATGTGTGGTCATATTCTTTCATATTTACTCTTTACTGTATGTTCTGTATCAGTATAGAGGGGTTATTGTCCGGGGGGTTATTGTCCGGGGGTTCTTTGCATGGGGGGTTCTTTGCATGGGGGGTTATTGTCCGGGGGGTTATTGTCCGGGGGGTTATTGTCCTGTTACCATAACACGGATAGAATGTCTTGAAGGTGTCGAAAATGGATAAATGCGTTCGTGTGGTTAAATCAATGCTTAGCGACATCTTGTGGCTGCCAGAAATGTCTACGTCGACCTTCCTTTATTTTTAGGTCTTCGCTGACGCTGGATTCCAAGAGCTTAACGCCATCTTGTGGACTCAAAGGTCGTTACGTCAACAGGAAAAATCGAGTACAAATTTCACCCGCAGTATAATTTTCCAAGAACACAAAACCAACGATCGAAAGTTGTCGATTATATAGCATTATATGAATCCGTTTTTAAGGTGTCCAATTTTGAAAGTTCTGTAGGAAGAGAAATACACGGAATCTCGTTCAAGTGTCTCAGATCCTTGGTCTTAGCTGGATTATCGTTAATCTCCGCCTGCTACGATCTAATAGGACTGAAATATTGCCAATGCGCTGGGCTTATCGGAGGAGGCGGCCATTCTCTAAAGGAAACGTAAATACAGGGAGAATTGATCTTCAATGCAATCAGTTTGTTTATGAAGGAAAGACAGCTGGATTTTTATATACCAGCTGCGATTTACGACTGCCAATTAGGACATATGCTAGAGGCATATAAATAGAGATTGACAACTGCAAATTAGAATAGTAACCGCTAGGCCTATTTTTATGCTATTTTTTTACTGCTAGGCCTATTTTCATTTTTATGTGCTATAGGAAAAATCGTTAGGATTGTAACATTCAAGCGACAGCTCAACGTAAGTTATGAGAATTTAATAGGTCAATGGTAATCGGTCTATGAACGGATATTTTGACTATGTTAATATAAATACGTTGAATAGGTTGGATATAGGATATGACAGTAGTGACCTAATCTGTTTTGACTCGGACAACTCTACGTCCCTGAACAACCCTTCTAACAAAACGAAGCTCTTGTGAATAAGCTGGTGCCCTGTGCCTAGCTTTAGAGTAGCGATTTAGACATTTGCAGTTTACGATTGCGATTACCGAGGCTGGATTTCTCCAACGAACTTACTACACTATCAATGTAGGAGCGACCTTCCACTGTTGGTTGCCTTGTGCTTTATGGCAAGTCGTTCGATTAGTTTATGTTAGAAAGGTCGTCAAAGAAACCGTTATGAGATTTTCCGAGTAGATATTTAATAACGATGCGATGTCGTCAAGTCTATTTGCCTCTGAACAACCCTCTAACATGACGCAGCGCTCGTAAATAAGCTGGTGCCCTGCGCTTTGCTTAAGAGTAGTGCTTTATAAATTTAAAGATTACTACTACGGTTAAGATTCGCGAGAAACGCTGATTAAAAATTGTCGGCAGGATGGTAGGAGTAAGATGCGATTGGAAAGATTTCTGATGAGATGATGCGTTTTTTGGTTTTGGAGTATTGCGACTGCCAACAACATCGCTTCCTGAAGTCAGCGCTTTAATTGGCTGCGTGACACCATCTGCACCAATTTGACGATAGATTGAATTCTGTGAATGAACCTCTCGAAGCCACGGATCCAGTTTCATTAATCTATTAATCTGGATGCTATATCTGGACAACCCTTCTAACTTGACCCATCGCTTGACCCATCGCTCGTCGACAAGCTGGAGCCCTGCGTCTAGGTTTTAAATAGCGCTTTCCGAATGTTAGAGTTCACTGTTACGAACTCCGTGCAGTGATACGTTGAATATTCACCAGTGCGATAGGACAGATCATTCGTACATTAATTACGTAAGCTTCTAAGATTACGCAGGCCAAGAAGACTAGAATTGGCTTCAGGAAGGACAGGATCGTACACTTGAGATTCATTGTAACACGCTTCCGGTGATTATATTGCTGCCAAAGACAGCGTTTCATTGAGTTTCGGGTGAATATGAAACTTCAATCACCAAGTAATTATGTGTAACACACAGGGTTCAAAATTTGAAGTAAAGAGCGTGAACTTTATTGATTGCACGTAACACTAGAGGGATATGTTTTTAAGGTGTCCAAAATTGAACATTATACGCGTGTCGCTAAATCAGTGTTTGGTGGCATCTTGTGGCTGCAAGGATGATGCATTAAGCAAGAAAAAAAGTTATCCGAATGTCGTTTGATTATCAGGACAATGCAATTGGAATCAGCTGCAGTTATGATCACTGTTTGATGACTGTCATTATCGACTGATCATGACTTCAGACAGATACGTCGTTCATTTGTGAATCTGTTGTCCGGCAAAGAAGGGCATAGAAGACTAGATAAGGAGATCAAGCGTATCCAATGATTTTATAGTGTCACTGGAAAGCGTTTAAAAGGTGTCTAATACAGTACTGCATCATTATCCCGTGGTTGACGACGCCTCACACCTGTGACAGACGTTGATGTAGACCTTCCTTCGTTTTAGTTTTTCGCTGACGATTGAATTGGAAGAGTTTAACGACATCTTGTGGCATTTAAGGCGTGAATGTTCATAGGAAATAACCGTCTACAGGTTTCATCGTAGCATATAAGCGGCAAAGTTGATAACTATCTTCACGAGCGATGACCATTGAGAACGTTGTCGACGTTATATATATAGCATTGGGTGAAACTGTTTTGAAGGTGTCCAAAATGGAACATTTTTATTTATGTCGCTAAATCAATACTTAACGACATCTTGCGTCAGCAAAGGCCGTTTACGTCAACCTAACATTGATATTTATGGTAATAATTACCATTACAGCTGACTGGAGTTAATGTAACAGTTTAAATCTTAATATCTGGTAGCCTAGTTAGAGTATTGAAGTCGTTTTCACTGATATGAGAAGCTTCTGCAGAAGATTTTAAACAAGTACTGGACCTTCACATTGATAATTTTTTTATGCAAACAATTCTCGATCGTCTGCTAGAGTTTCTCCCAAACTCATGGTTTCGTCGCAAGTATCGATATTTCTAGGAAACGACAATTGACTACTGCCTTAAGGATTTTCGCAGCGACGTTCGCGAATAACCTTGAGAGAGCTTTGCTTTTAATAAACGCTGTAGACTTTCTACTTAACGCTTGTTGAAGTTTTCCGATAGCATTTAACAGAGACGTTTGTAGAAGGTTGGAATTGCTTTTGAAATCATTGGAAGTTGGAGTATGTTTCTCGATCACTTGATATATCAGCGTTTAAAGAAGGTTTAGCCTTTTCAAGAGGCCTACTCTCTTCAGATCGTAACTTTGATCCAAAGCTGTATGGAACCAGTAACTCACAGGTGAGAGTTACTTCTAAATCAAGTTTACAAGGTTGTATTTATCCTCGTGCGTATTCTATGAACAGCGTTACATCAGTTTCCAATGAGAACTGTTTTCGAAATCACCGCTAAACAGAGGAGTTTGCGTATCCGATGTTGACATTGTTCTTGAAAGCGACATCGGTAGAGATTGGCGCTACAAAAGTTGTCCTATCCTAACCATGTCGTCGTCAAACACAACGGTCAGCGTGGAGCTGCGTCTCTTCCAGATCGCCGTCAACATCTACCTGGTCAGCGCCCTGTCTCTCTTCGGCATCGCCGGTAACATCCTCAGCATCGTCGTCCTCGGCCGGGACCGATCGATGCGTCGAACGACGCGCTTCCTCCTCCAGATGCTGGCCGTTGCCGACGCCGCTTACCTCGTCTCCTGCCTCTTCTACCAGACGCTCAAGTCCATCTGCGACCTCACCGACTGGATGCCGGCCATCAAATCCAGCTGGGCATACATCGAGCCGTTCGCCTGGCCGTGTGCCTCCATCGCCCAGACATCCACCGTCTGGCTTGTGGTCGTCGTAACCGCCGATCGCTACGTCGCCATCTGTCGTCCGTTACACGCGCCGCAGTACAGCACCGTGACTCGAACCCGCATCGCTGTGGTCGTTGTCTGGTCGCTGTCCATCTTGTACAACGTCCCACGGTTCTTCGAACGCGCCGTCGGGGAACAACTCGACCCGGCGACGAACGCAACGAAGACGGGTGCGCTGAGGACGAGCTTCCGAGAGAACGGGATCTACGTTCTCGTGTATAAGACGGGTCTGTTCTTCGTCGTTCGGTTCCTCGTTCCGTTCTCAGCCCTCGCCTTCTTCAACACGTGTCTCATCCGCGCCATCGATAAGTCCCGTCGGCGTCAGGACAAGACGCAGGACGTCCGGCGTCAGCGTAAGAACCACACGCTCATGCTCGTCATAGTCGTCATAGTGTTCGTGCTGTGTGAGATCCCTGATCTCTTGCTCCGTCTCTGGTTGGCCTGCAAGAGCCTCGTGCCGAACGTGGTCTATCCTCTTGAGCCGCTGAGGTTCGTCAACGTCACGAGCAACATGCTCCTGACGGTCAACTCGTGTATCAATTTCGTCATCTACTGCCTCCTCGGACGGCAGTTCAAGGCCATCCTGGTCAGGCTCGTCTGCAGGAGGGGACGCCGACGGAGGTCTCAGCCGCTCAGACAGTTCATCACGAAACGACGGCGGCTCCGATCGGCCCTTGACGAGCGAAGAGGGACCCTGGAAACGGAGGAGGCTCCGTGCAGCAGTTCGGGAGCAGAGCGGGATCGAATCTCGACGATTGCACAAGAATCCTACGCGTTGCCCTACAGCACCGTCCGAAAGGGAACTGCGTGGGGATTGGACAGGGAGAGGGCTGTCGTCCACCGCCACATGGAGGACTTCTACTGAACCAAGGATTTCGTTTATATTCTGAAAAGAAAAACTAAACATGCCTTTGACTCTGCGACTGAACTTCTTCGTCGACCACGTTTACAGTCGATTTAGATGCGGATTCTGTTTAAGAGTTGGTCGGAACTGATTTCGTTCATTATCAGGCAGCGGTTAAGAATGTATTAAGACAGTCATTCAGGCAGGCAGACAGGCAGGCAGACAGACAGGCAGGCAGAAGGAGACATTCAGACAGCAGACAGGCAGGCAGAAGGAGACATTCAGACAGCAGATAGACAGACAGACAGCAGACAGACAGAAAGGAACGTCGGTCAGTTAAACCAAAGAACGTAAATGCGCTAAACCTCAGTGCGTTGTGTTCAAATCCAGATGAAATGCTGAAGTTGCGTTGAGGAACATGTAACCTATAGATTGTCCTCGACTTTGTTTTCTTTGGTCGCTGTTTTAGTTTTCGTTATTCACCTGAAGCACCTTTCCAAAACAGGGCGATGATTGTTCTGACCTTTGATTCAGATCCTTTCTTAGGCCTACCTTCCCTTTCCTTAAGCATTCCTTACCTTAACTTTAATTAAACATTTCCCCACCTTACCTTTTATTTAGCATTTCATTACCTTATCTTCTGTAACTTTATTTTAAGTTATCTCTATTTTTAAAATATACCTTATGTAACGTTAAGCTTCACCTTGTCTCAACCTTACCTAACCTTCTTCGCTTTTAATAGCCTGACCTTACCTTCCTGTGTTATGTCACAATTCAGATTTTTTTTAACATACATGGGACACCATTGTTACGATGAATTTGTGACAAAAACGGTGCAGCTGTAACTGTTGGAATAGAAATGACAGTTGAACAGAAATAGTGACGGTTGAATAGAAAAATGACAGTTGAATAGCAAAAATGACAGTTGAATAGAAGTAATGACAACTAAATAGAAATAATGAAAGCTGAATAGAATGCAATTTCCACGAACAATGCCCCAAAATTAAATTATTTACGACATAAAAGTTAAAAGTGAATGTCTTTTAAAACGGCAAAAACATTCAGACATTCCATGCACTGCGTGTGTCTGGTATATTGGAGCAAGTGTTGTTGTCTTTTCTTAGAAACGTAAGTCTGGCTGCATAATGCCACGTATAAAGCCACATTGAGATTTATTGTGCTTCATACACAAGTTATGCCCTTGTTTGTATGTATGTTTGTATGTATGTACACATGTATGTATGTATGTGCGTATGCATGCATGTTTGTATGTATGAATGTGTGTTTGTATTATGTATGTGTGTATGTATGTATGTAAGTATGTATATATGTATTTGTGTTTGTATGTATGTATGTATGTATGTATGTATGTATGTATGTATGTATGTATGTATGTATGTATGTATGTATGTATGTATGTATGTATGTATGTATGTATGTATGTATGTATGTATGTATGTATGTATGTATGTATGTATGTATGTATGTATACATGCATGTTTGTAGGTATCCATGTATATATGAAGCATGTAAGCATGTATGTATGTTTGTACTTATGTATGTATATGTATATATGTATGTATGTATGTATGAAGAATGCATTTGTATGTATGTATGTATTCATGTATTTATATACATATGTATTTATGAACATATGTATTTATGTCCTTAGACATTTATGTATCTATTTATATATTTATGTATTCATGTATGTAAGATTGCGTGTATATATATGAAGTAAGCCTATGCTAGTATTGGCCTACATGTATGTATATATTTATGTGTACATGTACGTGTGTACCTTAATGTGCATTTAGTACCTTTCAGACTTTTGGCCGCATCCTTTGTTTCTGTTACTATACCTGACTTTTGCAATTACGCTTAATCGGACAAAATGAGCTATAAAACCGACTTGAATGTCGGCAGACATTTGGAAACGTTGCAGGTGGGTTCTGTGTAGGCGAGAAATGTTGGCTGTAAGAATAGCGCCTCATAAATGGCTGACATAACAACAAATAGAGAGGGAAATTATTGAAAAGATAATGGCACCGAGAACCTAAAACCCCAGCCGCTAAATGACTATATTTTTCGTCTTGCCGTCTGCTGCGTTTGTCAATTATTCAATTATCTCTCGTAAACAATGCGTGGGACGTCACCGCCCACTGGCTTGTCGTTCGACGGTTAACACCGAATGTATGGGTTCGAGTCGCTCATTCATGGCGCTGTCAATTAGCAGGCGACCGGGAGCGAGCAATTCATGCTAGGCTTCTTTGTTGATGTCACGTCAAAAGATCAGTGCTACAAAAAAGGTTTACAACAAACTGACGTTAATATTTTTAAATTTCTCATATGCTAAATAAAACAGGTAAAAACGAATGATTGTATTTGTTTTGCATAGATGGAGTAAATATGGAAGGATATAGTTATGTAAAAGTGGCTATTGGTTAGAGCATTCTATTTAGACACCTTTAAAATGGTTGCAACCGATTTATTTAAGTATAGGACACAACAGCCAGATGTTTCAAAAGCACCAAAATTTACCTTCTTTCGACACCTTTTAAACGAAGGCAGTCGATGTCCTAAAACATAATAATACGCATAGAGCGCAGTTGTTGCTTTTAAAAAAAGCATTTCCTGTAGACACGTTAAAAGGTTTTCAACTCAAGCTATATAAGTGCTTAAGTGTGAACTCTGCCCGAGAGGGTTACAGATGGTGCCAATTGCAAGCGCGAATAAAAATGGGAATGAAACCAATCATCTTTTTTTGACACAGCATTTTTACAGAAAAAAAAAAATATATATATATATATATATATATATATATATATATATATATATATATATATATATATATATATATATTAACTACAGATATGGGACGCAGTAGTCGTCTAGTCGATTGTTTAGAGCGTTCGCATTGTAACGTGGAGAGTACTGGTTCGAGTCTTCTCCCTTGAGACGGTTACTGGGTAGAGAACTTGAGCAAGTCCTTCACTCACAATTGCTCAGCTTCATCGATTGATGTTTGTCATTAGGTTGTGGCACTTTATAAATACATAAATTAGGCGTAGACTATGGGGGCAGCCGGGGCAAGTGCCCATTCCCCCGAATAATTGAGATGGACTGTACGTTTAATGCAACAAGTGTAGAATAAATCACCAAATGCCTCCCCAACATTTTGGACAAGTTTACGCCAGTGTACATAATGATGATGATGATGATGATGATGATGATGATGATGATGATGATGGTGGTGGTGGTGGTGGTGGTGGTGGTGGTGGTGGTGGTGGAGGTGGTGGTGGTGGTGGTGGTGGTGGTGGTGGTGGTGGTGGTGGTGGTGGTGGTGGTGGTGGTGGTGGTGGTGGTGGTGGTGGTGGTGATGATGATGATGATGATGATGATGATGATGATGATGATGATGATGATGATGATGATGATGATGATGATGATGATGATGGTAATAATAGCCTAATAATGATAATGATAATGTCAATAATAATAATAATAATAATAATAATAATAATAATAATAATAATAATAATAATAATAATAATAATAATAATAATAATAATAATAATAATAATAATAATAATAATAATAATAATAATAATAATAATAATAATAATAATAATAATAATACCCAGAAATGGAGAAGCATTTAGTTATCGCGCGGGTAAGAAAATAAACTTAATTTAAAATAAGCAATTATCGGTTTTGATGAGTTTGTTTCCCATAAACTTGATTTGTTGAAGGACCAAAATCGATTTTGTACGCATGACTTTGTAATTTAAACTGTATGCGATTGCAGAAAATCTTCCTCCTTCTCTCCCTGGTATCCGCATTTGGACCTCCAGTTGCTGACACGATGCAGCGCTCACAAATAAGCCGATGTCAGCGCTTAGCATTTTAATAGCGCTTTAGAAATTCCATGATTACGCTCACGATTTAATTGACGCCGTTTGGCAACATCTTCCTTTGAACGTAGGCTATGCCCTACTGTTTCAATTGATACAACTCAATGTAAGCTTACATTTTCTAGTTACGAAAGTCACACTTGTTAGGATACTTTAGACAACCACGCAAGCATCGCTTCTGGAAGGTATACTTAAAAGGCGCTATACAAATGTTTTGTTACATATTTAAAAAACGAAATCTTAAGTTCTACTTTATTCCAAATAATGATTGGAATTTAGCTCATATTTGCCGGACAATTCGGACAAATGTGTATGCGACCATCGACTTATGCCTTCGACATTATGGAAAAGGCGATATAGAAGTCATAAGATTAGATTAGATTAGCAAAACTCCTTTGCAAAATTCAAATTATGGAACCTACACTCAAAGTCTACACAATTAACCCTTAACTATATATGTATGAGACACGGTAACCAATTGGTTAAAGCACTCTTTTGGACACCTTTAAAACGGTGTCAACGGATGCTACATATGCATGGGACACGTAGTCAATTTCGTTAAACCCTCTCATGAGACACCTTTAAAACGTTGCCAATAGATACTATGTCGTGGTCTACGCGGGTGCATGCATCAAGGGAAGAAAACCGACGCGTCAACAAGCTTGTTTACAACGCACGGAAAATTCTGCAACAAGCTGTCAACATTAATTCGGTGCATGCAACAAGGATATACGTGTTCAGTAGGACTTTCCAGGGAAAAGTACAGTGACGTCACAGAACGTTCTGGAATCCGGGAGAACTCTATATAAGATAGACCTGCTGTACATTAAGGGCCTTTTGACGAAGATTTGTAAACGTTGAAACATTGATCGTATAACGTTCAATCGAGACCAGCCAACCTGTGTGCTGTCTACGATTGTGATATTTGATAGACGAGTTGACTTACTCTACACTTAATCGACTTTATTTTTAAATAAAGATCTTTTAATAGTTCCTTCGTTGGTTCGTCGTTGCGATCGAAGGAGTCGACCGCGACATTATTGGTGTCAGAAGTGGGATCATCGGTGTTGGATCCGGTGAAGAAGACGCGAGCCGGCGGAGGAAGGAGTCAACCCGGAGGATCAAGAGACGGTCTGTTCCAGACAGCGAGCGGATCGAGACGCCTTTCTACCGTGGGAGACGGGTGAATCGGCATACGACAGTCGGACGGACGAAGTGCGTCGTTCGGCTGAGACAGCAGAAGACAGCAGTCAACATACGGGTAAGATCCTAGGTGTTGTCGTGGCTGAGAAGGAGAAAAGAGAGTGGAGTTGCAGCCGAGTGGGAGGCAGCCATTATTTCTCTTTCAATATCTGCTGATTATTTCTTTGAAATTTGATCCATTGTTGTGATCGAGGCCAGACTTGCGTGAGCTTGTATAGTTTTTGCGTACTTGGCGAGTGTACTTCTTTGGATACTGCATAGTTGCACTTTGGGTTGTGGAATTTTCCTTTTGGGTGGCGGGTTTGCCGCGTGGTGTCTGTTTTTTTTTGTTGATTGTTGTTGACTGACTGTTTGTAAAAATGGAAGCGTTGACAACAGAGATGCAAGCGAATATTCGCAAAATGTCGTCTGAGCGCCTTAGGGTGTATCTTATGAAGGCAGGAAGGGACGAAGATGATGTTATGTCATGGGATCGAAATCAATTAATGGAAGAATGGGCCATGGAGATTGGAAAAGAGGAAGAGGAATTTAAGGGTAGTCCAATATCTCCAACAGGAGTGGATTACGAGCTGCAGAAGCGCCGTCTGGAGTTCGAAATCCGTAAATATGAAGAACAAAGGGAGGAACGGAAGGAGAAGGAAGAAAGAGAAAGGGAGGAACGGAAGGAGAAGGAAGAAAGGGAGGAAAAGAGGAGAGAGGAAGAAAAGAAAGAACAAAGGGAGAAGGAAGAAAGAGAAAGGGAGGAACGGAAGGAGAAGGAAGAAAGGGAGGAAAAGAGGAGAGAGGAAGAAAAGAAAGAACAAAGGGAGAAGGAAGAAAGAGAAAGGGAGGAACGGAAGGAGAAGGAAGAAAGAGAAAGGGAGGAACGGAAGGAGAAGGAAGAAAGAGAGAGGGAGGAACGGAAGGAGAAGGAAGAAAGGGAGGAAAAGAGGAGAGAGGAAGAAAAGAAGGAACGGAAAGAGAAAGAAGAAAGAGAAAAGAAGGAACGGAAAGAGAAAGAAGAAAGGGAGAGGAAGGAAAAGCAGGAAGAACGAAATGTTAGAGATTCTTTAGCAAGTCGTACTAAGCGTTATAGTGATGCCCTCAAGAATATTCTTTGGAAATTTCCTTCCGACCCTATAGAAATTCCAGGTTTCTTTGATCACTTGGATGGTTTGTTTAATGTGTATGAGGTGGATGAAGATGTTAGAGCAAAATTATTGCTAGCCATTTTAAGTGAAAGAGCTAAGGCATTAACCATGCGCCTTACTGAGGCACAGCTCCATGACTACAAATTCCTGAAGGAGTTTTTGCTAAGGGAGTTTAAGATAAGCCCTTCAAATCTTAGAGCCCGATTTTGGTCGTTGCACAAAGCATCGGACGAATCATTTACGATCTATTCATCCAAATTGCGTGTGGCTCTTATGTATTATTTGAAAAGTAGAAAGATAACTGATGAGTTTGATAAACTTGTAAGTTTATTGGTTGCGGATCGGCTTAAGGAGTCCTTGTCGAAGGCTTGTTTAGATTATATCTTGGCCCAAGAAAAAGAGGAGTGGTTGAGCTGTGAAGACATAGCTAATGCGGCTGACATTTATGTAGCGTCGCATGATGGTGGGAATGACTTAGTATGCCGTAGTCATCCGACACCGAAGTATAACAATTGGACGAAAGGTCAACCACATGTTCAAGTCAATAACCAGACAGCTCAACCCAAGTCTCCCAAACCGGAAATAAGGGGTGAAGCCAAGATAGGTGCGAGGGTGTCTCAGGAGGAGGCCAAGGTAAAGGGTCTCTGTTTCCTATGTCATCAGAAGGGTCATATGGCAAGGGAGTGCCAGACCAAACCAAGTTCTAAAAAGGTGAGTACTTGTATATTTGGGAACCCAACTGAAGAAGTGATCGACTTAGTTGTTGAGAAGGTCAACGTGTTGCATGAGATACCTGAACAGGTAAAGCAAGGGAATTTATTGGATAATTCTAAACCAATAGGGTTGGAAACTGCTGTAAGGGTATACGAGAATAGTATTGATGGATTACACGAGAGGTCGTATATCAATGTACAGATTGAAGATCTCCCTTCTCAGCCAGCATTATCTGATTCAGGAGCAGAAATTTGTTGTATTGATAAGAAATTAATTGAGTCACTAAACTTACCCGTGATTAAACGGATTAATATAATTGGTTTTCAGGGAGAAGGATGTAAGGCAGATGTAGTATACCTACTAATGAAATTAGCTAATTCAATGGAAGGAACGACGAACATTGCGCCATCTTTGTGCGTCATGTTCGCTGTAGTCCCTGAACTAAATGAACGGGTTATTCTGACACCCCATGTTGTGGACCTATTAAGGGATAGTTCGCAATATGTAGTGATGGTAGCTGGCGTAGATCGATGTGTACAAATAAATAAAGGGGCAGAAGAAGATAACTTAGAAGTTAATATCGAGAAAAGTAACAGCAACGAATCCTTGCCGTCAGAAGTGAATGAATATTCTCAGGAGCAACTAGTTGATGATTTAGATAATTTTCTTGATGTTGAGTCAACAGAGTTCAAGTCTGATGAGGGAGTAGCGAATAATGATACTTTATTGCGTGAGCAACAGAATTGTCACAATCTTATATCTTGCTGGCAACAAGCGAGACAGAATAAAAATAATTTCTTTATAGATAATAACCTCCTGTACCACAAAGGGGAAATTATGGGACATAAGGTTAATCAATTATGTTTACCGGAAGATAGAATCGAGGTTGTCTTGCGAGTAGCACACGATGCCCCATGTGCTGGGCACATGGCTTTTAAGGCAACGAGAGCCAGGATCAAATTAAACTTTTGGTTTCCAAGAATGGATGAGAGGATTCGCGAATATTGTGCGTCTTGTCAAATTTGTCAACTTAGAACTCCAGTTAAAGTGGCAGATCGAGTCCCGATCACTCCTATTCCGAGGGCGGATGAACTCTGTTTTAACCATCTAAATATGGATTGTATTGGCCCTATGGTAGTGACTGGAGAATCCAACCAATCGAAACCCCAGTACAATTATGCTCTGGTTCTGGTGGACAAATTTTCTCGTTGGCCGATGGCGTATCCTCTTAGATCGCTGAATGCAAAGGGAGTTTGTGAAGCTCTGTTGCAAGTTTTTACAACTTTTTCTATTCCAAGGATCATCAGTTCTGATTGTGGTACCAACTTTACCAGTCGTTTGACGAAAGAATTCTTGCGGCGAATGGGTTGTAGTCCCAGATTTAATACCCCTGGACATCCTGAGGCAGCTGGATTGGTTGAAAGATGCAACCAAAGCTTGAAAACCATGATCTTTAAGCTTGCTCAATCTGATCCTCGTGGATGGCACCAATTGTTACCGTTTGTTCTGTGGAGCCTTAGAGAAAAACCTTCAGGCACGACTCATATTTCGCCATTCACTATGGTTTATGGAACTCTTCCTCGGGGTCCACTTAGTGTGTTGAAGGAATCGTGGGCTGGCGAACGAAAAGTACCTCTTAACTTAGGTAAATCACCCGAAGAGTATCTCCAATCACTGAAGGAAAACCTCGAATTCGCGAAAGTTTATGCAGATTACTATAGTGATATAGAAACAAAGCGGTATGCAGATTATTATAACTTGCGTAGTACTGACAGAAAATACGAAGTTGGAGATAAAGTAGCAGTATTAGCACCAGATTTTGGTAGTTCTAAATTTTATAGTCGATGGCAAGGACCTGCTACCGTAGTCAAGGTTAAATCCCCATATTCTTATATAGTAGAAATAGAGGGAAAACAAAGACATTTACACGCAAATAAGATCAAGCGATACCATGAACGACTCGAACAAGCGATGATCAATAGCTGTTCAGTAATTGTTGATCAAGATGAAGAATTTGGTATAGTAGAGGTTGTAGATCAGGAAGAACGTGAACAAATAAGCCCGAGTAAGCGAATTGATCCTCTGATTATAGCGCATCTTTCGCAAGAGGAACAGAAGCAACTTTTTGAAGTTTTGGATCGGCACTCGGCAGTATTTGTGGATAAACCTGGGTATTGTCCAGTATTAGAACATGAAATTAAGATAACTCATGATTTCACTCCTAAGCGTTTAAGGGCATATAAAGTACCTGAGCTACTTAAACCTGAAGTACAACGCCAGATAGAAGAAATGTTGGCATTAGACATCATTCGACCATCGAAAAGTGAAATGGCCAGTCCGGTAGTTTGCGTTTTAAAGGGACCCAAAGGTCAAAATGGCGTTCGATTGGCAATTGATTATCGCCATGTTAACAAATATTCTCTAGGTGATTGTTACCCGACCCCAGACATTGCTGACATCTTACAAAAGGTGGGACGGGCAAAGTTTATTAGTGTTTTCGACGCGAAATCGGGGTATTGGCAAATTCCAGTTCGGAAAGAACATCGATGGCTTACGGCATTCGTATGTGATGCAGGACTTTTTGAGTTCACAAGAATGCCGTTTGGACTCAAGTCCGCTAGCAATACCTTTATTCGTGCTATGACCCAAGTTTTACATCCAGTGCGAAGTTTTACCGAACCATTCGTCGATGATATGGCAGTGGTTTCAATGAATTGGAATGACCATTTAGAACATCTAGAGAAATTCTTGCAAACTATTGAGGAAGCAGGACTCACTTTGAATTTAAGAAAATGTAATTTTGCACAAAACAAAATAAAGTTTGTTGGCCATATAGTAGGGTCAGGTTGTATTGAACCTGATCCAGGTAAGATCGCTACGATCAATGATATCCATCCTCCAACAACAAAGAAAGAAGTTAGAAGGGTTATGGGTTTTTTCAGTTATTTTCGAAATTTTATACCTGCTTTAGCTGAAAAAGCACGGATAATAACTGATTTGACACGAGATAACATACCTACGAAGGTGCCTTGGGAGCAAAAGCATCAAGAAGCACTAGATAAGTTAAAGGATGATCTCAGTAAAGCTACACAGTTGCATACCATTGATTTCACTAAGGAATTTGGTTTAAGTGTTGACGCAAGTGCCACCGCGGTCGGGTGTTGCTTGTTTCAGTGGACCGAAGAAGGTCAAGAAAAACCAATTGCTTTTGCTAGTCTTAAACTTACAGATACACAGATGCATTGGTCTACAATTGAGAGAGAGGCTTTCGCAGTAATTTGGGCACTTAAACGATTCAAGTCATGGATATTCTTATCAAAGATAATCATTTATTCAGATCATAATCCTTTGTCTTATCTCACAGATGCAAGCCCTAAGAGTGCGAAACTGACTCGTTGGGCGTTAGCATTGCAAGAGTTTAACGTGGACTTTCGATATCGTCCTGGACGTCAGAACACGGTGGCTGATTTCCTCTCTCGGTTGTGACTCGGATGGTGAAGGGGGGGAATGGCCCGACACACAAGGATCGAGCCCGCAAATTGTATAGATAAATTGACTAACTGATGTGTTTTGTTTTGTTTGTGTATGCTGTGTCGAGATGGAGTCTGGAGGCCCGGCTTGATCGTGATGACCCGTTCGGGATGGTGCTGAAGACGTGTCATCATCTGAGGGCGGAGGGAATGTCGTGGTCTACGCGGGTGCATGCATCAAGGGAAGAAAACCGACGCGTCAACAAGCTTGTTTACAACGCACGGAAAATTCTGCAACAAGCTGTCAACATTAATTCGGTGCATGCAACAAGGATATACGTGTTCAGTAGGACTTTCCAGGGAAAAGTACAGTGACGTCACAGAACGTTCTGGAATCCGGGAGAACTCTATATAAGATAGACCTGCTGTACATTAAGGGCCTTTTGACGAAGATTTGTAAACGTTGAAACATTGATCGTATAACGTTCAATCGAGACCAGCCAACCTGTGTGCTGTCTACGATTGTGATATTTGATAGACGAGTTGACTTACTCTACACTTAATCGACTTTATTTTTAAATAAAGATCTTTTAATAGTTCCTTCGTTGGTTCGTCGTTGCGATCGAAGGAGTCGACCGCGACATACTATATAAGTATGGGACACGGTTGCCAATTGGTTGAAAAGAGTGCAGATTTTACACCTATCATGTCAAACGCTTCTATGTTAGTGATTGTTGAACGATACTGTGTCATAACAAAGATGATTAGCGTCGCCCTCTCCTTTCTCCAGGTTTGCAACTGGCACTGCCGGAGTACGGGCGAGTAATTGGAGTACGTTTCCGAAGCGTTGTCAACAGATGATGGTAGGCCTATATATGTTCAAGTTTTCCTACATTGGTCAATGTGTTTTAGGTTTTAAATAAACCAAACCCTACGAAATTCCCTAATTAGATTTTCTAGTTTTCTATAGAAATAATAAACCAGAACTTGGATTATCGATTTTCTGTTTCTGGTCGATGCGCAACTTGTGAGTAATAAGCAATGAGGACATGCGATGCGTTAGCCAATCATAATACGCCAGAGCGCATTGAGGCACACCGCTAACACCTCCAATCCCTCGCCTGGAGTTGGATTACGCACCTGCTCAACCACACCAGGCCCATGCCATTCGAAGCACGAAAGGTGCTCTCACAGTTAACTGCTTTTCAGTTAAACCACGAATTAACTGCTTCCGCCCAAGACTGGACTCTGCCACCTGTTTGATCCTCACGCGCATCTGCGTTCTAACAATTCATGTATGGCTAACAGATACACTAATGTGGCTGGGACGTCTTTCATCTGTGATGTCTAGTAGGCAGTCGAAGCAATAAGTAGATAATTATATTATATGCCTTGCACATACGTAGTCCATATGTGCTACAACTGCCAATTACCAAAACAAACACAAAATACCACGGATATACGGATTCAGATCTTCCGGTGACTAATCTGGACGCGAAGCAGCTCTCGTGAATTAGCTTGCGTACTATTTCAAGAATTTTACTAAATGTGCCCCCTCCACCTCCCCGTCAAATACACTGTTGGTAGGAAGCTCAGGTGGTGGGAGTCGCCACCCGTCTTTATGTGCTGATAATAAGATTAATGTTACCTCTCGAATTCACCAAATGGACTGTTCTTCGTGTGTAGTCCATGTTGAACGACTCTGTTTCATAGCGAAGATGATTAGCGTCGCCCTTCTCCTTTATCCAGGCATCGGACTGGCACCACCCAAATAAATTGCAGTGACTGAATTTCAATTGGCGATTGGGTAGTTTGTGATTAACGACGCTGATGATTAGCGTCGCCTCCTCCTGTTTCCAGGTTTCGCACTGGCGCCACCCGAAAATCACTGGGATGAAGTTCGGATTGTCCTTCTATGGCAACAGCAGTGTCCCTATCCTGTCCCTCCACTGCGTAATGCCCCTTCTTATTCCCAGCTCTTCAACCGTTGAATCATCCTTAGCACCGACCCTCTTGCTTAAGTAGTTCCCCCCCCCCGACCTCACGCCGTTCCGCTGTGCGCATAGGTCGGCCGTGTCTCGTTAAGGCGTCCCGCGAGGAGGCGCCCTATGCGACTGCCTCCCACAATCTAAGCCCGTGTAATCAGCGTGGGTCGACCCGGAGGCGCGTCGAAACCCGACGGTCGGCGAAAGCGACATATGGACGTGACTGACAGGTGGTTAAGTTGGGTCGGGATTCGAGGTCGGAGATTCTGTCCCGAAGACGATGCTGATGTTTCTTCCTCCTTCGCAGTTTCACTACGAAGACCGGATTCCAAAAACTCCTTCAACTGAATTAAGACTCGTCGAAGAACGCCTGACCGATTGAACAGATGATAGTATTGCGCTTGTCGATCTATTTAACGCCAGATTGAGAGAACAAGGATTGCGTAACTGATTTGTGTTTGTTGATATATATATATATATATATATATATATATATATATATATATATACTACTTCTAGTCGCTATATATATATGTATATATGTATATATATATTTGTATATATATATATATATATACATATATACATAGCGACTGATTCAGAAAGTAAAGAGAACAAAAAGACTTGATCACATGGATGATTGTTTTAGTTCATCTATAATATAGTGCATGATTGAGAGAACGAAGTGACCTGCCCTTACTTCCCTATCGATTATGGTTTTCTAATGACAACCTATAAATGAGCTGATTTCAGCGATTAAGTTTTCTCTGTACACGTGTACTGTAAATATCGTAATCGTGAACTACAAATTTATTAAAACTCTACTCGAAAGCTAAGCGCAGGGCACCAGCTTATTCACGAGCGCTCAAGATTACGATTACTGACTATGATTACGATACGATGATATTCGCCTCGATGCGAGACCCAGTTGCGCTGCGATATAGTGAGTCGCCTTTGAACACAGCGTCCAGATCCAATTGTCGGTCGAAGCAGTCATCGTTTACCTGCGCTTCAACAGAACCTTAATCTACCTTCCCTCTACGTAACATACCACGTCCTATGTTTTCTAAACTACCATAACCTCTTAGCTCATCTAACTTACCTCATCCTTTGTTAACTTACCCTGCGTTACTTGACCTAGTTACTCGATCTTACCTTACCTTAATCAACCTTAGATTATTACTTTCGTTGGTTTAACTTCATTATTTTATCCTGCTTTAATAGAATTACCTAGGGATGGAGAGAAGAAGATAAGGAAGAATAGAGGGAGACATGAACAGAGGGAGGGAGGAAAGATCAGAGGGAAGAGCAAATGAATGATCACGGGGAATATCAAGGGAGGATGAGAGGGAAGGAGAGATGAAGGATCACAGGGAATAAAGCGGATCAGGACGAACATCAGAGGAAGGATCATATGGAGGGACGATCAGAGAGAGGATCAGAGGGAAGGAAGATCAGAGGGAGGATCAAAGGAAGAGCGGAGGGTGGGCGGGTGAGATGGAGGATCAGAGGGAGGATCAGAGGGATGGAGGGTGGATCAGAGGGAGTATCAGAGGAAGGGAGGATAAGAGGGGGATCAGAAGGAGGATCAGATGGAGGATCACAGAAAGGGTCAGAGGGATGACGGGAGTATCAGGTGGAGGCTCAGAGAGAGGATCAGAGGGAGCGACGGAAGATCAGAGGGAGGGAGGATCAGATGGAGGATCCGTGGGAGGATCAGAGGGAGGGTCAGATAGAGGGTTAGAGGGAGGAAGGCAATCGTTACAGTCATACAGGCAAGTAACGGCGGAATTAAAGCGAGGGATCGGTTAAAACGCGACCCGCGTAAGCCACGCTGAAAAACTAATCATCGTTGCCATGGCAACACAGCTGACGTCGACTTCACAACATGGCCTTTGTTAATGGACAGACGATAAATCTTAGAAATACAAACGTTCTCTCGTCACACACACACACACACACACACACACACACACACACACACACACACACACACACACACACACACACACACACACACACACACACACACACACACACACACACACACACACACACACACACACACACACACACGTGTGTATATATATATATATATATATGCAAAAGTATACATATTTGTATATGCATACTCATACAATTACAAATACATATATATATCTATACATATACATTAACGTACATGTATCTTCACGTATATTAAATTCACATATATATATACATGTGCACATATATATATGTATATATATACATACATACACAGGCATACACTTATATATATATACTTATACATATATCTACATCAGAATATTCTTATGCATATCTATATGTATTTAATATACGCACATCTATATATATATATATACAGACGTATATTATATACATATATCTGAGTCGGTATCTTGAAGGGACGCTATATAAATTCCTTGAATGAATTGTGTTAAATGAATGAATATATAAGCGCATCCATTATATGTGTACATATTTATATATACATGAGCATATACTTATACATATAACAGGATCGCAGTACATGTATTCCTGGCAGTAATAATGAAGTGACTGGTGAGTGAAATCGCTTTCTATTTCTGCCAATCGATTTGTTAGGCGCCAGGTGTCACCCGTCAATTAAGTCCTGCAAACGAGAATTAATGTGGCGCAATAGAAATGAGAACGGAAGTTGATCGATGAGCGGACGACGCGTTTTATGATCATTACAAGTGGTTAGTGTTTCACAATGGCCGACGTCAATGAACGTAAAGAAGATGAAAGAGCGAAGGAAGGAAGGAAGGAAGGAAGGAAGGAAGGAAGGAAGGAAGGAAGGAAGGAAGGAAGGAAGGAAGGAAGGAAGGAAGGAAGGAAGGAAGGAAGGAAGGAAGGAAGGAAGGAAGGAAGGAAACAGAGAAGGGAGAAAGGGAGAAAGGAAGGAAACAGAGAAGGGAGGAAGGAAAGAGGGAGGGAAGGAATGAAGGTAAGAATGAAATAGTGGAAAGAAGGAAGGACCGAAATAAGAAAGAGAGAGACAGGAAGGAAATGAATGAAAGAAAGGAGGGATAGAAGGAATAAATAGAGAAGGATAAAAGGGGACAAAGGAAGACAAGAAAGGATGGGAAGACGGAAGAAAGCAGGAATGAGGAAAGAAGGAAGGAATCAAAGAGGAAGGAAGGACGTAAAGAAGGGAGGAACTATTGAGCAATTTGGAAGAAGGAGAAAAGAAGTGATTAAAAGAAGTTAATAGAAACAAAGATGGCAGTAAGGAAGGAAGGGAAAGAGATCAGAAGAAAACAAGGAAGAAAGGAAAAAAGCGATAAGAAAAGAACGAAAGATGGAAGGAGTGAGAAAAAATGAGGACAGAATGAACGATCGAAGAAAATGAAAGCCAGAGAAGAATGGAAAGACGAATTAAGAAGATATGCAATAAGGCAAGTAAGATGTGGAGATAAGAGGAAGACTAGAGGATCGAAGATAGACAGGAATAAAGGAGGAATTGAGGTGGAATACAAGCCAGGAGGGAAACGAAAGCAGGTGGCATCAATGCTAATTTCGGTTGTGTACGAAGCCGCTGTTGATATGCCGTCATCCTACAAATATCATCGCCTCATCAAATAATTATAATTATACTCGCCTTATACAACCTGCATGCTAGACATGAAATAAACGATAAAAGAAGACACAAAAGTCGATGGAAGAGAGTTCAAGAAACCCTTATAAAATGAACTGGACAAAAATATTATCTTTACAGACGTCATTGTAGTCATGAGATGTCGTTAAACTTTGGAAATAACAATAATAACCCCAAATATGAAATGGACCAAGTCAGAATCGGTGTTAATAAAGGGGAACAAGCCAATTATTCGGGTGGTGCCAGTCTCTAGCCTGGATGAGGGAGGAAGCCGACGCTAATCAGCGTTGCTATGACACAGCGCTGTTAAACAGAGATTACTTCCGCAACTCTCTGAGTCTACCTTCGACACCTTAACGATGAGCTGCATTGGTTTCCCATTCGCTTTTAGTACACTTTCGTCGTATACAAAGTGTTAAAACGGTCTCCAACGTCGTTATGTAAATGTCAACTGTGGCTATAAGTACAGGCAGTGCCAGTCTGAAGCCCGGATAAAAAAAGGAGGGTGACGCTAATCATCTTTGCTATGACGCAATGTCGTTAGAAGAGAAAGTACATATTGCTATGTTGCATTTTATATCGGTATGCGAACTGCAGACCGATATAATAAGCGTCAAGTCCGATGCAGTCGCCTATAGACATGAGGATCCAGCGGCTCTTCAGTTCCCGCCTTTATTAAAATGGAAGCTAGACATTAAGAATGGATACATACGAAGACACAAGAACACCATCATAGACTGACATAAAGACAGGCAGGCATCAATCTGCAGACAGGTGATCTCCAATTATAGAGACAGTTTTTCATAAGAATTCACTCCTCCCGTTGCGTCTTACTTCCATGGCTGTAGACGATCTCAAACTGCATACATACAGTATCCCTATACACACGTCTGGCGTGGTAGCCGAATTGATAGGGCGCTCGACCTGTGACGCGGACAGTACGGGTTCGAATCATCACTCTGCGGTCAGTCGCTGTGCAGAGACCTCGAGCAAGTCCTTAACTCACAATTGCTCAGCGCCATCGATTATCTGTCGTATCGTTGTGTGTGTGCTTCTGAACTTTGGTAGATGGCAATATCAATTATAGTTGTTTTGTATTGTATCAAATGCAGTTGCATTGTTGCATTCTGTTGTATATGGTAGTTCACTTTTACTCAAAGATCTCTTAAACAATGCAATGCGATATAATGCAGCCGTAATTTGAGAATACCCTCCTCAACGAGACAGACAGTAGAGACAATGTCAGAGAGACAGAGAAACAGAGACAGAGACCGAGACAACAAAGTTAGACAGGTAAATATCGGTTTTCTTTTACAGGCGTCATATAAATTAGCACCAACAAAATGCGAATTAGCAGGGATACATTACACAAGTCTTTCCCTTAAACTTCAGAATACAATAACTGAGGTCTGAGACATAGGCCTACAATGCATGATCGGATGTCCCCAATGCTAATGAAGCACCATTATTATGTCTCTCGGAAAACATTGTTGCTGAATCTACACGTAATTTTACACTGTATGTCAATCAGAATATAGACATCTGTATGCACCAGGTATACATGGAGATGAAGCGCGGGTTCCGGTGGTATCACGTAGTCAAAATCTCCATAAATCTCCAGGGTGCAAAAGGTCTAGTCATCAGCTGCCTTCTCCTTGCTCTGCCTCTATTTCGAAAGCGCTTGAAGATCATTCTATTTGATCGTGTTCTTAAGTTACTAGATCGGGAGCACCTGTAATGACTTTTCTTGAGTTACTTTTATAGCGCTTTTCCTTGCAGAGGCGCAATAAAAACATGCAATTACAAAATATTGATTGGAAGGGATGAGCTCATTTTATGAACACTCTGTATCGGATGACGCGGTAGAAATTTGAACATGCTTGCAGTTCTAGAGTATAGATCAGCAGACACGCGAAGTGCGATATAGTTTACCTGGACTTTGTTCGTGCAGATATTTTTTTTATGTAGAACAGACATGGAAGACTTGTTCAGGGAAGATTTACGTGCGCAGGTACAGAGTAGGCCTAAGCATACTGTCTATAACGAAACTCTGTTTAGGGCTATAATATCTAACAAGCAGCATGTTTTGCGATCGCTATATATGCACTGAAAAGGAGGACACTACCCTGTGTCCTTTGAGACCTAGATTGCATCCGTTTGCCCTTCCTATCAAAGACAGTAGGAACTTTCTGGCTCGGATGACGTATAAAAACAGGTACTGATAGTAATGATTTTGACTTGCATGACGTTTTAAAAAACGTGTTAATTGGCATATAATCAGTACCCAAGTGAATTGTACCTCATTGCGTTCTGTCAGTGAGAATTTATGAATAAACGAAGATATATATCTATATATGTGAGTTGGAGAAAAGCTACTCTACTACTGCTATTCATATCAGTCTAACCACGAAATATTCGTAAATGTAAGGAAATTAAAATCGATTTTAATTTTTATTGTAATGCCTAGCGATTTATGAAATTTTGGACGATCCCCGTTAAAATAAGATGTCACTGTGATGTCATTTCTGAACAAAACTATGACAAAATAAGGGAGAAAGAACAAAATGTAAGAAATCAGTGTCGAATACGCTTTATTTCCTGCGTTGTAGGAGGGCATTTTGAGCACAAGTTATAGCTCAAATGCGTGAAACATAATAAATAGTCAAACTGGTTCAAATTCGATTAGCCTAGGTGTTTAAATGTTATTGATTTTGAATGCAGGCTTAAACGCTGCGGTTACATTCACCCTAATTATTCTTTTTCTACAGTAATGCTTGCAAACGAGGCTGACACATCATTATTTAAAGCTGTCTTGTGTAATGAGAATACTCACTTAGATGCCTTTTCCTTAACCAACAATTTACTCCCTATTTCCTTATGGATAGACCTCATAACTTTAACCTCTGCAGATAAGGACTCACGAAACTTTGTACCTCGTATGTTATTTAATAAACGAACATTGCATAACACAAGTCATTCTAAAGCTTTCTAAGTGGTCGCTCCCGTGCACTCAAGCTGTATGTTGGTTTGGCCTCTGTAAAGAGAGCTACTGCAAGCGCTGTGAAGTTTGTGAACTGTATACTCTGCCACACGTACAGATTCGCTAGAGGGATTGAAACTTTCACTCAACTAAACCCGGCCAACGCCGGGTTAAGCAGTGTTTTGTTGCTTATTCGCTAGAGGGATTGAAACACCCAAAACGCCGGGTTAAGCAGCTTCGCGTCCCCCGTTTTGACTGCTACCATGGTGTCCCGGCCCAAAACCTCCGAAACCCGGGCAACGCCGGGTAAACCAGCTAGTAATAAAATAAGCTAGAGTCACAGGACTATCAAGTAAGAAAGAATAACTTTTAGAAAAAAGCTCATCATCGCATACGCATTGAATGGACTTAACAGGTTTTGGAAGTAAATAATGCCTGTATGGCTGCAAATAATATAAATGGAAAAGCATAGATTTCAAAAACGTCCTTTATTTAAATGCACTACTATGGTTACAAAACACAATTTTAGAAAAAAAACACATCGCATTGAATGGCAGCGACTTTTCATAAAAAACTCTTTTTCTCTGTTATGCTTCAAATGGACTTAACAGGTTTTGGAAATAAGCCCTTCAACTACACACCTCTTTAAAGTGTAGTACTCACCATATAAGTGAAATCAACAGCGCGGT
Source organism: Allolobophora icterica (assembly GCA_963556255.1). Taxonomy (NCBI): domain Eukaryota; kingdom Metazoa; phylum Annelida; class Clitellata; order Crassiclitellata; family Lumbricidae; genus Allolobophora; species Allolobophora icterica. The sequence goes on along the minus strand of OY744606.1, from coordinate 77,916,766 downwards.
CCTATAATGAGAAAGAGCTTCCTGCCACGGGAATGGGGTGAGAACTATTTATAGCAATTACACACCCCTTTTAAGTATAGTATATGCCATAATTAAAGTCAGAAGCGCGATCCATTGTGTTATTCTCCAGTTTTGACTTAAAACGTGCCCAAACGAACGGTGAGAACTGTTCAAATTAATGTCTGTCGACGTCAACGGCCATTGTTGCCATAAGATGTAATTAAAATCTGGAAGCTGTGAAGTTTAGATTGGACACAACAGTATAGTAGGCAGGGGCGTAGCCAGACTTTAATACAAGAGGAGGCAACTACTGCTTGTCAAAACTTGTATGCAGTGGCGGCGATCTTGTCTTGTTTCAGAGGTGAGGGGGAAATTTTTCAGCGTCCGAAGGGCGGTCGCAAAAAACTTCTGAGAATTTCAGAATTTCGCTCTGAGAATTTAAAAAATGTATGTTACGAAAAAAGTTGATGACCTTTTTCTAGTCATTAACACATTCGAAGACTTTCTTCTCGGGGGCCGGGGGGGAAGCTAAAGACACAAATCAAGAGGAGGCAACATCCACCTCTGCTGGGGTGTACTTGAGAATGCAGAGCTATAACCCATGGAAAATTTTAAAATCCACAAAACCAAGAGGAGGCAAATGCCTCCTCTTGCCTCCATGTAGCTACGCCTATGATAGTAGGATATGATAAATGACGTTCCTGGAAAGATAATATTGAATGAAAATCGAGAGGAAAAGCAACTTTCGGCATTTTTTATTAAGAATTAGGCCACCACTTGACTTCTCACGTGACATTTAAGTAGCGTTGAAGTTGCTTAGGACAGGCGAAGAGAGAGGATAAGTGGCAAACGTACAGTTGATTCCTATGTCAAGAAGCACCTCATTGTTTTGATATGTTAGACAACATTAGAACAGAAGGCTTCTGAGAGGATGTGTGTGTGTGTGTGTGTGTGTGTGTGTGTGTGTGTGTGTGTGTGTGTGTGTAGGTGTGTGTAGGTGTGTGTGTGTGTGTGTGTGTGTGTGTGTGTATGTGTGTGTGTGTGTGTGTGTGTGTGTGTGTGTGTGTGTGTGTGTGTGTAGGTGTGTGTGTGTGTGTGTGTGTGTGTGTGTGTGTGTGTGTGTGTGTGTGTGTGTGTGTGTGTGTGTGTGTGTGTGTGTGTGTGTGTGTGTGTGTGTGTGTGTGTGTGTGTGTGTGTGTGTGTGTGTGTGTGTGTGTGTGTGTGTGTGTGTGTGTGTGTGTGTGTGTGTGTGTGCATCAATATATAAATACACACATACATGCTTACATACATAGTAGATGCATGCCTATATATTTATATACACGCATACGTACACATACAAACGTACGTAGAAGCAGACCTACATACCTACAGGTTGTCAAGCCAGTGGACCTTTCCAGGTGCAGCATCTTGAGGATTCGAGTGTATTTAATCTCCTGTATCACGTAACTGGTTAAAGGTTAAGCACTCCAATCATTTTCCAGGGCAGTCAGCTGACACGCTTCGCATCGGAAATTCCTGGAATCGCAGCCGGCGTATCGTGGGATACCACGCTTACTTTCCAGCTCACGGCTCCGCCAATTTCCACAGCGGAATAATAGTGGGACACGAGTAGTTAGAGTGCTCGGCATGAAACAAGGAGGGTTCGAGGATCGAGCCAACTCATGGCTATTTGGGTTCACAACGGGTTCATAGCGATAGGCGAAGCTTGTGTGGTTAGAGAACGGTGCACCAGAAGTCACAACAGAGAAGTTTGTTTACATATATGAATGTATGCTTGCTTGTATCTATAGCTATGTATGTCTGCATAAATAATTTCTTAAGTATTATTGTGTGTATGTGTAATTGTATATCTGTATGTGTGCATGCATTTATGAACGAATAATTAATTAGTAGTTTCTACTTCGCCGGTGTCTATTGAACAAGGCATCAACCGATGGCACACCAAAACCAAACCGTAATCAGATCAATATGCAGAAGATCAATATCCAAAAGATATCCAGAAGATCAATAGAGCAATAAATATGCCAGTTTAGTGCAGGTCTAGAAAAAAAGACAGTATCAAAAGCAGTAGATAATTTAAGTATGCATGCAATCTTACCATACGATAACATAAGATAAGGTTGCCTGACAACCTGTGACATGAACTCCTCAGCCTCTCTTTGTCTCTTTTCCGCAAACGCTTGTAGACCATTTTGTTCGATCGTGGTTTCATTGTGTTAGGTCGGGAGCGCATCTGACGAGTCTCTCTTGAAGTGGTGCTATATAAATTTTCAATTGCAATTGTAGTTACAAAAGATAAACCTTCATAGATCTCCTTCTACTCTATGGCAATGATCTTAAAAGACACTGTCTCGTGTTCAGATTGCCATCAGTCAGCTATGAATGGAAATCCGTTGGTCGGGTCATACGTGTGTGAGTGGGCGCACCATTGGTGACTCTTCTTGTTTTCTATGCATTGTTTTGCCTATTAATTACATTTCTGCTCTAAATGTCATTTGATGTCATATATCTGTCTCTCTGTCTCTGTCTCTTTCTTTCTCTATAACTCTGTACCTGTCTCTGTCTCTCTCTCTCTCTTCACTCACTTTCTATTTCTCTCTTCCTCTCTGTCTATTTTCTTTTTTCTCTCTTCTCTCTCTTTCTCTCTCCTCTTCTCTCTAACTATATTCTTTCTCTTTCTCTCTCGCTCTCTCCTACTCTCCTCGTCTCTCTCTCTCCTGTCTCTCTCTCTCACTCTCTCTCTCTCTCTCTCTCTCTCTCTCTCTCTCTCTCTCTCTCTCTCTCACTCACTCACTCACTCACTCACTCTCCGGCGTGACATTCCGCATTTTGACCTGGCACTTGACCCGATTCAACCACCTGGCTCTCCAGGACTTAATTTGACGTTGTTGATTAAGACAATCGGTCATCGATTACACGCTTCTACTAACAACGGTCCTCAGAGAAAGGTCACCGAAGCCCTAGAGTTGATGGATCTTTCGGCTCAAGCACTCACTTGACAATTACAATCCAACAACCGGTCTAGAATTTCATCAAACGTCAATCGTCCATAATGCGATAGTCACCGAGGTTTGAAATCTCGACGTTGGCGTGAAAATGTGATTATGTATCTATATATGCATAGTAGTATATGTATCTAAATATATGTATGTATATGTATGTATATGTACGTATAATATGTGTGCATGTATGTATGTATGCATTTATGTTCGCACTTTTAAACGTGCAACTGACTCGTTGGTAATGATACGTACGTAAATATATAAGAACTGAAATGCGTTCGAGGTTAATTTTCAACCAGCTGCTCTTCTACCCTAACACTTCTTCGCCCATCCGTCACTTCATTACTAAAGTTTGCCAATTGCTCCACAGCCACATAGATGTTCCTGCTCTCTGGAATAAACTCCCGTCAGAATTACGCCAAACGTTCGATCAAAGAACTCACCAAAATCTCACCTCTTGCTGTCTCAAAACTGAAAACACTGCTCTTACTGAAATCCTATCCTGATTCCACCTCTTCCCTTACCTACTTCGCCGCTTCAATTAATTCTGAACTGCCTGACCCATTTTGATCTTGACCTGAAACTGATTTTTGGTCCTATTTTCCCACCGATTTTGTTTTGACTAAGCGCCTGGGAATAAGCTGGTTCCTGCGACTCCACTTTTTGGGCGTTGTAAAAGTCTCGAGATTACGATCATGATATATATAGCAGAAATATGACATTTAGAGTTTTTGTCTTCTAAATAGTTTCTGTGGGCGGATGCTAAGCGCTGTTATAAACAGCGAGCAATCAATTGAAGCCACATCGCGGCAGTTTATGAAACAACGACAAACGGAGAGCTAATCCTCCTCTTCATCATCCTGTTATTGTTTCTCCTCTTCCACTTCGTCGTCCTCTTTCTAGACCTCCCTCTTTGTTTTTACTGCTTCTCATTAACTTCGATTTATTTCATGTAGGCCTACTTTTGTTCTCCTACTGAGCTTTGTTCTTTTTCTTATCCTCCTCCGCCTGTTCTTCCACCACCTTTTCCTCTTCTGCCATTTTCCTTTTCCCTTCTCTTCTTCTTACTTCTCCTTCCGCTTCTTTCTTTATCTTTTTTCCTCATCCCTGTTTCTTCTCCTCCTCCTCATCCCCCACCTTGTCCTACAACTTCTTTATCGTCTTATTTCTTACTTTACTCCACCTTCTTCTTCATCTTGTGATTGTTTTTCGTCGTATGGTTGTTCTTCTTCTCGTTTTTCTTGCTTGTTCTTCTTGTTCTTCTCTTTCTGATTCGTCATCTCCTCCTTCGTCTTCTTCTCCGCGTTTTTCTCTTTGTTCGTGTTCTTGTTTTTTTTTCCATTGTTCCAGTTCTAGTTTTTGTTCTTTTTATTGTTCCTCTTCTTCATCATCTGCTTCTCTAATCTCTTCCACATCTTCCTCCCATTCGTTCTTCTCCTTCTCCTCCTCCTTTTCCTACTCCTCCTCCTCCTCGTCATCTTCATCAGCCTCATCATCTTTCCCTTCCGCTTCTTCATCCTCTGCAGCTGATAGTCGTCTCCGGTTTCTTTACAGCATCTTGTCGCCGCTTTTGCGAAACGTCGCATCTGCCCCACCCCACCGCACCATCTTCCTTCTCCTCCAACGTCTCTCACTTCCTCTGGCTCTTATGCTGCTGCCACCTTCCTTCCTTTGTCTCTTCCGTTTTGTCTCCTTCATTGCATCCCATATCTAACTTGTCTCTGCCTCTGTCTATGTATGTCTGCCTGTATGTATCCATTCATGTATGTGTGTGTATGTATGTATCAAGACACTTATAATAGCGCTTTTGATGTACTTCACAAAGGACCTGTCTATCTGTATGTCTCTGCCTGTCTCTCTGTCCGTCCGTCTGTCTGTAAGTATGCATATCTGTCTGTCTGTCTGTCTGTCTGTCTGCCTGTCTGTCTGTCTGTCTGTCTGTCTGTCTGTCTGTCTGTCTGTCTGTCTGTCTGTCTGTCAGTCTTTCCAGCAGCGTAGCGCTTTGCTAACTACGGCTGCGAGTATCGATGTCAGAATGATCGATACTGTAGCTCTTCCGTCGTCTTCCGGTTTCCTTTAATCCCAGAGCAGCTCAATTGTCTCACTCTCTATCCTTCACTCTTTCTAGTTGTCGCTCTATCACCTTCTCTCAGTTTCTCTAAGTCGGTTCCTCTTCCTCTGCCGTCCTCTTGCTGTCTATCGAGGCATCTTTCTTTGCATTTATCTAACTCATGCTCTCTCTCTTGCTATACCACTTACTCAGTGTGTCTTATTGTCTCTTTCTCTCACTCTCTCAGTTTCTCCAGGTCAGTCTTTCTGTGTGTGCCAGACTTCTCAGCTGTACGTATATATATGTCCGCATGAATGTTTCATTCGTTCTATTTCTCTCTATCTTTCTTTCGTTGTCTCATTGTGAATCTGTTGTCTTCTTATATTCCATCTCTTGTTCTTGTTCGTGTTCTTGTTCTTCTTTTTCACATTCTTCTTCTTCCTCCTCCTCATCTTTTTCTTCTTCTTCTTCTTCTTCTTCTTCTTCTTCACAATCTTCTCCATCTTCTTTTTTCTTCTATTTCTTCCTTTTGTTCTTCCTCTTCTTTTTCTTCAGAGTTCTCTTCCGTTTTATTCGCATTCTTATTCATACTCTTCTCTCTTTCTTTCTCGGTCTCCATTTCTTTGTCTCTCTCTTTCTCCCTTTCTTCCCTGCCTCTCTCTCTCCTCTTTTCTGTCTGTCTGGCCCTCTCTCGTTGAATATGACAGCAAAATAGACTTAGCCGAATGACAGCTTTGGCAAATAACTATAGGCGGACCAAAAGCGCAACTGTATAATATTGTCAGCACAATTATTGAACGGTCGGCAATCCGACCAAGGCATCCAACTCGTTTAAAATCCATTGATCATCTCTATAGTCAAATACTCAGAAAATGCTCCGTCGCTTGGACTAGTATCCCTGCGTCTCTCCGTTCATTTGCCTTATCTATTAGGGATGTATGTGACATCCTGGGTTGATATAAGAGCAGTTTCAGTTCTTTATCCGGGTTTTACGACTATGATAGAAACTATAAACAAATCGTTATTGCAGTGGCGTCACTAGGGCTGGTGTCACCCGGTGCGGTAAGTCATGGTGTCACCCTCAACAAAATATGATGACCTTTTTTTAGGAATTCGTCTCCCAAAAAAGTGATGACCTTTTTTTAGGAATTCGTCATCTTGCAAAAATTTCATCATTTTCTCATGTTGGTGTCACCCCCCACCCCAACTGAGGGTGTCACCCGGTGCGGTCCGCACCCCCCGCATCCTCCTCGTGACGCCACTGCGTTATTGTAATTTCCAGATTGTTCATCGCGCTAAAAGCCCGTTAGCAGGAACCAACTAGTCACAGGAGCTCAACTAAAACCAAATTGATATATGACAGGAATGATGAGGATCGGTGCCAAATGGACCAGGTTCAGAAAATCAGACAACTAAGGTGGGTTGCGTTTAGAACTATAGAACGGAGCGAAAGACATGGAGATGAGGCGTGTTGGAATTAGTGACTTAATTCTGTTTCACCGTAAACTCTAAAATTAAAAAAAGCCACTCTAAAGCTAAGCGCATGGCACCAGCTTATTCACGAACGCATCTTCAGAGTTGTCCAGAGATCGATTTTCAGTGGAGGTCCGGTTGCCAGAGAGACAAGAGGAGAGGCGATCGAGGAGCTGCTAAAGCGGGTTTCGTTGAGGACGAGATAGTTTCGATGGATGTGAAGGATTAGGGTTGGATTGGATGGAAGAGGATTGCATGGATTAGGTGTTTAATCCAATGGCGGACCAGAATCAAGCTATTATCGGCTCATGAGGTAAGTCTTCTACATCCCACCACGAGTGATGTACACATGCCTACCGGATTATGTCTCGAAGTGCGCATGCGCAATTGTTGAGTTGCTTGTAAAAGATTGCATTGAGACTGTTAGAGAGAGCGCTGGACAGCAGATGTGTTGGCACGGGGTCTGTGAAAAGGAATGCTTTGTGCAGTCGAAATTCACCGTCCTTTTCTTAAAGAAGACATATATATATATCAATCAATCAATCAATCAATCAATCAATATCTTTATTGCTATCCATGACAATCATTTACAAATCAATTACAATTCAGTTCGTATTTTTTTGCTAACAAGGTTCATATTAATCTGACCAAAGAAAATAATTATTTAACAATGGACCATTACAGGTATCTCTCAGTTAGATAACCGAAGTACACTGTTCATGCAATTTATTCATTGTCATAGACGGCAACGGGCGTCCCCAAAGGGATGGAGGTCCCGCTGGGCAGGGATACCCTAATAGTCAATCTCCAAATAAGTTTGATGGCGAGAGTATACTAGCCTCTCCAATTTCAGGAGAGGGAGTACACGGCAAGTGTAGTCTTATCAATCCTTAACTAGGTATAATAAACTTAACTAAAAACGCTATAGCCAGGCTCCAGTGCAGTCCCGTCGATGACCCGAGGGGGACTTTATCCATAGTAAGAGGCGAATCATGTAGTTAAGAGGAATGTTCGTAATCGTTTTTTGAAATCAAATCTATTTTTGGCTGAGCGGATTTCAGAGGGGATAGATTTCCAGATTGTCGGTCCAGCTGATTTAATGCTGAATAATCTTAGATTGGTTCGTGCTTTAGTGGGTCTATACAGCGAAGCTCCTCTAGTATTATGTTCATGCAACATTGAGGCAAGAGTAAAGTACCCCGCAAAGGAGGCTGGTAATAAGCTATGTTGATAACAGTAGAGGAAGTCTCCAGTCTGATAAGTTCGGATTTGCTTTAATTCTAGCAAATGTGCATCCTTAAATATGGGCTTGGAGTGGTCATTTCTCCCAGCTCCCACAATCATTCTAATCGCCTTTTTTTGTAATATGATTAACTTTTGTAGGCGAGAGTCGTAATTAGAGGCCCAAATTAAGTTGCAGTAGTTGAGATAAGGGAAGATTAAGGAGTAGTATAAGCTCAATCTAATTTCATTAGGGAGTAGGTGTGTAATTCTCGAAATTATACCAATGTTTTTTGCTATTTTTAAGGATATATAATTAATATGTGTTTTCCAAGTTAGGTGCTGATCGATAAAGACCCCGAGAAATTTACTAGACTCGACTTTGGTAATAGGAACACCGTCAAAGGATAGTGTCCAATTTACTGGTTTAATTTTCCTATGCGACTTGAAAATAACGAAATTCGTTTTATCAACATTAAGCGTTAGCTTGTTTACAATGAACCATTTGTTAACTTTAGTAAGCTCACAATTTACTGTTTCAATGAGAGATAACCAGGAGCTGTTAGAGTAAAAGATATTGGTATCATCCGCGAATAATATGAAATAGAGTGCAGAAGATACTTTCGCAAGATCGTTGATATATAATAGAAACAGAAGCGGTCCTAAGTTGGATCCTTGAGGAACTCCTGAGGTGATATTTCCAGGAGCAGAGAGTGAGCCATTACAGCTCACTCTTTGAGTGCGGAATTCAAGATAACTTTTGAACCATTTAATTTGATTTCCCCTAATTCCATAATTATTCAATTTATTTAATAGTATAGTGTGGTCGACAGTGTCGAAAGCTTTGGCTAGGTCGACAAAAACACCCACTGCATATTCATTGTTGTCAATCGCTTTAGAAATTTTGTCTTCCATGTCGAGTAATGCCATGAAAGTGGAGTGTCCTGCTTGAAATCCATGTTGAGAAGCATGGATTATATTGGCTTTATAGATAAAGGAGCTGAGTCGGTCATGCATAATTTTTTCTAAAAATTTAGCAAAGTACGGAAGCACTGATATTGGTCTGTAGTTTTCAAGATTTTGCTTATTTCCTTTTTTGTAGACAGGTATAACTTTAGCAGCTTTTAAGGGGTCCGGTACAACTCCATTAACTAACGAGCTGTTGATGATTTCTGTAAGTGGTCGAGTAATTAGATGTAGATTAGGTAAAGCTAAATATGGATCGATACCATCTAACCCTTTAGTGTGGGTTTTTTTTAAACTATGTCCAATTTTCATGATCTCGTCAGGGGTGGTTAAAAGTAATCCCATAGATGTTAAGTTAGATGGAGGCATGTAATCTTCATAAGAGCAAGAGGCAACAGGTATTTTTCTAGCCAATTCCTTGGGCAAGTTTATAAAGTAGTCATTAAACTTGTTCGCCATTAGCTCTGGGTCATCTATTCTGTTATCATTAATTATTAATGAGTCTATTTTTATGTGCTTCTCTTCCAATTGCATAGCTGAGCGAATTAGCTTCCATGTCGCTTTTAAGTCGTTGTGATGTTTTAGGAACTCTACTGCATAGTAGTTACGTTCAGCGTTTATTCTAATTGTTTTGAATTTATTTCTATATGTGATAAATTTTTTCCAACTAGCAGGGCTGGGATTTTTTAGATATTTCGTATATAAGAGATTTTTTTTCCTGCAGGATTTCAGCAACCCTGCAGTCATCCATGGTTTTGTATATTTATTCTTATTTCCCTTTAATTCAGTTTGAAGTGGAAAGGCGTCATTGTAAGCATCCATGTAGTTGTGTATGAAACAGTCATAAGCTTCATTTACCATTCCTTGTGTAGTGTATTGCGATACTCGATCCCAGTTTATCTCTTCTAGTGCCTTGGTAAATTTTTCCAACCCACCATTAGTTATAGATCTTCTTTCCATATGCATATTTTCTTTACCAGGCGTCATTTCGAATGAGAAGTAGGCGAAGATAGGTAGGTGGTCGGAGAGGTCAGAAATAATAATAGAAGCTTGTTGTAATTTAGACCAGGTAGTGCAAAAAATATTATCTATTAATGTTTTGGAGTTAGGAGTAATCCTAGTTGGTCTTGTAATAGCGGGAGATAATGGTGTGAGATATATATATATATATATATATATATATATATATATTTGCCTAGTTTGCGTGAAACAGGGCCTACACATCGAAAGACATCGCGTAAATAAGTTACATACATTGCTGCTTTTATTGCATACAATAACCATCATCATCACCAACCACCAACATCATTCATCACGATCAATAACATCATCATCATCATCATCATCATCATCATCATCATCATCATCATCATCATCATCATCATCATCATCATCATCATCATCATCGTCATCGTCATCGTCATCATCACCATCATCATCATCATCATCATCATCATCATCATCATCATCATCATCATCATCATCATCATCATCATCAACAACAACAACAACAACGTCATCATCATCATCATCATCAACAACAACAACAACAACAACATCGTCATCATAATCACCACAATCATGATCATCGTCTTCACCACCATTTTTATCATCATCATGATCAGCGTCACCATCATGACGTCTCCTCCACGACTCTGCCAATCGTCCCGGACATGGGAGCGGTAATGGTAATTGCAAATTTATATAGCACAACTTCAGAGAGGCTCATCAGAGGCGCTCCAGAACTAACATGGGCTGTGTGTTGCCCGAGAAGATCCGCCTCCACCCACCAGAGTTCAGGAGTGCCAACTGCAGGGTCGACAGACTGCTCTCTTTCAGCTCCTTCTGGGACTGCTAAACGTGGATTGGAGCACCAGAACGCTGGATATATACATATATATATATATATATATATATATATATATATATATATATATATATATATATATATATATATATATATATATATATATATATATATATATATATATATATATATATATATATATATATATATATATATATATATATATATATATATATATATATATAGAAAGATACTGCGTCAGATATGTTCATATACATATATGCACAGGGCCGGCGCCAGAGTATTTGGCGCCCTAGGCGAACCTGTCGCACTGCGCCCCTGGCAAGTGCGATAACTTGGCCTAATTAATATTAAATTAATCAAGTCAATATAACCTTCACACAGGAATGCAGTCGAATGCTGCATCTTTAATTTAGTATCGTCGTTCATTGTAATCACCTAAGAATCATTCTGCTTATAAATTAAACAAAAATATGGCACTTAATAAATTTTTAATTTTAAAGTTTGGCATAATTAAAGTAATAGTCTGGAACTGCATTAGCTATGCAGCCTATGCTGTATGGTTTAACACGTTTAATGGGAATTTAAAATGTAAATATTAATTAATGATACAGTGCACAGTTTCATTTGAACACTTATTAGGCCTAACTCCTGGGGCTACGTTTACTAAGTCCTAGTCCTACCTACGTGCGAAGTCTATACAAATATAATGTAATTTCAAAATTTGATTTTTCGCGCTTTCTCTTTAGCAAATGTAGAAACGAGAAGCAGATTAAGTATGTACTACTTAAAAATTAAAGCAACAAGAACTACTACTCTAAATTTAGAAGTTCCTTACCATCAGTTGAGTCATAGTTTCTTTTTTTCAAGAGAGCTTTGAATACTGCATACGTTCGTACAATGTAGAGTGTACAGGCCACAAGTCTTGTAGAGAGACATTGAGAGAGACAGACTGCGACAGAGACAGCGAGAGAAAACGAGAGACAGAGACATAGACAGACAGAGACAGAGAGTGAGAGAGAGAGAGAGAGAGAGAGAGAGAGAGAGAGAGAGAGAGAGAGAGAGAGAGAGAGAGAGAGAGAGAGAGAGAGACGAACAAGGCATACTATTCAGGCATATTAGCCTTAACGCTGGAGCTGCGAGATAAAACGGTTAAAGTGTGTCGTGGTTGTACATCTAAAAGAGAGAATCTGGCTCATGTGCAGCTGGGGGTCGAACAAGGTCAATTACTCCGACATATCAGAGTAACCTAGTATACATGTATAGACAAGTACCATCCGTCATCATACAGAGAGGCTGATACATACACGCAGTACACGGGCTTTTTGAACACCGTAGGCAGCGGCTAAATATGTCATCAGATGGAACAATTAACCACATTTAAAATTTGCGCGCTTGGAGGAAAATGACAGAATAGGGCCTAAAGCAGAATGTGACAGGGGGTGCGTACGCACCTAAGGAGCGCCTTGTATGGCTAGGCCTACGCCTCTGGACTGGCAAAACGGCGGCAATGGTTTAAAAAATATTTCTTTGTGTAGCTTTTCTTTCGCCCCCAGAAATGTGCCGCCCTAGGCGGCCGCCTAGTTCGCCTAGTGGTTAAACCGGCCCTGTATATGCAGAGATATATAATACATGTGCATTGCATACATGGAACTGTATATATATATGCGTGTACATACAAAGACGATGTATGTGTTTTTGTTACATCTGGGCCACGTTTACAGTTACGTAATGAGAATTCAGAGCGGTGAGATGTCACTTAGTGGGATACAATTGATTGAGACGTATTGTTAGTATCTTGTTTGTCCGTGGGTTGAACGAAGGTGGGGGGGGGAACTGGGGTCTCGTCCCTGTCCACTGCGCATCGTCTCCCTCGACAGTTGCACGTTGTGTGCTGCCAGAGTCGATTTATTTGACACCAGTCTTCATCTGGCATCGAACCATTGTCTGCTGTGTCTCTTTGTATTCTTGTCATGCTTTTATAATTACCATCATCACGCCTTTCGTCCTTCTTTTATCGTTTATTCATCACGCACGTGTCAAAAAAGACCCATGTATATATGTGTGTATGCATGCATGTATTTATATGTGTTGGTATGTATGTATGTATCTATGCATGTATGTATGTATGTATGTTTGTATGTATGCATGAATTTATATGTGTTGGTATGTATGTATGTATGTATGTATGTATGTATGTATGTATATGTATGTATGTATGTATGTATGTATGTATGTATGTATGTATGTATGTATGTATGTATGTATGTATGTATGTATGTATGTATCTATGTATTAATTGGTGTGTGTTGGTATGTATGTACGTATGTATTTATGTATGATTATATGTATGTATGTATCTACATGTATGTATGTACGCACATATATATGATTACGAGGTTCAAAGTCTTGGTCTTGGTCTTGAGGTTCAAAGTCTTGGTCTTGGTCTTGAGGTTCAAAGTCTTGGTCTTGAGGTCTAAAGTCTTTGTCTTGGTCTTGAGGTTCAAGGTCTTGACAATAAGACTGATGTATGTATGTATGTATGTAAATGCTTGAAGACCATTTTGTTTTATCGTATTTCATTGTGTTAGGTCGGGAGCACCTCTAATGAGTCTCTCTTGTAGTGGAGCTATACAAATTTGCAATGACCATTACCATGTATGCACGTAAGCATATGTGCATATATGTATGGATGCGTGTTTGGATGTGTACGTACGTGTGTACGTGTGTAATCTTTAGTTTAGACCTGAATTACATCAATGAACTGGTTCGCGAATCTAAAGGCTTTGGACCGGTAACGGAGAACGCAAGAGAACCAAACACCATCTTTGTACGAGGCATAGAAACAGTCGCAGTGTTCATATATCAAGTGCGATATTTTTTTTAACAAGATAGATGAGCAAAGTGCGTAGATAGATCGGTTGGTTCAAATGCAGCACTTTGCGAATGAATAGATTTTAAATTCGATTCATTGCTTCCCTCAAATCCCAGTGATTGAGAGTTCATTTAAGAATGATACTTCATCTTCATAGTGCGCCATCGATAGAAGCCCTGCGCATTTCACACAGACGCCATAGAAGTTACTAATTAAAAATAACTCCATTTGCCAATGTCGAGCGTTACTGCGTGAATTGTAACGCGTTATTGTAACTAGTATATTTTGCCGTAACTTCGATGATGACTAGTTACTTTTTGCCAACAGTAACGCGCAACGGTAACTGATTACTCTTATGAGGCTAAGGTAACGTAAAAAAATTAGTTACTCTGCGTTATTGTTCTGGAAACGCCTGAAGTTGATTTTATTTGTTAGTGATGGCACCGACTTCGGCCGGGAGCGTCTCTGAATCGTTGAGTGGCGTTTTAGAAATGTTGGATTACAATTACACTTATAGAAGGAAGGAAACAGAGAAGGAAGGAAACAGAGAAGGAAGGAAACAGAGAAGTTGTTACGGTGCGTTGTTCTTAGGTCAAGAGAGATGGGAAGACGGTGTATTCGTCGGGTCAAGGTAAGATTTCTTGAAGAGATAAAGCATTAACTTATTGAAGAAATCCTTAGAAGTAACAGATAGAGAGAACCAACATTAAGGACTGAATTTCTAGATATTGACCTGGTTACGGCTTGGTTTTGGTGCGCCATTGTTCGATGCCTTATGCATTGGACGCAGGTCCAATAAAAGTTACTAATTACAATTACAATTACAATTATGTAGAGAGGCTTCAGACAGGTATGTTGGGTAAATTATTGGAGTGAAGGAGAATTTTCGAATATTCGGCCAATGGTATCTTGCTTCTAGTCGGAGATGATTTGAGTGGTTGAAAACGAGACGCCGTGGGATCTGTTACAACCAGACCTTTCCTGCTAATGCTCAACCTTGGTCGACCGTCATCCGATTATATTTCGTGCCCTAAGGCTTTCTCGCCATTAGCGCTTTCTCTCCTTGTTAAGCGCTTTCGTTCTGCTCAGCACGTCGCTAAGCGCTTTCGCTGTGTTAAGCTCTTTCTTCCTTTACTAAGCGCTTTCCTCGTTTGCTAAGCCCTTGGTCATTAGCGACTCCTCGTAGACTAATCTAAAACCGATCTGTCCTCTGCGACTGCTTGCCACTCCCGACTAATTCCGTCCACGTTCACACGAAATACATTCGACGCTGTCCTCGAATTTCGAAATCCTTTCCTGGATGTTGAAACAGTTGGCACTTTGTCGCTCGCTCACGAAGTAGAAATAAAAATTCGCATTTACTGTAGCCTTAATTGCCGGTACAGAGGTTGGACATTGTTCGCGTGAAGACGAAATTGTACTTGTCGAACTACAAGATTGTTAAGCGTAACGAGGAGTGCCTTCGATATGGTCTAAGTGGGCGCTACATAAATAAAATAATGGATACATAAATATATACTTGCATATATATACATGCATATATATACATACATATAAATGCATACATAGGCTATATGCATACATATGCAGGGGCGTAATTTTAGCCTAAAAAGTGGGGGGTACCAATACCTTGGTCTAAAAAGTGGGGGTACCAATTTCTTCTCCACTTTCGTTTTTCGCATGATAGCCATTTTGAACATATTCCCTGCCAGTATTCTCATTAATTTTGGCTCTCGATTTACCTGTGTATCTAAGCACTTTCATACTTTTGGCGGAGATTGCGTTCTCTGGGAAGGCACAATAATAAAATATTGATTGGCATTGTTTAAAAAGTGGGGGGTACAGTACCCCCAGTCCAAAAAGTGGGCGGTACGGGTACCCCTCGTACCCCCCACAAATTACGCCTATGTACATATGTACATACATATACACTTACATAGATGCATACATAATGTGCGTACATACATACATCAATCAATCAATCAATCAATCAACCAATCAATCAATCAATGTGTTTATTGCATCAAATGACAACCAAGTACAAATCCTTTTTACAAACCGAAAAGCAAGATTGAATTCAGGTCTAAAAGGAAAAGAACACTTAATCTGTGGTCTGGATTCAGAATATTACCAATTGATCGTCGAGCTTGTATGCAAATTAATTTTCAATTAATTGTAATTTCACCTAGTAGGGCATCCCCCGTTAGCGGGACCTAGGTCCCTTAGGGACGCCCATTGCCTCTTATGACTCAATCTACTCTGTTCACTTTTTAAAATCGCCTGACTCCACTACAAGTTCATTTCATTCCATTCAGGCTTGACAAGTGAACATATCAATCTTATTTCTACTAGTCACTTAGGGGCTGAGTTTACAGATTCTATACTAAATTAAATAAATTTTTATTGTTGGAATTGATTGTTAAATGTAGTCATTTGAAGCAATAAAGAAAGATGTTATGTTATGTTATGTTATGTAATGTATGCATGTATTTAGGTACGTACGTAGTACGTATGTATGTATGGGTATACATGATAAATGATGATAGAAGTACATACGTATGTATGTATGTAGGTGAGTATGCATGTATGTATGTAAGTATACATGCATGCATGTATGCAATGAAGATATATTGATTGATTGATTGATTGATTGATTGATTGATCGATCGATCGATCGATCGATCGATTGATTGATTGATTGATTGATTGATTGATTGATTGATTGATTGATTGATTGATTGATGTATCTGTGCATGTTAGCATGTATCTACGTATAAGTAAGTAAGTAAGTATATCCTTTGGTAAACAGTTGCTATTTGCACTCTGGTGGCAGACATCTAATAAACACAGTTAAAAAGTATTTAACGTCCTAACAATCAATATTTTGCGCAACAGGCTTTTGGCTGTATGCAGGTATTTATATATGTATGCATGAGTGTATGTATGTAAGAGTGTACACCGGGGATGCCCTACTAGGTGAAATTACAATTGCAATGATGGCATTGAAGAGTTGCCCCCCCCCCACAGCATCTTAATCAGGCAACAATCTGTTTCCATATATATCCTCAACACTTGGAGGCCTTCATTACCGATGACCTAACTAAACTTAACTAACAGTCCCAAAGGACAGCACTCAAGAGCCATACATACATGCATAGTACCTATATATATGTGCAATAGTAAGTCCGTTTTTCGATCAATCATGTCCAGACGCATGGCTCTAAAATATTCTTCTACTCTGGCTGCATCATCCCTCTGCGGAATATGACTGAAATAAGAGCTTTTACGAAAGAGCAATTATTTCACTTGTCAAAGTTGAAGCGCTATATAAGCACGCGCGTCCTTCAGCTAATAATATCCGGGAGCCATGTTGAATTGCGAGTCCTTGTGGTGCGACATGGAATGAATGACGTCTGTCATGACATAACATAATATAACACTATGGGTGTAACTTTACCCCACAAAATGGTTGGATCAATCCCTCCTCCGGTGTCAACTACAACAAGATGGATGACGTCACCAATTTATTCAGCACCAAAAACAATAATTGCGAGTAAGTAAGCTAAAGTGAAGACATTGATCAGCTTCACGATAGCTAAGTTACAATGCCATACAACTGTAATTTGATAATGCCATCCTTACAAAGTTCAGAAGAGCACATCGAAGCCGGTAAACCATTAAGATCCCGCAGCGTATACTGCCTATCGGGTCTCTGCCCTAGTGTGGCGCTGCCTTGTGGGAGAGGCCCCTGAGTATTTGCAAAAGCATTGCAGTTCCACCCTGAACATCCTGGGCCGTGGTTCCTTGCGCTCTTCTAAGCAGGTTGAGCTTCTGGTTACCCGCTCATGTACCGTCCTTAGGCAGCGCCGTGATTTTTCCATCGCTGGCCCTGCAATCTGGAATTGGCTCCCTGTAGCGCTTCGCTTGGTCCCAAGCACCCATTCCGCAACATTTTGCTCAAATCTCAAGACTGTACTCTTCAGCCGGGGTTGGGTCGGGAGTGCTTCTGAGCAGGGGCGCCGCCAGGCTTTAAAAAATTGGACGCACACCCTCCCGTCCCCTCCGATCCACACCCGTCCTCTGTCTGCCACTCGTAGTCATACACTGAAATTGACTCAGAGTGACTCATAAAAATACAGTATAACACATGCATATAATATCTTATGATATTATTTATACATACTGTAAGGTAAACCAAAATTACACAGTGAAATTGTCAAAAATATCGATGCGATGCCTAATCCTTGTGTGGATTTTATTTGGTGGGTGGACGCACGTGCGTCCAGTGCGTCACGCTGGCGGCGCCTCTGCTTCTGAGTAGATAACCTTTGAGAGGTGCTATACAAATTCTCCGTATGAATGAATAAATGAATCCATAGGTAGACTGGAAGAGGTAAGTTTTCGGTTTAGAGTGAAAGCTCAGTCTCGCTAAAGGAATTGCGAACATGAGGAGGTAGAGAGTTCCAATTGTAATCACAGATATTTAAATAGCGCCTCTGCAATAGAAAGATACACCAGAGGCGCTCTCGACCTAGCGACGAAAAACTAGGTCAAGTCAAAATGTTTTTCAAGCGCTTACGGAATAGAGGTAAAGACTGACCAAGGAGCTCATGTCGTAAGATGCTAGGCAGCTAATTCCAATAAGTTAGGACCGATTACAGTGAAGTTTCTGTGCTGCACTGTGAAAGTTCTGGCAGAGCGAAAAAATCTACGGTCAGGAATGGAAGGAAATGAGACACACAATTATTCCCAAAGATAAGACGCAGTAGCCCAACCCACAGTCATTTACTAGCAGACGTCAGCTGAGCAGCCTAGAGCAGAGGTCATGTTTCCCCCAATTTCATTTGAACGAAAAGCTGATGACGGGATTTCGCTGCAGGGAGCATCTGTTTAATCAGGCGAATCGAAGGCACGCCAATACACACACACACACACACACACACACACACACACACACACACACACACACACACACACACACACACACACACACACACACACACACACACACACACACACACACACACACACACACACACACACACACACACCTACACACACACACCTACACACACACACACACACACACACACACACACACACACACACACACACACACACACACACACACACACACGCACGCACACGCACACACACACACAAACAAACACGTACACACATGCACACATACACTGCTGTGTACACTTGTTTTTTCGGACGAGAGGATCTCCGCTGGTAATAGGTCCTGGTCTTTGCCGAGAACAGAAAATGCCATCAAAATGTCGATATAAACGTGGAATCCGCTGTTCCAGCCTCATCCCCCGTTCATCCGCTGTTGCAGCAGCCCTCGCGTATTATCGGGATGCTGATGGTCAGAGATGCTGCTGCCGGCTGCGTCGTAGTGCCATAAATACCTCGTCGGTCCTGATGCTGCTGGTGATGGTGATGGTGATGTTGATGAGGCAGCTCGTGTTGTCACCGCTGATAAATGCCCCTCTTTCGAGGAATCATCCACTCATGCACATACTCTCGCAGTCATAGAACACGTGGACTGAAAAGGGAGACAAAAAGCGGACACACAAAGATATATACATATATACAGGGTGGGCCAGTAGGAATGCACCAACTTTGACGCCTTATAACCTGAATAATTTTTATCTGAGCGTCTTGTCCAATATATTAGATTGAAGATAATTATCCATTTTTTGATTCTGCAAAATATCTACGAGATAATGTTACGACTTTATGAGATAATGCTATTAATATTCGATGTGCCATTTTCTGGCCATAAAACTGCAAGAAAAAACAAAAGTCTGAAACTGAAGACGTCAGTTCTAAACAGTCACTTAGTACTAACAATTAATATCTTGAGTGAATTTACCATCAGTCAAACAAATACTCAATAATGTCCACCACGTGCTCGGACTCTTACTCGTCCCTGGATTGTTGTCTTGGCTGGAAATTAACTCTTGGACTTGTGCAATGTTCGCTGCTGTGCGCGCGCAGAACGTTTGCGACCACAGTGCGGCTGTTAGACGTTCCCGTAGCATCAATTTGTTTAATCAATCGATCTAGAGCATATTTATTCCATTTTCTAGAAGGGAATTCTATCATCATCTGATGTGCATTGTATCCTTTCTCTGCTCTTAAAATTCGGATTAAAATTCTATCCTCTTCCGCGAGCGGCGTCATGATGTTCAATATTTACATTCAAAATTGAGAGGTGTGCGCCGCACCGAAATTTTATAACAGTGGTGCCGTATATCAGTGCAAGATTTGACACAGTAGTAGAGTGGATGATTACTTTCAATTTAGTATATTGGGCACGATGTTCGGGTAATAATTGTTCAAGTTATATCCATTCAAAGTTGGTGCATTCCTACTGGCCCACCCTGTACATTAAGATATACAAAGAGATATGCAGAGTGAGTGACAGAGAGGGACAGAAAGAGAGAGAAACAGAGACAAAGAGAGCCAGAGACATCGAGACAGATAAAAGAGAGGTAGCCTAGAGAAAGAGAGAATGATAGAGATCGAATGCGAAAGAGAGAGGCAGAGGCACAGACAGAAAGATACAGAGACAGAGATATAATGAGGCAGACACAGAGACTGTTGACGCGATTAATATTACGGAGATGGAGATATAGAGAGACGTAAATAGAGAGAAAGGTACATATGTAGATACAGAGAATGATATGGAGACGTACGAAGACAAGTACATAGTCGGATACAAAGGAAGATAAAAACAGTCACACAGAGGCGTAGCGACCGCCCTCCGTATCCTCCGACCGGAGGGGACCCCTTCCTGGAAAGGGGACCCTAAAAGTGGCAAAAAATAACCATTGATTAACCAATTTTCGGAGAACAAGGCTCGAAGGAAGATCTTTGCGTTAATACGGAAATGGAATACAGTCATAGACTCATATGAACCCTGTATATTGTATATATTGTTTGGACCTCCTCGTTCCCCGTGTCAGGACTTCACTGGCTCAATCTAGGTCTTTTGCTTCCATTGGTCCTGCTCTTTGGAATGAGCTTCCTCCGTTCGTTCATTCTTCTATTCTCCCAGGTAACGTCTCTTCCTCTTTTAAGTTTCTTAAAACTTGCTTTTTCTCTCGGGGTCTCTCGCACTGGGAGCGCTTCTGAATGGTTCTCCCGCTAGAAGCGCTTTATAAATATCCGAATACAATACAATATACAATACAATACAATACCGCATTCCAATTTCCGCATTTTAAGGGGCCCCGGACGTATGTTCGGAGGGGGCCACGTTCTTGGTTGCTACGGCTCTGCCTGAGTCACAGCTACAGAGAAAGGGACATACAGTGAGATGGATAGCGATACAAAGCAGGACAAAGAGACATACGGAGAAAGACAATGAAAAGGACCCGAACGTAGTAACACATACAAATAACAAAACTAAAAAATTACTCAACTCACCAGCTTCAATCGTAATCGTGATCGTAATTGTAATCAGTAACTCTAAACTTCTAAAGCGCAACACTAAAGCTAAGCGCAGGGCACTAGCTTATTCACGAGCTCTGCGTTATGTCAGATATACCAAGCGGAGGTCTAAGTCCGGTTGCGAGAGCCGAGATGGCCAGGGAGAGACTGAGGCGGAGGGTTTCGTTCAGTTCCAGTGAGATTGGAAGGATGAGAGTAGAAAACCTGAGCCGTAATAGACAGAGGAACTCAGGTGATGCTGTCTTGGGTTCGGTTCCTGAAGTGCATCTGACATTTCGCAATCGAATCATTTAAGCTAACGCTGATGATCTTCTGTCATTTATCTGATATCTGCGCATCAGCCAACAGATCCATAGGACCTCGTATCTTAGCACAACAGTTCCATTTCTGTGCGGCAGCTGATTAGTTTCAGCGCTTGCCTAGTATACGAAGTGCCTGTCTTAAGACGATTTGTAACTGGTCATCACTCATCACCTGCATTATTAAACACAAATTATATAATTATTTATTATAACGCAATGTAAAAAACCTTTTAAAGGTGTTCGGGAGCGCTATGTTTTTACGATAATATCTAATCTTCCATAAGGAACTTTGAATTGAATTGTGTTTATTGGGGAACTTTAGTAGTAGTAGTAGTAGTAGTAGTAGTAGTAGTAGTAGTAGTAGTAGTAGTAGTAGTAGTAGTAGTAGTAGTAGTAGTAGTAGTAGTAGTAGTAGTAATAATAATAATAATAATAATAATAATAATAATAATAATAATAATAATAATAATAATAATAATAATAATAATAATAATAATAATTAATCCACGCACCTTCTTAATCTCTAAGAGCCTGAGGGCCACACCTCGGGAGGAAAAAATAATAATGATAATAATAATAATAATAATAATAATAATAATAATAATAATAATAATAATAATAATAATAATAATAATAATAATAATAATAATAATAATAATAATAATAATAATAATAATAATAATAATAATAATAATAATAACCTTCCTCCTGTTACAAAAAAATATCTATCACAATCCAGAGGTTCAATGCTATCGCGTGCCTAGGCACAATGGGAACCAGAATCCTGATTTTAATAATAATAATAATAATAATAATAATAATAATAATAATAATTATTATCCCCGGCCCCGATCAACGAGGAAACATTGGAACTACTGCGTCAAAAACACCCTGCTCCGCCCTCTGATCGTCCGGCCACACTCTTCTCGTCGTCGTCATGCGCACCCTTCCAGGCCACAGAACAGGACGTGCGCATTATGTTGCGTTCCTTTCCTTTGGGCTCGGCAGGCGGACCAGATGGCCTGCGCCCCCAGCACGTTGCGGAACTAATCGGCGACCCTGACGCGGGGCCTGGGGTGCTGAGGGCCACCACGGCTTTTATTAACCTACTGCTGGCCGGCGTTTGCCCGCAGGAGCTACGTCCGATACTGTTCGGAGGAACTCTCTTGGCTTTACGCAAAAGTTGTGGCGGCCTGCGCCCGATAGCCATAGGTTACGTGTGGCGCAGACTTGCATCTAAATGTGCAAACGCATACGCCATCCCACGCGTCACACCTTACTTGACCCCAAAGCAGCTGGGAGTGGGAGTTCCTGGAGGGTGCGAAGCGGCAACTCACGCAGCCCGGAGATTTTTACACAACATGGACCCTGGAACCGTTCTGGTGAAGCTGGACATCTCGAACGCATTCAACAGCCTACACCGAGACCGCATGCTGGCGTCGGTTGACGAGGTCATTCCCGCACTGTCGACCTTCTGCCACCTGGCCTACGCCGCGCCGACATCTCTCCAATTTGGCAGATTCACTTTACAATCGCAAGAGGGCTCACAACAGGGCGACCCCTTGGGACCTCTGCTTTTCTGCCTGCCGCTTCAGCCGATTCTGACCCATCTATCATCACCATTGGCCTTTGGATACCTGGACGACCTCACCCTGGGTGGTGGACTCGAGGTGGTTGAGGCAGATGTGGACCTGATCGAGAGTGGATGCGCACGCCTGGGCCTCATGCTTAACCGCGCAAAATGCGAACTGATAACTACCGATTTCGAGGGCGCCAGCAGGGGCCCTCTGGGACAGTTCGCCCGAGTTGACCTTCCATCGGCCACGCTCCTAGGCGCCCCGCTTTCGCCAGCTGATGCCCTCGCCTCGGCCCTGGACACCTGCGTGGCCAACCTCCGCAACGCACTGGACAAACTGCAGCTCATCGCCAGACAAGACGCTCTCCTGATCCTCAGGTGTTCGCTAGGCTCACCTAAACTCATGTATTTATTGAGATGCACCCATTGTCACGGCAACCCAAGGCTGACGGACTTTGACGAGCTGATGCGAGATGGGATCGGGCGGATCCTGAATTTGTCGCTGACCGACGATCAATGGACGCAGGCTACCCTCCCAATCAGGCTGGGGGGGCTGGGCATTAGAAAGGTTACTTCGCTGGCACTACCCACCTTTTTGGCTTCAGCCGCAAGCACTCTTTCAGTCCAGTCCCTCATCTTGGGCGTGGCCTCGAACACCGATGACGCTGCCAACACGTCTGCGCTATCTGACTGGCTGCAGATCGTTGGAACTGGAAACCAAACAACTCTTCCTGGTCACAAACAGTCACATTGGGACAGGCCGCTGCTCCTCAGGGTGACTTCGTCTGTCGACGCGGATCTGTGCAGCCCCTACGATCGGGCGCGCCTAAAAGCCATAACGGCCTCACACGCCTCTGACTGGTTACATGCTCTCCCGCTCACCGCATTCGGCCTCAGGCTGAGCGACGAGGCCGTGCGCGTGGCGGTCGGCCTGCGGTTGGGCGCAGTTATATGTGAGCCGCACACTTGCGCATGCGGCGCCCCCGTCTCAGCAAAGGGCTCGCACGGCCTTTCGTGTTCGCTTGGTTTCGGTCGACAGGCCAGACACAGCGCCATCAACGACCTTGTTCACCGCAGTCTGAACAGAGCGGGAACCCCGGCGATCAAGGAGCCATCAGGACTAACCAGATCCGACGGGAAAAGACCAGACGGTCAGACTCTGATCCCTTGGAGTGGCGGACGGCCTCTGATATGGGACGCGACCGTTGCGGATACGGTGGCCGCATCATATCTCTCTGAGACGGCGGTCGCGGCCGGAGGAGCAGCGGAGAGGGCAGCCACAAGGAAACATACAAAATATGCAGAACTCGAGACGAGATACATCTTCGTCCCTATCGCCGTTGAAACATTGGGCCCTACCAACAAAGAAGGACTCGCCTTCGTTTCCGAAATCGGCCGCCGATTGACAGCAATCACTGGCGACGCCCGCGACACAGCCTTCCTCTTCCAGAACATATCAATAACAATTCAACGATTCAATGCAGTCGCATACCAGGGCACTATGTCAGGACTGCCCGGGATCGAGGACCGGCGGGCCCATCCAAGATGGACCTAAGTTTTCATGATAAACTGTTCACTGAGTGACGCTGAGATGGCGCTTCAGATAATAATAATAATAATAATAATAATAATAATAATAATAACAATAATAATAATCTGGCACCCAAAGTGCATAGGACCCTTCTATACACTTAATTTATAATAATAATAATAATAATAATAATAATAATAATAATAATAATAATAATAATAATAATAATAATAACAACCTTCCTCCTGTTACAAAAAATATCTATCACAATCCAGAGGTTCAATGCTATCGCGTGCCTAGGCACAATGGGAACCAGAATCCTGATTTTAATAATAATAATAATAATAATAATAATAATAATAATAATAATAATAATAATAATAATAATAATAATAATAATAATAATAATAATAATAATAATAATAATTTTAATAATAATAATAATAATAATAATAATAATAATTTTAATAATAATAATAATAGCCTCGGGAGGTCACTTTTCTCTTTCAGCGCTTTTCCATCTGCATCCAGCGCTACAACGCCATCGCATTTCGTGGCACTTTTACTGATGTTGCGGAGGACGAGGCCTGATTTTTCAGACATTCAACAACAGCTCCTAGCATAATTTTTTAGACTCCTGAGGGATTATATGTACCTCGGGAAAAAAAAATAATAACAATAATAGGCCTAATAATAATAATAATAATAATAATAATAATAATAATAATGATAATAATAATAATAATAATAATAATGATAATGATAATGATAATGATAATAATAATAATAATAATAATAATAATAATAATAATAATAATAATAATAATAATAATAATAATAACAATAATAGGCCTAATTATAATAATAATAATTCCAACGCCTTTCGCTGACGATACAGCGTTTTAACGCAGTGGCTTTTGGGAGCACTTTTGCCGGCCGGGAAATAGATGAATAGGGCCATTCCGGACACTTTATTTTCCATTTTAGTTAATATTCAAGTCCCTGAGGGATCCTGTATACCTCGGGGCAAAAAATTAAAAAAATAAAAATAAAAATAATAATAATAATAATAATAATAATACCCCCGGTAATAATAATAATAATAATAGGGCCTAATAATAATAATAATAATAATAATAATAATAATAATAATAATAATAATAATAATAATAATAATAATAATAATAATAATATAATAATAATAATAATAATTATAATAGTAATAATAATAATAATAATATAATTATTATTATTATTATCATTATTATTATTATACCAGTCAGTCATTCATTGATTCGATTCGTATCGAGAATTAGTATTCAACTTGAAACCAGTTGCTAAACATGTTTCGGTCTCTTGTTGAGAAAGCCTGTTACGTTTAAACAGAGTCTAAGCTGATCAATGATGCTAATTCCGATATCTAACGATATCTGGTGGCTGCTAGAGCCATCAATGTATTTACAGATCATTTCATTTCTTTTTGTTACTCTTTTACTTTTTTCTGGTGTTCGTTTGTTTTCATACTTAGGTACAAGTGTCAACCGCGTAAAGAAAGGACAATCTTGCGAGGGAACGCATTTGAGGTATATATAACGACAGCGCAATCTGTTTTAAAGGTGTCGACCTGCAGCTTTCAATTCGAGGATAAATCAAACATAATAACAATAATAACATTATTATTATTATTTTTTTTTCCCCCGAGGTACACATAATCCCTCAGGAGTCTAAAAAATTATGCTAGGAGCTGTTGTTGAATGTCTGAAAAATCAGGCCTCGTCCTCCGCAACATTATTATTATTATTATTATTATTATTATTATTATTATTATTATTATT
>OY744606.1:77883140-77885640 GCA_963556255.1 Allolobophora icterica | reverse complement strand
ATTAAAAATTCATAGAAAATTAGGCTGTATTCATACATACTTACTGTTGGCACAGATAGATTCAGCAGAAAAAACTAGTTCAGAACATGACTAATTAATAAGTCTGTTATAACAGCAAGATTTTCGGCGATATTAAAATAAACGCACGCTTGACTGGGCCGAATCATTGATATAAATTTAGACAACGGGTGTACAAAAAAATCAAATTAAAATATTTGTATTAGTTTGTTTGACCTGTAATTCTGGGATTTAGTAGTTGAAATATCAATTATTAATATTATGCAAAAAAAATATTTTCACTGGTTTACGCATTCATGACCTTTCCGCTCGATTTGCTAGGTTTCAGTACACGCGACTTTGGCCGGGTAATCCCATGCACGGACACATATACATACAACGATGCATGCATATCGTCTGTTTAGAGTGCAAAGGTGCTATCTCCATTTTGGTAATTTTTCAGGAGAGCAAATCTAAACTTTTGATAGTTGCTACAAATCCTATAGTTTGTATGTGATTGTGATTTATAGTCATTTTGATAATAAATTATTTCCCCAGTTGGAATGTTGTAATTTTTTTTAAATTTTGTGACGCCTCGCCTGAAAAAATGCAAAATAACAGCAAGTGACCAACGACCTCTCATGCTTGTGACAGACGATAGCACCTTTGCACATTTCAAAATATTTTCTTATCTGGAGATAGCTATAGTTTTACAACAGCTTAAATTTGCGATTAAAATTACCTCTTACAGAAAAAAAATATTATAAAATAATAAATAGGGGCCTAATGATATGTGTAAATTGCATTGATTTATTTGAACAATTTCATAGAAAATTTAGAAGCTGAAAAATGTATTATTGGTACGCACTCGAAGTTCGAAACTAACGGTTAGAAATGATGTTGGCCCATCATAATATTTTCAGCTGTTTACAATAGGGTTAAGGAATCAATAATTTGCAAAATCTTTATAAATATATTCTGTGACCATAATTGATTCACTGATATCAGTTTCATGAAATTTGGATTTTACTTCAATATTTTCTCTTGACTCATGAGATTCACCGACATCACAGTTTACATCGGATTTCTATCGACACGTGAGATTCGTCGACATCAAATTACCATGATTAGGCCTAAATGCAATAATATTTTCAGAATAAAAAGTCTAACTAATGCAAAATGTTACGAACATGATTGTTAGAAACTTGCAATTTTCCTTTAAAATACTTTTGGATTAGTCTTCAGCACGACGCCGTACGTATACTAAAGTAAACCATGGAACCTATTTTTTGGTAAACACATAGTGCAGTAGGCCCTAGCTCTATTGGAGATAGAACCTTTGCACATTTCAAAACTAGGTTGTTGGAGACAGCCCCAATATTAATACAGTTGCTGCGTTCTTATTTACACTGTGAACGATACCACCTTTTCACAGTTCAAACACTACATTAGTAGCAATAGAATAAAACAATAAAAAAAATTTGAAAATTTGGAGATAGCACCTTTGCACTCTAAGCAGACGATATATTCTCAACCAACGTCTACGATAACAATAATTAATGCCCTCGGCGTCGTATATTATGATTTCCACGGCTGTCCATAACCGTCCTATCTCCGCTATGTTAAAACCACAAGCACCGACATCGTTAAGTACGTGTGAGCAACTTAATTTTACCGAGTCATCTCCAAAGCCTCTCTGAAAACACCCTCCCTTCTCACCAATCCCTACCCCACAGCCTACACCCATCTGATGGGCATAAACCAGTAGCGAAGTGTTGTGGGTAGCATCACCCATCCAAACACCACGTGACGCCGAAAGTATTGCAAGCCTGACGACTAATAACCCCTCTCTTCATTATCGATGTGTACACTGAATTGGAGTATTGGCAATAAAATTCGGCTTCTTTATATCCGTGTTAGTAATAGTCAGACTAAAACTTAGACCACCCTATCGTTTCGGCTCCGGTTCCAAGCGAGTCTTGAAATTATTTCCTATAGCGTTGGAATTGCAACGTTGCGACGCCTGTGGACCTAATTTCGTTTCGACCTTTTTGGAAAACTACTTACGGTAAATTTTACTGTGCAATATTATTAGTTAGAAACTTATTTTGTGTTTGATTTTAAAATATTATTGTTGTTTCTGATGTAAGCAGTTAGCTGCTATTTCAGCGCTCGTGGATAAGCTGGGCTGAGCTTTCAAGTGGGGCTTTATAAATTTGGAGTTCACGACTGTAAACTTGCATTTCGTATGTTTACAAATCATATGTGGCCTGGAGGCCTACATATGACGGGGCATGTAACTGAGCTATAGGCTAGACCTATGTTTTAGAATCTCTCCCAGTATCTGCTTGATCTGGTTAGTCGATTGTACCTTTTCGTTCCCGACTTAGGGCCTAACTTATCGGTTTCAGATTACGTGTATTCGCCATAGGCTGTCTCTCTGTCTCAATAGACCGATCTTCTGGATACTGACCTGATTACGACTTGACTTTGGTGCGTCATC